>CM034538.1:18090168-18202668 GCA_020002185.1 Paraescarpia echinospica | reverse complement strand
GTGGAATACGCCAATACAAGTAACACCTGTCGAGATATGTAGGGGGCGTTTTGTCCCGAGAGGTGCGTTTTGTCCCACACTACTGTAATATCTTTTTTTGGGTTGCTGCTGAAAAAATGCAAGCACATATACTTTACACCAACACACACACTATAATTTCTAGAGAATAGTACATTTAATATTTCGTCTTCACAATGCAGGCCTTTATCTTATACCACAATGTCATTATTTAAATTATTCCACGTATTATTCCAGGACAGGCTTGTCATACGTCTCTCATTTGTCACGTGGCCAATTGCAAGAGCACGCACTAGCAGACGATCAAAATATCTCTAGTGAGAATGTGCGCAACTTATTGAGCAAAGCAGTTGTTTCTATCAGTGTACGTACATCCTGTAAGTGTGCCATGTTGTGTTATTTAACCAGATATAGTATCACAAACCTGAGTATTCAGTCGAATGCTGTTTATTGGCGGTATTTTTGTTTTGTTCCCACGCAGCATTTTCGCACGGTGTTTTCACGAAGTCGAAGTGTTATTGATGCATGCGTGAATACTGGAGGTTAATAACGCTTATTTCCTTCGACTACGTGGTGGTTGATCTTCAGGAATCTGATTGCTCCACTGCCTCCAGTTGTTTATATTTCTATGAAGCATGTAATTTATAAAATAATATCTAGATTAAATTAATTTTTTTCTTTTTCAGATCTCCCAAAGCCTGGCACCATTCGAATCATACAGGAAGCTGGTGATGTTAAATTCAATGGCGAATATTTTGTTTACTCTTTCAAATTCAAACTTCCAACAGGTGAGAAAGCTCATTTAACACGATACTAGCAAATTTGATTTTACCAGCCTCATTTTAACATCTGCATTGACCCATTGTATGTTCACTGGCATCGGAATGTGGTGAATATAGGGGGACTGAGGCCCTCCAAAAAACCTCAATTGCACCCCCCTCTTGAAGCTTGCCAAAAGCACCCACCTTGAGGCTCTCCAAAAACCTTGATTTGCACTCCTTTAATACTCATGTCTAATCCTGTTTCCAGCCTCCACCCCACCCCCGGGCAGAGCCCACCCCATCCCCCCACCCGCCAGTTCCGATGCCAGTGGTGTAATAAACAAAACCAAAATGTGAATATTTGGGTGCAGAGCCAGGACATGCCATCAGAAGATTGCGGGTGGTAGTGTTGAATTTTGTTGCCGTCCTGATTAGGGTGGTGTTGGAGATTTTTTGCGGTGTCAAGGTGGGAGGTTGTTGTGGTTTGAGGGAGGTAGTGTTGGAGATTGGGGAAGTACACATTGTATATATGCCTAAATTAATAGTAAACCTGCACGTCTTTGTTTTATGTCCAGGCTGGAAGGATACATATGTGGAAGAGTTTGTGGCTACTAGTATTGGGAAGCTGTGCAAGTCAACCGCTGTTCCCCCACTGCCAATATTCGACATTCAGCTGACCAAAGTAATTACAAAGGACTGGTTTGTTTTTTAACTGTCAACAACTGGTCAGTCTAATGCCTGGCATACACTGATAACTAGTTCACCATATAACAGTCGAGTCTTATTTTCATTAGAAAGGGTAATAAAAATGGGCGTGCACACTTACGACGATTGCCAGCGTACACTTGCAATAATCGCATCTTAATAGGCGCGTGCGTACACTGACAACGCAACAGTTGGCCAACTATGTCACTATGTCAAGGGTGCAGGCAGAGGCGTGTAGGCAGTGTTATGTTTTATCTGAAGTATTAACAGGTGCATTTGACCCTTACATGTAATCAACATTATAGCCAAAATTTTGATATAAATTACTTGCACTAACTCAGTGTAATATGACATGTGGGTGACCATTGCAAGACTGACAAGTTGGCAACACTATAGACCTGGTTTTAAGAGGAAACTAAGATGTTTTGAAGGATTACTGGCACAAGGGTTGTCTTCTGAAAGGTAGAAGAAAACTAAATAGCATTAAATAAACAAAGAATAGCAGACATTATAAATTTATATAAAAGTAATTGTTCTCATACAGGATGAAAATAATCAAAAAAGTGAATTGCCTGCTTACTATGTAAATGTTAGCAACTTACGAATATGTTTAATAATGAATAGATACATTCAGTGGCAGTTTGTATAAATTTAATTAAATGAAAACCGTAGCGTACACTGATATGTTGATTTCTTTCTTGTCCACATTCCATGTTTGGTGTGTAGCTTTGGACGGCAGTCTTGTTATAGCAATGAAGTATCGCGTGTCATGTGATTACCAGTCAGCCCAATTCTATTGATTTTATTCCTGTGTGATTTAAAGAAAATCAACAGATAGGCATGTCATGGAACGGAGGTCTTAAATGATCACAGCAAGTGATTGATGCAGTTATTTATCACTCACACAAATTTAATTAAATCATGATAGTTCTTTGATATTTTGCTGCATACGGGCAAATCTGTCCCTCCACAGTGAACCAGATATTAAGTTGCATGGGTCTATTCTGGACACGAGCAAAACTGGCAGTCTAGGTCATGTTTCATAAATTTTGTGATTTTTAACAAAACTTATTTTAAACTCATCTTTCAATGGCCAGTTTAGTAACCTTGACAGACAATCTAAAAGTAATAAAATACATGTGTTTAAGAACCTCTAGATGAAAAACTACTGATGATATTACAACAAATAAAGTATCATTTTACAGCTAATGATAATGTGGAATCCAAAAAGGGACTAAACTCATTTTCACAATTTTGCTACTTATACCCACTTTCTGTGAGCTCACAAATATATATAATAGATATATGCATTTAATATTTTCATTTGAATTACAAATTTCTAGAAGCTAAAACTTAATTTTGAAGAGTTTTTATAAAAAAAGATTACACTTTTATAAGACATGAATAAAATATTACAATGATATTTCTTATCATCTTGTAATCATTTAATAGAGCATATATTACCAGTTTTTTCTTAGATCTGTTTCGTTAAATGATAGTTTCATTTGCTTTGACCAGGAGGAAGATGTTTACGAGGCACAAGTACGGATACATCTCCTTGGCTTTGGCTGTCAGTTCTTTTCCCTTGTGAAAGTGGTATCAACCTGCTCCGTGCCAGGCGAACCATACAACTTTACCATCAACTTGACAGGTGATGTGGTATATCAACACAAGTCAGACTCTAGTAGAACAGTTTATCAACTTGCTTAAAAGGAGCTTGTCCGTTTGTTTGTTTATCATGGAATCATGTTGTACAGTATAAACTAAATCTATTGAAACATACTGACTGCTCAAATGTCTTCAAATGAACCTTTTTGTGCAAGTGTGTTGGGAAGAAACAGTTTGTTTGGCAACTAAGCAATATTGCTAAAAAGGACTTGGCTAAACGCCAACATGTATCAGAGATGCTTAGCACGTGTAGTACTAAAAGCACCTCATTTCTCACCATCTCTGCCTCTACTTAAACAGTTACATTGGCTTCCAGTTGCATATCGAATACAATTCAAGTTAGCCACTATCATATATCGTACCCTTTCTATGCAGCACCCACCCTATTTGTTTAGTCTCCTTCATTTTTCCGAATCTCAGATCATCTGTTTCACACCGACTTTTTGTTCCTAAAACCCAACTTAATATTGACAAACGTGCTTTTTCTGTAGCTGCACCCAAAATCTGGAATCAACTCCCTATCACTTTAAAATCATTTGAGACTATAAATACCTTTCGTAAAAAACTGAAGACTTATTTATTTGAAATTGCATTCCCACCCTAACCTTCGGCGGTCCCTTTCTCTAATGACGACTCTTGCTTGTCCCTGTTAATGATTTTGCCCAACGATTCTTGTATGTTGGCGCCTCTGAGCTCAGATTCCTGGGGATTTAGGTGCTATAGAAGTTTGTCATTATTATTATTATAACTTACAGCTTTCAAAGGTGTGGCATCAGGTCTATTTATTACTGAGATGGATATATGTGCATCACGTTATACACCATGACATCCACGTCGGGTCACAACCTCTCTCGGAATTTTCTGATCTCGCTATTCAGGGATTTGAGCAATATTTTTAAACAGTGAACTGTTCTGGTTCGTTAAAATATATTTGAGCTGTACTGATGTTACAATACATTTTATACTGTATAACACAATTATTTTACAATAAAAAATGAACAGGCAACCTCCCTTTGTGGTGCTTCAAGGCCAAATCAGTTCAAATGAAATTCATGATTCCTTAATTAAATTATACTGACAAAATCTCATCTCATTGAATTGGTTACACTATAATTGTTTCTGTATAATATGGCATATGATGAATAGTTTTTATACAGATTACATTGCAATGCATAAAACAATGTTACTTACTAAAAATGCATTTAATTATTCTGATGTTTGTTTTGATATTCCATTATCTTTGCACATTCATGTTTATTACTAGTACATTTATAAGGTTACTTCACATTTTTTTTTTCAGATTGTGCCAACATTACAGGATATCACTGTCCCATTACATGTGAGTTTACACTTTCAGTTTTGTTTACTAGAGAAGGACCCTTGCATTTTTTTTGTAAATGCCTTTTCTACTGACAAAATGATTTACATAGGTAAGTTATATAGCGAACATTTTCAGGTGGAATAAACATTGGAAGTTTTTAACCCAGGAACTATGGTCAAGGAATGTAGTTAATAAAACATTTTAAAGATACATTTATGATGATGATGTGTTTTACCTGAAACAGATGTATTCATATTCATTACCAAGAATTTAATCATGATTGTAAGTAACGTTGTCTTCTTTTTCTGTTAGTGTATGTTTTTCACAAATACGTTTATTAACATGAAATATTACCAGCAGTGTGAAAGTAACTGGAATTCCTATAATAAAAGTGTTTTCTGTATAGATGAATAATTCTTGACATGCATTATCAGTAATTTACCAGCACCACAGAGTTTATGATAGAAATCAAGTCTAAATGAACATGCACAACTCACATTTTCCTTCATAAAACAATGAACAAAACACATATACATGAAGAATAGTATGTATTTTATTTATTAACATCACTACATGCAAAACGAAACATTTTTAATGCTTTGATAGAACATTCAAATTTGGGACTTTTTATGTCGCACTTTCAAACGTTCAGCTGCATTTTCGTCAGTATCCCGACGAAAAAAACAACTCACTAACACACATTGTTGATTTTTCAAATTTGTTTTATATCTTTATGATGGCTATGACTGATGTATCCCAAAAAATGTAACAACTGTTTGTTTTGCCATCCAAATCAGCATTTCAAAATGTTCCTTATAATGCCCAGTGAGTCGCAGTATTGTGTGAGTATGCCCATCTATGTCCTTCCTGCGATATGGCCTCCACGCTTGAATACAATATTCTAAAAGAGGCCTAACTATTCTTTTGTACAGCGGTATTCTTTTTACTTATATGCTATATTTCGCCTAATTAATTCAAGGAACTTTGAAGCTGCAATTCCGCACTGCTCTGAAACCTTCATATCTTCGTTTCCGTGTCCTGTGTGGAGGCATTTATATTTCCCAAAATTGAACAGCATTTGCCACATTTCAGACCATTTGATCAACCTGTCAAGATCATGTCTATCTCCATCACGTTTAATCCTTCTAAACACTTGTATCATCCGCAAATTTCAACATCTTGTTATATCATCATCCAAATCGTTGATATATATTAAGAATAATATAGGTCCCAGTATTGATCCCTGTGGTACCCCACTCAAAACTGATTTCCAGCTTGAAGCCTCCCCATCAACTAGTACACGTTGTCTTCTGTCAATAAGCCATTTTTCTATCCAGGAAATTAGACCATTTCCTATGCTATGGGCATTTAGTTTAAGCAGTAATCTTTGATGTGGCACTTTGTCGAAAGCTTTCTGAAAATCTAAGTAGACGATATCTACTGGCAATCCCTTATCTACCCTCTTAGTAATATCTTCCAAAAAACAACATATTTGTTAAGCTTGACCTCGCTTTTAGAAACCCATGTTGAGATGGGTTTATCAGGTTATGTTTAACAAGAAAACCTACCATGTGATCTTTAATTAGTCTCTCTAATAATTTGCAAATCACCAATGTTAAACTCATTGGTCTGTAATTCTCTGACTTGTTTCTCGAACCGTTTTTAAATAACGGTATAATGTTTGCTTCTTTCCATTCTAAAGGAACCACTCCCTCTTCTAATGACAAGTTGAAAACTGTTGCAAGCGGTATGCTAATTTGTTCCACAATTTGCAATAGTAGTTTGGGTGAAATCCCATCCACTCCAGGTGATTTAGTATCCTTTATAGCCCTTATTTTCTTAGCTACCATTTCTTGGGTTACAATTAACTGTCCTAAATAGTCTGATTCCGCCCCCTTGAACTTCTGATACTGGCAGTGAACTAATATCTTCCCTGGTAAACACCGAACTAAAATACTCATAAAATCATTAATTGAGCTAATTACTTCAGAATTGAACACAAAATGTTTGCCACTCAACTAAATTACTTAGTTCTTCAATAAAAACTAAACCATGGCGCCACACAAGTGAACAACATCTACACACTTTAGTAATGTCAATATCTACCTTATCACCCCATCCAGACGAACCCCCGGGGGTGGTACACAATGTCAGCGTGACAGTACTGCCCCAAGTGGGCTGGGTGAACATCAGCTGGGTGCCGCCCCTTCACCCCGAACATGTAGATCATTACATCTTGGAGTACGGCTTCCTGCAACGAATCGGCTCCTTCTTCATTCGACCGAAGCTTCAAGTCGAGGACAGACGTATCATTGCAGAGGTGAGGCATTGAACAGTCTCTCGGGTCTACTCTGTTATAACATTAGCATTACCACAAGACAACTATAAACTGCATTACTGAAACATTTGTTCTTGTGCTTGTAAGTAGCTCCTCCTGAAGTAAATGTTTTCATTTCATAAATAATTGACAATTAATAACAAAGTTATTAAATTGTAGACATACCTGCCCAGGGCATTTTCATTGGAACAACATGCATGGAAATGAACACAGAAAGAATAGGATCACTCTATATACCTGGAGTACCCCTGTTTTATCATTATCATTGTATTCACTACAGTTAAATCATTAATTGGGCTAATTACTTTAAATTTACTATATGTATATGTATTTTCACGTGACAAATTCATTTCTTGTATTTTTATTTGTACTCTTGTACTGCATGTAATGTGACTTCATAACAGTATTTTTTGCAGCAAATGATATAGACACCTGAAACAACACTAAATATTTGATGTCCTGTCTTACTGATACCTGCAGGTGTTTGTTGCAGCCGTGAGCCAGGCCAATAAAAACACCTTTGTCAGTTTACTATCATTGCCAAGAAGTTATGAAATGTAAATTTATATATTATAATAATACTGTTTTTATTTCAGACAAAAGTCTATATGTACATACAATAAAAGTAAATAAAAAAATAACTAAAATACAAAGATAGATACACATGAAATAAAAATAGATGGTTAATAAGATATATATAAAAAGTGCGTTCAACTTTAAGTATACAATTGGGTAGTCCAATATTTAAACATAGGACTTCTAAAACGTATATCAGTATAAAAATAATTCACAAAAAGTGGATTTTCAGACTGTTGAAGACGACATAATAAGCTATATATAGATGAACGCATACGTTCATTAAAAGATTGAACACAGTTTGTAGCAAACATAAAACTTGCACTGCAGCGTGATGACAAATTGTGTAAAATTCTAAAACTGTTGTTATAGGCAACAGTAATACCTTTCAAACTCTGTTTTTTAAATTTACACCAAAGACTTGAGGTGTACATATCACCACAGTAAGAGAGAAATAGGTAAGTTTTAATAGTAGAGCTGCAACGGCAAAATTTTTGTGCTAAGACGTTGGTCTGAGCATATAGGGATCTTTTCTGTCTGGCAATGTCTTCATCATCAGTAAGATTATTTTCTCTCGGCCTGTGTGTTCCCTATCGTCAATGTTTTCTATGAGGAGTAGTCATAATTTGACGCACATAGAGGTGGATTGGTGTTGTCAATTTGGGTATTTTTGTTGTAAAATACACTGATAGAGCTCAAATAAAAAGACGCTCTCTTGTGCGTTTGTCCTTTCATCACAGCTGTCAATGTTGATTATGTAGACTGATATTTTGCCTCTTACAGTGTCCCATTGTTTTCCACAGAGTGACAATACAGTGAAGTTGAACGTGAAGACATTTGACGTTGAATATGGAGTCAAGGTTCGTGATGCAAACTCTTATATATATATATATCGCCATTTGATTTTGCAATCATTGTTATATGTCAACCATCCTGTTGCCCAATACGACGTCATATACTACCTGTTGGTCATTACCTGGTGGATAAAACAGCACGGGGGATTGAAATAGCAACGATTTAACGGAAAGAAAGGGTTATGGTGTCATTCACATGATTTAACATGATTAGTATCTAAAGCATCAACCTTCAGATAGTGTAGGGACAAGTATTGTATGGGTGACTTGTCTATCACTGGCATCTACTGGGCAGGTTCATTCACACGCAAGCATTTGACAGCAGATAATTAGTTTCAGATTAATTGTGCAGGTGGCAGTACTAGATGTTGTTTTCTATCTCATTCACAAAATGACTGCACTAATTAAAACAGTGTTGGTTAATCCAATAAGTCTTTGATGCCTCAGAAAGGCTCAGATATTTTATACATGTATACCAACATGTATATATAGTAGTATATGGGTACAAGATAAACTGTACATCATCATCCTTTTGGCAGCCACAATCTTCTTGCTGATTATTCTGCCGCTATTTGGGGGTTGCGAGGAGGTAGGAATTGTTTTTAGCAAGAGAAGAATATCTAGAGAGTCAGACCTATGGTGAACATTCACTAGAACAATTTAAAATTGATAATAAAATAAACCCAATACAAAACCCAAACATAGGCACATGTCACCATCACCTAACAGTCACCTCCACAACAGTAATAACTATGAGTAAGAATTTAATTTTAAATTGAACTCATTTAAAATAATTAATTACTGTTAATGAATCCAACTTCATAATGTTTAAGTTTGGCTGTCACGATAGCGACCTCGTGGTCTTGCTCTTAGTGAAAGTCGCCTTGGTCAGTATAGCAAAGTCATATCTAACAAGATGTAAATATTTACGACACCGCTATAAATAGTTTACATATTGCATATCATAATATTTTAAAGCTATTTCTTGGTATGTCGAAATATGTAAGTACCACCATCCTATGCACTCTGTTTGATGTACAACGCTGCCAATCTGTCATTCGGAACATGGTGTAAAGATTTATGTGTAGACGTGATAGTTCTGTTAACTATATTATAAAGGATATATATTAGCTACCAGTTTGAGATTTAATTCCTGGATAAATAAACACTGGTGCAAGCTATTTTATTTGAAAACTTGACAGAAACAACTGTATAAAATGTATACGGCAGCAGGTAAGAATGTATTATATTATAATGTCGGCCTGACACCATCATATGGACCTCAGTTTCACATGAATTATGTCATTTATATGTGCCCTGTTGAGTATGGATTAAAGCTATTGAATTGAATGGAATATATATTATTTATTATTTTTCATTTGTAAAAATACATCATCAATGTCTTGATGCTGATATAATGTATAACATAATTCTGTGTAATTTATTACATGTTAATTATTTCGCTATTGCTTACTTGTATCTAAATATATGTATTGACCAAAATGAACTTTGGTCATTGTCACATTAATAATCTTGGCATCTATGGCAATTTCGGGAACTGTAGTGGAAATGATTTACTTCATATGTGTGCAGATACTGGCAGTGACAGACACGATGGATGCCAATGAGACGGAAGTTCATCTACGGAAGATGTATCCGTTGGTCCAATTCATCGTTCATGCACCGATCGTTAAAATCTCAGGTACGAGCCGACTTCACCAGTCACGTTTATGTGAGCTCATTAAAGGTATTCAGAGCTGGAGAGCCATGCTATTTCATGTCTCAGACCCACCTGGTTAAGAAAATACATTTCCGTCCATGCTTAGAAGTGGAGCAAAATTAGTATATTTATGTTTCATAAACAGCAAACGAATGCAAAAAATTGAATTTTATTGTGATTACCCAGTGCATTTGTTAATGATGTACTGTGCAGTAGATTACCTAAGCATTAGATTTTAATGACAGGTAAGCAGTGCAGCGGCAAAGATGTAAATCCTTTCTTGGTAAACATTAAAACATATTACAGAACGTAATGTATTACGTAGCACATTGGAACAAGAATATTGATTTTCGGTATAACAGTGATGAGCTTATAATTGCACGTTTGAGGTTATGGTCGTGGTTCTGGTCGAGGTTCTTTGTCGATAACTTCCCATAACAATAGACAATAAAATCTCATTCGTCACCTAATAAACACCAAGGTGACACGTGTGCTGGTGACTGTTTCGTCACTTCCTTCCACTGCTGAGATTCCATCCCTTCACTACTGCATTAAACTTCTCATTAAACCTCTAGACCCTATCAACCTGTAACTGCCCACAACTGCCCGGTCTGTCATGCCCCCCCAAATCACCCGCAGCCACCCATTGAATAAGTACGACTGGTGCCTCATGTGGTGCCCTCTGTTGGATAACTGTGTGCTAGATATCATGTTAAACCTTAGTCTGCTTGCTATATATGTTATCTTGTTGAATTTGTTTGAGTGCTATGTGACGCTTAATGTGAGTGCATTTCATTAAAGCATGGTGTGTCATGCAATGCTAGCAAATTGGAAATCGGGAAACAAGAAACACTTAACAAATTGTAGATAACTATGAAGGTTGAACATGTAAACTTTTAGGTATTACCTTAATAATTCATTCAAATATGAAAACATCCCCGTGATGACAAAAAACTTTATTTTTTGCTGCAAATTTAGAAAAATCATTTGAAAAATCAAGTCAAAATTTGTCCCAGTTATACTTTACATACACAGATTTAGGTTAAACATCCTAACTTTATCTCTCTGCCGTGCCACAGATTTTTGCATGTATTCTATTTCTTGATGTCAGATTCTATGGACATGCGTCGTCATGGCAACGAGAGCAGTGTGGCCCTGTACGTGTTGCTACCGTTGAGTGGTCTAGTCTTGGCCACCTTGGTGTCTCTCCTCGCACTCACGAGGCTGCGTCGACGCGGCCGAGGCCACAAGCAGCTTACCATGGTAGACAACCAAGAAGTCACCTACAAGGCATTCGCCCTGCAGAAACAAGTTGAGGGGTAATACAAGAACTTTTGTCAAGTACTGGTAGAATTTTTTATTATGTTCAAAAAGATTCTATAATATTTTATATTAATTCCCATTAATATAAAATGATTTTCAAAAAACATGCAACTGTAAAAGACCCTATGCTATATAATAATGTTATTATGACTTTATTATTTTAATTATTTTATGTCATTAATTAGTTTTGTAGTTGTTATATTATACATTTTTATATATAAAATAATTATTATATTCTAGCGATTGCGTTTTAACAATGTTGTATTTTAAGCGCCTTTGAACAGGTTTTATACCCGGAAACAAGGCGCTATTCAAATAAAAATTGATTATTATTACTAAGCTAATATTCCATCAGCTGTTAAAATTAGTATTACCATAGGAATCAAACTGCTGGCTTGCAGTGCTCATAGGCTGATACACGTGGAATTTGTATCACAAGTTTGCAGGGTTTCTACATCTCAAGACGTCTTTTTGTTCATTTTCAGGTGCATGGCCAAAAACCCTCTCTACCCTCCAATTCCGTAAGTCATCAAATAAATATAATATTGTAATGTTGTGATTCATACTCTTATCAGTGAGAATATAAACGACACAGACAGATAAGATGCTATTGATTCTATGGTGAATTTTCAGATGGTCAATTGCAACAAATATTACAACTTTTATCATTCAATGTGTTGCATCATGTATGATAAGTTCTTACATAGTGTGGTATCAAAGCACATTATTGTTTCAGTTATCAGTCCTGTTACTGGGTTCACTGGACCTGTTGGAATCTGAATAAATACACTACAATACATTACACTTCACGCCCTAGCTGAGATGCTCGGTTTTATACCATTTTGACTTGTCTGGGAAGATTCCGCCACATTGCACTTAGTGTGCAAGGAATACCCATTCATGTATATCCACCATCCATTGCCAGATACCCATTTATGCAGTGGATAGAACTGGAGAAATGTGAAATAAATTAATTGCCGAAGCTTTGGCAGCAAGAGGAATCAAACTCATTCGATGCTCTAACCTCCGTGTTACAACATACCATAGGGGAGCATTAATTAAACTGGCAAAAATGCCCATCACCTGACGGGATTCTCTGGTAGTTGGCAGTCGTGATCTAGTAATATTTACCAAATGTTGGAAAACACACTGCATCATTACATAAGCACCTTAACGCGTTCGCAGATACTCGTTGTTTGTTCAGAATGACGAAGGTTGGAGAGAATGTGAAGTTCACGTCCATTAATAGGCACTAGTCGGGATAGTGGTTGTCAAATAATATTTCAATTGCTATGCTATTGGCATGAGGGTAGATGTAAGCAATATTGAGTCAACGTCTACTCCAGGTTGCCAAGTCCATGAAGCAGGGACTGTTTTCACGGAGTGTTTGCCGCACGTGGATTGTGCAATTGTTAAGTTATGTATTATGCGCACATTACGTTTTATATTCCGCATAACTGATTTAAACCCACAAAAGATGAGAATCTTGACATACATGGGGTATTTTGAAAAGATAGGTCTTACGTCCTTTCTACGTGGTTGTAGATTAATCCTTGAAAGTTTGGCACTCAAGGTTCAAGCCATCTAATAGGAAAATGTTAACCTACCTACCGACCGCATATATACACTAGCTCGATCATAAGTAGATGAACCAGTGTGAAATATGTTTTGTTTGAGTGTCCGTTATAGAACTATTTCTTTCACCTGATAGCATCTAATGAATTCTTGATCTGTTGTCTGTTTGTTTGTGCTAGGTCAGAGACTGAAAAGCCTCAGTTTGTAGACGAATGGGAGATTGCATACGACAAACTCACAATCACAGAAGTGATTGGCTCCGGTGCGTTCGGTCAGGTGATGAGGGGAACATTGCACCATGCCCCGTCTGTACAGAGGTCATCTTCTCGCACATCACACAGTGCAAAAGAACACTCCACACTCGACTTAACAGTGGCCATCAAGGTCCTGCCAGGTACAGCATACAGTCTTGTCTTGAATAGTACAGGAGGATAGTGAGGTGTCAAATTGGCCTAAGCACTTAAGCCAAGAAAGTCGAGACAGATGCAGACTTTTAATGTATAATTGACGGATCTAGTACGTTGCAGTTTGTCACAATTTTGTATGCAACTTCCTTCTTTTTATTCTATTTAATATTACCACCTTCATTTGGAAAGGAAAGAGAAAAATGTAGTAGCACAATTTATGGGGGATGTAGAAAGAGAGGAAAGAACTTATCTTTGCTACGCCAACAATATTTTCATAAGTAATATATGGTATATTACGTTACTACTGTCATCTGCTAAAACAACCTTTCCCCTATGCAGTTCTTGTTCAAACAACTTTGTCTTATGTTTTTTGTAAGAAATTTATGGGGTCAACATTTCAACAAAATATGCAATGGAATGTCTGAATGATCCATGTATTCAGTATCCTTTTTTGTCTTGATGAACCTTTTGCTAGGAAACAGGTCAAATAATGGATAGGTCAATTATGCTGTATCATATATGATATTAAAAGGTTAATAAAATAGTTATTTTGTGGGGTAGCTCTCTAGTGCTGTTGCATGGGCAGGAAAGTGACATCACATGATTATATTTGAATTATGCATGTAAGTGGTGCCCTCTTAAGGGAATGTGGATAAATGTGCTGCCGTCTGGTGGGAAAAACACTAAATTAAAATAAATATTGCCCTACCATTTTGTTAACAGAAGTGACACTGGATAAAACTTTGCACCGACTTTCTTCTCTGCTAATGTAATGGGGTACAGTGTTTCTAATGTGTAAGGTTCTCTATCCCAGCATCCTTACACACAGTGGATAGTCAAGAGTTTCCATAGATAAAACCAGACTTGACATCACCATCAATATTATTGGACATTTTAAGGAATGTTCATGAGAAATAAATGATCACCCTCCTTCGCTAGCTACCCTGTGGCATAGGTCTTGGGGAGGAGGGTCAAGCTTAATACCCATTAGTTGTTCCTGGTAGTATGTAGTGACACAGCAGGTAATACAGGAACAATAAAATAATTGCCAAAAGGATACCATGAACCGATAAATAAAAACACCACTGCCCCTAACAACTTTAATTATCTATATATTAATATGCTAACTTGTGGGAGATTTCCTCTCAGGCACCGAGATTCGCTGACCTCTTGTCTTTTTCTTACAATTAGTCTCTGATCTACCAATTGGCGATACATTTATGAAATACAAATGTAGCAACTGAAAGTTTTTTACTTATATCAATGAACAAATTGAATGGTCAGCCATTCCCCAGGTGGCACCACTGTGGAGTAACGTTTGGTTTATCAAGAAATTATAACCTGCTGTCTGCATGAAATGCTGTAATTGGCATCAGCAGAAATTAAATGATCTGCAG
Source organism: Paraescarpia echinospica (assembly GCA_020002185.1). Lineage (NCBI taxonomy): Eukaryota > Metazoa > Annelida > Polychaeta > Sabellida > Siboglinidae > Paraescarpia > Paraescarpia echinospica. Next base: position 18,188,005 of record CM034538.1, on the reverse strand, counting down.
GAACGAGCTTATGATAAAAAAATACTGTAATTGTGATACGAATAGGAATCCTTTTTTTCAGGTAAAACCCAAACCGGTACATTCAAATAGGTATAAAATACATAAGTTTTAAAAAGTAAATAAGTAAAATACATAAATGGGTAAACAAATATTTAAAAATTAAGTAATAGAAATAAATATGTTATAAAAAGTATAAGAAATATTTATATAAATATATAAAAATATGATATAACAATTGACTTCAGTTTGTTGCTCCAGGGATGGATGTAGAGGGTGGGGCGATTTTTTTTCTTCCCCTTCACAGCTGTTACTAGTCCCCTCTATCCTTAGCTCTAATTCTCCACTCCTCTCCCATTCCATCCAGATCTCTCCAGTTACCTTATTATTATCACTACAGAGCATTCGGACGAATCTCAAAGACGTGACTTCTTGAAGGAGATCGAAATAATGAAGAGTATCGGCAGTCACCCGAACGTTGTTGGTATGATTGGCTGTTGTACGTCCCCTTCACAGCCGGTGTGTCTCGTCGTAGAACACATGCCTGGTGGTGACCTCCTGCACTACCTGCGTCGACACCGCCACTTCAATCAGAAGGTGGGGTCTTCGTTTTTGCCCCCTGCACACATTGATTACTCCCGCTGAAGGCTTCCCCTTGATGAGTGCACATTTGGACATTGCCTATCCATCACTGCGCTTCACCGGAAAATGTATAATTTTTGAGAAAAAATATTAAAACGATTAATTATCGGTTATTACTGGTGTTTGTAAGGCTTCGTATTTGTGGTACTGTCACATCCGTTGGAGCATGCAGGCGTAGTAAATAATTGATAAAAAGTATGATCAGATATGTAGTGATGTTAATAGTTCTAAATTATGAGAGATTATTCAAAAAAATATTAATGGCAACCTCACATTAAAACGTGGGCGTTTGTGAAAGAATCATCATGCAGCTTTCTTGCAACCATCAGTGTCAATTATTTTTAAGTAGTCGTTCTCAGAATTTTCTGTTTAAATCAAGTCACAAGGTGTTTATATATATATATTACATAACCTTTGTACACTGACTTAAATAGTGCCATTTCCAGGGCTAAGATATTAGTATTGTTCTTTGACATCTTTCCTAAGCTGTTCACAAGGTAACATTTTCTTTCCCAAGTGTATCAACTTTTTCATTAAAGTATGCTATCCAAATGTCAGTCAATTATAACGCCTAACTATAATCGAGCTAAAGTACGTAAGTGTGTGTGGGAGAATGTTAACGTTTTCCTCCGAGACAATTTGCATCTTGGGCCCCAAACTGTCAGGGAATAATTTATGACCCTTAAGAAGAAAGGTCACACTATTATTTTTTAATTCCCCTTTGGGTTCTTATCAGTTTTAAGGTTTGCACTTACATTAAACAAAATAGGCAATGGAATGTCTGAATGATCCATGCTAGGAAACAGGTCAAATGATGGATAGGTCAATTATGCTGTATCATATATGGATATTAAAAGGTTATTAAAATAGTGGTATTGTGGGGTAGCTCTCAAATGCTGTTGCATGGGCAGGAAAGTGACATCACATGATTATATTTGAATTATGCATTTAAGTGCTGCCCTCTTAAGGGAACGTGATTGTTCATAATGATACGCATATTTTCTGCAATAATTCTGCAAGGATCGCTGGTTTGGGGACATTTTACGTAATTCGCATTAATGCAACAGACTTTTCAAATTTATGTTGTAACAAATATAATTTACGGGGATATTCTTGGAAACAATCTTCTCCATCGGTGGGTATGTAGCGCCATCTGGAGCTTGGACACTTGTTACTAATCACATTCTGTTTGACTGGTGAGGATTCCTCTTGACCCTTGTCCTATTACTGGTGTACAGCCACTGCTTTTTATCTGGTATTATATTTAATGTTGAGCTACACATATCATAGTTTTTTCTAAATCCAGTAGTCTTCATTAAGCAGACTATTCATCTTATGTGTGCTTTGATCATGTACTGGAGGCTGTTCCTAGAATAGCCCTAGAATTAGATAGGCTATCGGAAAGAAATTAAAAATAATGTGTGAATTGCAGGTGCCAGAGAAACATCTGTCGTCCCATGATCTCTTTAGCTTTGCCAGACAAGTGGCAGTGGGGATGGTAAGTTGAGAGAAATAAGTAAGCACCACACACGAACACACACATTTATTCTTGCTTCTGCTGATGTTATCATTAAAATGTTCATCGATTCCACTTAAGTGATGTAATATTGATTTATTTATTGTTCCTACAGCACAGTTGTGGGTGTGTTGTGTGCCTGAATGCATAGATTGCGTACATGCAAATGTGACCCATCCAAAATGAGTCACATGTTGGCGTTTTTCAATATTGAGTTATTGGCATCGTTTGAAAGAGCAGATTCTCAGCTTTCATATGGTGTATCATACAAAAAGATATTTCAATTATAACTGAAGTTATGGCTATGTGTGGGGTTGAAGTCTTCAAACCCAGAAAACGGCCTTCAAAGTTTAAGCAACATATTTGTTGTGTTTTAGGTAATGTACCTTACTTACCATGGACAAATCTTGCTGAAATTTGAACCACTCTGAGAAAATGGCATTCTGGAGACATTCTGTTAATATAAAAACAATATCTTTGTTAGAAATAAAATAGCAGTACAATTAATTGTTTGTTTAATTACCACTATTGTTAGAAAAGCTAAAACTTTGCTGCACTATTATACATTATGCCTTAGTTAGCATTGTCATATATGGGTGATATTTGGAACACTTAACGATAATGGCATCCTCATGACACTACATTAATATACAAATAAAACCTTTGTCAGAAATAAGTTAACAACAAATTAATTGCTTGAGTAATTACTGGCATTGTTAAGAAAAAGGAAAACTGGCAGCTCTTATACCATTATATATTCAATTTCGTAGAGGTATCTGTCATTAGTGGGTCAGTGAGAATGCTATTGTTTTTATCATTAATTTTATATTATTATTTTTATTAAAAAACAACTTATTCAGATTTGTGAAAACATAAATACGATGACCATTTTCCGTAATCTTCATAGTAAAACACAACAGATAGTCATATTTAACAACAATTTTAATACTAAAGAACAATGTAACTACATAATGACAACAGATCGTTGACAATGTCCAGTAAGTCAAGTGTAGCTTCCAGACCGGCGACATCCTCACTTGCATGGTATCGGCACAGCGCGCACGGCCTTGGGTTCAGGGAATGGGTTCGCTGGACCCTGCCTGCTCAAGTGCAGCCGCAGTAGTTTCTCTTGTGGCTCCTGTTCACCAGATGGTCTAACAACAAGATCAATCTCTGGCGATGCCCAGACTCCTACTAACCAGGCAGTCCAGTAATAGAGGCAATCTCCTCGGCTGGGCTTGGACAGAGCACATCTTCGAAGCCACACCGAACGCCATTGTTGCTTCGTTATAAACAACTATCTGGGTCACAAGTGACAACACTGACGCGGTGAAAATACACAGTATGCCTGCCTGCATAGAGAATTATTCAAATTACCTCTTCATTGAACCAATGCGTGAAACCGCTTGGTTCACATGGTTGCGCTGCTACCACGTGATCCGAACTTGTTTACACATCTGGCATTAGAGGGGGTGTGTTCCTTGCCTTCTGTAGGTCACAGTTCGCAATTATTAGCATATATGTGCCCATATTTAGAAAGACGACATGTCAAGATTCGCGGGGATATCTGATTTGTTAAGGATCATCCCAAAAATGGCGGCAAAGAATGCGCGCAATTAGCGGCATTTTCAACTTTGTTTTATGGAAACCAAGCAGGACACTTCGCACAGCTCCTCAGAAATGACCTTAAAATACATAAAACATAATTAATTAAACAGTAGCAGTAGCGGCAATCGATAAAACGAATATTAAGGAATCATTTTAAGGGGACATCTCAAAATCTGTAGATTGCGATTTTTTTACATAAACAGCATTTATGAAAAATCAGTTTTATCGACATCTTACTCATTTCGTTAAGATGGGTCATGTATATATGTGCATGATGGCATTTGCTATGTAATGTTTATGTTAATTTTGTTTATGTTAATTTTTTATATTTGTGCCTTTGTTAAGTATAGATTGAACTCCTTATTCCTGGATATTTGGAGCCAATAAAATGTTATCTAACAGTTGTGCATTGCTGGCATTTAGTAGCATATGTTAGAGATGTGTTAGACTGAATATTAACAACTCTTCACAATACATATTTGTTGTTGTTTGTGAAACTATGTGGAAACAATAGTAACAACAGCATACCGGTAGGTAATGCACTTTGGCCACAAATTTGACTACAACGTAGAAAACATTATCAGTTGTTGACAATGTCACCAATGACATTACTGTACCAGGCAATACAAGCACTTCTTCAAAATACCGGCACGTCACCACAATACCATCTCTGTGACAAAGAACGAACACTTTCGTTGTAAATACATAAACTGTTTGCTCAAAGGCTTCGCAAGACAACTACGACATCATTATCTACACGTAAAACCTCCGTACATTGTTCCTTCCCACAATGCCAAGATCTCGCTGATGCCCCTATCTCTTTACATCCCATACACACACAAAGAGCTGCAGACGGAAAGAGTAAACTTAGTTTTGTGTCTGCTGTTTGTTCTGTAGGAGTTTCTCTCGCAGAAAGGATTCGTTCACAGGGACTTAGCGTGCAGGAACATTCTCGTGAGTGACGCGAGTACGGTGAAGATCGGGGACTTTGGTCTCACTCGGTACATCTACGATGACAAGGTGTACGTCACCCACAGGTCGGGCACCAAACTGCCACTCAAGTGGATGGCAATAGAGTCTATCATGGACCTGACATTCACCACCGCCAGTGACGTGTACGTTGACATCTCTTCAACATCTCTCTTAGCAAAAAATTCTATAGAAATCTAAAAAAAATCTAAATTCTGTGATGTTAAACATTCTATAGAATATTCTCTAGAATGTCTTGAGAATTTCTATGGCCACATACCTTTTTATAGAATTCTACAGAAATTCCACAACATTCTAAACCAAAAATATTTCTGTAGACATTTGCCACAAAAATCCTATAGAATATATCTTATAGCATAACTATATATTCTATAGAATTTTTTGCAAAGGTTTCACTTGTTTTTTTCTCTAAGTTTTGTGCATTTTTACAAACGCTTTTCTTGGGGCTACAGAAAGAAGCCACAATGAGAAGTTTAACACATTTTGTTGCACCAACTACTCTTATTCAAGCCTATTTGGCCAGTGCTTGCATGCGATGACATACCAGGGTACATTGGAAATGCACACTATATCGTTAAATGTGGTGCTACATCAATTTTACCACATTTTTCATGTATGTGGTTTTATGTTTTGCATTGTATTGGACAGATTTTACTTTGCAAACAATCCCCAGGTGGCACCACTGTTCTACTTTTGGCTATTACTTATTTTTCCGTGTGGATGCAATGTGTGCAGACTGCTCATCAACCACTAAGCAGAAACTGTTTCATTCTTAATACTGTGCCTTGCCTTTTGAAATAAATGCAAATGTTAGGTGAGTCTCAGCAGAAACATTACAAGTAAACTGGTAACAGAAACAGTAGAAAGTGACACACAGCGACGCACCAGCTGTACAGTAGGCGGCAGGGCAACGTTTGAACAGCCTCTGTCTAGGTCTGTCCGTCTCCCGTCCATAAAGGGCATGCCCAGTACACTCATTCCTTAAAGGTCTTATACCTTTCAATGTATCTTGTTTATGGGATCAACTGTGGACATAAGATGACCGCATGTGTGTCACTTCTTCGTTGTGTCTCCTTTTTATGACATTTTATACGCACCAGTTTCTTCACTGCGATACGTGTTGTACATAAATAATCTCTATTTCCTGGTAAATACACAATAAGTCACCAGAGATTTTTCTCAATTCACCCATGTTACTGTTATCTGCATAAATCTCAACTTCTGCACCTTAAACCAACCGGGATATTTTCGCATTTATACAATGACATTTGATTTTTTACATTTTGTACTTCTAATGTGTCGTTGCAGATGGGCATTTGGAGTAGTCCTGTTTGAGCTGATCACCTTGGGTGGCACACCATACCCTACTACATCCAATAGACACCTACTGAAGGAGCTGCAGGATGGGTACAGGATGGAGCAACCAGAGAACTGCCCCCAGAGTCTGTGAGTATGAGACACTGCTTGCTCACACCGGGTCATTTCACTGTGATTTCTCTGGTACAAACCCCATCATACTTACTTAATCCTCTTCGTGTGGGTGCACACATAAGGCCGACACCAAAGAATGCCAATGTTGTCTGTCTGCTGCCAGCTTCGTTACTTGGCCCAAGCTCCACCCGAGTGTCTTCATCTCCTGCCCCACTGATCTCATCCATGTCTCCTTGGGTCTCCCCCTCGCTCTCTTGTCACCAAGGGTCCAGCGCATGGCCACTCTTGGAATGGATGTCAGTGGCATACTGCAGACGTGTCCGATCCATCGCCATCTGCAGCGTTTAACTTTAAGAGAGATGGGCTGCATGTTTGTCCTTTCATGGAGTTCCATGTTAGAGATATGATTTGGCCAGTAGATCCCATCATAACACCCATTTTATACTTTTTGTATTTTAACAGTTGGCTCTTTGTGAAGTGGAATTTTTAAAGCTATTTTATTAACAGTGTACTCTCAAATTGACTATTTGTTAAAATGGATATCTTTATGGTTTAAATGGACACTTTTTAGGAATACGATCAAAGGTGCATTAAAAAATGACAGTAAGGCATCTTTGTTCAAAATGTTTTTGTTGGGTAAAAAAGCTTTTACTGAAATGCAGCATATAGTTTTCTATTGATCCAGAGAGTTGATAGAAACCATGTCATGTTAAAGAGATCGGGCTTTGCAAAGCAAAAGTATTTCCATGCTGTTGAAGGTGAAAAATCCCCTGGAATTAAATCATGTGGCAGTGACTATAGCGCCATCTGGTGAAAGGTGACTAAATCAGATTGTATGGCAGGTGTCAGTTCTACTTGCAGGGTTGTAGATCTGCAGGTGGCTAGGGTAGGGTCTTCCAGGAACGATATGACACACAACTCTAGCAGTTTACAAATTTCTTTGTTAAATGCTCAACAGATTTAATTTCTAAAAGAATAACATATAGTTTATGAAGGAATGATAAATTTAGAGTTTACACATCAAAGAAAAATATCTGCTCAGAGGCATATTTAGGGGTGCATTGAACCATGCCTTTGATGGCTTTGTAGTCAGAATCATTGCTGCAATGAAACTGAATACTGCCCTATCTAAGCACTCTTTACACATTGTTGGCCTTTCAGAAATTCTAAGTATGCCTCTGTGAAAGTTGTTAAAATGTCAACATGTTGTTAACATTAAGACTAAACAGTAATTAAAATGTTGTTCAAGCTCAATTTAACAGTTGATTTTGTATCCATATAGTCTATACTATGTGGACTTCTACTCTAGTATGACAAATGAATTGCGCATACCTGTAGCATTACAGTGTGACAGCGGAAGAATTTCAATTGAAAACTAATCCAGTGTATTAACACTGCCATTATTATAGCATTGTGACTACTCCGTGATAACTACCTGCATATGTTCTCTTCTCTGTGAATGTATAAACTAATAATTTAGAATGCCACAGGTGAGGTCATCAGGATAATTACATAGGTATTTCAGGTTTGTTTTCATCTTTACAGACATAAAGCTTATTTAAGTTAATTACAGGTGAATGTCGGGGAGTTAAATGAAGCCGAGTGACAGGGTTTTTATCACCTGTAAAAAATCTGTCATCTCTAACAACTATGTTACCAATCACTGGGATATTTCCATTAGCATTCATTGAAGCACGCATTTGGTGGTGTTAGAGGGCTTTGCATGGTGACATCAAAGAGTGATGGCATTTCTGCATTTGAAAGGATGCTTTTGTGCAGCGTTTACGAAGCTCTGCAACAATGTTCACACTGGAGCTGTGAGCTGTAAATAATCTTAGAAGTGACTCACTCTGAAAGTGTTTAATTGGGCTATTATCATTATCCGTTATGAACAGTTTAACTGGCAACAGTGCAGCAGGACACTCAATGGGCATTTACTGGCCTAAGCAGATAATAATGCTCTTGTCAATGCTAAACTGCATTCCTGATTGCCCTTTCATCAACAGTTGATGTCACAATTGTTACTGACAAGAACATTCACAAGTGATGACTGCCAGTGAGTGTGGACTTAGACACATTCATTAGCACATAATCATGATGACAGCTTCATAGTTGGTGCATTCACTTCAGCACAAGGGGATTGAAGGTGCTAGGTCAATGATGGTTTCATCAATCTCGCTAATTCTACAATTACTCCAGGAACATGTAATAATTGTACCACTGTCAACAACAGTTACTTAAACTGCTCTACTTTCCCTTTTAAATTTGAGCTCATTTTGGTCAACATATTATATTGTATTCAATGAGAAATCTTGGCATAGTAGAACATTTTCAGCAGCGTTTTTAGGGGTGGGGGCCTTATGCAGTTGGTTCTTAAATTTGTTTGCTATAAGCTTTGCGCTACTAATTTAGTATAAAAAACTAATGGTTGTCTAAGTTGTCCCCTCCCCCCGCAACCCTTGCTGAGGTCAATGATACACCATTCATCGTGACCACTGAACATGTTACTGAAATTTGTATTTGTGGGTTATCCAAACCATCAACTGCCCCACTTTTTGCATGCAGCGAGACATTGAATCCATCTTTGAGGGCGGAACACATCCTGATGCATGAGAAATGATGATGGATATCTGTCGGAAGTGATGCATGTGGACATGACTCCCCATCTCAGTCTTGGGTCAGAATTCTGACATTTGCAATTTAACGCCAGATGCATGCACATCTGCACAACAAAAGTTAACAGTGGAACTGATTGAAAATTCAGGTTACTTTGCAACATTCAGCATGGTTATTAAGGGGGAGACGTCCATGATGGGGGATGATATCCTGGCTGAGGAAGATATCCAGGGTGGGAGAGATATCTAGCGTGAGGGGAGATATTCAGGCTGGGGGAAATATCTGGAGGAAGATATCTGGAGGGATAAAATATAGTCAGACCAACATTGCTCACTATGCAGATGTAAACATGCACGCATGCGTGTATGCACATTGCACACACATACATGTAACGGGTATATACAATCAGTGACACACAACATGCACACACACGCACACACATGCACACACAATGACACAAACATGTACACATATAGTTATATGCAATGACATACAACATGCATGCACCCATGCATGCACACACACACACACACACACAGACACACACACACACACACACACACACACACACACACACACACACACACACACACACACACACACACACACACACACACACACACACACACACACACACACACACACACACACACACACACACACACACACACACACACACACACACACACACCAACACACACACACCACACACACACACCAACACACACAACACACACACACACACACACAAATACACACACACACACACACACACACACACACACACACACACACACACACACCAACACACACACACCAACACACACACACACCAACACACACACACCACACACAGATACACACACACACACACCAACACACACACTCACACACTCACACACTCACACAGATACACACCACACACACACACACCAACACACACACACTCACACAGATACACACACACACATATTTGCAAATACGAAATAAACTGCAACAGTGCAGATATAAATTCTGACATCTGCCGTTTTGTATTTAGTCACCGTCGAATTAAATTGCAGGTAGCTGCAGTAAAACAGTACAGGTATATTTGAAGATATCTATCTGTGTGTGTGGTGTGTGTTCAAAGAAATTGTATTGTGCTGCTGCGAAGTGCAATCTGTCATCAGAACATTTAGTTAGTTTTCGTGTTTGTGCGCCATTCGAGGTGCCTGCGGGGGGAGGGTGAATGATATCTTGGTGATTGGCCTTCTACAAGCGTACAGACTTCTAGCTTCTGTTTTGGACAGTGTATCACAAGACATTGATCGATTGATGCCCCCTATGTCCAGTGCCCATCTCGATAACATTCACTATTATTATACCAGACTACAATGACGTATAGCACCTTATGACCAACACGAATTCTATTGTGGACTGTAGACGGGGGGTCAGTGGCTACAACTAACACTGGCAATTCATGATGTCTGAATGATTAATTCCATATCGGTTTGATATCTATTTTATGCAAGAAAATATTGTTTCGATGTAGTTACATTGTTTTATCCTGTGATTGAAGTGTCCCCTTTGAGACTTGTAAACTGTTGTCACCTACAAATAATGGTGAGTAAAGTAGAACCGGTTGAGTGGTGGAGATAAACGTTTGCCACTGCCGGAGAAAGTGAAATGGACAGCTTCGTATACAGATGATCCAGATACATTTGTTGCTGCGCTGTGGGTAGAGATCTGCTGAAATTTGTTGTAATTACACGGTCGAGCGGTCGCCAAAGGATGGGATTTGAATGACGTTTCAGATCGGAAAGATGCCTTTAAACATAGCCAGTGAGGTGTGTTTATGGTGGCATGTGGGAACAGAGTTGCATGTGTGCGCATGGTGACAACGACGGTGTGCGTGTGGGTTCGTGCAAGCATACATGCATGTATGCGAGGGTGCGTGTGCATGCACATGTGTTTGTTTTCCTCTGTGTGTGAATGTCAGTTGATGAAAACAACACGTGTTGTGTTCATCGTAAAACACTGGAGGATCAGATGTCCGGCAGTTTCGCCAGTTTCGTAGAATATAAGTCTAGACTTTCGACATGCGATGACACACGTAACATCCTAACAAGCCCCACTGACACATGTGACTGTGCAGATTAAACATCCAAGAGGCGACATTTATTGCACAGGTAGTAATTATCCTAGCAATAGGTTTGTTGTTTGACCAGATGTTTATAAACGCTACCAGGGTACCCGTGGAGCACTGCCACTCAACACAATCTAGCACCAGTGCACCAGGTACACTGCCCTAGTACTTTGGACCCTGCATAAAAGCCGGTTTCATATAAATGAATAACCAAACTCCAATCAATATATTTATCATTTTGTGTCACTCTAACCTTTTGTTTTTATGATCTCGCGTTCTGCCTAGTCATAATCCATTGTCCTTCCCAATCATCGGCACACCAACCAGCACCAACCAGGAGTACAAAGTCATTACTATCCCTTGATGAGCTCTAACTTCTAAGAAATGTCCCTGCATGGATTACAAGAGGCATGATCAGTGACCATCCTAGTGAGATCTGTCGAGGGTTATCTCAATGTGAACACACTCCGAGGGTTATCTCAATGTGAACTCACTCTGAGGGTTATCTCAATGTGAACACACTCGAGGGATATCTCAATGTGAACACACTCCGAGGGTTATCTCAATGTGAACACACTCCGAGGGTTATCTCAATGTGAACACACTCCGAGGGTATCTCAATGTGAACACACTCCGGGCGCTGTTCCTTGGACCCGATGTCATTGTGCGCGAACAAGTGTCCGAGTCTTCTGGGGCGAAACATCGAACCCTCTGATCTAAACATGTCCTGACAAACTGTCAGTGCAACTACCTCGTACACAGGTCCTGTTCCATTGCAGTGTCAACTGCTACTTTGTTGGGCATGAAACTGCAGACCTCCACAGCTGGTACTCATACGTTAATGTGCAACATGAGCCTGCTTCTTGGAATCCCTGCTTGGCCTGACACAAGGCCTAGTCCTATACTTGATGATTCCTATAGAGGATCTTGTTTGGTGGTGAGCAGATTGGTGGCCACTTTGTTTGTGTGTACTTTCCTGATGCCTATAGAGATAGTGTTAAATAACTGTTAATTAATTAGTCATCCCAGCACTGCTGGTGAAAGTTCTGAGAAATAACTGTCCAGTGTGGAGCTACATGGTCCAACCAAAACATGTCACCATCAACTAGGTGTGCATTGCTTTTTTGTCAGTCAAGGTATCTGTCATCTATATTTCTGATTTGCATTTATCCATCATAATAATTATGACTCTTCTGAATATGCTCCCTCTTAGTGTTAGATCAGTTGAAAATATTACAAAATTCCGTCGTCATTTAAAAACTTATCTTTACAACCTTGCTTATCCGCTGTAGCTCCCTAGCGCCTTGACCCATCTATTGACAACTGGAATACTGCTTATGGATTTTGAGATTGACGAATCCTTTTGTATTGATGCGCCTCTGAGGTTGGTTTCCAAGGATTTAGGCACAATAGAAGTTATCTTATGATTATTAAGGTTTTACACATCGTCACACAGTTTCTGCTGATTTTGTGATTCTCATAATTGTTTTACATTGTTAATGTAAGAATATATGTTAAACTATAATTTGTTTAAATTCAAAGTGCTCTGCAATCAACCATGTAACATTTTGGATATATACATAATTATTTCTCATACATCAGCATATATTCCATCCTCGAAAATGGATTCAAAGTCTTGTTGCAAGCAAAATGTGAGGCAGTTGCAGCAGCAAATTTGCAAATAGAAACCAAAATTTCAGTAACATTGTCAGTGGTGTATCTGGGATCTGAGTGACTTAGTCACCCATTACTTTTTGCATGCTAAAATATAATAATAAAGTATAAATGAGAAAATAACAGGAAAATACAGATACACATATATGCTTAGGCCTCACTTTACATGTGCATTATGTCTGTTTATTTTATGCAATTTTTGTGTTCATTCCCATTTCACTGTATTTTTAATTTATTGTGTTTAATGCCAATGTTGATATTACTTATCGGATGCTTTCTGGATACTCTTGAGATAAAATGCTAGTAAATGTATTAATAACTTGACATTTATTAGTGCAAAGAGATTCCACAGACGGGTGCTTAATTTTTTTTATATTTCCTGTACTTTTTCTTCATTTATAGTTCGGCTGCTTTCAGCAGGCTTTGTCAAACTGATTACAGCTAGATGAACATCATTTCCATGTAGTAACTACCGTGATGCCATCTACTAGTTGTTTGTTGTGACAAAGATAGCTAAACAGCTGATATACTTAGTTGAAAATCAAGGTAACTTTGACTGAGAAATATAAATAAAGAGTAATTAACCATTATGACTTTATGTATTAAAAACAAACCCCAGGGCAGATATTCCCAAACTTTCTCAACTCAGCATCCTTCAAAATACTTGTCTTATCTAAGCCTCCCAGCCTTGTATTTCACGTGTAATTCATAAGTGTTTTATGCTTGCCACATACCCCACTGCCCCCTCCCTAAAAACCTTACATGTGCCCCTTATTTGCAAATCCATACCTAATGGTACTATTTTTCAATGGCAAATATGATTTGTTTGTCCAGTGAAAACGGGCAGTGAATTTGGGTTGTAAACGAGCTATTTTATTGACACCGTTTAATGTGGTTGGTCATTGGGATATTCGCCATGAATAAACGACAGGAAAAGCCTGTCACTTGCGGAATTCAGGTACTCATGATGTAAAGATTTTGCAGAAGCCCATTTTCTCCCACATTGTCTGGATTGATTACAAGACACATTGACAGATAGCTCCAGCTTCATTCATGCCAGTCTGGTTGATTTATGAGGGGCAGAGAAGCCACAATCTTATTTTCCTGTTTTTCACCATCATAATTTGTTACTTTTCACTCAATTACTGCAGTGATTTTCTGAAAGGTTTTTTGATGATTTCATCTCCTCTTCTCGGGGTTCGTCAATGAGAAGGAGTTTTTGCAGTTTTGCCATACTTGCTTGGCTGCGGGGATCACGGACTATGGAAAATGTATACATTGCATGTCTGCCTGTACACGGGCGCTTGAGAGATTGACAGTGTAGGAACAATTGCATTCCGTTACTTTGTAAAAATAGGATGAAGTCTGACATCCGTTCTTTGAACTTTACGTGCATGACTGCCCGCATTAGTCATAACAAAACGGGTTTGACCCTGGTTAAAAGTGGCTCTGTCACATTGTGGAATGCTCGACCTTTAGGTTGACATTTAAAAAAAAACGAAAATATGCACCCTTGTCTTGATTATATAACGGAGCATTTAACGTGCAGCCACAGCTCTGTGGCTAAGAAGTAAATGGTGACGATGTGTCATACGTTTTATTAAAGGACTTAGAGACCAACCGAGTTTAATGCAATAAGTGAATCTCATGCTCTTGTGCACAGCATTAAACGAACAGAAGGTGAAAGTAAATCACACAGTTCGCTGCCCTATCTTAAAGATATCTTTGAATCGTTACTTTCGAACCCTGCAGCTGCTGTTGTGGGGAAATTGTGTTTTGGGTGTGTGGCTTCCACATGAGTGCCTGGTTGCAGTCGGGGCATAGGGTGGACATGTCTGAAGGCCCTTTGTTCGAGGACAATATATGGAAGACACAAAATTATTGCACGTATATGTATAATATGTGTACTGTTAGAAGTGTACCTTGATGACATGATTATGTGCCAGTCACACTTATATTGTATGCATGTAAACATGCATACACACATGCACAACATATATCCATGCACTTGCTCGTACGTTTGCACAAATGTAGGAAATAAAGTCACAGCAAAAGTCACAGGAAATAATATAATACCACATTTTAGCCACTATCGCATCTAGTCAACATTATCCAGGCTACACTGTCTGCCATGGCACCTAGGTTTTGCTAATATACATTTTTATTTTGTCTATGCCCTGGAGAACATTTCTTATTTGCCACAAAGGTGTCTGGAACTAGACAAGACAGACAGGACAGGAAATGTTCAACTTTGAGAACATAGAAATGTAATCATCATGAAGACATGTAAACAGTTGTCAGATGTAGTGGATGGATCGTTTGGCCATTCTTTGAACACATGCTGTGTACGTCAAACAGACGCATTTGTAGGGTTGCATGATTGCAGTGTTTCTTGAATTGCGACACTTAGTAGAGAACTGTGTGGTGGTCCAATTTGTAAGTTGCACAGCTGTTTCCCAACGTTGCCGACATTCCGCCCCACTCCCACAGCATTCTGGGAGCATAGCAGCCCACATAAATGTACTTTGTATACGAAGTTTTCTTGACGTAGCCCATACTTTCTCTCCTGTGTGATGTCCATGCCCACCACCAGGTGTCAGGCTGGTGAACCTTGGTGGAAACATCAACCCAGTTCAATATTACTGGCTATTTAATGAATTTATTTCAATGTTACTACTACCAACCTGATGAGCATAATCAAAATGCAGATATTTAATATTAATGTTCTACACAATAAGTGGAAAATGTAAATTTGAAACATGATAAACTTCATATTCAACTTCATACTTGGATGTTCAGCTTTAGCAAATGTGTTCAAAGAGATCGTCATCAGGACTGCATAGTATTTCCACATTGACCAGGTTATTATGCACAGGTAGGGGATAATACAAACTAGTGATTCAGGCCTTTCTTAAGTGTCCATTATCAACGTTTTTGTTATGAACAGGTGTCCGTTAAGGTAGGGCTCACTGTAATCAGTTTACCTTGATAAAATTGGTTCACCTTGATAAAAATCAATCGAGCTTATCTCGCTGACATGAATGAAGTCATACCTGGCTCAAACATAATCAGTCTGGCAAATAGAAAATAAATATTTTGACAAATTTCACTGCTGTACTGAGTAATTGATACAGACACCACTTCAAGGCAGCGAATTATCTCCCATTAGTTTGTCAAGATCTGGGGTCTCTTTGTCCTGATTTGCTGATTAAACCGCTGCAGAAATGACAAAAACCAGCCCTGTGGGTATCCTGACAGCTACTACACTTTAAAAAAGTTGATGCCCCAGGAGGTTTGATTCCCACCCTGCTTGATTTCACCTTGTTGTAGAGCAGGCATGGAAGGAATTAGGGGACACTTGTTTCAGGAATGATATGTTGCAGAAGGAAACAATTACAGTTTACCTTATATTTCCAGATATAACCTGCTGCGGTAGGTTTTTGTATACACCTTTGTGCTACAATTTAAGAGGGGCTTGAAAGCCTTCTCTTTGAACAAGCTTTTTGTAATTTTTACTTTATTTTGTATAGTCCTCATGTTTTGCTTTTTGTTATCTTATTATATATATATACATATATAACATGTATTGTAATAAGTTTGTTTAATATAATTGTGAACAGCCCTGATTCTGTATTTATATATATATATATACACCTGTATATACATATATACGTGTGTGTGCATGCGTGCGTGCGTGCGTGCGTGCGTGCGTGCGTGCGTGCGTGCGTGCGTGTAACAAGTGTCATTGGATTTTATTTATTTGTACTAAGTTTTGTTACCATCTTGTTTTTCCCATTATTAAATTGGTTTACTTTGGAATTATTATATTTTATTAGTGTCTTGTTTTCACATGGTGTTTTGATTGCTGAATCGGTTTTTAATTTGGTTTCATTAGCATCTTGTTTTCCAACTATTTTTAGATTGTTGGTTCGGTTTTCTGTGGTATCATGACGTACTAACAATGTCACGCAGATAAACAAACTTTGGTGTTGAATTGTCATGATTCAGAATATCTGATAAATTTCAGGAATTTGAAATTTGATTACTTATGTAGAGTTCCTCATTTCTCAGAATTAATTATATAAAATATGAAAGGAATGTTTGCCCATATAATTTTAAAACCTTACAGCCATTACAAATACAGTACTTTGAAATGCACTCTAGAGATTTTTTATCCACCACTGAAATTACACTGTAATATTTTTGGCTTCCTGTAAGTATATTTGACATAAACTGTGGAAATCCCCAAGTCATCCTTACTGAATATCAAATATATAGAACGTGTGTGATATTGGCTTTGACAGGAATCCTGTAGAACTGTTTTGACATGGTATTAGTGGTGACAGGAGTAATGACTGTGTGGTTCACTTTCTTGTTGGTGGCCGTGTTAACATTTTGTCAGATTATAGGTTTTACAAAAACTGGACATTAAACAATTCTTAAGCTTCGTCACACCCACCTCACTGTCATCGATATGCAGATAAGATCTTGTCGGTATCACACACCTCCAGCTCTTTTAAAACGCATGCATGCAGAGTGCCCATCAATAAAAATAGCCATCCACATGGTAAAAATTAGATAAAGGATAAAATGGCAAAGAAATCACTCCGCATTGTTTCACTGAAATACAATCTACTGCAACACTTGCTGATGTGTCTGACCAATTGCACTCTATTTACCTTTTTTTTAAATTTCTTCAAATATAAAAATTTAATAGGTCCTACATTGTTATGAAATGCAACAGGAAGGTTAATTGTGCTCTGACCCCTTTAGCACATGTGCAGTTCTGCATATGTAATCTGACACAATAATTGCTCTCTAAATCCGCTTCTTGCACTGTTCTCTGAGTTTGCTAAGCCACTCTTAAGAATTCAGACAAGCCAATCTAGATCAGAGTACAAGTAGGTGTATTAATTGGTACTACTTGCATGCACTGGGCCAACATTGTGGAACTCTCTGCCTCTGGAACTATGCGCGATTGAGAACACTAGACAGTTTGGAAAATTATTGAAGACATTTCTGTTCTTAAACTAATATAATCAGACATCATTTAACCTTTGCATTATTCATGCATTTAGTTTTAATAAATTTGTTGTCTTATTGATCTCAGAATCACATTTTAGTATCTAATCAAATTATTTAATGTAAATTAACCTTTTATTTTTATTTATTTTTTCCAGTAGGTTCAGCTGTTCAGCACTTTTGCTAATCGTTTATTTTATCATTGCATTTACCCGTAATGTTACTATACTTAGGTTTATATATATATATATACAGTATATACTAGGATATTGTTTGCTAATTTTATTTATTTTCTTATTTATTTCTCTTAAATGTGTTTGTATGCTTCTTAGATGATTGCCGATTTGTAAACACCCGTGAACGGGGGTCATTAGTCCCGGATTTGATGGTGTATAAATAAAGTTTATTATTATTATTATTACTAGTAAAAAGTGCCCATCCTCCAGATGGCGCTACCTACACATAAACGCAGGAGATGGTTTCCCTGAGTAAATGCAAATGGGGTTTGTTATGATGTCAGTTTGAAACAGTTTTTCTTGTTAATGCAAAAATGTCCCCAGCTGATCAGCGATCCTCAGACCAGTTGCAGAAAATTTATGTCACATTATGAACAATCGATTTACATCTGTCTAACATATCATATCAACCCTATGACGAGTAAAAAGCCTTAACCAATCGAGAATTTTGAAAAAAATAAAAGCGTTCCTTTTCTTTGGAGTGCCTGAGGTGCAAGCCAGCTTGGAGGAAAATGTAAGCACCCCCTACACACACTAAGCACCCCCAACACACACGTAAGCACCCCTTACACACACGAAAGCACCCCCTACACACACGTACATGCATATGCTTATTTAATTGTAGTTAGATGTCTGATAAATCCATCCTAACAGAAGTAGAATTGAACTTTGGCCAACTACAGGAAATGTTAATTCTTTCCCAGGACCATTCCAGATTGGAATGGACATTCAGAGGCAGTAGTGTCAGCTCCCAGCCTTGGCTGCTTCAAAGTTAGGGTTGCTGCCAACTTCAGTCCCCAATAAGCCAAACCAGAACTCCCCCACTCCCCCACCCCACCCCACCCCTATCCATATTTCATTATTTCACTTCATCTGTCCAACCCCCCACAAATCCATTTCTTCAACTGCAAACTATATACTCCTATCTAACGCTTGTCTACCTATTCCGATGCGCATCCCCTGCAAATATACCAACAATGATCTTCAAAACGTTGAAGTCGGTTGGTTAATCGGAAGAAGAACTTTATGCATCAAACAATTGGGTGTGTTGCTAAGAACGCTCCCTAGTGTTTGGCCAATGTAGCTGACTTTACTTTTTGGCACTGCAAGAGTACATAACATCTATGTATAGTTAACATAACACACATACCTCAAGGTGCGTATGTCATCTGTAACCTAGTTTTATTCTGGTCAATATTTACTAGTCTCCTAAAACTTGAAACACAATTTCACTGCAAGAGCATTGTACATAAAAGTTCCAGTGAGGATGAATTGAGAAATTAATGTTCACCTTTTCTTTCTATGATGTAAATAAATAATGTTAATAAATATGCTATAAAATTTGGAGAAAGTTGTTAGGTACGGCTTGATCTAAATTATTGGACAGTCGATTTGTATATTACATATATGCCAAGAAGGTAATTTGAAAATCAACTGTAATTAAAGGTAATTAAAATACATCCCTGCGTCAATGTGATTTGTTGTAAATCAATTGATTAATTGTTATTTGTCATTTGATTGAATTAGTAAAAATGTAAACTGTTGACCAATATAAAACTGCTCCTTGATATTGTTGCTTGTTATAATTTATAATTGAAGATCAGTCAACTATTAAAAAACCCATTTATAAATGTACGTAGGTCATAGAACAAGGCTAATCTCACCCCAGTGTAGGTAAAGGAACAAGGCTAATTCCCCAATGTAGGTCAAGGGACAGGGATAATCCCCACGTATAGGTCACATAACAAGACTAATCTCCCAGAATTCATCTGTACGGCTCTGGTCAGAAACCTGCAATGTCTTTTGAGAATTTCAAGATCGACAACAATGTGCATCATTCCACCCTTCAAAAGGAGTGCTCCTAGCACCCTGCCTAGGATCATGTCCCTCCCTCCCCATCAGGGAAGGCCAAGTGGGAAGATGAATGTTAAGGAGAATGAAAGAAATCACTGCAGCATATAATGAAGGGAGCTGCTTTAGGATTCCCACATGTGCTCACTGACAGCCCTGGCTTCAGGGGCCACTGGGGCCTAGTTTAGAGTCCACGTGGATCCTATATTTATCAGCTGCTGAGGTACCCCAGGTGCCTGTCTGTCTGCTTATGCTTCCCAATCTCGATGGGGCTTCCTTCTTCCTGTCTGGTGAGCCAACCTGGGCCACTTCCCCAGTTGTGGGATGGGCCTTCATCCAGTGCATACATGTCAGGGGTTCCACGTGATCAGATTCAAACATTGTTAGATTTCAGAATTATTTGGTGAAAATTGTGCATGAATGATAACAAGACGGGTGATCCACAAGAAGTAATGTCTTCTACCGGTACAATTATGATAAAATGTTGTGGTTTGTGGGTCTGTGTATGTCTGTCCGAACATATATATCCGTAGTATCTACATCAGTTTTGCATGTGTAGGGCTAAAATTGTGTAGGCATGCTAGTGGGTCCATTAAGATGGTTTGTACATTTTGTTTTTGTAGAGTTTTTTATTTCACCCAAGGTGAGAAACATCTTAACAAATCTTGTATTGTCTGTTTGAGAAATTAATTTTCATGGTCAGTAGATGTTGGAAGTGTAGTGTAAATGCTATGGGACAGACAAAGATGCCAACAGACACACAAACAGAGAGACATACATACTGTACTGACAGACAGACAGACAGAGTTTTTTTCTCAATTGTACAGTGTGTTGTAATAATAATAATGTTATAATAAATGACATAATATTATAACATATATGTATATAAAATCTAACCACAAATGCTGTTACAATAAAAAGAAGAATAATCCAGCACTGCAGTTATGGTAAGAAATAAGAATCCATTAGTCTTCACTATTTATGATATCATAAGTATTTATAATTAGGTTGTACAATTTGTTTGATAATAACAGGTTGTACATTAACACAAGATGGCTGCGAGATGTGGTCAGATAGTCAAAACATCTGATTAAACATACTCATTGTTGACTCAATTACTTAGATATTATCTAATTGTTAAACTGCTCTTCCTCAGTGCTGGTTCATAGAGTGGTTGACACCAGAGAACAACCACTTAACTGGTGATTTACTCCTGGCAAATGCCAAGATTGTCTTGCCGGAAGCTGTCCTAGCAGTTATCTCCTCTTGGTTGACGCATTCGGGATATTTCTGTTTTATGCTCGTCGTTTGATGGCCCCTGGTCTGGTCAGCTGTTTGTCCCTTTTCTTAAATACCCCGCTGATGTCATCACAACGCCACAGAAAGTGCAGATTCCACAAGTGATTACAATGGCATTTTGAAGACACCACAACCATGTGATGTTAACGGCTGTTTTGATGGGAGACATCATACCTTTTACGAGGAATTGATGTTCAAACGTGATGGTTTTCACCTTCAGATCCCCTCCCACCCCCCACCCACACACCCCCTCCCCCCACCCCATCAGCACCCACCAGATTGTACCCATTAAAACCAAATGACAGTGTTTGCTGATAAATATTCATACATACATGTGGTTTTCCAGCACCCCTCTTCCAGCACACCCCTCCCCACCCACCCCTTCCACCACACCCCTCTCATATTGCCCCATCAGTCATCAGGAGGAAACAGTTGCCCTCAACAGTTTCCGCTTTCATTTCAACTTATCGATGTTTTCCTTTGCCTTGTGAAACACAATATTGCTTTGCGTCAATTAAGCAACACTTCCGTGCCAGCCAACAGCCAACCCTTCCCCAAGTGATAGCTTCAGTGCCACCACATCCTACATCGGTCTCTACATTATTTTATGTCTAACATTATATAAATTACACAAACATAAATTTACACTATTTGTTCAGCTAACCTTACCATAGGCTAAATGCTCTTCGCATTAAAATGGAATAAAAAATAAATAATTTTGCACTATTATTGCATAATTTTATTGTTATGTATGTCTGCCGACTTATGTAATTATATCAAAAAATAAAGTCAACATGATGAGACAAAAGAAAGGAAAATGTTTAATGATAATTAAAACATCTCTGTGGATTAACAACACACATCTTGTTAACATATCCAACAGTGTTAAAAACATCTTCAGAGACTGTCACCATCTTTGTACTTGAAGATAAAAACAGGTGGGGTGGGCAATCTGGGGGTTGGGGGTAAAGGGGGGACTAGGGAAAGGGGCCAGGGAGCTGGGGACCCATGCAGGAGAAAAGCGTGTTGATCAACTCTGGAGGAAGCATCATCAATCATCCCCTGTTCGGGGCTGGCTGTGCCGTGTGCTCGGGAGGCTAAGCAAACATTATTTTAACCTTGCCACCACAACATCAGCTCCATTACCTTCGAAACTGCTCTGCTCCAAAGGTCAGCAGCTGCGGCATCCTAGGTGGCAGCAGCGGTGGTTGACATCTCAGACAGCTGCATGCAGCTGGGGCCTTCGGTCTTATCACTTTATTCTAACTAATAAAACCTGCCCGTTACCATTACTTGCATGGGTTAAAGCGGGTAACTAGTACTGATCTGTTTAATGGGTTGTCCGATGTTGCCAGGAAGATGCCTACAAAATGTGCTGTAAGTGTAATGGTTGCTGGATTTTAAGTGTAGACAGAGGAGAAATATTGAATATTTACTGCTATTTAATCATGTACTGGATGATTGTCATAAATTCACTGAAACAAGTTATACGTACTAGACAAGTTAAAAATAGAAACTAGTGATTTTTACAATATATATAGAATTAAAGCTTATGTCTATACGCAAATTACAAACTATTTCTAAGATAAAGACACATTTAAAACTCTTTAGAATGTGCAATTTAAAAACTATAAAACATGGATATATAAAAAAAACTATCCCTAAAATTGTTACTTAAAACCATACAATGTCACAATAGGTTCATTTTTGGCAAAATGGTACTAAAACAAAACAAGCAAAAAATGAATCGCAGAAACAGATGTGGAGTCGCACAATACTGGGCAAAAATTGGTGTCCTCTAACTTATGCTATATTTACTCCATAACCAGCTTCTTTGTGGACAGAACATTTGTGCTGTATCTTAGGCCCATGAAGAAAGAAGAGACACAAAAAACACATCCTGCCTGTTTATTGTTGTTTGAAAAAAATTGTGGTTGTGGACAATGTGGGGGATAACGTAAGTTACAGTGTCCACCATTTCAGTAACTTACATCATGAACTTCACTTGGCATTGCGCCACATAACAGTGAGTAAAGAGATCTTATCTTCTTTAATTTTAGGTATAGAAAACAGTGGATGTATCTTGGCTACCATCTAAGACAGTTTTTCATTTATTTTAAGCACTTTTTGTTTTTTATACTTGTTTTTGGTGTCCAGCCCTCCTTTTTTGCCTAGTATTGTGCTTCACCTGAGATATAAGTGATTGCCAGCCTTGAACCTGTCATTTGACCACACGAAGGAGACAAAACACTGACGCAAGCGATCGCACCGTCCCATCCACCTTCTCACCTCACTCACGTCATAACGTATCCGATGTGTCTCCCCGCTCCGCGAAAAAGCTTTGTGCAATAATTTGCAGATTTATGACTGTTCTCGTTTGTTTGTTTTTCGCCTGATTTGTGTGTGAAGTTGCCACCGTTTCTTGCACCTCTCGGCTCACATCTGTGCAACTTCGCTGCTCGCACACTCGTAAATCGGTGTAGGAATTTCGGGCGGGTGCTGTAATGGAGTCGGAACACTGTAATGGTGGCCCCCTTACATCATAACTCAGCGCTAAACCCTCTTGCACCCGTTTGCCTTCGGGAAAGCAAGGACTGCCACTAAAATTAACACCCAGTAGGTACATACAAAATATTTGTATTCAATTTATGTAGTTATTTGTGCTCGTTCTATGTCCTCAATTTACATGTGTATTTTTCCGAGAACCGTTGATGGTTCAAAGACTTTATGATACATCCTCTAGGCTAAGAAACTACTATGCAAGTGTTCATCATCTTTAGATATATTTTATTACTCAATTTGTTAAGCTACACTGCAACGCAAACCATAAAATACCAGAGATATAACTGGAAAGAACATGTGCGTTGAAAAATAACGAACATAGTAAGGTTTGGTAAAAACAAGGAGCAAAGTGCTTATGAAATATTCACTGAAACCAAAGCAGTTATCTGCTGTCCTGGATATGTAATTTGCATGCATCCAAGCATGCATGCAAACATGCATGCATGCTTGCATACAAACACACTTGTCCAATATTAAAAAGGTTGAATAATAAATACATTTACAATTACATAGCACACTAAATCTGGACAAAGTCCATTCAGACGCACTTAGAACACCTAAGGATAGGTGCTGAAATCAATTCAATAAATGATAATAAATTAGTTAAATATGAAGTGCATATGCAGGCAAAGTAATATATATATATATATATATTATAATTAATTAATTAAATAAAAAGACATAGTAAAATATATAAATATAAAATAATTTTGTTAAATATATCATGACAAAGTAGTACAAATTAAGTGGCTATGCATCATGTATGTCATGTGGAAAAGGCAGGTTTCAAACATCATTTATAGGTAGCTAAGGATGAGATTGTTTTTATGGGACAAGACAGAAACATTCAGTGAGTTTCAACTGTGAGGTGGCGACACATACAGCTCATTAGATATGACTGACGGAAGGCTGCACCCAGACAGGTTGATGTCAACAAAGCACAACACCGGCTGTAGGAGGGCGTGTTTCCGTACTTGCCATTACACAGCACTATTATATTTTCTAGCAGCAACTAATTAATACCCCCAGTAATTGATAGCGTGAGTTTTGTATTCATTCACCTATTCAAGCCGGTTCACAACATGTTCTCAATGAACTGTCTGTCGTACTTCACATCACAAGCACAATGAAATATTTATGGCGCTAATGACAGTCCATGAATGCACAGGTAGTGTGAACGAGTATCATGTGCACAGTATATTATTTATTGATATGTTTTACGAGGTGAGTAGGTATAGTGATTGCAAAACAGGCTTGGTCCAGAAAATTTGTTTGTGCAGCGTAATTGGGCTTAGCAACACTGTGGTGATCTCATTCAGTGATTTTGTTGGAAGTGTCTTGTTTGTCTTAAACAGGTTGTCACTTAGCTGCGAGGGGTGTCGTGGTTTTAGCCATTATTGTCATTCTGTGAGGTCACAAATGCATTCCTGATTACAAGTTGTGATAAGTTTTCAAAATGATTTTGTGTACCATTTCAGACAATTCTGTTTCCACCATTATTTATTTTGTTAGCACCCAAACTTCTGATCCAGAATATGCAGGTTTGTGAAAACAGGAAAACAAAAATGAAATAGAAAGACGAGTTAGATGCCATAATAAATAGTTTAACATTATAGTTGAATTACATACATTGTATGGTAGGTTTTGAAGGCCCCCTCGCAAGTTTGATTGTTCCACTTGTCATATTTCTGATGGATTCCATGGAAAATGGAACCATTCCAATATCAACTACAAAAGTTCAGTTGGACATTTTTTTAATAGTTTTATTGACATAATTGAGAAAACTATTGAATGAAACCCTTGAAACTGCAATGAAAACGTTTGCAAATGTGGACCAGCATAACGTTATTCACACTTTCACCAAGTCACCCATTCTAATGATTCAGGTCCATTGTTTCAATGATTTTTTAAAAGTGTAATTTTTTATCTGCCAACTGTGCCTTCTACACCACTCATGCAATGCAATGTGCAACCTGATTAAATTAATTATGGGGTTTCACATGGGTGACATGATCCAGATTGATTTTCCTAATTTCATCTTTCTTGTTTGTTGGTTCATATTGCTGAAACATATTGACAAAAAGCTAATTGTTGTGCCCCCCCCTTCGACCTATACATTCCCCGCTATAGATGGGTCAGATCGAGTGAGTGGGAAACTCATTCAGTCTGGCGGTTGCTTCAATTTCCTGCTAATTATCTTCCACCAGTCACCATAACAATGTTTGGAATATTTACAAATTATCAATTTTCTCAACACGAAACAGGTCCATTTAAGTTGACAACACAAATTATTCTGTGCTGTTTCATAATCACAAGTGGGAATCAGTTAAGGCGAATTCACGACTGCCGTTTCTTTATTACACGTGTGGGAAATATATCAAAATCATGTTATATATTACAATACCGCCAGTGCTTTCATTCACACCTTTACAAAGTTGCTCAAGTGAATTATGCCATAATTGGCAGGTGGAGGTATGTAATTGGTAGGTGGAGTTTTTATATATCGGTAAATAATTTTTTCATAAATTGTTTTCTGTTACACTGTTCGTCTTGTGGGTATTGAAGACTCATTAATTTAGATAATAAACAAAATTGGTGATGAACAGAGAAGTTAACATTCAGACATCCTGCATGAGATGCCGAGGTGTTTTGTTGTTTGTTTTTGACTGAAATGGTGTCAGAACAAACCTTAGCCAGACAGTCATATCACTGATAATCCAAGTAGGTACAGGTATCACTGATAACCCAGCTAATCTAGCAATCTGCTAGACTGTTGCGTGATAACGGGTTTACGTGAAACCTTGCTGGGCGTGAAACAGAAAATCTGCCAGACTATTTTCATAGGTTTTCTTTCAACAGTTTGGACAGATATTAATTACAGTAGCCTGTATATATAGATCAGAACTAGTAATAAGAGTTTTATTACCGACAGCAGAAAAACTGTGATAATCAGTGTTTGCCTGTTATAATTCATGCGCTGATACAACTGTGTTTTGATTATTTCAAATGCAAACATCGATGAGAGCTTTGGCCTCGACATAACGGGAGCTAAAGAGTCTTATGAAAGCATTGTATGAAGTGTACACCAGGCACGGCTTTTTACAATGGTAGTAACTTGTATTTGGATGTAGTTTGTTAGAGGTGTCTACTGTGCTAGATGGTTATGGTGTCCCTGTCACAACATGTGGCAATTCTGTGGAAGCAGTTATTGTAGCCTTTCATAGCACAACATACATTGTCACCAGTTACATCAGAGTTCACTCTGAGGCAATTGGTTGTAATTTACATTTGATTGGACATGCACACTGCAGGTAGACAGCCACACAGATACTCACAGACACACGCAGACAAACACACACGCACGCACGCACGCACGCACGCACGCACGCACGCACGCACGCACACACTCACTCACTCACACTCACTCACACACACACACACACACACACTCACTCACTCACTCACACACACACTCACTCACTCACACACACACACACACACACACACAGATTGTCTGTTATTCAGTTATACAGTATGACATATATATAATACAAATATTTATGCTGTAATAATTTAGACACAAATACTCCACCAGTGCAGTTATAATAAAATCTAAGAATAAGCAGTCTTCATAAATTATGATATATGTTAATGATTTTGCAATGGGCATATTGAGTATTTATGTTAATTCATAATTATGTTGTATACATTAATTTGGAGTACTCCTACCAGCTAAATGAAAAGCTTTTCTGTGTTAGTAACTTTTTATCTTTCATTTTCTTTTTGCTTCCCTACCGAAGATTGGGCAGTATTTGTTACTGTTTATTTTCATCTTTACTTCTTTGATGAGTGTCTCCAAGATAGTGTCTTACATATCTTTACTTCTTTGATGAGTGTCTCCAAGATAGTGTCTTACATATCTTGTTTTCTTTGTCTGCTGCCTATTGTTGTATCAGGTTGAATTATATTTGCCTAATTTAAACTTCCTGGTTTTTACAAAAATCTGTCATCCTCTCAGAAAGTTATTTACACCCATGAACATTAACATTTTATACAGTGTATGTCTGCCTGTCTGCCCGCCCGCCCGCCCGCCCGCCTGCATGCATGTATGTATGTTTGCATGTATTGTTATTATTAGTATTATCATTATTATCAGTAAACCTCCCATTATTATCTGTAATATCAACTGTACAAGTTTTTCAAGATAATATATTTGTACAGATTCATAAATAAATCAAGTTTTATTATTAAAAATGTCTTCCTAAAACAGGGTCCTTTGCCAAGATTTCTTGTTGATTGAATACTAATCTCTCTGCCTTCAACATGCCCCCAAATTTGTTCACTCACCCCTAAAACAGATTCAGATGAGAAATATTAGTGAAAAGAACACCCAATGCGTCGGTGAAAAAGTACACCATTAGAAATCGTGATGGCACTTAAGTCGATGCGAGTCCATATTTCCGGTGATGTTTATGGCAAAAACGTTGCTTTTAGGCGCGGATGTGGTTTACATGTTCCAAGAAGCGGGTGCCACCTTGTAATATTATGGGTGCGTGTCACATACTGTACAGTTATCGTGTTTTTAAACCCACTAAAACATAAGAAACAATCTGGGAATATGTGACTTGTTATAATGTTTGGTGTATCCCTTAAATTGAGTTTGATTTTGTTTGTTTTGACATAGTTTTTACCTCACAGGAAACTGAAGATATTTCTCTGAAAAATGTTTTATTTAAAAACGATCTCGCAATAAGCAGGATATCTCATGACTGGAATTAAAAATAATATGACAGCAAGATCTGAGCAGGCCGACATTTTCAAATGATGCTCCTTTCATGCCAAGGGACGACAGTTTAATGTATATGTTCACCAATATATATGTTCAGCAACAGAGTACTAGAGTAGAAAGATAGGATTAATGATGTAGTTCTTCTCTTTCCTGCATAGATAGGCAGCTGAGAATAAACCTAGGTTTCTGACATTAGTGACGTAGCAATCATGTCAATTCCACCCTAAGCAGCGAAATGAAGAAAGCTGGTGAAAAAGCCATCCATTAACACATTTATTTAAGACAATTACATGATCGATGGGAAAATAACTGTCTGAAGACATACCTGACAATAATTTCATAGGGAGCATATCTTGTGTGTCGCTTTTCTACAGACCGCCAGCCCACTTGACAGTAATTTGAAATGGATGATGATCAAGTTACTGTTAATTAAAAACAAGAAAGAGGCATCATTATACGAAGAGAAGAAATTTATTGGCCACCATGAACAGAGCGGCATGGGGGTAATGGGGCACCTTGCTGTGGGCTGGCACTGCCATTTGTTAGCGCATTGATCTTGGCAGTTTTTGATGCTCTAACATGTAATAAACTATGAGGAAGAAACCCAGTGGTCCTTGATGTTCTCATGTGGCGCACTTGTTTGTGTTTCGCTGACAGGGTGACAACCCTACCCCGCGGGATGTATGTCTGACAGCTTGCAACAGGTGGTTGAGTGTGTGAGTGCATGTGTATGCTCACCAGAGGGGGTGCCTGCAGTGTTATTGGTGGGGCGGGGTTTCTTAGTTGAAGGTGCTGCCGCAGTAGACGTGGGTGTGAGGCGAATGATTGGTGAATCGGCGAGTTTGTTCCCTGGTGTTCTTGGCTCGCTGCGGAAGTGATGAGCGTTGATTGGTGGACATGTTTGTCTTCGTTTATTCGCACTCGGGTGTGTCTACGGGTGTCTATGGGTGTGGGTCTGAGCAATCAACGAGAATACATTGCTTGTCCGAGTCACAACACCTTAGATTTGTCTTCTTAAAGTGAGGTTGTCTTTCTTTTTCCGTAGCAATCATTTGGTTGATCATTCTGGCATTAACAGTGGTGGGAGTTTAATGAATGAGATACCAACTCAATGACAAGTTTTTTTCCATTTCGTTGCACAGAATCTTTTACTTACCCTGGCTTAGGTATAAGGGACCAACGTCTTATAATATGTCTTCCGAAAAAGACAGGCAACGTAGAGTGAACGCAGTTGCCCATGTCTCGACACGGCGGCTGATACCGGTACCGAACTAACAATCATTCAGCACCAGGAGTTGAACCCCGGATCCTGTTACACAGAATCAGCATGGAGTGGTAATGATTAGCAGGAAGTACATCTTTGCTGAATGAGTTGTCTTAGACAGGGGAGCCACTCAGTCTCACAAATAATCAAAGTCTTGGGGTTTATCCATCTGGCGTCCACAATATTACCAATTGTGCGAGTTTATAATTTGAAAGTTTTGTTTACAATTTGAACATTTTATGGTCAAAATATTGAAATTGCGAACAATGTCACCATTTTCCTTATCTGTTTCTCAGATTATTAAACGCAATTTGGCATGCAGCGTACTTTCCATATATTAATGCTAGTATTGAGACCATTATACTTTTTATTGAAAAACAGACAGCCTTGGTTTAAACAAAAAACTGGTTAATATGTTAATGGGACTAGCTCGCGTGAGACATATTGGAGTTGTCCTGGATGTAAGATGGACACTGTCCAAGACCGAAACCAGGGAAGGCTAGAGACCGCCACAGTGCTGAATGGAATGCCAGAGTTGCTTTGTTGCGCATACATGAGGCTATCAATGGCAAAGCAGCCACTCCTATGTAATCTGCCACAACATTTCCTTCCACTGTTGGACAGACAACATTTGTGATAGCATCGCATCGCCTGCTGAATGGAACAAGACACAGATACACCCTTATCTGCCTTCATCAATCAATATCACAGACAGACGTTATTAATGATCATACCAGCGGACAAATATTTTGCAGGCAGTTGTGCATGTGACAAGTAAATTAAACAGTATAAAACGAGCGCACAAAGGCGATTCGAGGGAGGGGTAATATGGAAGCGCCCACACGTGAATTGCACAAGCATAAAATATGCGTGATCTAATCGCTGTGAAAATGTCAGTGTTCCCGCTGTGATTGTGGCACACCAGTGGGAAGATTCGCAGCGTAGGGACAGGACAAGGCAATAGGTTCAGTGGTTTATGACAATCGGCATAGATCCCGCTTTGAGGGTAATGGAAAAACACTAGAGAGCTTGAAATGCACTTATGAAGGTGAGCGGGTCAAGTGTTAACAGGTGTGTGCCTCCAGTAGGCTCCCTCGGGTGTTGTGAAAACTACCCTACTGTTGCCACTAATACCAAATAAATGGGCTTATCCTTGGAGCTGGTTGGAGAGGGTTCTCAGGGGATGTTTGCCCTGTGACCAGTAGATTAGTTTCCCTTAGAAGTTTGTGCTGTTTCTGATGGGATCACGAAACTCAATAATGTAGTTAGCTGTTACTGGTTGGTTGATAAGCAATAGATTTGGAAAGATTATTACCCTCCCAGGCTAATGGCATTATTATTCCTTAATGGCAGTCTCTTTGACTGTATGGGTATTCTGTGAGTTTGTGTTCGAGCCCAGTAATGGCAAACAGAGACTAAGTCTTAATAAAACTTTGATCCTCAAGTATATTTCTGCAATATATTTGAAAATGACTAGTAGTATGAATGGCTAAAATTTATATTTGAAAACAACTAGTGAGTATAAAATGACAAGCTGTAGTGGCTTGTGTACAATTTAGAAGAATACCAAGTTTATGACAAGACATAAATAAAATATATATTACTACGCTAACTCTCGATTTTTGTATCTGTATCTCTTTCCAGGCACTGAGGACTCGCATCTTTCTTCCTTTATTTGCTTCCTTGGACCATTGACCCGTGGTCCACCAGTTGGCGATGTATATAAAAAATACAGTTTATATTTTGAGTTATTTATTATGTGTTTATTCTACTCTAGAAGCACCTCCTCCAGCCTGGGAGAATCCAGTGGTGGACTACTCTTCTCCCGATGGCACCCTGTGGGAATGAGTTTTAAAAGATCAAAATACAATAGTAATGATATTTGCTGTGCCTGATCTATTGCTCCAGAAATGGATGTAAGCTAGTAGATATTATTATGTGAGCGTCACCAAACTGTCACCAGCTAAGGACACTGTCACCAATTGGCCGTACTGCAATCGGTGATGTTGTATATGTGCAGTTATGCTCGTGTGTGAATCAGGTTACTTGGCTGATGTCAGACAACAAATGCGTGTGTTCCATAACTTCCATTCCAAGGATATCAGCCGGCTGAGTTATGCCTTTAACCTTCCAACACCTCCCTCGGTTGATTTACCCCATCATGCATTACGCTCATTCATGTTTACATGTGTAACTCATGTGAATAGCTTAAGTAATTTGTT
Source organism: Paraescarpia echinospica (assembly GCA_020002185.1). Lineage (NCBI taxonomy): Eukaryota > Metazoa > Annelida > Polychaeta > Sabellida > Siboglinidae > Paraescarpia > Paraescarpia echinospica. Next base: position 18,156,161 of record CM034538.1, on the reverse strand, counting down.
CAGACGATTTAATAAAAGATTGAATACATTTGCAAAAATTTTCAAAAACACTGACGTTGATCAGTAAATAGGGAAATGGGCAAAAACGTGAATAGCCTTATGCTACTTCACCATTTTCTGCTGAATTTTCATTGGATGTGCAAAATTAGTCTGAAATAAGAAAAAATGTAATTGTCCATAATATAAATATATATTAATATAAATGTTATTTGTTTGTATTATGATAATATTCTACAAAATGTTTGTGTGCATCCTTCTGATGAACTCGGTGGGTAAAAGGAACAATGTGTAACCAACTGTGTGAACATGCAACTGTATAACAGAACCAGGATCAGTTCAGTAAAAATAACTTAGAAAATGTTAATATGCTCTTCACTCATTGCTTTCCTTGTGTGTACGTAAGATTACTTAGAACACATTACAAATAAATGCTCTTTCATAAATTTATAGGCATTTAAAATGTAAATGTCCTTCTTTCTTTGGAAATAAAAAATATGGTAAAGTTAAATTTGTAAATAGTGCAGTATACTGTCCTTAGGACTGCTCAAAGTGCTTTACCCTTTACTCCCTGGCAAAGCTGTTCAGTCGAACGCCATCTCGACTTTTCTGGGTACACAATTTCCATTCCCCCATTGGTGAAAAAATACCCCGGATAACCTCCCACATGAGATGTAATGTACAAAGATATCTTCATCAGTGAGGTAGATATATATCTTGCCCCCTGTACTTCAAAACAGTCTGCCTCAGTCTGTCAGACGGTGAACCACTACTGAGTTTTTGAAGACACGTTGGATCTGTTCAAAATGCCATACACCAAATTCTTTGTGTAGTTATATCTATAAACTTTGTGGTAGACCTGATCACTATTACAGCACTGTAGAAGCTTGTCACTATTACTATTATTATTACTGCATCTTGCGGCAGGGTTAGCCAGGACATCAGGACAGATACCAGCAGAGAAAATAACACGTTGTTAAAATCAGATTTGACACTATCACAAGACACAACATTACGATTGTGTAAGAATTGCATTTCCTATAGGTGTTCAATGACGCCTAGCAAGAATCAAATTAATCAGCACATGGCTCATAACAAAATCCATTTTGTGCGGTCAAGTATTTTTTGTTAGTGTTACAAACAAAGTGAACCAACCCTTGTCTGATGCGATGCCCCAATTGACGGTGACTGCTGTCTCCTTTCAACCTCTGTTTTCATATAGCACCTTTATTACACACGTAAACTTTTCCAGTACTTCAATGACCCATGCCACCCTGTGTATAACCCTTGAGTGCCCCAGCGATGTCGTGCAGATAAACGTGAGTGTGCCTATTGTGTAGTGACACACACCTAATGCTTCCTGCTTCACACATTTCTACAAACATTCAACAAATGCATCATAGCATCATATAGCGGTGCCTTCTGTCAAAAGTATTTGTCCAAGCTACCTGTCAGTAGGCATTATGCTCTTCAATAATTGATAATAGTAGTGAAACAGGTCTCTTCCTTTGAAAGAACACCTCAATGGGCAGCTTGTTCTAACTGTGTTCTATGGATATTTAATCAACGAATCTTTGTTATTGTCACTTCGAATGAATCATGGAAAATCTGCCTGAACCAGGGGTGATCTCAGTGTGAACGAGTTTTGTAAAATCTGCCTGAAGCAGGGTTGATCTCAATATGAACAGTTTTGTAAAATCAGTTTGAACTAGTTGTAAATATGTTTGGAGTTTCATTAAAGCATTCATTTCTGGGATGCTTTTCAGTAGCCCACTTTCATTGATTATTTTCCTGCTGTATTTTTCCCAGGGGACTTTTCACACATGACACACCATGGACAAATGTGTATTTCCATGTTAATGTAAACACATTTGGAGTATTATTCAAACTTTTGAAGTTGGGACAAGGAGGCATTTTAACTGCTCAATTCCATTGAGGGATTCTTTCCCTATGATTAGGGAGTTTTGCTAGGTGGACTTTTGATAAGAGCCTGAGCTGCTTGGTCTGGGCCTATAACAAGCCAGGGAGGCTTTGATGTGAGGCTAATTGCTGGGGAAGCTGCTGCTCCCCACAACAGCCATCTCTGGAGGAGACTTGAGGATTGCCAGACCTGTCTTGTATATACATTTCCTTCTCCCTGGGGATCTAATTGGTAGGGCCTGCTGACAGCCCTAGCCCCTGTGCCAGCCTTATTAGGCCATTCATTAGTGCTTCACTCTTGTGTGTTGTTCTCTTTTTCCCATCTAGCCCATGGTGAGGCCAATCTGTCTTCAATTCTTTGTTTTCCATCTTCTCTATCACCCATCTTCACTCCCCAATCTCTCACTTATGTCTCTCAAACCCATCAAATCATTCTTTAACACTGTCTCAGTCATTGTCTTCCTTTTCTATTCAATCTCTTTGTTAGCCATTCTTCATCTTGTGTAAGCTATACTATTAAGTGGGTGCATTGCTGTTTATTAGCATGTTCTAATTTAAGAAAGTTTACCAAGATTGTCATATAAAATACAAAAAAACACATTTCTTAAACTTGGTTAGTTAATCCACATTCGTTTGATGATTTTCGTAAGTATCTCAATTCAAGAATTCATGTTGTTACTCTACTGTGTACTCTTTGGCTATGTGTGCCAGACCATCTATGTGTTTTGAACTCTCTATGTGTGTCAGATTGTCTGTGCGTGTTCGACTGTCTATAATAGATGTGTGTTAGACCATCTGTGTGTTTTAGACTGCCTATGTGTGCTGGACTGTCTGTGTGTTGGACTGTTTGCATATCAGATTGTCTGTGTATTGGACTGCGTGTGTCAGTCTGTGTGTGTTAGACTGTCTGTGTGTCAGGCTGTCTGTGTATTGGACTATGTGTTGGAATGTCTAAGTGTGTCAGACTGTCTATGTGTGTCCGTCTGTGTGTGTATGTGTGCGTGCGTGCGTGTGTGATTGTGTCTCTGTCTGTCTGTCTGTCTGTCTGTCTGTCTGTCTGTCTGTCTGTCTGTCTGTCTGTCTGTCTGTCTGTCTGTCTGTCTGTCTAAGTGTGTCAGACTGTCTATGTGTGTCCGTCTGTGTGCTTGTGTCAGTCTGTCTGTGTATTAGACTGTCTGTGTCAGACCCTCTAAGTGTGTCAGACTATCCAAATGTGCCAGTCTGAATTGGACTGTCTGTGTGATACAAGAACTCTATTAATAGTCTGATGGTTTTGGACTCAAGAGTTGTGTCAGCGTAATGCTAGGCACACACCAACCGACTAACGCCGAATTGCGTTGCCAGTCGGCGCAAAAAGCAGTCGGTCCTAAACGCTAATTAGTTCCGCCGACTAGCGCTGACTTCTGCCCGCACACACCAGCCAGCACACACCAACCGACTCGCGCTGACCGTCGGTGCTCGGCTTGATCCTTGTGGAAAAAATCCACTATAAATATGCATGTTCACTACGGAGTTAACAATATGTTTCGATACACCTACAATAAACACATGAAACATTTGTAAAAATTAGGCCAAAACGGCTATCAGAAATCATCGAGCTATGTTTTATAACAGTACGCAGAACGTTATATTTAGCCGTTTCATTTAACAGTTATTTTGAAATGTAATCAGTCGCAACCAACGAATTCCTCAAAAACGTTTTCCACTGCTAGCGCCGCTTTGTGGATTTTTAAGGCTTAATATATATGCGCCCAGTAGCGGCGCCACCAGAGGTAGCGTTTTTCCCAAAACAAAATGGCGATTCCTGTCGGAAGCGTGAAACAAACTTACAAAGTCAGGTGGAAATTAGGTTTATTTGTGGCGCCTGTTTTAAGAACAAGCAACAAAAATGATGATGGTCAATGGCAATAGGATAAAAAATAATCTATCACTTTCTGAAACATTGGTTACGCGCCAGGTCAGTAAAATATGAAATTAAAAAATTAAAGCATGCGGCCCAAAATGGTTTGAAAACTCAAAAAAGATGCCGGGCTTAACCTTGACTTGTATCGAGGACTATCACTAATCATCTATGATTTCTTATTGGCCAAGTTACCGCCGACCGTCGTGTTATGACAAAAAACCTGCACACACCAGTATGTGAACACTGTCAATTTACAAACATAAACGGTTTAACTAAAATGGTTTAACTAAACCGTTTTTATTCTGTAGGTGTGAATGCAGCTTAATAGTGGTGTAAATAAGCTAGCAATGTCGCAACAAACAGATATGTGGAGAGCTTCTATGTGGCTTTCCCGCCTCGAGACATTGACATGCACACACCCAGCAGCCACACACGAACTACATATTATATAGGTATATCAGTATATCGTCCATCTTCCTGATACAATCTTATAGCCCTATCGTTTTCTTTTTGACACTCACAATTTTATGCCTTTGTTTTTTTTCAGCGCCCACGATAGCATGATTAGAGGATTTTTTATCTGCTTTTGAACATTTTATCGTGCAACCAACCGTAGTGCACATCAATTTGTTGAAAAAATCCTGACAATTGAGACATTCAGTGTTGCGGAAAATATCACCAAGTAAATCAACGTTTTCTTGTTTTCTAAGATTGGTCAGTACTGTAATATGTGTATTTTGTTTGCTTGTGAAAATCTTAATAACGTTAACATTGAATCTTCCTTGCTGTCATATATATAATCAACATCATGGTGATGGTCGGTCAGCTGTCATAAAAGTAGTGCCTACTAATGCTCAACAGTGTCTTGACTACAGAGCTGGTTCAAATATAACCTCATATTTTGATAAATAATTGCTGCCTGATACAGACAGTATATATCAGCTGTGTATTCGTAATTATATTTAACAAGAACATCGAGAAATAACTTGAATTTTTGTTGAAATAAAACCACTGGCTCTATATTTATTTACTGTCACCATCAAAATGGTGTAATTTTGTTACTCACTTGTGATGCGTTTTTTATGCGGTGTTACTAAAATGTTGCATGACAGCTTTGTCTAGGTGTCAGAGCTCTTAAGGGCATTAGAATGGTAGCAGAAAGATAACAAATATCGAAGAAACATTGGCTGTATTGTCGTCTCTGATGGTCATTGCAACATAGCTACTACGTCACTTGCTGATTTTTATCTGGATTTTTTTCATAGTCTAGTCTTTGCAGGCTCGGTTTTCATTGGGATTTCAGGATGTGTGGTCTTTAGAATTGCATTTGTATAGTTATGTGTCATAAGCAGCCTTAATTGCAAGTTTGTAGTTATGGAAGTCTGATATGTGCGTTGCTTATTGTTCGGGTGCGTTTTTTTTTTGTATGTGATCTTAGGATATGTACAAGGCATGACAATGGGAGGTCAAAGTGGATCTAGGGTGGGGTACTATGAGGGCCAGTGCAGGATTTAGCCACAGGCGATTCACATTGGCCCTATTCTTTATCGCATGCTGTAATTTGTCAAACGATCAAAAAACTGCAGTGCCTCAATCCAAAATGCATCTCATCTACACTTGATGTTGTGGAGTTTTTTGGTTTTAAAGGTGAGAAATAATAGTGTCATTGCTCTACTCTACCAGTCATCCATTTGCCAGTGTTCCTTTTCATTTCTTACTTTATATTTCAGTTGTTGCATTGAATGACGGGTCTACATAGCCAACACCACATCTTTCACATTTCCTTCTCCATCCCCTGCCTCCCTCCGTCCCTTGTCTCCCTCCATCCCTTGTCTTCTCTTTAGAATGCAGGAAACATCACTAACATCTTACCTTCTTATAGAACAAACACAAAAAGCAATGTTTTCAATGGTAATTGACGCTTTTTCTCTTTTTGACCAATATAATATTTTGCAGGAAGACTAATAATTTTATAATATTACATTGTAATAGTTGACTTTTGAAAGCAATTTTTAAAATGTACCCATAAACCGTGGCAAAAAAGCACATTTTCATCTTGTGGCAAACTATCAGCTTACATAATGTGTGGATGTGAAATGTTCATTTTCAAATTGTCGCACTTTTGACATTCACAGGTACTCAAGCTAAAGGGTGTTATGATCTGTAGTCAGTGTAGTTTGACATAAACACAGTATGTCTTGACACCACATTACTGCCTCGCTGATATATGTACACATTAACAATAATCTCTTATAAAACATTAGTGTCATTGCCATAATTTCACCCACAAGAAGCTTATCTCACCGTTTGACCCCCCTCAAAGTCAGCTCTAGGAAACCGCAGGAAAAAACTTGTTTACAAAACCATATCAATGAATACAATTCATGGTGACAAGGATTTTGTTTATCGAAAAAATTCAATGATTGCCTTGATAAATGAGCCTTATCCATTTATCACACCTCGGCCATTGAGAAGTATCTGGGAATGCCAACCTATCCTATCCTGACCCCCAAAGCCCCTCCAGGCATAAACCACCACTGCAGGCGATGCTTAATTATACATTGACAGTTTTTGTGTGAATTGAACAAATTGTGAGTTGTTGACTGCCTTGGAGCTGGTGTAATGTTCAGGTAACTCCTGGTGCATGGCTTATTGTGACGGCTCTTGACCTTTGACTGCACCAGACCAACTTCCCACCCCCCCAGTCACGCTAGTTAGCATCCTGTGTGTGTCATCAATTGGGTGACCATCAATGATGTTTCCATAGTAGTGGACAACTGTAATTATGGAAGTCATCCAGTACACCATGTCACAATTGCTGTTATGTAATAATTTAAAATGTTCACACGCTTATTCCTGAAACAGATTACTTTTTGAATTGTAACGTGTTCATTCGTTTGTACAGCCGTCGGTTTTATGTGTTCATTCGTTTGTACTGCTGTCGGTTTTACGTTTTCATTCGTGTTTTTTTATTTGTACTTTCTCTTTCTAAAAAAACGCTGTTGATTTTAGCAAAGACATATTGCTGAACATTGTTTAAATATGGTTATTCTCCCAGATGCTATGAAGCTATGTTTCACTATGTAAGCAGCATTCTTTATGTAACATAATATGTTACTAATAATATAATTTAAAAAAAACACATACTTTTTATATTACCTGAAGCGAACTATGCTGTCAGTGGCACCTGGGAAAAAGAGGCCATTTGCCAGAAAAACAAAGCTCGTCAGTTTTCGCTGCGTATGTGTCATTGCGTGCATTATTTTCCCGCAGTGTTTGTCCATACTAAACATTTCATGTGGTAGTGTGACCATTAAGCTGATCTTTCAGAAGGTATATATATTTGAGTTGACCTGATGACAATAAAGTGAATTGATGTTGTTTTGCTTTCAAGATTTGTTCAGTCTCGCTCATTAGTGCATTTTCTAGAGTTAATATCTCAAGCTGGGTTGTTCTTGTACCACACTGTGTCCAAGTTGTACATGATGAATGAAGTAAACAAATGTAGTACTTATATAGCACTGTTTCCAGGCCTTGGGAATGCAGGAAGTGCTTTACACCATGGCAGACCTGTTTAATTGAACACCATCTTGACTTCTCTGGAAAGCATTTAGCCATGCTGCAATTAATGCGTGAAGATTATTAATTGACAAATATCGACCACTGTCTATAGCCAGGTACTCATTCATACAGCTGAGTGAACTGGAGCAATGTAGAGTGAATGAACTTGTCCAAGGTTCAAAACGTCAGCTCAGGATTTGAACCCGGGGACTCTCGTTTCTGAGTCTGAGCCACTGAGCCAACAAAGTTGTTTAATTTATCATGACGAAGAACTAATTCTACTCCACTGTCATGTCCTTCTAATCTCATTCATAAAAGTCTACATCAATTGCTCCTATCCTTTATCCGGATCCACAGTCATGAATAGTTCAGTTAGTCTTTCATTTAAAAAACATGACAGAGACCGGAAGTGAACTTGTGGCGGGATGTCACTGAAGTGCCGAGATATAATGTCAAACAGGTCATCTGATAGATGCTTTGTTTAATTCCCAGAACTGTGGTGGAGGTCAGTAAATAATAAATAACACTACACGACCATTACAGCCAATTATTCCACTGTCCCTAACAACCTTGCGTTTCAGCAATCTATGTAGGCTATCAAACTATCTGTGAGTCCATGCCACACTTGAGGTCCTAAAGCCATGACAGCTGAACTCTGATACAAAGCAGGCATTCATCACAAGCGGATATCCAGCGACACATTTTTCTAAAAAATAATTTTGCATTATTAATTGTCTAAGACAAGTTAATGGGCCTGACTAGCATGATATTAAGTCTACTTAATCTTTCGTCGTTATTGACACCTTAAGTGAATATTTCACGTGCCTGGAGTTGTTGTCATTAAGACAATGACAATGATCGTTCATACCTCCAAATCATATTAATTTTGATCTGTTCATTTATGCCAGATTGTTCGCATTAACCAAATCAAAGTTAAGAAGTGCACAGTCATTGCAGATGGTGCTGACCCTAGGTGGCACCACTATCTGTTTGGCATTAGTACTCTACTTGTTGAGAGAAAGCTCGTTCTTGCTCACGTTAATTTATAATTTGCTCTCCAAAGTCTGAGATTTGTCTGGCTTTTATTAAACAAATCTTGTTTGTATTTTATCAGCTAATGAAACGTTTTCGTAGTAGAAAATGCAATGGCAAAATGCAACTATAAAGAAGAGAATTGGGCGGTCTGTATGGATGTTGTATTAAATTAGTGTATTAGATTTAAATTATGAAAAGGTCAATTTTACACAAGCAATGCAGTTCACATGACCATATGCAATTATTAATTACTCCTAGTTTCAGAGAACTTGCTTAAACCAAAATTAAGTAGTCCTCATCAAATTATTTAATAATAATTGCATTCCATAGTTCTTGGAAACTTAAATTTTGTCAGCATGCCAGAACCTCCTTCTTGGGCTTTAGTAAAACCATTGTCTTACCTTACGGCATATGGGTCATTCACTACTTTATATGCATTTAATTTTCTGATAAAATATCTGATAACCTACCCAGGTATTCAATTTCTTTTGCATGATCATTTTTATAGGATATCAACTTGCGATTTACTTATGTCAGCCATTTCCTCACTTTTAGACTTTAAGCCTGTTTTTAATTTTAGTTTTGAGTATTTATACAACACGATGATAATTTAAAGACAACTAAGTTTTATGTTTAATTAATTACTTTATTATTATTATTTTATATGTAAAATGCATTGAACAGTTTTTTAACTAGATTTGACGCTATACAAGTATATAATATACCTATTTGTGTGTTCTGTGACAACAGACACCCCTGTCTCCACAGACCATCTCCCCTAGATCCCCAATCAACACTTCCCCCATTCTCCAATTCCCTCACTTTCAGTCTCCTCGCTCTAACCTCACCTGAATCACTACTGAATGATCATTAGGTAATTGATCTAGAATACGTGTTATGTCTACTGCTCGTGAGACCTCTTATTTATCTTGTCACGTGTCAGTGGAGTGTGACATAAATTGTCACCTGTGCCGGAAGCGTCAGGTGGGTGACATCCGATACAGCATCTTTCAAGCAGGTGGAAGTTTCTCTCTTCAGGAGTGGGCTGGTATGTGGTGCATCATCATAGACTAGATTACCTATGGACTGTTACATTATGTGTGGCTGACATGGTGGTGGTGGGGGGGGGGGTGCATGGAGGGTAAGTGTCAACACTCATGTACAAGTATGTGCAGCTGTTTGTACTAAACTTTCATGTGGACAACTTGTAAGTAACACATCCTGAATTCCATTGGTGGTACTCACGCAACGGAGTTATGCATCTTGAAGCGCAGTTATCGCTGCTGCTGCTATGCTGTCGGTGATGATCAGCTTTTGTTTCATTGCAAATGGAATTTATTTTATCAGTAATATTTGCTGCAAATAACAATGAAAATCAACTAGTTAAACTGTGCATTTGGAATCAACCCTTTAGGGATGTAAAGCTGCAAAGTAAGAGTATATTATGAGAACTTTTGTCTGTCTATTCCTTTTTTGATGTAAGTATTTTACGTTCCACAAACATCTTATATATAATTTATATATCTTCTTCAGATGTTAAGTAAATATGTATTTATTATTAATTAACACTGAAAAAAAATAATGATGTGATCAAATAACCTGGAAGTTGTAGGCATCGCTTTTCATCTTTGTTTCTTGACAATCGGTCTTGACATTAAACTACTTAGCCAGTATTCAGTTAAATTATCCTTAACAACAGTTACATTTATGATTTAGTGATCATATCAAGTGGTAGGAAGTGCGAAAGGTGAGACATTATACGGGAGTTATGTATGATGTATCACTCTCATAACTCATCTACAATCATCTAGCTTCATCGAGACACAGAGGTTCTCCAGTGTACTGAGTCATTTCCATGCCCTAGTCACACACTGTGGAACACATTACCAGTTGAACTACGTCAAAATAGCAACTACACTGATTTTAAAAAGACCCTTTATAATACATTTTTAAAGTAACTTTTATACGCTTTTTCATTTGTTATTAATCTAACAGAGTATTGTAGAACAGAACAAACAATAATGCTTTATTGGTGGACTTGAATAATAATGTATTCATATCATACACAATCAAACAGACAATCATCTGTAACCAAGACAGGAAAAAAAACAAATTCCTTGTGGTTCCATTTCAATTATAAATAAATATTATGGGCCACAGTTTAAAAAAGTGAAATTATTCTCCCATGATTTATAATAATGCATTGCCTGCAAGTTGCCTTAGGCATGCATGTGTGTAGGGTAGATTGGACATGGGAAGTATATATGGGAAAGTCTGGCCTGTTGACAAAGTCACTGAATCCAGCCTTACAAACAGCTGCAGGGGTATTAACTTCTACCCTTACCCTGGGCTACCAAATGTTTACACAATGTAAACAAGAGGGCCAGTTGACACCCACCACCTGGGGGGTTTCGTGGCACAGATAGACTTTGGTGGATTTTTTTAATTCTTGATATCACAAAACTTCAAAAGATTGTGTTTAGTACTGGATTTATCCTAATGTGATGAAGTAATGTAAACATTTTGGTGAACTTGGCAGTACAAGTAAATCTTTTTGTTAATGATGCTGCGTCAGCTTCCTACATGGCTGCCAGTTGGAACATCAAGCAATTAAAGTAAGTAAATATTTTAGGATACTGTTTCACAGAAAAAGTCTTCATGCTACATTTCATCATCAACATTGTGCAGGCGTAGTGTCTCATGGTTGGGCAAAGGCATCAGCATGTCGTTTCCAAATCTGCCTGTCTTGCGCTATCCTCTGCCAGATGGTGCCCTTCCAGTACTTGTCTAGTTCGTCTCCACTGTCTCACCGGTCTTCCTCTAGATTGTTTCCCTTCGTAAGGTACGGTCCATCGGTTATCTCGTAGTCTGCTGATGTGCCCTGTCCATGTTCATTTCTGTCTTCTGATTTGTTCTATCATGTCTATGACCTTTGCCTTCTCTCTTATCCAGATGTTTGTTTTTCTCTCTAGATATGTGATGTTTAACATACTTCTTTCCATCTTCATTTGTGCGGCTGCCAGCTTGTTCTTTGCCTGGATCACTGGATGGTGAGTGCCCATGTTTCCGTCCCGTATGTCATCGGTGGAAGTCCGCATGAGTTGTAGACTTGTCTCTTCAAGCAGGTTCCAAAGTTACCCTTGAAGATGTTGCGGTGTTTGGCGAATGCTGTCCAGCCCGTGGTGATTCTTCTTTGAATCTCCTTGTCGTGGTTTTTGTCTCGGATAATGTATCGCTGTCCCAAATAGATGTAGCTTTCAATGTTCTCTATCTTTGTGGTGTTGATATATATTGGTGTCATTTTCTAGCATCACTTGTCTTCAAAATTCTTCAGACCTTGTTTTTCACTTTCATCAGCTAGCTCCTGCATCATTTTTTGTAGTTCTTGCGGTATAGTAGCACATATGAGTATGTCATCAGCGAAACGAAGATGACTGAGATATTCTCCATCTATCCTCAAGCCTCTGGTTTCCCAGGTCAGTCTTCATAATATGCTTTCGAGTGTTGCCGTAAACAGCTTGGGCGATATGGTGTCACCCTGTTGTGCTCCTCTCTTGATGTTGATCTTGTTGCTCTTTTTGTGTAGATGGACTGTCACCAAGCTGTTGGTGTATATGTCTTTCAGGAGTTCGATGTACACGACTTCCATCCCCTATCTAGGTCAGTATTGGTTGAGTTTGCACCGAGTCGAAAGCCTTCTTGTAGTCGACAAAAGCGATGCAGATTGGGATATTATATTCTCGGCACTTCTCTGTCAGTTGGTTTACAACGTGTATGTGGTCTGTCGTTGAGTACCTGCTTCTGAATCCTGCTTGCTCTCGTGGTTGGTGTTCATAGAGTGTCTTCTCTAGCCTATTCGTTAGTATCTTTGTGAGTAATTTGTAGATGTTTGATAACTGACATGTCGGTCTGGAGTTCTTTAAGTCTTTCTTATTTCCGTTCTTGAAGTTTATCACCATCTTTGCATTCTTCCATGCAGCGGGTATTTGACTTTCTGATAAGCATTTAGTATACAGCTTAGCCAGTGTCTTCGAGGTGGTATCTCCTGCTTTTAATGTTTCAATGTTTACATAGTCTTCCCATTCTTCATATCTCTTAGCGCTGCTTCCACCTCCCATGGTGTTATCTCTGGTACTTCTTTCGGGTCGGTGTGAATTATGGTACTCTGTTCACTGTCGTATACCTCAGTGTAGAATTCCTCTTCATTCCATGATCATATCTTGGTTTTGTATTTCACTACCCTGCTTGTCTAGAAGTGTAATCCTTCTCAGTCTGTCTCAGCCTAGTGCCTGTGTTCTTCTGGCTCTTTGAAGCCATAATCGTTTCTCATATGATCTCTTGTTTGTACTTCCAGATGTCCTACTTCGCTTTCTTTTTGATGGTCTTGCATATTTCTACGTACTCTGTTTGTTTTTTACTCTCGCCATTGTCCACCATTTCTTGTCGTTTCTTCATTAATGCTCATGTCGGTGATGATATTCTCACCATTACATGTCTGTTGACTGCTTTGGCTACACTTATCGTACTTAGTTGGATCATCTCAGTGATGTTTTCGTTCATGGTGTCGATGTCGTCTAGTTCTTGTAGTATCTCGAATCGATTTTGCAATTTCGAGTTGAAATTTGATATTTTTTTGTTCCTATTTGTGTGGTATCTACATTTGGTGGTCTCTTGTTTATCAACTTCTTCCTTTCAGCCTTGACATCCAGTTTGACGATGTTCATTACCATTCCATGGTCACTTCCGATGTTGACTTGGTTGATGACAATAACATCAGTGACCATGTCTGGCCTGTTTGTCAGGATGTAGTCAATTATGTTCTTCGTTTCTCCATTTGGGCTTTTCCATGTCCATCTCCTCCCTGTTGTCTTCTGGAACATGGTATTCATGATTTTGTTCTTTCTTGATGTTGCCCTACCAAGGTGTCGCCTCTTTCGGTTCTCACACCTAGGCCAAATTTGCCTGTTGCCGTTTCCAAAATGTTTGTTCGTTTCCCTACTTGTGCATTAAAGTCTCCCATCGCTATTGTGTAGTGGGTTGGCTTTTCTATGGTCTGATCCACTTCACTGTAGAAGTTGTTTGTGTCTTCTTCTGAGTATGATGTTGTTGCTGTATATACTTGTACTATCTTCAGTTTGTAGCACTTTATTATACATAGAACAAGTCGTGCTACTCTGGGGCTGATGCTGTTAACCCTCACTATATTCTCTTTCCAATTCTTGTTTATGAGAAAGCGTACTTTGCTTGGCCATTGTTCACCATGGTATAGTAGGTGGCCACTTTGTAAGGTAGTGAAGCATTCCTCTCTTCTTCTGACTTCACTGATCCTGATCACATAGTAGTGTTCTTACGTTATATGTTGCTATCTTCAGTCTACTTACCTTCTCTCGGCGGCTCTTCTTGACCCAGAGATTCTTAGCACCCCTGCACGTAGCCCTAGTTGACCTGAACCGCCTCCTTGGTCATAGACTATTTCCATGCTGCTGGGACTGGGAGCCTTGGCTTCATTGTACTTTACATGCTGGTGTTAAATTATTTTCAAGTATCACACCATAGAAACTAATAAACTAGTGTGACTCGTAGTGAGTATTCATTGGTCCACCGTGTCATGTGATCAGATAGACAAATACACTCATTCAGGAAGTAATCTCATATGTACCCGTAATTCTTACTGTTTTCAAGTAATCTGAAGGTCTTTCAGTCATAGGAGGCATTCCATGTAGCTTTATGCAGCTTAAACAAGGTTTTTAGTATTACTTGCCAGTAGCAAGTTTAAAACACGTCTGAACAGCGACTTTCTCAAATTTGTTATCCCTGTGCAGTCAGCTGTGTAATCTCGCAAGATCTGTCAATATATCCTAGTTTACATGACAAGGTCCTTTGAGCGTGCACTGAAAACCAATGGACTTATATAATTGTAAGGTTTGTTTACGAAACTTCTGTTATCAGTTCTACAGGTGTGCAGGACTCAGGATTGGCGTGTACTGGGGGTGTGCTGACTTCTAACTATGCCGTTAGTCCACCATTTCTACATTTTAACGCAATCAGATCAGGAGGAATTACAAGTTTGAGATACCTACAATGGCATATTCTGGCCTGTGTTATATAATGTTGTTTACTTATTGTTTATTTTTACTTCAGTGTCATTTACCTGTTTCTCTCTCTCTATATATACTACCATATATATAGGGCATATATATATATGGTCGATTCCCACGAAATGTTGACAAATGGTGTTCCAAGGGGGGTAAAAATAAAGATATGCGTATAAAGTTGTGTTTTCTGTCGTACGAAAAGAACATATTGAGGTAATCGGAGAATAAGATTGGGCAAGTTAAATCCTCAAATTGAGCATTTGACAACTAATAGAAATCGCAAGTGTTTAAGTTCTGAAACCATATGTCTGCACACAAGTCCCTCTACTTGGAAACTGCTACAACTATTTCATCTGACATTTACCTGTGAAATTTCATTTTCAATGTTTGTAAAACACATTTGTGGTTGAAATTCATGAAGAAATATGTTTCAGACTTCTTTTTTTATTTTAAGGGGGAGCTTTGAAATATTTAGCGCTCTCTCAGATTTGATGTTTTATAAAAGTGACTTTCTGTTACACATTACCACTACAAGGGGAATGCATGTTTTATCTTTAAAATACATTCATGGCAAGGTATACACATTGAGCGTTTCAACAGGGTATCCCTTATTGACACTGATTTACAACTATCAGCTTGTAGACAGTTTAGAATTTGCAGATGTACGGTTTCATATAATATACTTTTCAGTAAAATGGAGTAAATTACTGGCGAGACCACTGGACAACTCTAACTTGTTTTAAGAGCATGTTGGTATATATCCGACAGTCTAAACTGAGTATGTTAGTGATATGTAGGTGATTCTGTCCTATTCTTATTATTCTAATTAAGAAAACGCCGAAGACGTACGGTTTCATGTATGTCCTCTTATAATGTGTATTGTGTATTAACTGTCAACAGGTCGTGATGTAAGTATTTAAATTGGTTGTACAAAGGTTACAAATACCAAGCGCTGATGTTACTTCATATACTTTGCAAAAATATTGAGGTGTGGGCTAAGAAACTGTCGGAGACGTACGGTTTCATGTATATGTACGGTTTCAGTAGAATACAGTATTTTTGTATTATTTGACCACTTGTTACTTAAACTTTGTATACGTACATACTCTAGTATAAAACTATTCCTGTGAGTGTTCCATTTATGTTTCTCAATCATTCTTATAATTTTTATTAATACACTGAACAATAGAAACATGAATACGATGTTTTCATAACGTTATTTATTTAAAGTCTAACCGACCAGTTTTGTAATTTGTCAAAAGGTAATTTTAAGAACAATTAATGAAACTTGAACTGAATGTTCCCAAAGCACCACCGCTTTCTCATTCTTCTCTTGAACCACCTCTCTGTCGTCCCTCTCCTCCACTACCTGTCTCTCTACCCTTTCCACCACCACTTGTGTCTCCCCTCTCCCTCACCACCTGTCTCTCGACCCTTACCACCACCACTTGTGTCACCCCTCTCCCTCACCACCTGTCTCTCGACCCTTTCCACCACCACTTGTGTCACCCCTCTCCTCCTCCACCTGTCTCTGGACCCTTTCCACCATCACATGTCTGTCACCCCTCTCCTCCACCACCTGCCTCTCTACCCTTTCCACCACCACCTATATGTCATCCATCTCCTCCTCCCCCTCTCCAGCGCCAGTTGCGTGCTCTCCCAACCAGAACATGTTGGATGGAACACTCCACCCTTCATATAGCAGCAGTCCTTGAAGCAGGAAGTACTGCAGATTTTCACGACTGGGTCCTGTACCACAACAGCATGGGCAGACATTATGCCACGGACTACTGGAACATTCCATGTTTCGATCTCATCCTTGCAGTCCTGGAAGACTTTGAGGGTTATCTCCAGGATGGTCATGGTCGTGCCACTAGTACGAATTGTGTGGTAGAACTCTTAGTTCGTGGTGATTACTCCCTTCCAGCCTTCACCAGGTTGTCAGCCTTCCTTTTCATTACCCATTCCGTCACAGGAGCCTTTCCCATGGCCAGCCTCCAGCCAGGTCCACGAAGCTCTAAGACCGAACAGTGACAGAAATTGCTACTAGGGCTCATATTGTGCGGTTCCGGTACGGCGAAGTTGATGCAGTGCAGTGTTGACAGTTCTGGAAGGATTTCCTTGACTTCCTTCATCAGCGCTTTGTTGAAAGCATAAGTTGTCGACACAGTGTGAGCAGTGACACTTGTAATCCCCACGTAGCTCTTGGCACAAAACTTGCCGTCCTGCTTGAAATGTACCACCATTGGGCGTATGGTCACCTGGGACTTGTCATAGTACACTGCCGTTATTTCATCCTGGTATCTGCACACCCAATTTTCAGCATAGTCCATCTGGACCATTGCCTCCATTTTTTCCACCATGGACTGCTTCAAGATGCGGATCTGGTGATATTGGATGGTCACCCAGTGACAGTGCTCACGGAACTCGGTCATGCCGGATATGAATTGGTCTGTGAAGTCTCTTGTACTTTGTACAACTTAGGTCAGTTTCCAGTATCCAGCTGCGGCATCAAGTTGAGTGTAAAATCTGTGTTATTTAATGAACTGTTGTACTGCATTTTCCTATATGAATGACTGCAGACGGACGGTTTCAGAAAATGTATATTAAATGAGTTATAGCCCTGGAACCTGTTTGTCAACGTTTCGTGGGAATTGACCATATATGTAATGTTGTTATCTTTGTCCCAAAAGTCAGATGTGAGCCTGCCATCAATAGTGGACTGCCTGATTTTTCTTCTAGATTTTTGTTTCTTTCTTCCACTACTGATCCCATTTCATATTGGACTTACTGTCTCACACCAATACAACCGTGAACTGATGATCTACAGTGGCATGTAGAGCTCTGGTCCACCCTTCAGTGTGTTCCCTGTCACATCTGTGTGTCTGTTTACACAAAGCCAATTACAGCCACATGTTAGGGTTGTGTGGGTAAATATTTAGCAGAGAAGGCAGAAGTGCAGGTGGTTCATGTAAGGCTCCTGACGACAACTCACCAAGTATGGTTCAAGAAGGGATATCATCAGAGGGGAGTTAGTTGACATGTTCCTGCTGGGGACATGGCCTCCCATTGTCCCTCTCTCCTTCTTCGTGCATCATTCTTGAAGACTTCTGCAGCCATTACCTGGTTGGTTTATTTCACGCATCCTTTCTCCAGCATCTTTTGATATCACAGAATTACTAGCCATGATTGTGCTATTATAATTCCTGCGAACATCAATGATTGTAAACTCCCATATTGTCTATAATAATAGAAATATATTAATAATATACACTTAAATGCATTTTTATTTAGGACCCTTTTCACAAATATTTAATCTTAGGATATTTATATTAATATGCCTTGTTTAAATGTAGCAACACACGCGCGCGCGACACGCACACCACGCACACCACGCACCACATGCAACAAATGCACAACACGCATTACACACACACACCACACACACTAAATAAAAAAATACATAATATAGTTTCTAAAACATTAACATAATCATTAATGGCTACAATGTTTTATTAACATAAACATAAATAGTTATAGTATTATATTAACATAAATTAAATATATATACATAATAAATAAATAAAATATTTAGTGTGTTTACTTGCCTCCTGCTATTCCTTGTCCTTGCCTGGTCCCCAACCTGTCCCTTCACACCTAGGTACTGGTTGCTCCAGTCAGAGCTATCAATGGGCGTAGGGCTATCCTCATCTCTGTGTTTACTACTGCATTGATTGCATGAACAGCAGGCAGAGAAGTACTTTGTATGTCTCATCTGTGTTCCTGGTACACAGATAACTCTATTTGTGGTGCATGTCCTGCTGCCTTGCAGGCTGATATAGCTGCCTATCACTGCAACAAGTCCTGGCAGTAACTGTCAGACCATGCAGGAAGTACTGTTTCCTGGTTGCAACTTACATGTTGAAATGAGGCGAAATGGTTAACTCGTCTACATTATACAATGGACTCTCACAAAAAGGAACATGTTGAGACTTGGTCAAATTCTTCCATATATCTGTTGAGTCGTATGTCCCTTATATCCATGGGTACCATTGGGTACACAAAAAGAACAGGACAAAAAAGATACTTCAGAGTCATTCCTTATATCAGAAGTCCAAATAAAAAGAGGTCACTGTATTGTATTGCAAGCCACTGCATTGCTAATATATATATATATATATATATTTGCAAATAAAAATGGACTTGATTTCATTTGAGTTTTGTTTGAATGCAACTGATTTCTATTGATGTCCAGTTAAGACTAATTAATTGTACAGTTTACAAATATCTGTAAAATCCTGTGTAGACACCTCAATCTGAAGGAACAGTTTTTGTGCATTTGAAAGAAGCTCAATTCATTCAAGAAAGCATGGTTAAAAAACAATTATCTGCACAGCATCTTGGTTTGAATAGTTGAACCAACGCACCAGACACTGCATCCACAGCCAGACGATTAGTTTAATTATTTATCTAATAATCTTAAAGCATTACTTCAGCAAATGATCACACATCTGCTGGATACACTGGAGAAAATCACCATTACACACAGTTTAAGAGACGTGCATGTGCTTGTTAAGTGCTACAGTAAACATATATTGAGTTTGTGTCAGTAGAAATAAAGCTCTAGTGTGACTAAGTGCATGCTTGTGGTGTTAGATAGCTGGCTCGTAGATCTCTCTTGAAGACACAACAATGCATTAAACCATACTAATCTCCAAAAATCAAACACATCGCCGCCTGAACATTTGCACTAACTTATGACCACTAACTTTGTACAGATAAATTCACCTATCCACACCCTTTTATACTTACAAAAGCATGTCTATGTGTGTGTGTTAATCACCTATACAAGCAATAATTTGTAAAACATCTGCCTGGCAGATTGTGAACTTGGAGAAATGGACTTGGTCTTTCACCACACCCAAAGCTTGGGGTCAGTGCAATGTATGTTTTTGACATTTGGCTGGTGTTTATATGAAAACCTGCTGTTTGTATGCAACAGTGGTTTGGCCTAATGTCAACGAATGCCAGCTGGGTGTAAATATTGAAAGTTGATCAACCCCAAACTGTTACCTTCCTCTCTACCTTGGTGTGAACACACTGGTAACCCGTGGACACAAATGCAGAATTAACTGTTACTTACTGTCCTAATTAAAGTTGATTAAACTGCCTCCATGTGATCTTTGGTGCAAGCAGAGTTCTTTGAAATGATTGCAGAATCAGTAATTTCAACTGTTTGTTGATATCCATGGTTAAGCGATATGAAATCGTAAGGTTGAAACGTTTGCCGCACAAGTTTCATGTGTGTAATCTGCTGTATTGATAAGGTTGATAATGTTCATTTTAATGGAATAGAATCAATACAATTCATTCGTTTTGTATTTTTCTGCATCAATAGACCATAAATCTATGCAACATCGTCTGGTTGCCATGGAAATGCAGCTACTTTAATACCAAGATAGCGGAGTTCAGCGTGAACAGAATGGAACACTACAGAGGTCAATTAAGGCCCTTTGATATGCAGTTTCAGCTCAAGATTGTTACCAGTGTTTGTTTGTTTATTTGTTTGTGCACACCAATAGAAAGTGTAGCAGTGTTGACATAAAAACATCTGCATACAAAGATGACTAGGGATGGGTTATGAACAGGAACCATCGTCATTCCCAAAATAGTATACTGCTGCATGAGTGCAGATGATGTTGAAATCTGTTACCCAGAATACTTGTTCAGAGATCTGTTGGACTGATATAAACTCGATGTTGGCCCAGACTATATCTTCAGCAGCTGTGGAGGCGCAGTCTGTTAGAGAGCTTTACCTTTCTCAGAAAGTTAACTTCCATCACCATGCTTGCAGTTCTGTAAAATATTCCCTATATGTTTCTACGGCTGCTGCTGTGGCAATCCTGAATGCACTGCTTCTGCTGCTTGCGTGCATTGTGTGACAGGGTTGCCTCGCAGTTAGAGTGCTGGACTGTCGATCAAGGGGACATGGTTCAGGTCAACCAAGTAGAGCGCAGGGGCACAGTAACTTGAGCATCAGACATAGAGAGAACCCTGGTTCAAATCCTGTGTTGCCATTTCGAACCTTGGACAAGTTCGTTCATTTTAACTTGTTCCAATTCACTCAGCTGCATGACTGAGCACCTAACTATAGACAGTGGTGGATATTTATGTGTGAATAGTTTCCGTGCGTTAATTGCAGCATGGCTTAATGCTTCCCAGAGAAGTCGAGATGATGAGCGACTGAACAGGTTTGCCATGGAGTGAAGCATAAAGTGCTTTGAGCAATCCTAAGGACTGGATATTGTGCTATATAAGAACTTTTACCTTTGCTTTGAACTTTTGCCTTTTTTACCTCGACATTTTGAAATTTGGGTGAAGTCTGTGACTTTCGGAAGAGACAATAAAAGCTGTTAGTCCCTTCTAAGCTCTATACTTGGTGTCTATGTCAGGGAAGTAAAAGATCCCACATAGGGGGTAAATGTGTAACCTGTCGTGGACACCCAAAGCTGGTATCTCAACCTCTAAACTCTCATTAGCATCACTATTCTGACATATGGACTGGAGTTATTGAGGTAGAAATTGCCACTGGTGCAGGCTCTACCTGATAGATTGCAGGGGCTGGCCATGACCGTGGGTATCTGTGAATGTTTGCAAACTCTAGCTTTTTGTGCAAGTCTGTCAACTAGACATGTGGGGACAAAAAGTGAACATAACATTCAGCATGTGAGTGGTACACGACACCGTGTAGTGCTTACAAGGACAAATCTGCAGTTATTTTTGATGATATACACACCGGTGGAGTGACGTTTTGATCTTGTAGCAGGAGGAAGAAACAGAAGCCAGGGCATATCAGCACCTGGCTTTTGTTTTTGACTGCTGCTGCAGCATGGGAAACAACGTGTAGAGTTACATGTCACAGAACGACACTTATCCTCTGTCGTTCTGCAAGTTCTAGATATGTGATGGGTGGATGAATTATTGACGTAACCGCAAGCCTACGAAGTGGGGGCAAGCTGTAAAGAACGACTCAAGCTGTAGCCAGCTGTGGAGCACCAGATCCGCGCAAGTTGTGTGTGACTTATAACCCGATCTATTTGACCTGCATCAATCCATGTGCCAACAGGGTGGGAATGGGGTGGAATCCCCAGCCCACGAGCACTCAACACCTGTGCTGTTCACAGTGTCGACACATCAGTAGTATTGGCAGTGGCAGCATAAGGCACAAATGTAATGAAGTAAGCAGCTACGGCAGCCTGCGAGGCCACAGGAACCCCTAATTGACAGCGTGTACGACACTGATAACTTCATTTTGGCTATGTGCACTTGATTCGAAAGGCACTCCAACTTGAAGCTTAATACGAGACATGTGTCTGGAATTCCTTTACAATCACACAGCTGATTCCTCTAATTCGTGTCCTAGTCGTGTAATGACAGTCTTGCCTGAAGAGATTGCTAGGAGAAAAAACAGCCGGTAAATCCGCTGATATGGCTGTTCTATATTACAGACTCTTTCTCGACAGATGTTTCGGATTGGGCGACCAATTGTGTTCTCTGCTTGACTATGCAGCGACTTCAAACTGATTTGATTTACAGGTTTTTATTATTACAGACTTCGCCATTTGCTGGATGGTGTTACCAAATGTTTTGTCCTTTGATTTCCGACGGATTCTGGCACATGAATTCGAAGTCGAATGAAAAGAATTTCTCCGATCCTTGGTGCATTCCTCCATGTGGTTACTAGCGTGGTTCTGCCTTCCTTGGTGTGCGACCATCTGTTATACTTCGAACAGATGGCCTAGCACACTTCTGCATTATACACTCATTACTCCAAAATTACATAATAATTTAATATGTTGCTGCAAATAAGCTGAATTGAGAATATATATATAGATGCATCAACGATGCTCTAAAACGCAATAGGAATTAATCGGGACATTGTGCATCCATTTAAGCAAGATATTTGCCTTTCGCTACCAGTTAATAATAGTATTAGCGCCGTTTCAGATGTGGTTCGGAATTATCAAGTTCCAGGGTTAGTTTTAGGTCATCATCATCATCATTGTTTGGCCGGGACTTGGCTGAAGCATGGGTGTGTTGGTTGTTCATTAGGGACGGAAGTTCAGCTGCTTCAACATCAAGATTTTTCGCAGATCAACTTATTGCATTCTCTATCAATCTATATATCGATATATATTTGTTTATTGTTTTCTTGCCATGAGTGGGTGTCCGCAAGATGCGTATCGACGCTGGTTCTTCTGTATGCCGATAACAACATCCAGCTAGTTGAAGCCGTCTCGCGGAAATCGTGTTTGTGAGTCTACATGGCCATAAAAGTCTTTGTTTCCAGTGTTTTGGATCGCCTCCCACTAACCGTGCCTAATGTCCAGTTCTTTGTGTGTAAGCCTCATGCTCCAGTGTTTTAATAGCATCACACTAACCATGTCTAATGTCCGTCGTTGTTCTGTGCCTGCAGCTACAGCATGATGCGGGACTGCTGGCTGGAGGACCCGAGCAGTCGACCGACTTTCACGGCTCTCCGTCAACAGCTTGATGTCATCATTGAAGACCACAGCACGGCCAGCTACATCAACTTTGACCTGACCGTGAATGGCACGACTTGTTGCGACGGTGACAGCGATAGCGACAACAACAGACAACTGGCGAACAGCTGGACGCCGACAACAAATGCTTCAGTCAGTGGTCAACTGGTCGACAATGCGATGTTGGACAAGAGACTCGCAACAGCTTCCAGTGTACCACACTTGTCCTTTGGCAGACCTGGGGAAAGTTCTGAATTCTTGAGGGATTCTGTGTCCGCGCGTAGCAGCGATCCCTTGCTGGCACCGCTGGATCCTACTAGCAACACGCGTAGTAGACTTCTACCGCCATGATTCAGAAGTTTAATTCAGACGGACAGGCAGTGGAGTTTAAATTGTTGTATATTTTCGGTTCGTACTTCTAACAGACCAAGTTTTATAGCATTTGAGGAGAACTCTGAGAAGTGGGAAACTGCCACTAGCAGTGCCTCGGGTGCAAGGTTTCATATTCACATGTTACCGCCTTCGTGTGGTACGGCTGACGTCGCGGGCGACGGCTTCGTGGTGACCATACAATGAAATGTTCAAAAACTTGTTATAATCTTATTTAAAATGAGTGATGCCTTTATATGCATGCAAGTATAGTAATTGTATATATATGCTCACGCACACAGTTGTGTACATTTTGGTTTGATTTGAGATTTGTAATATATATTATTTATGCATGTTTGGTACATGAATGTGTATATGTGTAATGTGTAATGATAATGTGTACATTTATTACAATAAAGGAGTGTTAGTGTAGCTTTTGGAGTACGTATAGGGAAGGGAGAGCGATAGATTGAGTGGATGTTTTAATGCTATTGATAATAAGTATAATATTAAATTTTAATGTTATGGTCATATGACGATCTGTCTTTAAGCTGTTCAACGTATACGACTGCGTTTATTATAACTGCTCAAGGTGAGTGCGTGCGTCATCTCTCGGACGTATGTGTTTGCGTGCGTACGGTCGTGTGCGAATGAGTGTTTGCACACGGTTGTGAGTACGTACGTGTAGCCATTCTTGTCAAATTGGTAGCAGCGTGGATCGAGTTTCAGGTGTGACGGTAACATACCGAGAACACGCGATGAACTTGTCAAAATAAATAATTATTTTTTTAATAAAATTGTTGCAAGTCAGGTAACTGTCGGTGATTGGGAATCAAAGTGAGGCACGATATCATAATTTCAGTCTTGTAAAAAAGTGTGTAGATATGCAGAAAGGTGCGCAGTGTTGATCCAGCTTGGGAGGTGTGCATCCCCCGTGGCTCGGGTGATCATTATGTGTTGGTCGCGTCTCTAATAGATATGGGAACGTAATAGAATCATCAATGACAACCTACACCCAAGCACCTACCACCCTCAGAGCCAGCATAGAAAAGTCGCTTGGCGGTCATGTTCTGAAAAGGTTGACTAGTTAGCCACCACCAGAAAAGCACAACATAATTATTAATAATAATAGTAATATACAGCTGTGCAAATGGCCAGTTAATAGAACTTGCCTAATTCTAGAAAAAAAAGAAACGTAAGAATCAATGATCGACAAAGGATGACGGTCCGTTCGAGAAACAGCATTAGCAGACTTTCAGAATCCCACAGATAACACAGTGCTCAAGCAGTGGTTCAGCTATAGAAGACCTGGCTGTTGTCTGAAACACCTGGCAAGTTATTATCTACATGACGCCACAGGAAGTATTTACATGACGTCACAGGAAATCTGCACTTGTCGACGACAACTACGGGAAGACTATAGTCGCATGTGGTATGGCCGGGTTTGCTTCTGGTGAGGAAATGTACATTCATTGCAGGAAAGCTGGCGTTAATTGAACCATGAATGATCAACCAATCAATTCACATTATTGTCCTAGGAAGGATATTTGTCTTACAGCTCATGATCTCATAAATCTCATAAAAATATAATGTGAAAGACATACATGTTAGATGTGTATATACACGTATGTAAAGTATAAATCAAAGCAGAGCACAGTCATCAATATCACTGTTTCAACATTATGATTGCGGTAGGCACGAAGCTGTTGTTGTACCGAACTTTCTTGCATTTCAAGCACCGATGCCTCCTCCAGATGAAAGACTATCAAAGTAAGAGTGGAGCGGGTGGTCCGAGTCAGCAGCGACAACACGAGCTTTTCGTAAAGTTGCACGGTCAATCATTTCGGACAGCACTGGAGTAGGTAAACCAATGATGTTGGCGGCAGTAAGAGATTTTTAGAAGCCTGTTTTGGTTGCTCACCGAAAGAGCAGGGTAATAACAAATACTGCAGTAAGTTAAGAGAGACTCAATTATGCTGCGGGAGAGAAGGAGATGACGTTCTGAATCAACGTTGAAAGCCGCAACCTGCGAAGAACGTGCAGTCGCTGCTGAGACTTCTTTTGTACGGCTGTAACGTGCTCTGTGAAGGACAACTTATTATCCAACACAACACCAAGGTACCTGAATGAATCGACCTGTTCCACAGACTCACCATTAATGACAATGAGATTAGCAGTAGCATTAGAACGGAAGTCTGCACATTTATTTCGTTTTAGAGACGTTAAGGTGCAGAAAGTTGGTACTGCACCAACTAGAGAAATGTACCACTGAAGACAGATATGCTTGGTATGAGGCTAAATCACCCAAAAGATGAAGACGAGCTGATTTGCATGAAGAGCAAGACTTCAACGCATAACTAGTCACTGTGGCATTTTACATAAATGCCAAGTGTAATTCCAGTGATTCGATCGTATCTCTCTGCGTGGAGCACATGCATATTAAGTAATGTTTAGTGTGCACAAATAGGGTGTTATTCGCTTTCAGTTGCCTGCTGCCAGCAATACCTCTTTCACGAAGATGAAAAGTACAAAGAAGCCCCGCAGATATGTGTGCTCCCCATGCATAGCTTAGCCTTGCAAGACCAGCACGCTTTCACATGATACATCATAGAATTGGGCACCGTTTAGTCTAATCCATATGTTTTAGGATCAATGGAGATGGATGCCAAGATAGTTCCTCAGTTCAAAGCCAGACCAATACTGGAAAATCCAGGGATTTAGATATGGGTGCCAATATCCCCAAATAACCCACTAACCTGTATAACTACTGAAAGTGCATGTAGGGAAAGATCAGCTATGAATACAAAACCCAATATCTTTGGCAGTTGACGAAAGACACGGAGAGCTTTGTTGTGATTCTAGAACAGGTATGGTGTGTGAGGTGGCCTTTTTGTGGGTGGCATACACTACCGCAGCGCCAGTGTGGCAAGTGTATTGCCGAGTTTCGTGCCATATTTAGGACAGGGCAGACGGGATATTTGACCGTTTTTATGGAAGCTTCCACAACAACGCCTTTTGGATCATTTGTTTTGAGACGAACCGTTAGAGGTAACATCAGTGCGTCAGCATGTTGCAAATTGATGTTCAAAAGTCGTAATTTGCTGTGAAGTCCCTATTGTAGAAGATAGGAAGGAGCGAGACCTGTTATGATACGATACCCGACCAATCACTGCCGTCATAAATCCGGTGCTATCACGTATGTGCCAACACAGCATAGGACACGTCCATCGTTTCGCATTGATACCTTCAGCTGATCGACAAGAGTAGATGCAGGTGGGGAGGAGCTTCTCTCGACTCGATCAAGGCAACATCGTACATGGAGAGCCTCGCACTTGTGGACAAAACAGACAGACGCGACTTTGTTAAAAATACGAAATCGACAAATGAAAGGATCTTGTTGCGATGCGGGATATTGGCAAATGAGAAGTGCAATGGTACATGTGTCGTGGACTGTTACTCATAGTACAGAGGTGTGAGCAGAGTAATGTGCGCTATAGTAATCCACATACACACTATAACCGACCAACCGAAGAACAAACATATGTTGCTGTTATTAAAATGTGTAGGCATAAAAATAAAGCATGTTTAATTAGCAACTCAGTTGAGTTGGATGCACATTTTGTTGTTGTTCTCATCGTTCCCTGTCTTCAGGGGTGAGGCTGGCTTGGTTACGTCGACATTTTCTTTCTCTTCTTTCTTTCTCTTCCTCCTCATTGTGCTTGCACTACTTTCTCTACCACCCTTCTCCTTTCTCCTCGGTCTTTTGCTCTTTTTCTCAATTCCCTTTTCCATCCCTCCAGGTCTCTCTTCACGCAATCCTCCCATCGCAATCTCGGTCGCACTCGTCTTCTTTTTCCTTCCACTCTAGGCATGAGCTTTCTTTGTCAACCGTTCTTCTCCCATTCGCTCCACAAGTCCTGCCCACTTCAACAGACTTCTCACCAACTTCTTGGAACTTTCTTTCACACCAACATCCTCCCTCAGCTCCTCCACTCTTCGCTTATCTGCTCTCTTTACCCCGCAATTCTCCTGACCCAGTTGTTTTCGCACACGTGTACCTCTCCTGTTGTTTCTCTGTCATTGCCATATTTTCTAGGATGGTAGCCAAGTAGGCTGGTGTCACACACGTGCATAGTCCCTTTCACTTGAGTTTTTGCGATGTATGTATGTCTCCCATCACACCTTCTACTGTCCTCCATGCAGTCTCTAATTAGCCATCCCCACATACCGCTCCGCCCAGGTATACAAAACTTTCTCTTTGTTTTAGTTTCTTCCCCCCAGGTGTATTTCCAGCTCTGCTTTGTTGCCCAACCCACAGCACCTCTTCTCCAGATTCACTTTCAGTCCATGTTTGCTGAAGATATCCTTCCACGCTATCAATTGTACCTGTAAATCCGCTTCCCCCTCCGCCACTGTCTTTCTACTTATGAGTTCCATCATTGAGATAAACAAGAGTGGGCTCGGGGCACTCCCCTGTCTCAAACCAACGTTCACTTTGAATTCTTCTGAGATTCCAGGTCCACATACCACTCTGTCGCCATTGCCATCTCTCTCGGTACCATGTCATAAGCTTTCTCCGTGTCTATAAAACCCACAGCCATACTCTCCTGTCCCTCCAACGTCTTTTCGATCAGCTGCCTCAGCTGTACCTGTTCCTCTTCTGAATCCCTGTTGTTCATCTCCGATTTCTCCTCCCACTATTGTTCTTATCCTTCCATCCAGGATTCTCTTCAACATCTTCAGCATGTGGCTCAGCGACGAGATGCTTCTGTATTTTCCTGGGTCATGCATGTCTCCCTTTCTTTTCCATATCGGAACTATTAGCCCTGTTCTCCACTCCTCTGGGATTTATCCCTCTGCATTCAACACTCTTCTTGTCCACTAGATTCCAACGCGTTCGGCCTCCACCAGCATTTCTACTCTTACTTCATCAATACATGTAGCCCGACCTTTCTTTCTTCATCTTCTTCATTGCTCTCTCTACCTTTTCATCCACAATGTCGTTCACCTTTACTTCTCCCTCAGCTGCACTTGGCAGATCCAGTTCTCTGCTTTCTTGTTGGTTCAGCCTTGTCGATAAAAGAATACAATTAATACAGTGAACCGTTACGCATTAATAGTACAATCTTCTTTTTTGTCATTTAACAAGATTTAACAAGATTGCCACCCAGAAAATTAACTCTAGGTGGCAGGTGGACAAGGAAGCGTTTGGTTTATCGAGAGTCCAACCCTTTTATCTATGTGTATCCCGCCCTTCTGAGGTATGTGTCGATTTTATTTTTAAACATTCACACTACTAGCACCCACACAATCAGCAGATACTCTGTTCCATTCATTTACAGTCCTTTGTGAAAATGAGAACTTTCTTATATATAATCTACACTGCTCCTTTGCTAATGTAACTTCATGTCTTCTAGTCCTTCTATCATTTTTAACTGAGAAAAAAATATTTGTATCAATATTTTCATAACCATTTATTAATTTAAACACTTCTATCTGATCTCCTCTCAATCTCCTAGTCTCTAGTGTTGTTAAACCACATTCTTTTAGGCGAATTTCATAACTAAAATTCCTCAGTTCTGGTATCATTTTAGTCGCTCTTCTCTGTACTCTTTCTAGCATATCTATGTCCTTCTTGCGATATGGCCTCCACGCTTGTATACAATATTCTAAATGAGGCCTCACTATTGTTTTGTACAGCGGTATTATTGGTTCTTTTTCCTTATACGCTGTATTTCGCCTAGATAATCCAAGGATTTGATTTCCCTTTGAAGCTACAATTCCGCACTGCTCTGAAACCTTCATATCAGCACTAATGGTTAACCCTAAGTCCTTTTCTTTTACAGTAGTACTTAGTACAGTACCCCTCATTGTATATTCTACCTCTTCGTTGCCATGTCCTGTGTGGAGGCATTTACATTTCCCAAAATTGAACAGCATTTGCCACTTTTCAGACCATTTGATCAACCTGTCAATGTAAATGCTGTCTATCTCCGTCACTTTTAATCCTTCTAAACACTTTTGTATCATCCGCAAATTTCAACACCTTGCTTGTTATTTCATCATCCAAATCGTTGATATATATTAACAATAATATAGGTCCTAATACTGATCCCTGTGGTACCCCACTCAATACCGATTTCCTGTTTGAAGCCTCCCCATCAACTACTACACGTTGTCTTCTGTCAATCAGCCATTTTTCTATCCAGTTTATTATACCGTTTCCTATGCCATGGGCCTTTAGTTTAAACAGTAATCTTTGATGTGGTACTTTGTCGAAAGCTTTTTGAAAATCTAAGTAGACGATATCTACTGGTGATCCCTCATCTACCCACTTAGTGATGTCTTCCAAAAAACATAACATATTTGTTAAGGATAACCTCGCTTTTAAAAACCCATGTTGAGATGGGTTATCAAGTTTTGTTTAACAAGAAAATCCACCATGTGATCTTTAATTAGTCTTTCTAATAATTTGCAAATCACTGATGTTAAACTCACTGGTCTATAGTTTTCTGACTTGTTTCTCGAACCTTTTTTAAATAACGGTATAATGTTAAATTTAAAGTTTATTGCCAGTTGTATAACCCCCATGGTATTAAAGAATTACGATATATGGTCGTCCGGGTTCTTGGCAATGGGTACATATGACTCCATCTTATATAATAATTGGTGTGTCTTTTTTTCAGGTAGCAGATGATTTAATTTGTGTGTGCTAATTTTCATCTTGTTGAAATATTTTTTATACAGACAGTCTCGTCTTTCTTTCAAAGTCTGTAGGCCAACATAACTAAATATTTCAGCATAACTTGTACCAAGGAAAATGCATTTTAGTGCTCTTTTCTGTATCATTTCAATATTGTCTGACACGTATTGATGCACATTAGTATGCCACACGGGGCATGCATATTCAAGTACCGGTCTCACAACGCTGACACATACGGTCACCAGGTCATTCTGGCTAATTCCAGCTCGTTTTAATTGATACAACATGTATACTCGTTTCCCAGCCTTTTTCACAATATTCTCCACATGTTTATTCCATATAAAATTATGTGAAATTGTAACACGTAGAAGTTTGGCATGGTCTACTTGGTCTACATCCACTCCATTGATCTTTACTTTTGGTATGGTATTTCAAAAATTACCATCTTGTACAAAACTGATGATTATCTCTTTTGATTTTCCTGAATTAATTTTCATGTCATTCTGTTCTGTCCACCTGGCGGCAATGTCAACCGATTCTTGCATAGCAGATGCACCTTTTCTATCGCATACTTCGAATAATTTACTGTCGTCTACGTATTTATATAACAGAACAGTCGTTTCTAAATCGTTTATGTAGACTAGGAAACATTTAGGTTCAGACATGGTTCCCTGTGGTACTCCCCAATTTGGGTGACCAGAATGCGAATATACATTTCTTATTTTTACTTGTTGAGATCTGTCTAATAAAAACGTTGCTGTCCATCTTATAATGTGTGGGGGAATCATACAATTGTAGCTTTTCAAGTAACAAATTATTATTAATGAGGTCAAACGCTTTGCTAAAATCTAGCATGACAACTTGGACATAAGAATCCAGTTTATCAGTCACCTCATACCAAATGTGTAGCATTTCGACGAGAGCGTCTATTGTAGATGCTCCACCAATTCCACCAAATTGCCTAGAATCTATTTGTTTCCTTCAATTTTCTTATCCACCCATTTCATTACGATTGACTCAAACACCTTAGCAGCTATTGTTCAATCGACATAGGTGGGTTTATTTTTGGTATCGGTATTACGTTCGCCATTTTCCATTCCATAGGAAATATTCCTTCTCGTACTGATTTTATTAAATATAGCAGTTACTGGAGGAGCGAGGACGTCTGCGTGATTTCTTAACACCCAAGCAGGAAGGCCATCAGGCCCTGTAGCTTTGTTCACCTTAACATTCTGTAATGCTTTGAGAGTTGTCATAACACTGATGACATACTGGTTTGGCAATTCCTCATTTATTGTGAAAAATTGATTATCCTTATTTAAACGAGGTAAATGTTCACTTACAGATACAAAAAACTCGTTCATTATGTTGGCTAGTAAACCACAATCCCCGTCCGTTGTTTTTTTAGCAAGACCTTGCATGCATGAATTGTCATTTGTTTTAAGTCCCATTATTTTGTTCACATATGTTTCCACCAATCGTGGGATTCTGATTCATTCAGTGCTGCAATTTGTATTTGGTAAAAGTCGTACTTAAGTCTCGAAGCGGCGCGGTTAACCTTATTGCGCAACATTTTGGCTAGGTTCAAATCACCGCTCATGTGAACGCGCTGTCTTTTGCGTGGCTTCTCAGCCGTATGATGCGTCTCGACTTTAGTAGGAAAACATATTTCCACGAGGTTGCTAATTACCGTTTGACAATACACATACTGCTCTTCATATGTCTTAAGTCTAAATAAGGGTTCCCATTTAACTGCTGACAGAGCTATGGCAAATGCGACTTTTTCATTGTGACCCATACACCTTACAGTCAAACGTGCCACACACAACCTGTATCAATTAACCGATTACGTCTTGGCTTCAGCAATACAGTATTACGATCCGAAGTCCCTAGTTCAGAAATAGTAACAGGTGGGGTATATAAAACTTCAATATTCGTCCATATGTCATCCAGTATCACATGTCCATGTGAACCTGAACGAATTGATACTGTGTTCTCGGAAAATTATCATGTATTATCAAATACTCCGTGTTTGGGGTGTAATATATATATATATATATATATACATGCTACCAACATACATGAACATTTTCGAGGCATTTTGTTTGGCATAATCTTTATCCATAACACATATAATTCATGAGCCTCCATATAAATCAACATCATATATCTTAAATCATTTTTAATATAACACGCTACACCGCCAGGCAGCAGGTCAGGTGAAAGTTGTAAGGATGGAGCGGATAATTTTCGAGAATTTTGCCAGTAATTGAAGCACTGTATCTAGGCTTTGTCTGGGCGCGATCGCAACACCTACCATGCAGAATTTGCACGGCAGTCTACCACGGATCTCCATCACCGTGAGGCAACGTCGTCTGCGTCTGGCAGGACGTGTGATGTGCCACGGTGGAATTGTTAACCGAGTTCTCTTTTGGAAACCCGAGGGATATCACCCTAAAAGACACCATTCAGAGGAACATAGGCTTCAGTGGAACTTGTCTGGCTGCCACAATGATAGACAGAACAGTGGTTCAAACAACTCATCATGTCACCAAGTTATGTGGGTAACATAATTAAAGTAAGTAAGTATTATACTACATGCAGGGATGACTGCCAATGATGGAGTCAACATATATATTTACTGGGCAGTATTCGAAACCTGAGCTGAAAACTTGGTGGTCCGTTGGATACTCGAAAAACAGCGGTAGTGTTTACCAGCAGTAATTTCTAACGCTTATAGGCCTACTGGAGGATGGAGCTGCCGTAGTTCTTGCAGAGAATCCTCAGAGTCAGTTTGTCATCAACATCACTGTGCAGCGGTAGTGTCCCGTCGTTGGGCAATGGCCTCAGCATGTCGTAGCTAGATATGCCGGTCTTGCGCTATCCTATGCCAGATGGTGCCCTTCCAGTACTCATCTAGTTCGTCTCTCCAATGTCAGTTTATAGTAGCACTAATTATGAGACGAGAGCATGAGATGTGCTAGCGAATACAAAAGGTCACTGGCATAATTTGTAGGTATGGTACATAGTAGTAAGTTGACGGCTTAGAACGGGTGACGCACAACACTAATGACGAGGCATGCAGGTGCACAAACGGAAGCAAGGGATAGGTTATCAAAGAAAAAGGTTAAATTGAGTTATTTTTTTGTTAATGACAATTTTTAATGATACCGCGTGATGTTGGAAACGGGTTGAGGGGGAGCCGCTTGGTGCAAAGTTACAGCGGACTCGGTTGTATCTTTATGAGTCAGCAATAAAGAAAAGAACAACAATTGCACAAAGCATGGAGTAAACAAAGACGATTGTGTTATAATGATTGGTTACTATTAACACAACCAGTGGAACACACTAGAGCGTACAGGCCGATGAACGCAATTCAATACCTATATTACGTTATTGTTTCCGTGCACATGCACGATGTTCCGGAACCAGCCTTTTTATGCGACTGTAACACTTGGTGTGTATCTAAATGATACTCCGTTCAGCCATAGCACGACATCTGTTTTGTACTGATGGCGTGATCTCTGCATTCACACAAAATATGCGGGTCATTTCTTACGCGTAGAGAGGACAGATCACACGACCCGTTGGCGTCACGCAACCTCCAGAGAATATGATCCCATAGAACGTGGAACCGCGGGTTCATGTTCGATATGCCATTGGCTGCTAGTCGCATTAGGCGGGTGGCCGCTCTTTATCATTATTTATTAGTATAAAGCTTTTACAGAGCGCTGTGAGTCCGGATAATAAATCTGCTCAAAGGCGCTGACTATCGTAGAGTATAAGTAAAAATACATTAAATGAACAAAACATTAAATAGAAATATTAAATAGAAAGGTAAAAGAAAATTATTTAAAAGTAGTATATAAAAATTACATAAAATGTCAGTTAGATAAACCTGAATAAAAATAAATATATATATATTTACAAGTGTATATATTATATATAAGTTAAATGAATTAACCGTTTAAAAACCTAAAATAAATAATGTGCTAAAATAAAATAAATACATATAATATGCTAATTAAAAAATAATAAATAAATAACTGCATCCTAAGTACATAACCGAATGTCAACATTGCACAAATGTAACTGATGCGGACTGCAAAGTTCTTTGAAGGTCTGTCGAAATAAGTATGTCTTTAAGAGTTTGCGTGCATGCCTGACTGCATGAGGCAGGGCATTCCACAGGATCTGGCCAGCCACCGAGAAGGAACGACGGCCATAATGTTCAAGGTGATATCTCGGAACAGTCAGCAGATCTTGCTCGGCTGATCTAAATGGTCTGGTCGGCGCGTAGGATGTCACGAGCGATGAAATGTACGCAGGGCCGAGATGGTGCACTGCACGATATACCAGCAGTAACAACTTGAAATCGATCCGCTGGCGTATAGATTTAACAAGATTTAACAAGATTGCCATCCAGAGAATTAACTCTAGATGGCAGGTGGACAAGGAAGCCCTTTGGCTTATCTAGAGTCCAACCCTTTTATCTACATATATCCAGCCCTTCTGAGGTATGTGTCGATTTTATTTTTAAACATATTCACACTACTAGCACCCACACAATCATCAGATAATCTGTTCCATTCATTCACAGTCCTTTGTGAAAATGAGAACTTTCTCACGTCTAATCTACACTGCTCCTTTACTAATGTAACTTCATGTCCTCTAGTCTTTCTATCTTTCTTAACTGAAAAAAACATATTTCTATCAATATTTTCATAACCATTCAATATTTTAAACACTTCTATCTGATCTCCTCTCAATCTCCTGGTCTCTAGTGTTGTTAAACCACATTCTTTTAGGCGTTTTTCATAACTAAGATCCCTCAGTTTTGGTATCATTTTAGTCGCTCTCCTCTGTACTCTTTCTAGCATATCTATGTCCTTCCTGCGGTATGGCCTCCACGCTTGTATACAATATTCTAAATGAGGCCTAACTATTGTTTTGTACAGTGGTATTATTAATTCTTTTTCTTTATATGCTATATTTCGCCTAATCAATCCAAGGATTTGATTTCCCTTTGAAGCTGCAATCCCACACTGCTCTGAAACCTTCATGTCAGCACTAATTGTCAGCCCTAAGTCTTTTTCTTTTACAGTAGTACTTAGTACAGTTCCCCCATTGTATATTCTACATATTCGTTCCCATATCCTGTGTGGAGGCATTTACATTTCCCAAAATTGAACAACATTTGCCACTTTTCAGACCATTTGATCAACCTGTCAAGATCATCTTGTAAATGCTGTCTATCACCATCACTTTCAATCCTTCTAAACAATTTTGTATCATCTGCAAATTTCAACACCTTGCTAGCTATATCATCGTCCAAATCGTTTATATATATTAAGAATAATATAGGTCCCAGTACTGATCCCTGTGGAACCCCACTCAAAACTGATTTCCAGTTTGAAGCCTCCCCATCAACAACTACCCGTTGTCTTCTGTCAATCAGCCATTTTTTCTATCCAGTTAATTATACCATTTCCTATGCCATGGGCCTTTAGTTTAAGCAGTAATCTCTGATGTGGCACTTTGTCGAAAGCTTTTTGAAAATCTAAGTAGATGATATCTACTGGTGATCCATCATCTACCCACTTAGTGATATCTTCTAAAAAACATAACATATTTGTTAAGCATGACCTCGCTTTTAGAAACCCATGTTGAGATGGGTTTATCAAGTTATGTTTAACAAGAAAATCCACCATGTGATCTTTAATTAGTCTTTCTAATAATTTACAAATCACCGATGTTAAACTAACTGGTCTATAATTATTTGACTTGTTTCTCGAACCTTTTTAAATAACGGTATAATGTTTGCTTCTTTCCATTCTAAAGGAACCACTCCCTCTTCTAATGACAAGTTGAAAACTGTTGCAAGCGGTATGCTAATTTGTTCTACAATTTCCAATAGTAGTTTGGGTGGAATACCATCCACTCCAGGTGATTTATTATCCTTCATAGCCCTAATTTTCTTAGCTACCATTTCTGGGGTTACAATTAACTGTCTTAAATAGTCTGATTCTGCCCCTTGAACTTAGCCTCTGGTACTGGCAGTGAACTAGTGTCTTCTCTGGTAAACACTGAACTAAAATACTAATTTAGGTCTTCAGCCATTAAGAATCCTTCTGATATTATATTTCCAGCACTATCTTCTAGAGGACCGACCTTATCCTGAACTTTCTGTTTGCTTCGAACATACGCATAAAAACTCTTGTTGTCATGTTTTATATTACAAGCTAATTTATGTTCATAGCTTCTCTTTGAATTTCTAATTTCAGCTGTAGCTTGGTTTAGTGCTTCTTTATAAATGTTGTAGTCTTCGTCATTGCCAGTACGTCTATATGACTTCCACATCATTTGTTTATACTTAATTTTTCTAATGGCTTCTTTCGATAAGTATTTCTTTCTGGTCCGTTTCCCTTGTTTTTTGAAGGGAACAAATTTATCTACGATGCACTCTATTTCATTCTTTAAGATATTCCAGCATTCTGTTGCTGTCTTATTCTTCAGTGTATTATTCCAGTCTATCTTTGCTAAATATTTCCTCATTTCCTTATATCTTCCTTTGTGGAAATTTGTCCTCAACTGCTTTTTATTATTTCTTTCTGATTTTTGATAGACAACCAGTGTAGACGGTACAGAACAGGTGTTATGTGTTCTCGTCTCCTTGTCCCGGTAATGAGATGTGCGGCGGAATTCTGTACCATCTGCAACTTTCGCAAGTGCATCTCCGGCAGACCATATAACACTGCGTTGCCGTAATCAATACGTGACATGACTAAGGCGTTCACAATGGTTCTACAGGCATTAGTGGTAAGACATTTCCTAATCAACGCGATGCTTCGGAGGTGACAATATGCCACCAGGCAAACACGACGCACCCGATTCGTCATTGACATAGTGTTGTTGAGTAGAAAGCCGATGTCGCGGATAACCGGTTTCGGCGAAACAGCACAGCCACATACATCAATGACTTGGTCAACAGGCAGGTGAACAAGTTTCCGATTGTTCACTGCAGATAAGGGTTGTCTTAATGATAAAACACTTAATGCAACGGAAACCTGTCCGCTGTTGGTGGGGACCGGTAGTAGGAGTGGAGGCGTCTCAGAAGGGGAATAGGCCTAAGTGCACAGACACTAATCATTATTACTCGACGCATTAATTACTCTGATTGTGCCGATCATTTATATTTCGCCCCCCCAGAAAAAACGTCCGGAATGCGCCCCTGAAATAACCCCTATCAGATGTTGTCCAGCCCTCGGGGAGCGGGCGTGCGCCCCCCGAGATGGGGTCCGACGCCATTTCTCCACGTATCGTGTCACCGTGAGTAGACGAGAACTATGAGACCGCGAGTGAATGCGGAACTCGGGCAGTAAACATGCCCGGACATCGCCTCGTGGCGGCACTTAGACAAACAACAGCCCCCGCGACATCGACGAGCCTCTGCCAACGTCTGATTGACGCGAGCGTCACAGAAGGCGGACTGGCCTTCACACACGCTCTTCGCTATCTCCTGCGCCATCGACAGTCGCATATCCGCGCTCATTTGTCCCTCTAATGCAGTGCCCGGCGGAGCGCTCCCGTCGTCCACAGCGCTATTGTTGTCTGCCACAATCACTGAACCGTATCGCCTCAGTCGACGGACGCTGAATGGCGTCGGAGCGGGTGCGTTGCGGGTGCACGGCGCGCGCTGGCAAACCTGCGCATAACCGATCATTTCGGTTCAAAGGCGAAGCAGATATGACACGGCGTGGTGTCAAGTCACAGCTTTCAGGGCAACACAATGATTACCGTGCGTATACATGCGAGCCGCCTTCACAGTTTCGCTTCTGTATATGGCCGGTTTAATTCGGCGCTGTCTGGCTGCGATGACAACAGCGCATCTTCACAACGTGCTGTCTTGCGCCAGTTTCACGTGACGAATCTCTCGATTCCTGACCATAAGCAGAACGGTCACCGAAGCGTGAGATTGCTCTCGGTTAGCAAACTGTCATCGGTGCCAGAAAATGTGTTGAAACTGTAAAACGCCGTCGTTGCTTTTTGCACTTATCACGTACTCTTTCTATGCCGGCAGTACACTATATATATATATATATATATATATATATATATATATAGCTATATATAGCTTGTAGTTAATCGTATGTTTGTTCAAGATACCCGTGTGTGTAAATCGAGCTATTTTACATGACGCAGACAAAGCCCATAGTATGACTTCACCTGTTCTCTAATCGCCAAGACGCAAACAATGGCCGCCGAAAGGCACGCGCCATCGCCTGTTTCTTCTGTTTGCGCACTTCCGAAGAACGGCGAGCTTCACCGGCTTATGTGCACACACACACACACACACACACACACACACACACACACACACACACACACACACACACACACACACACACACACACACACACACACACACACACACACATGCTTCCCGGACACACAGAATGGCTCATTGATTTGTCAATTTCACAATTGGTCGCTTCACAACGCTCGAAAGACGTGGGAATTGTCCTCCGGTTGCCCGATTGTAGGTTACACCGTTACAACCGGTTGCATAATGGCGACGTTGTTGGCCCGCGCGTTGCAAAATTATCGTCAATTACCCGACAACTTTCGTTGGCGAAGCTTGAAAATAACTCATTACCTTATGTAAATGGTGCAGCGCAAAAAGCCGATCGGCCAATTACCCCTCGCGGGTTGCTACATCAATCGCATCCGTGCGCCCGTATCAATATTCAGCGGGTCGGGGCGCGCGCGTCCCCGTAGATGGAATAATTAGCTGTACCTGTGATGAATATATTGGCGGTGCACACCCCGCTTTGGCGTTTGCCGCCCGTCACGTGCGCCGGCAATACGTTATCGGTTTCGGGTGAATTTGTTTTCGCCGCGGCATTAAATTGGTTTTAATTTGGCGGGTAACGTATAGCGCCGGTTGACGAGGATCGACGGGGCGCAGACGTGTGCGACACCCGGCCAACACCTGGGCAGGTGAAACCGGATGTCTGCGTGAGGGCCGGATAAAAATGTAACCCGACACCGGCTGGCGGGATATGGGGTGCTTATGTAACATAATATGTGGTGTTTAAGACACGTCAGAGCATTTTACCCCTCACTCGACTAGTGCAGTCCGACGCTTGCATGAAGACTGCTTGTGGCGGTGGTTGTGCCGTTGTCTCGTTAAGTCTGGATGATAGCGGAAGAAGGTTTCCACTTGTTGATCCATGCGCCCTTTGACTAATCGCTGCTGCTGATCGGCCACGCCTGTAGACAGCCTGGTATCATGTCATTTGTCCATCTTTCTTCTTCCTCTTCGGCGTTTGTTCAGACTGGAACTCCGGTTGCTCGTACGAAGGTCGCTGTCCGTCGCAGGTCTTCCAATAGACCAAGGTCATTTGTTTTTATTGGGGTTTCTGTGGGCCAGGTTGCCTTCTCTCTTTTTGGTATGTTGGAGAGTTTCGCAGAAGGTGTTTCACTCTCATCGAATGAATACCACAATGATCTTATATATTCTTGTTTGCCCGTGATTGGTAGGCCTATTCTCCGTGAACACCATAATCAATTAACACAAACTCCACTTTTGCCTATAAATTCAACAAACTGTCAGTTTCAGAGAACTGTTATAACACATCACATGGAGCCCCCCTTAAGGGAAAATGGGCATAGTTATTCGTGAACTTGTTCTAAACACCACTTCCTGTTACTGTTATACGATTGTCGTGCGGTTATCTTATGTATTACCAAAGCATTTGTGACATTTGATAACAATAACTTTTATAATCGTTAATTAAAAATATTGTCCCAAGGGGGCGTCTTGCCCCATACACGGGGGCAAGACGCCCTCATGTGTGGGGCAAGAGGCTCCCTGGGGCTCCATGCCCCATAGACGGTTTCATTGTATAACATACGATTCCTGAAATGAGACAAACTCGTGATCAACGTGAAAATGGAGTGTATGATCCGGCAATTGGAGGCTGTACTGAAAATGACCCGACAGTTGGCGGCTGTACTGAGGATAATCCGGCAGTTGGCGGCTGTACTGGGGAGGATCCGGCAGTTGTCGGCAGTACTGAGGAGGATCCGGCAGTTGACGGCGGTACTGACGAGGATCCGGCAGTTGACGGCGTTACTGACGAGGATCCGGCAGTTGACGGCGGTACTGAGGAGGATCCGGCAGTTGGCGGCTGTACTGAAGAGGATCCGGCAGTTGACGGCGGTACTGAGGAGGATCCGGCAGTTGACGGCAGTACTGAGGAAGATCCGGCAGTTGGCGGCTGTACTGAAGAGGATCCGGCAGTTGGCGGCAGTACTGAGGAGGATCCGGCAGTTGACGGCGGTACTGAGGAGGATCCGGCAGTTGACGACGGTACTGAGGAGGATCCGGCAGTTGACGGCGGTACTGAGGAGGATCCGGCAGTTGACGGCGGTACTGAGGAGGATCCGGTAGTTGACGGCGATACTGAGGAGGATCCGGCAGTTGACGGCGGTACTAAGGAGGATCCGGCAGTTGACGGCGGTACTGAAGAGGATCCGGCAGTTGGCGGTAGTACTGAGGAGGATCCGCCTTTTGTCTGCAGCACTGAGGAGGATCCGGCAGTTGGCGGCTGTACTGGGAAAGATACGACAGTTGACGGCAAGGCAGAGGATGATATTGCGATCTTGCCGGGCTTTTGCACATTCGTTATTCCGGTTTCGTCCATGTTCCACATTCGTGCTGACGTGTACGTGGACATCTCCAATTGTGATTTATACAGTTCGAAGAATTGGCGTACCTTTGGTCGATTGAAACCGACAGCCCGCGCAGTGTTGGTGCCCTGTGGGCGCCGGATTGCCAAATCTTCGTGCCGTTTAAAGAACCCGCGGAGCCAGTCGCGTCCTGCCATCTTCGTTTCGGCAGAAACATGGTGTTTCTGTCTACAGTCGTCAACCCGTAAAAAACATTTCTCCATGTAAGAAATGTGCTCTCAGCGGGAGCAGGTAGCGCTGTATTCATCGGCCCAATCGCAGTGGCACCCCGAGTACCAACCCTGTTGTCACGGTGTCTACGCAACGTACGTGTGGGCACGTTATACTGTCGACTGACTGTCTTCAACGGCTGCTCCTCCAAAACTAAGAGTGAAGCTTTCAGCGTTTCATCGCCGTACGCACCACGTTCCGTCTTTCGCTTGTATGTGCGAACCATATCTGAAAAAAGTTATCACAGAACATACATATCTGCAAATATTACGTTCGGTAAGTTGTGAATGACATTCCGCACTAACCGTTTCAGCGGAACGTTAGATACATTGTCAATTGTCAACATAGTAATGGAGCATTACTGCGCACTATGACATTATTTCACCGGCTATACAAAACAAATATGTGTTCGAGACCTATTCACGATTGTACATTACCCAAAACACGTGGGGCAAGACGCCTTCTCTGCGGGGCAAGACTTATTTCCTGCCTCAAGTTGTTTAATGGATTCCAACTTAACTGTGCAACATTGGGTTCGGCCAACGGTCATTACGATTTAGAATAATTTCAGTACTATATATTCACGAGATGTTAACTTGAGTCCAACATATCCAAAAATTATAATTATATAGAATATAGACAACTATTAAATCTCCAAGGTGACCCACGTGACAGCGGCTATTTGCTAGTCTTAATAGGAGTCTCCTACGCCACATATTGCACAACTCTAATTCAATTATCAAATTAGCTTAAACAAAATCACACTGGAAATATAAAACGCAAATTCACGGCAATCTGTAAGACAGGCCAAGTATATTAGTTCTGCTAACTTGGCTGGTGGGTGAACATGACGTCATTGTTACCAAATCATCAATATGTGAAAAATACAAACACTTCTTCGCAACTCATTCTTTCTAATTCGTGTTAAAGGGAATAAAATGTTGCCTAAAGCGAGTTTCACTGGTTAACTGACACGGAACAAATAGGGTGTTTCGTTTTTAAAATGATCCAAGTGTCTTATTCGTTCAAAATCTCAAAGTACATATTAATTAACAATTTTATATTTCACAGAAAGCCTAAATTCTGTGAAATATAAAGTTCTTATATAGCGCAGTACCCGGTCTCCAGGACTGCTCAAAGCGCTTTATACTTTACTCCCTGGCACACCATCTCGACTTCTCTGGGAAGAATTCAGCCACGCTTCAATTAATGTGCGAAGACTATTCGTACACAAATATCCACCACTGTCTATTGTCATGTAATAGCCATGTACTCATTCATACAGCTGAATGAACTGAAGCAACGTAGAGTAAACGAACTTGCCCAATGTTCGACACCGCCGCACAGGATTCGAACCCCCGTTCTCTCAGTGGAGAGTCCGGAGCTCTTACCGCTGCGCTACTGCGCTCCACAAATAAAGATCCATCCTCAATAATCGCTCATATCTTTTCAAATAAAATTAGCAAAAAGCAAACGTACAACACGTTAGTTGGTTGTGCTACTTTTATATCTAGTCTTGGTATAATAATCAGACGCAGGCAAATCCAGTGGGTTGAACGCTAAATGTTGGGGAGACAAATAGCTTTGCCTCGTTACCAGATGTAAACAATACAGTTTTATTTTACAATTTAAACTAATGTACAAACGTTTTATTATCCCGATCGCAGATATTGTTTAATTTAAACTATTCAAATATTACACGATTGGACATCAAAGAACCGGATTCATGAGGTGTCAAGCCATTTAAGGAAGCTTTGAATCTGTTTTGCAGAATATAATATTGTGACTGTGCAGTGTAGTGTAGTATATATATATATATATATGTTTGTGTGTGTGTAATATATATATGTAATATATATATATATATATATACTCCTAACAGCATCATACGTAGACTAAATATGAGTCGCGTTAGGCTGTTTTTAAGCAGACCAACGACAGTGTGCTTAACATTTCGACGCCTTATTTCGTGGATAATACCTTTTATTTAACTTATTCGAACTGTTAATATACGTAGTGTAACCAGACATATAATTATATCAATAATTATTTGCACCTAAACATGTGTTAGTGATTTTAAGGGCATTGTTCACGGAAGTTGTATATCGTATCTTTCATGTTGGAATATATACACTGTACACACACGCACACGCACACGCACACGCTCACGCACACGCACACGCACAAGCACGCGCACGCGCACGCGCACGCGCACACGCACAAGCACACGCACACGCACACACAGTTTACTTTTGTCATGAGTAACAATGGACATTTTTTAAAGTATTTTTACTTGTAACGAAGTGCAATTAACGTGTACTTTTTGAATGTAATGAAGTATCGATAAATTGTGTAACTTTTATGCTGTTTCCAACAAATGATCTTTGAAAAAACCCAGAAATGTTTGCCCCCGGCACAGTTCTATATATAGATATCAGCGAGAAATAAAAGTGGTAATCTTTTCTGATTGGCTGATAAATTAACATTAGTCGGCATGATTACCAGGTGGTGTACAAGTCACAAAACAAAATGTCAAGCCATTAACTAAGAAAAGAACGTTTGTGTTACTTCAAGTACAATTGTTTACTTTTTACTTGTACTTCAACTACATTTATAAAAAAAGTACCCATACTTTTACTTATGTAGAAAAAAATAAATGTACTTCTACCAGCTCTGATATATTATATATATATATAAAGTCGAGGATTTATATATTATACTTCAT
Source organism: Paraescarpia echinospica (assembly GCA_020002185.1). Lineage (NCBI taxonomy): Eukaryota > Metazoa > Annelida > Polychaeta > Sabellida > Siboglinidae > Paraescarpia > Paraescarpia echinospica. The sequence goes on along the minus strand of CM034538.1, from coordinate 18,112,345 downwards.
CGCCAAATCTTGGTTTTTATAATAGTATATATCAAATCAAATCACATTTTAATTTGCAACAACAACAAACAGCAACATAAACGAATACACAAAACAATCGTTTAAAATGTAATGTTGTGTTGCATGGGGTCACATGGCATGTTAGATACCGTCTTCCTGTGACACCACAAGCATAATATATATATATATATATATTATGCTTGTGGGGTCACAGGAATATATATATATATATATAAACAATAGGGACATATATAATTGTATAAATACTAATATATTAAATTCAATGCCATAATGTATCATAAACCAGCCGTTCAGTTAACAGCTAACCAATGAAAATTGTTGTATGCCGACATCCCCTTTAATAACTGATCGACAAACTCGTGTAGCAGCATTTTTAACATCGTTCTGACGGCGTCTTTTTGTGGAGCCATGCTTGCCGAAGCAGTCTTCGTAGCTGTCGTGCTGACATAAACAGGTACGTTAGAGGGTAAATGGCAAAGCGCTTCGACGGGTCCTGCCCCTATTATACAGGAACATGTGTTTACGTTTGTTTCCCGCCTGTTTGCGACAATATAATCCACGTCTTTGTATCAGTGGAGGAAAACGAAAAAGCGGAACGTGTTGTATTATCGTCCAAATGATTTACGGTGTGATATTAATTCTTCGCAACAATGTCAGCGGGTGGTGTGTATAGTGGGTTTCTTGTCTTTTAATTGGCACTTTAGTTCACCTGTGCTTGCGAGTGAGCATTGATAACATTCTCATTCAAGAGTTGCCGACTTCATAAATCTTCGTAAGAGCTTCGCCCAATGGTTCAACCGGTGTGAACTCGTCGGAACGCTCGTCACAAGTTGTAAGCGTTCTGCTGGTGCGTGCGTTTGCGTTCGCGTGAGTGCGTGTGAGTGCGTGCGGGCGTGCGTACATGCGTGCGTGTTTGCGTACGTGTATGCCTATATGCACATCAAGCATATTGGATTCCGCCATCCAGTTAACAAGCAAACATTGCATTACGACGTGGCCACACATCCACTCCGATTTTTTTTAGCGAAATAACTGTCGAACTCAACACGAAATACAAGCGGTGGCGCATTTCGTTGATTTCGAGGTTTGAGGCAACAACCAAGAATACGTCCCCACAAATTTATATACAGGGGTTAGAATTCTACACATAATTAATTTATTGTTTAGTTGCGCATCTTTTCTCGGAGATCGTGTTTCCGAGGATTAAGGCGCATCAGAAGTTTTATTATTATTATTATTATTACAGTGTATCGTGACTCGTCTTCCTCGTCCTATTCTTCTTCTTCTTCTTATTATTATTATTTTATTTTTTCTTCAATAAAATATCACATGTAATAGTCATTGTTAGTAGGGCGAATGATATAGTTACATATTGATTGCAATTAATATTTTGTTAAGACGCTAAATTTGGATGTCTTCTTTGCTTCAACGTTTTAGAGTAAATGTTGAAAACATTGATGGGATAGAACAGAGAGTAACTCTCTAGCGAGATATCAATAACGATACTATATTATATACACTGGACCCGGCATAATTCGGCAGACGTAATGTATACAGCTGTTTACTACTTTAGATATTCCATTATGACAGAGCGTTCACAACAAGATTCCTAACATATTAATCTAAATACCAAATAACATACGTCTTTGTTTGACGTACTTAACACATTATATGATACATTGTCCATAACCTTAATAGAGATAAGTACCACAGCACAAATCGTATAATGACATATACACAATAAGATATACAATCATAAAAGTGACCTATCACAATAGTGGTCACATTGACTTGGGGGTTAATATTCTATAGGGGAGGTGAACATATCATCTCAAACCGGGACCACACGCGCGCGGACGGAACCTTCTATAGAGTCCGGCGTAGCGTCGAAGTACGTTAATTCACACTCGCCTAGAGTAGCCTTGAAAGCGGCGTCTTCTCAAGTCAAGAGTCTATCAAGCACGCTCTGTTAGCCAGGCATTGCGAGCGACCAGCGGCACTGACGGCTGTAAAGTAAACAGACTTCACTCGTCATATGCGCTTGTGTGCATAGCGTGTGTCAATAAAACCGCCCATTCGCGGTAGGGACGCCATCAAAACGCCGATACATTATCACGGCACAAAAAACGCGTTTAGTCACACAGTTCGCCGTTTTCCTCCCGATTTTACTATTTATTTGATGTGTTGTTGGTTCAGCGGCCGTGACGGTTATAGTACAACTGTGCCGGGTCGTATAATTGCTTCGCGTATCACCATTGTGAGTATTGGTCATCAAATGAATCTTAGAATGAATTCTTGTTTTTACCGTCAAGTAGGTTCGTTTACGGAACAATGGTTTAAACACTTTAGTAGTCAGTTAAGTCCATAATGACGAAACCACAGGCCTATTATATGCAGTATACTTTCCCACACATATTTGGTTTTGATGCTGCGTTCATGTCATTTCGTGCTTACCATGAATACGACTAGGTGAACTCGAAAGTTCGGAAGATGACTAAAATTCGTCGTTTCATCAAGAGTAGTATGTGTTTTGACCCATTTTATAACGCCAAGACGGTCACTCAGATAATTAACTCTAGATGGCTGGTGGACAAGGATGTCTTTGGCTTATCGAGAGTCCACCTTTTATCTATGTGTATCCCGTCCTTCTGAGGTATGTGTCGATTCTCTTTTTAAATATATTCGCAATGTCAATTCATTTATACTCCTCTATGGCAATGATTACTTTTTGATATCTAATATAAACTGGTCCTTTACTAATGTCATTCAATGTCCTCTAGTCCTTCCATCTTTCTTAACTGAGAAAAACATAGTTCTATCACTATTTTCATAACCATTCAATGTTTAAAAAACTTCTATCTGGTCTCCTCGTATTCTTCCAATCTATAGTGTTGACAAACCGCATTCATTTAGACGGATATTGTAACTAAGGTCCCTCGTTTCCAGAATCATTTCAGTCACCCTCTTCTGTACTCTTTCTAGAGACGACCACTGGGACCATCGTTCGTTGTCGAGCGCTGTTGACATCGTCCCTCGGAGTAGCTTTGGGCGGGAGACCTCGTAGCGACAAGTAAACGCCTCCCACCATTTTATTGTATCGCGCCATAGGCCTCTGTCTTGTCGATGCACCTGCGACACAATGCGCGCCAACAGCCCGGCCCAGTGACGGGGCGTGTCCGGACTGAAGGCTCATGCGAACGGCGGAGCAGCCTAATTAGTGTCTAATCGCTTTACTTCGGCCGATTGATGCGAGCAGCCTGCGCCTTTGATCGTTGTATATCGCTCGCTCATGGCCGCGTCAAACGCCTTGCGTAAGTATCGACGCAATCTCACGGCGCCTGGTAAACTGGTGTAACGCCTAGGTCACGTGGGATTTTTTGGTAAAATCCCCAAATGCGGTGCCTACTTCTGTTAGCACAACGGTTTTATTTGAATTATGTTGGCAAGAGTTATGTGTTAGTTAGTGCTCTTTGTCTGATTTGGAGAATACACAGGGGTTCACCTCATTCGTAATATAAATAACTCCAAACTGTAAATGGTCGTTTATAAGTGTCCGGAACTCGCCGAGTCGTCTATAACATTTATTACGGTAGATTCAAGATCCAGCAGTAAAATTCCTCGGGAGAAAAACATGTCGGCGATATTTTCTCAACCATGATTATTACACATGTGAAACAAACCACGTTGCCTCTATGTGTTGGGTTTTGAATATATATATATATATATATATGTGTGTGTATATATATATTAGTATTATATATATATATAGCTGTATGAGAGCTTGAGCTATGTTGGTCCTCGTCGTGTTTCATCGTGTATTTTGATCTTTTCCACCTGGTGAGGAGAGTTGGAGAATGAGGAGAGTGTAGACAGTTTGAAGAATGTGGAGAGTATTATCTATGCACACACGCACATACGCACGCATACATGCACGCACGCACACACGCAGACTGACACACGCACGCACGAACACACACAGACTGACACACGCACGCACGAACACACGCACGCACATACACGCACGCACACGCACGCACACGCACACACACACACAACATACACATACATACACTCACACGCACACACACAACACACACACACCTTATGCCAACTGGTACTAACGACATACCCACATGTACGAAACACTCGCACACATATTTTCAAATAAGAATCGTGGACACAAAATCGCCTTCAAATATACATTATATTATTGAGATGTCAATATATATATATTACAAATATTCATCCGGGTCCTTCATCCCGGAACTCCAACAGCAGGAGACGACAGTTGAATCACGTGATTGCGCGAGACGGTTGCATAAGTACAAATATTACATTTTGTTTAACAATATTTGCAGCACGTGTGAACGTGGACAATGCCACCGACAACTGTTATGCTACACCAGACATGAGAGGGAAACCGGTACGATCACAGTTTAAATTTGTAATACCGCAAAACATATATCTGGCTCGAAAGCCGTTGAACCGTTGTCATCACGTTTATAAGTGCTGGACAAAAGTGTAATCGTCTTGATACGACTGCACCTAGGTCCGCCCGAACAGCTAGGTATGGACCACATTATATGTTCGTGTATTTTAAAACGCATCTTCAATTTTGTTTTCACGTATTTCTTAAGAAACATTAATATAAAATTATACTCTCAGTTCAGTTTACAACTTTTTTGTGATAGCTCTCTATCCAAAATTATTATTATTTCTTTTCGTATTATGAAATTCAGTCATGAGTATCACCCATTGTTGTGGTCTAGTAGAAGATGAAAAAGTCAAATAGTTCGTAACAAGATAATACCGTAGCTGTTATAACCTGCACAAATAATGTATGGATTAAAATACAAGTCCCACATTTCTTTTCTGTTTATCACAACCGCGAACGACAGTTTTCATATTAAAATGGGGGCATAGTTCCCTAAAATACGACTGAAAATACAGCGTTACTCACCAGAACAATTATGTTAATGGTTGATGTATAAAAGTCATTCATGCTAATAAATCGGATTACCGTATAGTACCCAATAGATGCACGGTGTATAAAACAGATAAATATATGTGTAATGTTTTTCAGTGGAAATATGCATATAGTATTACGTGCGTTTCTATTTTGTACTACACGGTATCAATTTACGACACTACCAACGGACATTCCGTAAGTATCACGTGACATCTCGTTTAATTGCGCATGGTTGAGACCCGTAGACCGGACGAAGACTGACGACCATACGCATGCGTACACCTGTCTGTGTATATTGTATGTACACACCTCGTTAACAACAATCGTGCGTAAGATATATTTACACACCCCGTGTTCACGCATAGAAATGTACGTGTGCAGCTAGACTTTTCTTGTAACGTACGTCACGTGTCTTTTCTACTGCAGCGGATTCGTTAACATTTCTGTCGACATCCCTCCATGTTGCAGAGATGCCGGCCTAAAACAGGACGCGCCGGGCTGCTGACAGACGCAGCGCGATTTTCCCCCACTAACAATAATAAAATATATAACTATGTACAAGATGTTCGCTTTTGTCGTAAATAATAAAATAATTTACATAATACTTTACACATACATAACATTATCGTTCGTTGCATCGTTATAACTACGCGATTCGGCTTGCCGTCTCTCGTTTCCATCGTGTGAGCGGTATTAGAGGTCCTGAGATGTGTATAAGGCGGCGGCTCACTTGTAGCACGGGTGATCCATTCCATTGTTCGCTAACGAATCCCCGTCACTGGGTCGCCGCGTTGGTTGTTCTATAATATAGCCTACGTTAACAATGCTGCCACACGCCCGGCTATATATCGCCATTGTATCTTGTGTTATTCTACCTGCCCTAGAAGTGTAACGTTATATAATTATATTTACGTCTCCGTCGTATTCTGTTACTAGCGATGGACCCTACACCTGTAGTTCTAAGTTCAATGTGTATAGGTCGTCATGTCTCAACCGTTGAGTCTGTCTTTACATACTAAAGTCGGTCGCTCCACGCTACGATGTTGTCAGCCAATTTCTTGTTTTTCAAGCACACCTGGGTGCTGAGTGACTTTGCATTGATCACATCGGAAATGCTGGTCGTTCGCGGCTAGACGGGGCAATTAGGGAACGAGGCAAATAATCACTTATTGGCATTTACGAGCGTGGTTCCGCGGCGCGCAAATTCAGGAAAAGCGCCTGAGTCATTTCGTATGTCGGACGCGAAAGCTTGACGGTGACGCTGACCTGAATCTCGGTCGCAGGCCGAGCGCGAAGTCGTGGCACACAGTGGCCCGTGTCACCGAACCATTCAGTCACCGGGCATCCGTCATCAATCTTTCGGCGCGCTTGTCAACAGCTATCGTCGCCCAGGTTCGAAAAGTGCGTCATTACTCAACCGTCCGCCCTATCGGTGGTCATCGCGCGGCTTTTTGTGAGCTCCGCCTTGGTGTTTGGTCGGACCCCTTCAGCCAATAGTGGGCGGGTGTTCAGCCCACCGCTGACACCAACGCACCAATACAAGCGGGTGCGGGTCAACCACAATCCAATCCCCTTGTCATATACACACTGGTTGGAGATGTTACCATCTGCATGAATTTGGAAGTAAAGGGTGTGACACCCATTCACGTCGCCAAAACACAAGCCCTTTCTTTCAGACCACTTTCACGTCCAAGTGTCAGGTGTCGGCACCAGGAGCCGCACTGTTAAGCCCTGTTGATTTTGCGTGATATCGCCAAGGTAAATGGTTGTTGGGGATTCTGTGGCCGGATTGGATCCACAACCGCGGGCACGCTAGGCAAATGAGGCGTTCAGTACTGACAGCGTTAAACAAAATATGATAATATAATTTTAGTTGGCCTATTACATTTCGCTGAGCGTCGGTTAGTTCCCTAAAACGTCCTGATCATGTGTGAAATAATTCCATATCGTTTGACATACCAACATTAGAGGTACCCAGTAGAAGGCATAGACTCGGTTCGTTTAAAGAACTGAACACCTATATATCATTCAGGAACTGGCTGGCAGAAAAAAAACACGCGGGAGTTACTCGACTATTGATGAGATGATAATGTTTTATCTAGGTGCAGGCGAATATGTGATCTGGCTTGTTGAAGTAGGTTCAACGGCGTTCGTGTTTCGACGAGTGACAAACTAACAAATCAACCGGAAGTCTACCTTTGGTTAGATAAACAATGTTTGACTATTGTTAATGGCAACTGCAGCGTTACTGATCGATTGTTTGTATATTGCGCAGCCAACCGTGAACGAAGGAGGTTTGCTTTGTACAGGGTAGGTTTTGAAAAACACACACATAATGTACACCTGCATTGTCGGATGAGTGCGGAAAATAACATGCATAAACACTGCCTTGTGCACACAGTGACGACTTAACTAAAACAATCGGTTTCCCAATACACTGAGCACTTCCACCTCGACAGCAGAACAACTGTCGTTGTTCTCCATCTGTCGTCATTAGTTACGTAACGATCACATGACGGCAATGCGTTTATAGAATCATTTGTCACGGCGATCTCTCGTTTTCGATTTCTTTGCATTCGCCGAAAGCCCGTAATTTGTGACTTTGCGGTAACGCTCATTTCAGCAGCAACGGTGCCAATCAGACGCGCTACGGATGCGTGTCGGATTGCAGCAATAACTCGTAGGCATTCGGGTGTGCCGGTTTGGGTGTACGCCTCTGTGACGGCGTGCATTGCACGTCCGTGCGCGCACGTCCGTGCACACGCTTGTCGCACGCCGTATGGCGAATGGAATCCGTCGACGGCATGGTTAGGGTTGAACCGCGGTCCGGAAGGCGCATTTCGCCACCGAGGCGGCACGTCGGAAGTGCGCGCCACGCGTGTGTGCGACTGCAGCGTTGCCACGGGGACAGCGCTGGCGGATTGAACGACCACATGACCGGATGTGGGCCGGTCACGCGCCTGGCCGCCATCACCGACAGCCGCAGGACTCGACCACCATGTCCTGGTAGTTCTTCAATACCACCTTGTCGTACTCGTCCAGATAGAGCATGGAGATGGGACTCAGCTCCGTCGGCACGCAGCACGGCCGCGGCACGGCGCGCGGGTTCACGCTGTTCACAAGAGTCTGCACGATGGCGTGGTTCGTTGAGTTGAGATGGTCGGGCAGGTAAAAGGGGCAGTCGCCGTGGCAGAAGTACGCCTTGTAGCCGGCCGGCGCCACGATCCAGTCGTTCCAACCGACATCGCTGAAGTCCACATAGAGCATGTGCCGACGACACTGGCTCTTGCCTTTGCGCTTGCGCGACCTGCGACCTTTGCCACGCCCACTGCGCTTAGTCCGACGACCCCGCGGCGCGCTCGCGTCGTCGCTGAAGGTCACCAGCAGGGGGCGCTCGGTTCGCCATTGTTCGCTGGTCAGGCGCGTAGAGCGTCTTAACCGCACGTGTCCTGGCCGGCGGCCGACGACGTCGTGGACGTGCACCTCGAGACCGTGATTGCTGCTCGGCTCTCTCAGCCACTGCAGCACGGCCGGTCGGATGTCGAACGTCTCCCATCGCGACCGTCGCGCGTCGACCACCCGTGTGTCCAGGAGACGCGTGTGAGCGTCCGGGCGCCGCGACGTCGCCGGACGAATGATCTCGTAAATATTTATCCTAACTCTGTGCGGCTGCGCGTCGCTGCTGTTCGTGTCACTGTTCGTTACGCTGTCTGTGCTCTGGTTGCGATAAAGCCTCAGTTCCGCTGCGTGCAGCGTCTCGTCCCACGACACTGACGACACATCGAATGTCAGCGTAACCTTCTCACCGCCATCTTCCGACGTGCGCTGATGCGGCTCCGAGAGTTTCCGCCGCGTTCGCTGCGTGTCCTTCCAGTCGTCCCCCGTCTCTGTCTCGTCTGCAAAACACAAGGACACGTGTTAACACGACAAAAACGCCAACGAAGACGAAGATGGTGCAACAATGCAGACACGATAAGCTGAAACTCGAACTGGAATATTAATGTGAAATCTGATATTACGGCGCTTCTACGGGCCGCAATCGAGCGACGCGTGAGTATCGCTTACAGGCGACGCCGCGCACGCGTGCCACGACGGGCTGATGTGTGCCTAGCGACACGGTTGCGGTGAGCCTCCGGAAGCTGCGCAGATCGCAAGAGCCGATATCCCTTTGGCGGAGGAACAAAGAGACCGCGTATATATAAGAGCGATAAAGATCCGATGCGACCATCTGTCAGTTGACGGGAAGTGCGATGATGATTCTGCAATCGGCATCGGATCTTCGATCGTGGACTTTGAAGCAGCGCGTCCTACCGTTTTACGCGTGTGTCCAGAAATCGTATCTCTTGATCGGATCGGTTATACATCGCATCTTTTTTTCTTTCATTCCGGAATCGTCGCACTTTGACGTTTGACCAAAGTAACAGACGGTCCGTTTGTAGTCTCAGTGGTCTTTCAAACAATGCGTGTCCTGTTCCTTTCGTGATGTTGTTTTTCGTTTGTGTCGTAGGGTTTTCCAACTCATGTCGGTCAAGTATAGCCTCCGTTAGACAGTAATATCCAGTTGTTTCCGCTGTGTCTTATAGCTTTTAAAACGAATCTGCTGACCGTTTGAACTCCTGCTATCATTATATTAAATAATCCAATATAATTTCCGCCGTTTCTAGTCTCTACTCCACCTGCAGTGTTATTACGCTCTTATCGTCCCTTTGTGTGTGCTTCTTCTTAGAGGCAATGAGACACCTTACCGAAACACACATATATACGTACTGGCGCATGACAATTGCAAAAAACTGCGTGACACGGCTACAACAACCTGACTGTTTGATTATTACGTGCATCTCTGACTTCTTTGCCCCACGTCTTTTATTATGCAGAACGTACAGACATTTCATTAAGACGCTACTCAATTTACTTGCTAGGCGTACACGATTAAGCAACTATACGTCGTTCTTCTGTAAATAACCTCTATAAGATACAGACTGGGGCACTAGGCGCGGTGCATCGTCATAAGTCATCAGATATGTTGTACTGAAAACATGCAGCCATTCCTATTAAATTACATGAAATCAATAACAAGAGAAACGACCAGCGAACGTATCTGCTGATATTATCTGGCTGGCTGGTTTCCGAATATCTATTAGATTAGAACGACAGAATCCAGTTTCAAATTGCCTGCGTGTATGTGTGTTCCTGTGTACGATTGCGATGTGAAATAGATTAAATAACGTATGACATTATGTCGAATAGTCGTTACTGCGGCTATAAGGTAATAGTGACGACGATATGTGGTATACGTGCATTTATATGTACGTATGTAATACTATATGTATGTATATGTATCTATCTCTATATATATATATATATATGTATATTATATATATATATATATGTATATATTATATACATATATATATAATATAATATATATACATATATGAATATCATTTTAATCGCAAAATAAAGTGTGGTATAAACCCTATGTGTAATGAATAAATTATTATTGTATATATAATGTAATAATTTATTAATTTTCAAGCATCTTGCATAACCGCCCAGATGGATTTAATGATCACATTGAAATATATGCGATTCGTTTGTTATGTTTAATTTGAATGTTTTAAGAACGAGTATCAAGTTTGCAACATTTCGGTGTGCAGGTGGTAATAAATAATACGACAATCTAGTGATTCGTGTGTGCTCCTTTACACCTGTGGCCCCAATAATGTATTATAATATGTTGGAAACTGACAAACAAGACATTAAACCAATTATATGTGAATTGTTTGCGTAGCCGATTACGTAATCCATTCTGATTTAATAAACAATTGTTAGTTAAAGGGAACCTACAATTATGTTCATTGCTTATCTGAAAGACAGGTCTACGGGAAAGTGCACACATTTTAACGTTGAACGTTTAATAGTTATGAAATATTGGTTAGTTATACCATATTATAATATATGCTCATGTTTCAGTTAGTATTTTTGAAAGTACATGATTTTGCGTTGTATTAAAATACGCCTGTTTTAGGACATACCTAGAACTCGTTTTATTTGAGATATTCATTTTAAAAGGCGAGGACAAAATACAATGTTCTTCAGCTGGTATATTCGTCTGTCATATGCTGTTTTCTGGCGGTAAATAATTAGGCTGCAGTTTTAAGGTTAAAACAGGAAGATATAGCATTGACAATGTAAATTAATTTCTGAACGGATAGTAGCCCCGTACCAGATAACCAATGAAAAGTATCCATTCCGTTTACTATAAAAATCAAACGTAAAATAATACGAAAGTAAAACGGTACGCGCTATACATGTATTAGTATCTAAACCCAACAGTAATTAATGTTAAGCTGTGTAAGGCAAGATGTTGTCTCAACACGCATGCGCATGCATCAGTAATGCTTATAACATTATGTTAGTTCATAATATAAAAAGCTGTCAAACCAATCAGGTATTTAATTTCACCTGTCAGTATTTAAAAGTCGAGTTCTGGCTTCTACGTGACAGCAACTATACATATGTTTGAAAACATACATCATAGCCTGCATTACTGTTTTGGTGAAATGCATTCGCACGCCAAATCAGTCGACATCTTAGCGCAGTGCCAGATAAACTCATTTACCGCATTTTACGCAACTTTTCATTATTGTTTGATTGAATGTTATAACCATAGACCCATTAGAAACCTTCAAAAGGCTTCGAAGTGTATGACATACGACATCCAGGTGAGCGTAAAACCAAGTTATTGAAGATGTTCAAGCAGTATTGTTTGGACATGGTTCAACTGAGAATTGACAGTGAATGTGGGATAAAGCTTACGAAGAGATATTACCATTAACGTCAAAGCAGTTAACGAACACAATTGCATAATTATATATAATTTACAGATAATAAAACTTTAATGCAAAATGTCTGCAGTTAACAGTTGACCATAATTTATGGTGTGTAAGAACCCGTCTATGATCACAATTTGTCCTTCGTTTTGTTTTCAAGCCTTTCCAAAGTTGGCGTAAATCTCTTGTTTTCACCCCAATAGTGTGTTATTTGTCAGCTTTATATTGTCTTAGCGTGATGATTATGGCACAGTATCAATTGACCCCTGAAACAAAATGAACATGTTGCAGCGATTTATCCCATCGACGTATCAATTACCGGCTGCGAAACAGATTTAATCATTTAAACGAATGCCAACATTAAGTGTTTTTAAATAATGTACTGCAACAGTTGTTTAGTTTAGGATGACTGCTTTGCTCCGATCTTCCATACTATGTTAATCAATTCGTGTATGTAATCAATTCGTTAACAACAATGATGACAGAGGTTAGAGTGGCTGCATGTGCCCAGTTATCATTACTAACAAATTAATTGCCATACTTTTAGCTTGTGGTTTCACATGAATTGTCACAGTATATACCAAGCAGGCGCGGCTCCAGTCCAAGGCCATTAAAACCCTTCATTGGACTGAGGCAACGTAGCAGTTTTTAAATTTGTGCTTGGTCTATTGTAATTTTTAAAGAAAAAAATATAAACAATGCATAATCAGTACTGCCATATCAAGTTAGTGTAATTTAATATTTATTTCATATATGTTTTCTGCATATGGTCTGTTGGATACAATATCATATTTGGAAAAGTTGAAATAATTCATCCAATAAAGGGTTAAATTAAGGTATAAAGCCGTTTCCTTTGCGAGAGCTTTGGCACTTAGCCATAGTTGAACAATTAGACCATACACACATTCCAATGACGACGTGACAATGGGAGGTAAACATGCACCTATAGCATTAAACGCACAGAAAAAAAACGTTTCTTCGTTCGATTCTTTGGACCGTACGAGGACAAATAATGACGAAATAAAAAGGAACAGGACCGTGAATGCACTGGTTAAAGAGAGATGTCTAGTGCGAAGGACGAGCTGGGGGAATTGGCGAAGGAGTGCTTAAGAAACACGAGAGATGCCAGCCGGAATGATTACGGAAAGAAAGGCGGAGAAGAAGATGGCGAGATGGCGTGACAGATACGAGCCGACAACCCCATTCACGCAGCCCAGGTGTCGACCGATGCAGGAATTCGTCGCCTTTAGCGCTCGCTCCTGTTGACGAGGCGAGCAATTGCCGCCGAGACAGAACTCTGTTCGCATCGCGCTTCGGCTAAATTAACCCCGATAAGGAACAGTTTAGCGTTCATCGACGGCCTCTGGTGGAGGCTGATGCTCCGGTGGTAATTACGTACGCCTGTGTCGCTTGACAATCGGTTTTGCAGCGTTCGTAACGGAATAAGCACTGATGGTCCCACTCACGCGCCTCACTGACTTCGCACAAGCGGCCAGATCCAAGGCAGATAAGGCAATTGTTCCAGATTCCAGGCACCACACCTACCGCAAATGTATCCTGCCTATCGCCAGAAACCGCCCTCTGGCCGGGGCGGTAATGTGTTCGCACCGTGATCGAGAGATCCCGGGTGGGATCGCTGAGGTGTTCCTTTAATGTCAGCGCAACGTGCCGAGACGTCAAGCACCTGGCTATCGAGATGGAGAAAAAAAGGCGTTGTCCTGCATGGATAACAACAGTGTTATGGCCGCCCATACATCATAATGTATGTGACATGTGCGCAAGAACTGATATAGGTCTTTACAGAGGCAGCGGTGCAGTTGATCGCGGCACTAATGCCCAAGTTGGCTCGGTGCATTCTCGTCTTCTTCCTACTCGAGCAAGACCACACGCTGCAGTTGGATTGAATCCTCTTTCCAGGCGTTGACCCAGCCTGCATAGCTTCTACCAATATGTAACTTGTGATGTTGCATTGAGTTTTGTTATCCTAAACCACGGGGTTGACCGCAGTTGGCTTAGGAGGGCGAACATTGGGCATTCCTCCACACCACGTCGCCTACCTATTTGGCGCAGGTATCTTATCTGGTCGGTCTTTCCGCCTCGCACGTAAAGCTCTTCTGGAATAGCTTCTCTAGTATACCGTGTCTGAGTAGTGTACTATAAATAGTCAGTGGCGGTAGCAGTGGCGTTTGTGGCGATTGCAATGGCGGTGGTGATGGTGCATGGTGACTGGTGGAAATCATCGCTGTTATTGTTGTTCTTAATTGTTCTTATCTATAAGAGTACGATTTTGGTGTGCTACTTAAATGTTTATATCTGAAGCAATATTTAGCAATATAAGTATAAAGAAAAAGTCATAATTATACCGCAGAATAAAGCAATATTTAGGCCTAATTTAGAATGCCGTGTACAAGCGTGGATGCTATATCGTACGGAGGACATATATATATATATGCTATAAAGAGTACAGAGGACACCGATTGAAATGATTCCAGAACTGAGAGAACTTAGTTAAGAAACATATATATATATATATATATATATATGCCTAAAAGAATGTGGTTGGACAACACTAGAGACCAGGAGATTATGACAAGATCAGATAGAAATTGTTAAAATACTGAATGGTTATGGAAATATTGATATAAATGTGTATTCACAATTATGAAACATAGAAGAACTAGAAAACATGAAGTAACATTAGTCAAGGAATATTAAATAAAATATATTATTATTATTATAAGGAACAGTGTTGATCAGATATCAGAAAGTATTCACTCTCACAGAGAACTATAAAATACTGAAACATATTATCTGCTGATTGTGTGGATGCTAGCAGCGAGACTATATTTAGAATAAATCGACATACCTCAGAAGGGCGGGATATACAGATAACAAAAAGTTGTACTCGCGATAAGCCAAAGGCTTTCCTGTCCACTTGCCACATACAACTAATTATCTGGGTGGCAAGCTTGTTTAGGTCATTCATATGAAGAAGAAAAAGACAATTAGTTGGCAGGAATACAAAGCCATAGTCAGCCATCTTCATAACAATAATTACAATTAAAGACATTGTTGAACCAAATAGTTCATTATATGATTGCCATGATGTAACGATCACGCAGACAGGTCTTGTATGGTGCCATTGATAGTTGAGGCGATACATTGTTCGTGTTCCATTTAAGCCTCATTGCAGATACTGACTGTCTCTATCTTTTGCTTATGGACAGACCATCCGAATTGTCTACAAGGGGTCCGTTCATTTTGACCGATCGTCCTCAAATTCACAGTGATTTTATTAGAATACCGAGAAACCCAATTACTAATATCCGAAAGTTCAGCATTCCTGCAATCGATTTATATTAGTCAGTGGTTTATTTAAAGAACTAATGGAATAGAAAATCTGAATAATAGTTTACTAATGCTGATCAACGCAGGCAATGGCAAAGTCAAGTTTCTTTAAATCGGTCACATTCAAATTCTGCAAGGCGAAACTGGCTTGCATTTGACACAAGTAAAAAAAGCATTTTTAATAATCGACAAAATGTGTATTTTTGACAATTGACCAATTTGGTTAAACACACTTATATTAACTTGCTTACTTTACTTAGGCCTATGTGTCTATGCACCACAGCCAATTCTATATATAAGCACCAAAGTATAAGGAATACTTGCTACATACCTCGAGGAACAAAACTGCGGATGATGTTGCCTGCCGGGATGGGACGCTGACCGCGATTCGGCCGCCCCTGGTGGCGTCGTAAATGTCCGTTGTACATATCCAACATGTACTCAGCTATGTGCACGTTTTTGCTCGGTTTTGGTTTCGATTGTAATCCAAGCGCGTTAAGCAAAGCCTTCTCGACGGCTGCTATCGTCGTCGAGTCGAGCGTCTTTTCTTGCGTCGTTTTCGTTTCGGTCGTTTGCGACGAGAACGAGGCTGATCGTATCGAATGCAAGGCTGCGTCGTCTGGGCCTGACGTCTGCCGGCGTTCGCTATTGTCTGCTGCTGCTGCTGCTGACTGGGAAAGCGTGTCTCGACCGAGTACGACGACAACACTAAGCACTAGCACCAGAAATGTCCTGTTACCGGCAGTCATTGTGCGCCTGCAGCAGCAACCTACAACGGAAACGGCAAAATAAACAGTCGGTTTAGCACAGCATGAAGAAGGTGACGCAACATACATGTGTGTGTGTGTGTGTGTGTGTGTGTGTGTGTGTGTGTGTGTGTGTGTGTGTGTGTGTGTGTGTGTGTGTGTGTGTGTGTGTGTGTGTGTGTGTGAGTGTGTGTATGTGTGTGTGTATGTGTGTATGTATACATATATACACATAATAGACAAACATACATATACAAACGGAATTAGTATAGGTCTAACTGAACAAATTTACAAATAAAAATTACCTTCTCCACCTTAACTGGTGTTGTCTCCACGTAATAACTGAATACGTTATTTATGTTATTGGAGTGATACGCACTAGTTAATGCGTGCAATAAATATTAGGTTAGTGCGTATTACGTTTTTTATATTATATATCGGTGTGTGTGTGTCTGTGTGTGCGCGCGCACGTGTGTGTGCGTGCGTGCGTGCGTGTGTGCGTGTGTGTATGTGTGTGAAAAAGAGAGAGAAAGCGTACACGAGCTTGCACGTGCACATACACATGTGCACGAGTACGGACATTTTAAGTGCAGGCACCAAAACCTATGCGATTCCTTGACGCTATTGTACCGGACCACCGTAATGTAGACCCAATAAACTCTGTTGAGACATAGAAAAGTGTAATATTATGACGATGGTAAGTTTCGAGACACTGAGACATGGCATCGTTTTGACTGACTGAGACAACACGGCTAGTTGTCGTTACAACGGAATGCAATGTTGGTCAGTCGGCGTGGAATGCTTGCTCCAGCTCAACAAGGGAGTAATAGTATAATTATGTTCCGTTAACAATAGTACATGCGGTAACATAATTTCATAGACATCTGAATAATGTCGCTCAAGAACGGGGGTTCATAAGAATAACGTATGCCAGTATTGAACACGTGGTTAAATCAAAACGAACCGTGTGTCTGTATTCACACTATTATGGCCGGTTCAAACCGAACACTTCTTTGTACAATATAGTGTTTGTTATACCAGAAGCCGACAGCAAAGCAATGACATCATACCGAATGCAACTATCTACAACTATAGAGTGACGTCCGTAGTCACGTTGCTGTGATCGCCAACGTAACGACAAACCGGAAGTGAACTGACATGACGCTTCTCCGTCCTGCGAACACCATATACACCGCTGTCGCTTTCTCTTGCTAAACGCACTCAATTCTGCGAAGAATGCAGAGTTATGTAAATCGGCTAAGCAAACAGAGATTACATTTAGCGCGTCGCGTCTGTGAGATACAATGGTCGATCTATGTGCGCTGGCAACAGACCTATACGATGCATGCTGTCGCTGCGAAGTCTTCTGGTTCCTCTCCACTCGAACGTTCGATTCTACGACTCCGACTGTGTAGAACAGTGCACTTCCGGGGTATCCACTGTGAAATAATCACCACCTAGTATCGCTCATTAGTTCCCACCCTTGAAAGTGATGATTGCCATCTTTAGAGATGCGATTAAGATATGCTAATTCAGTTTGTATAGAAGTGTGTAAAGCCCATGTTTAAATAAGACAACTCCTTCGGATGGACAACAGGCAGAGTGGATATTGGAGATTAACATCGCAGGTCGACAACCTCCGGCTTGCCCGCGATGCCCCCTGATGACAGTGCGTGTAGCATCTGTCGTGACAACAGCCCAGACAGCGTTGTCCGCTGTAACGCAGACGATTGGCAGGAAAGCAGTGTCAACGTATTCTATGTTATGAAATGCGAAGAATAACCAGAACAGACCCTCTGTGATGATTATATTTCAATCTAGTAATTGTCGAAGCGTCACATTTGAGAGATCGCAAATAAAATAATAAATAACGACGCGGGACTCGCTGCTTCCAGCGTCTGTGTCTGTATGCCAAGGGCCGCTCGATAGCGCGCCTAGCCCGCTTATCACCATCACGGGCCCGGAGCGCTGTCGTTCCGTGGCGAGGGACTTCATACGAAACACGAGAGCCGAGGGGAAAGCGAAATTATCGCTACAAAATTTGATGAAATGTCCGATAAAGGTACATTATCGTGTAATACGTTTTGTTTGCACTATCACTGGTCGGCGCCACTATGGCGGGGGTTTGTAAAGACGACGTTGCATCGAATCGCGGGCGAATGTGAAATCAATATCGGGAGATAATACAAACCGTCGTCGCGATTGTGATCAAACGTCCGATTGTCCGCTATCGCATATCAAATCATCATTAATAAGGTCCGCGCACCCCATAGTGCAAGCCACGTTCTTTACGTGCGTACACGTGTCGTTCGGTTATATTCGGCAATGTTTGACAAACTTCGACACTGTGTGACTGTGTGCAATAATACGTACGTCGCATAGTGTTTATGTAGCCCCTGTAGATAGCGACATTCTGTGTTCGCTTCTCTTACCTTGGTTGCAACTTTCTCGTTTGTGGCCACTGATATTTTGCCCACCGTATCTACTAGATTATGTGTGGTTACATACGGCGGGAGACTGCGATTATGCTAAATTTAATTAAACCTGCTGGTTCTACATCGACAACTGTTAATGCGCCGAATTGTGGCGCTGCAGAACAACGCAGCAACCGCGCTTCGAGTTAAGAATTGGACTTTTGGTCCATCTAAAAGTAATCAATGCAAGCGGGTGGACGTTCAAAACGAGGAACACGTTTGGTCTTTGACACACTGTCTGATGTTCCAAAGATACACATGCACACCAATGCAGGCGAGAACGGGAATTTCAAAAGCTGTTCCTTTCTAAGCTGATGTTCTATACTTCAGTAAAATGAAAGGTTATGTTCTAACATAGCGTAGTATCCAGCCCTTACAACTGCTCAAAACGCTTCTACACTTTACTCCCTGGCAGACTTTTCAATCGAACGCCATCTCGACTTCTCTGGGAAGCATCCAACAACGCTGCAATTAATGCGCGAAGACTATTCGTACAAACATATCCACCACTGTATTCATTCACACAGCTGGGTAAACTGGAGCAACGCAGAGTGAACGAACCTGCTCACGGTTCGACACGGCAACAGAGGATTCGAACTCGGGTTTTCTCGATTGAGAGTCCGATGCTCTAGAGACAGCGCCACAACGTCCACTGTTTGTCATTGTTACACATCTCCCCGGAGACGTTTCGCGACGAGCCACTGACGGGCGGACCACCGACACGCGTCGGCTCCGGTTACCTTAGAAGAGATACACGTATTGCGTATCTGTCCGACGCCTTTCTTCGGAATCCGACTTCGCGATAAGACGACTGTGCAGAAAGAAGCATCCAGCCGCCGCCCGCTCGCTTATCTGGGGCTCGTTTGACGCGCTGCCAGATAGCCGCACTCGCGGGCGTCTCGCCCTACACATCTAATACGGGCGGGTGCCGGGAAGACTTCGCGAAGGTGATCAACCGGAAAATTACCTCTGTAGGTCGGGTTGCAGGAGCAGCAGTCGGACAGATGTAAAAGCAAGTGCCGTAATGATAGTCGTAGACAACCAAAAATAGCGCCGCCGGAAGGAACATCGACGAACTGGCACAACATGTTTTAATGAATAATGCATCTTGTCTTTCGTCGCATCCAGCTACGCAGTCATGGGGACTTCCGTGTTTGGAATCTATAGCGTGCGTGTGTGTGTGTGTCGTGAATGCGGTGGTTGTTTCTTCTCGTTTTGTAATCGGTTTCGTTCGGTGACGAGCCTTGTCGGAGACGTATGTCCGCGGGAGAGATGCGTATCGTGCAACAAATGAGCGTTATCATAACGTATATAGGTGGAATGGCGAAAGCCTTGAAAAACATTTCGTGCGTCTAGAAAATGCCCATCGCCGCGGGAGCTCCTGTCAGCAGCCTTGATCGACGATGTATCCTAGTACAGAGTGGAAACGTTTGCTTGCGCATGCATAGACACACGCACACACACGCACACACACGCACACGTACTCACATACATTCGCACGCACACACACACACACACACACACACACACACACACACACACACACACACACACACACACACACACACACACACACACACACACACACACACACAAGCACATATACAAATGCACATGCACATGCACATACATATGTACATGCGCATGAACACACTTATAGGCGTGTACGATGCATGTGTATGTATACGAATATGCACGAACATACGTATATGCACGCACGCACACATTACACGCGCATATTCATCCACACGCACAGACTCACTTACACCTATGCAAATAAATTGCACAGAAAACTGCAACACTTTCTAGAATACACAGTAAACGAAGATGTCTAATTACCATTTCTCGACGACGTTATCGGGGTGCGCGAGCCACGGACAATTGCATGGTGTGTGGCATGACGCTACTCTGGCCACATCGCCACCAGATGACCACATTGTTGAGTGTGGGCCCGATACAGATCTCCTCTGTGGTTTTTTTCACAAACGTCGAAGAGAGACAGTACGGGGCCTTCGACCTTACGCGGCTACCCGAGCGGCCTCGGGGGATCGAAGCTGGCACAATAAGCGTCGTTTATCAGCTAGTCTTGTTAACTCGGCTACATCGCCGACGGCCGACCACGGGCGCTACAAGCCCGCGGAATGCCGACGTTTACGATCATACGGTGAGCGCCTTTTTCTGCCTCAAGAATTTAATCGAAGCGCCGTTTTCGTGCGACGACGCAGCACCGCCCGTGGCTCTTCTGTCGGGAGAGAAGGGCGATCCGCCGAGCAGGTGCTCGACTGTCTCCACGCGTCTGACGGCGTCGCTCGCAGTCACATATGTTAGTCGCAATAATTGCTGCGCGTTATTAAAATGGCTATGAGTATATAGCGTAATAACGGTCAGAGTTGTTAAAACCGTAATTTACTCTGACGCGGTTTGAGTGCCAAATTGACAGTAGCTATCATGAATAAATCAACAAACGACGTAAACGGTGGCCGGTGGCATTATAGACTAGATACCCGTTAGCCCGTCACATGGACGGGCCGAGTCTGGAATGGACGGGCAAGAATTTACATTAACGAGTGAAACCTGTCAGTGTGTGATAATCATTCGTCCTAGCTTACCGGGGCGCGATTCACTACCGGGACACCCAACTTTCAATTCATGGAAATAAATCCACCCACGTCACTGTCTACATCGCTAACCAGTGTAGCCTTTCTATAAGGTATATTCAATCTTAGCACGGCATTCCGTTTATTCCATTTATCAGGGTGTACCGTGCCATCTATCTTATATATCTGATTGCGACACAGTCGAAGCATTTAAGTATATGTATTGCTGCATACACATTGATAGTCACAAAACGTAGCCACTGGCCACCAATATTGGGTATACTGTTGCTTCATTTGGAATTCTACCCAGCGATCCTATAAGATATAAGACATGTTTGGTTGGCAGCCGTGGCTTGGCAAAGGTCGACACATGACTGCAATTTTCACCCACGTGCTTGCGTCAGCTGATGGCGTTCTTTGATCTCGTTTGTTTTACGCAACTCAACCCCGTTCACAGAGCGTGCGAAGATAAACAGCAAAGGTCACAATTAGCAGCTGGTAGCGTTGTGTTCTGACATCCAGCTAGGTACCGACAAAGATCGCGTTACGACTTTATTATCGCGCACGCGACGTGCGGGCGTTTTTGTAGTTTGACGTTGCCGAATCGCGACGTCGACGTATGACGTCATGCAAAAATACGCGACGTTGTTATGGCGTCATTGTTTACGCGA
Source organism: Paraescarpia echinospica (assembly GCA_020002185.1). Lineage (NCBI taxonomy): Eukaryota > Metazoa > Annelida > Polychaeta > Sabellida > Siboglinidae > Paraescarpia > Paraescarpia echinospica. The sequence continues at coordinate 18,090,686 of CM034538.1, read as the reverse complement.
GACGCAGCTATGGTAACATGTGTATTCAATGGTTTGGTCGCATAGAGTGAATACGAATAGCTTTGCAGTCACCCTCTTGAAAAGAGAGACATGAAATTCGCAAGAAGAGGCCATCAGGCCATCAAGGATTGAACAAGATTAAATTCGGACAGCAGCAAAAGAAGAAGAAATAGAAAGGTCTGGGTAAACGGAAACAGAGTGTGATGGCGGCCATTGTCGCAACGCCACAGCTGCCTCGTTATCTACGGGACAAACATACAGCTATGTAACAAATGCCTAAACGGCCTACGTGCTTGCTGGAGTTCAGGTTTAATATACGGGTGTTGGGTAATGTTTGACGACGGCGGTAGGTCCCGCATCTGACTCACACGACCAGCGGAAACAACACGATGTTGCGGTTTGAACGAAACACACCATAACTACATACACAGAACGTACGCATGCGGTAGGCCATCTAGGCCCACGGGGCCGGTGCTTAAAGCAGGTTTACTTGGCACAAGGGGTGAGAATCGACATGC
>CM034538.1:18067668-18085168 GCA_020002185.1 Paraescarpia echinospica | reverse complement strand
TTTAAGTGCACGCAGACTCGTGGCCCAGTAACGAAACAAAGAAGCATCTCCAATTTCGTCTGTCGAAGCCCGGTTTCAAGATGGCCGCCTTTCCCGGGCGCACGCGCGTTTTCGTGCGTCGCTGCGAAGCGGCGGCGTCCATTGATTTACGTGGCGCCGACGGAAAAGCAATTTAGAAAGTGCTTTAAGATCGTCGTTCGTGAAGAGAGTTCGGTGCGAACGAGACCATTGCGTGTGCATTGTTCGTTGCAAAGATGGGAGCATAAAAACACGCACCGAATAAACGTCGGCTAACCGTAGTTCGATGCAAACAATTGACAACGTCGCCATACCGCGCAGTACATCAATTTACGGCGATACTCCATTAGGAGAGTGGGTAACGGTTTGGGACACGACGCTGCAAAGACCCACTGCAGTAAAACGATTCATTTGACGTTTTGGACAACACGACACAGAAATCATTGTGACGAAGACGAACTTGTAAGAGTAGAAACCTAATTGTACAAAACGTATCACAAGCCGTATGCGATGTACGCTATCAAAGTTCCGTGCGCGCTGGACCGACACAGTGCCGATATTGTCGCTCACTCCGCGGCTGTCGTTTGCTCCAGAGCGCGGGGGACCGAATCAATCCAAGAAATCTCGTTAGGCGATCCGTCTGCGTGTTGTGTAACGCCTACTGAGTCCATTACCGCGCACCTACGGGCGTGCACGTAACACGACACCGTAGATTAGAACCAAGAGGCGGTCTGTTCTCTTGTCTCGGCGGTGTTCGCCAAGACCCGTCTGTTTGTTGGTCGGCGCAGCCCGCGAGCCGCAGACGGCTACGATGTCAGAGCGCCCGACCCGCCAAACAGCTATAATAACAATAACAATTAGAGATCCAACGACGGCGAACACCATGTAACGCCAATACGAGCCGTGTGCCTATAGGATTTCGCTGCGCTGGAGGGTTCGCGTCTCCAGATTGTGCCGCGTAAGTTCTACCAGAGTCGTCAATGGCGCAGCGCATTACGGAAATACCTTTGCGAAACCGCCGCCTCCGCTGATAGGTAATGGATAGTAACTGTTCGCACGGGTTCTGGCTACTTCCCAGAGACTATAAAAATGCAAATACCAGACTTGCGAGCGAGTAATAAACGAGCGAGCGTTGTCGGCGACGACGGAATCATTCGGTGCGCGGCGGCGGCGGCTCTTTGTGTGCTTGCGCGCAGCGCGTTAGTTTCGCCAGTGACATCTGAAGATAAGGATCTATTCACCCCTCTACGCTGACACTCCATAGCTCAGCGCAAATAACCGCCAGGGGACCGTTTCAGAGTCAAGAACGACACCTCGGCGTGAACAACAACAAAACGAACATGGTTGATGCAATCCTATTAGTTTTACAGATAGAAAACGACGCGCGCGTGGGTGCAATCCTATTACGTCGAATATATATACCGGAATAGCAGTTAACTGTGTTACTTTAAAGTGTTATTAATAGTATATATGTGAAGAAAAAACGAAAAAGCGTGAGAATATTGTCATAGGATATTATAATTCAAGCGTGATGATCAGTATAAGTGTTGTCGTATTTATCCGGGAACATTCAAACGAATTGCAAGAAAATGCAACACTGCGATCAAACGGACGAAACCGTATAAAAAAGACAAAGTTGATGTGTCATTAAACACTATAACCATATCTGTCTATCTCTGTGCATTGTGCATAGGCCTATATCCAAGCATAACGTCAATGCATTGATTGTTCCACACTGTTGAGAAAGCGTCTCTTTACATCGTCGTGGAGGTCGTCTCAACTCTAGAGTTTTACGACAACGAGTTGTGAGGTTTTAATGTTATACGGTAAGACTGGCGGAAACTTTCTGAGCACCATACAGTTTATTCACGGAGCACGTCCGCTAAACGGAACAACCGATTCGCCTGATGGGGTGATGTGCTTCGGCGCCTCTTCGTTGCAGGCGAATATGTTAATCAATGTTTTGGCAAAATGCACCTGCATTCTTTTCCGAGATAAGAATCTGGACGAATCAAACAAAAGGGGAAACGTTGATTTTTGTACGGTGCGCATTGCATCTAATTTGATTTGTATAATTAAAATACTGGTGCAAGTAAATGAATTACTGCTACAATCAACCGCAGGTATTCTGAAATCGCAATGATGAATTATATATATACATATAGTTACCGGGTCGTTGTTCGACCCACACCAAAATCCGTCGCTTTGAATCTCGTGAGATCTAGCCGTTGATCTCTGTGTATGCCTAACGAGAATTGAGACTTCTCGTGGCAATTACGTCACGTGCGCCAACATACCTTTTTCATTGGTTATAACCGCTAGCACGGTAAACGCTGCTACCAAACTGTTCGCATGGCGCTGTGTTTTCGTACAGAAATTGTAAGTATTTCACTGAAACCAACTTTTCTGACAATTTATATGCATAATATGAGGCACATAAGTAATAAGGATATGGACAATATGGATAACTTTCGCAAATGTTTCTTCAGATGGTTATAAAAACAACATGTTTATATTATTGACACGATCGATTTGTATTTGATAACTTATTCGTCATGTGCATTACACTCATTATTTTCCTGAATATATTACACACACATATATAATATAATAACTGTGTTATTTATGCCATTATTTCCCATGTTTAAATTATATTTCCATTTGGAATTATTTGGAAATATTTAAATAAAATATTCAATGTATATACACTTTGTTACGATTAGTGTGATGTAGTAAATTATGGTGTGAAGCCTTTGAGCAATTATATGGTCTGTGTACTGCGCTATACAAGATCTTACATTGATAATAATAATAATAATAACAGTAATAACATAAATACAAATAACAATAACAGCAATAATAAGAATAACCTTATAATAATAATAGAAAATTACGTCGAATACAGTATACAATTTATTAAAGTATATATAGATGTGCCGAAAAAAATTAGGAAACAAGATGGAGATATATTAGACACATGTTTAGAAGAAATTAAGACAGCCACTGCCTCGTGGCCCTAGCGTGGGTGCAAGATGGGAAGCATCAATTGGATTGCATTTCGACAACATGGTGAATAATCGTAGAGAAAGAAAACACAACAATTGGGTTGACAAGCAGGGACAGTTGCCAAAACGCGTACAGCCAAAAACTGAAACAAATTGGAGAAAAAACACAGCAGCCTTATTGGTCACGGGGTCGGATTAGGTTAGGTAAGGTAATGTGCAAATGTATATAATAGATGTATTTGTTTAACAAATAAAATAGTTTCCGACAGCGAAATATTTTTCCTAATATTTATTATGTCTAGTCATAGTAAGACATAAATAGTATGCCAAATTTCTGTACCCGTTTTTTGTAAGAGTGTAACCGTGCATAAAAAGTAAGTGAATTATTTAATTATTCGTGTTACATGTTATGTTTATGTAAACGTAATATGAAAGTTGTTGTAACAGTACCGTAATTTAATAAATAAACCAATCACCTTTCTGCCTCTGTCTTCGGCAACATGATATTAAATTTCCCAAATTAGATTAAAAAGCATAATATATATATATATATATTATGCTTTTTAATCTAATTTGGGAAATATATATATATATAATGCTTTTTAACTTAATATGCCTAACAATAAATGAAAATTCGCCATCTGTAGACGTGAATTTTGATCAATCAAACGAGTCTGTAACCATTCTCACGCAGCAGGCAGTAGGCGAACGTGGAGTGCTCGACCATTGTGAAATGCGATTTTATTTATTTGCTATCGATCGGGCAAACACCCATTACACAGTAATGCTAATCATTATTCGGCGATAAATAAAACACCTTATTTAATAACTACATAATGGAAATGCTGCGTACTCGTCATTATAAATGGGTACGACATACAAACAACGCGGCGTCTACATTGGCAGAGCAAACGTTATCGTAGATCAATACATTATTATTATTATTAAATATTTACAATTATACATAAGCTTGTGTAAAATGTAAATAAACGAATGTTGCGGTAACGATTCGCAGATTCGTAGTGAGATTTGGCTCCGAACGAGGCTGGTGATAAACAAATATAATTATGATACAAAAACAGCTAGTGCTGTCATTCAAAATTGGTGCACTGATTTACACGGTTGGCACTCGTCCTGTCCACGGGGGGTCAAACTAGTTAAGCGTAACACAACGAGCCCCCCCCCCCCGTAAGACTTCTACTAGAGCCAACGACGGTATTGGCACCTGTGAGAAATTAATTACTTTAGAATACGTGAACGCAAATAATCCAGTGGCTGCAGCATGGAAATGTCCGACGTAGTAAACAATTGCTTGATTCGTCAAATAACGAAGAACTATCCAACGAGCATGTACACGATTCGAGTTTTAGGAGTTTGTGAGTCCAAGCAATTTAGTGTACAAGAAATATTCGAATTTATATTATCAATGTTTCATATGCCTTGTTGGTGTTTGGTGGTTTTTTCTCCAGCAAATAGAGCTACGGCAACGCTTGTTGTAAATTGTTTGAGTTATGTATTTACGTATTGAGAACACACATCTGTCAGTGTAAATGTGGCTTCTTGGTGTTTGAATTTTTTAATTATTAAATATTGTGGATTGGTTTATCTCTACTATAATGAATATGTTCGAAGTTATATATACTGGTGTATATATATCATTTTGTATTATACAAAAATTATGTATGGTATTCTGTATATATATATATATATTCGTGTACAAAGACACACACGCACACGCACGCACACACACACACACGCACACACACACACACGCACACACACACGCATACACACACACGCGCGCGCGCACACACACACCTCTTCTTATTTAAATTCTCACAATTTAAGCTACTGCTTGAGCACGACGTGTTATCGGATTGGTGCATGCTGGTGTTGGTGTGTTGTGTGAACTAGGATCAACAGACGATCAACCGATGAGTGAAACGAAGCGTGCATACGCGGTGTATGTGCGGTGGGTGCCGAGGTAATTCCCGCGGAGGTGTCAGTGGCTGCGGTGAGGCAGCGGTAGGCAGCACGCGCTGCTTACGAAACGTCCACGTCTTATTGCGATCGTGTCAGTGCAGCGTACATAACCTCAACCAGGGACCACTATACGGGTCTACGGGGTCGCGGTCGATGTTATCTAAAGACCGCAACCTGTGCCCGCGGTGTGACAACGTGCGTGCCAAGTGTCCGGCAAATCAATCGGTAGCAAGACGTTGTACGTCCTTTTTGTATGGCCATGCGGGTCGCAATCGTGTGGCCTTCGAGAGCTGATGTGGCGATTCACCGGTGTCAGCTGACAACCACTTGATCGGTACATAGTTATCACTGACTGATCACACTGTCGAATTTGACGCTTCTTTCGTCAAGTGAACACATTGATGTTGGTTTGCGTTGTTGGAAAAAAAACCAAATAATCCGTCGTCAACGTATTCTTCAATACTCATTCAATCTAAGTGTGTTTGTTACATATGCGCATACAACTAAATAACGACATCGAATTGGAAGATACTCCGTCAGTAAACGAAATAATGCAGAGGTGATATTTGTAGCTTCGTCAGTGATACTATATATGACCATTATAAAGCCACGTTCAAAAAAGTCCAGCGTAGTTTTCCGAGTGTCTTACGACTACGTCGTGTCTATCATCGATCGGCGGTGATAAGCCGACGGCAGCAATTTGAGCGTGCGATGATGTGCCTAGATGGGCTGCTCTGTCACGCTACCAGTATGTCGTCGACGCGAGAGAAAACCACCTGCTGAACAATGGACCGTCTGTGCGCCACGCAGGAGCGTGTTAAAGCGTATATCGGTGCATGCCCGCAGAACGGGGCCGTGTAAAGCCTATCTGTCTGCGGCGTGTCTGCCTGGCACACGTTGCTCACGCCATGTAAACAGGAAGGCCAATAAGTCGCACCGATGAAAAACGCGGTCAACGCTTAGGTGGCGACGGCAAACAGGATTAATTCGCACTGAAGCGAACATCCGTCGGAATTGTGAGCGCTTGCATGCATGGTCGCAGTGTTGGTTGGTGGTGGTGTGTGTGGGGGGTATTGTTGCACCGTATACTGACCAAAAAGGATTTCAAAATGCTCATGGAACGCCAACAAGACAAATGTGTACTCAATTCTTAGTTGTTAAATACCTTTATTGGTGCTGCGGTTATAATTTAGAAACATAGCGGCGGAACATTGAAGTAAATATTAAAGGAGATGGTGAAATTTCCTGGAACAAATTTGTAGGAAGTTCGCCGCAACACACGACCCAGTTGCGAGATGTTTTTGGCGACCTAAGCTATGCGCACAGTGAGCAGACCGGCACACACAAGAACTATACACGTAGACATACCAATCTTATGGATTCCCCCTACACTAGTCATCATATTACCAGAATGCACAACATTCGGCAAAACACGACAACAAACACACCTTGCATCAAGAGTGACAACTGATGCAGTTCCGGTTTGCATTTTACACAAGCTCCTTTAAAATTACATTCATCGAACTATTACTTTATAATGTTCAGATCTGTTTCGCCGCTATTGCTTTAAAAGATCACAGTCACACGACACACTGGAATTACATTCACCCAACTACGGTATTATCAACGTGTTCCTTTAGGTTGATGTTTACTTGGCCACTGTTGCTTTAATGGATCACGACAATACGACACCTGTTCGCCGGGTGTTTGGCAGTCGACGAACCCCGTGCACCGACCTGGTCTTTGCGACGTCGCCGGTAAATAGAGACCGCGACGGCGGCCTCGCTCGGGAAAGGGAGAGTATAATAATAACAAACGCGCAAACACAGATAGTCCGTGAGCCTGGGCGCGCGGGAGGCGGAGGGAAGAGGGCGAATGGGAAGCGATAAGCGGGTCGACGCAACAGCTGTCTCCCGTTACATTGTACAGACGAACGCCTCGAGAGCGGGCCACGTCGGAATAGACAACTATTCCGGGCGGGCGAAATCCCGAGGCCGTGTGTACCCCCGCCGGGCCGCGAGCACCGATTCGGGGGGCTCCCGGTGTACTAGGATCGTCGAAACACATCGACTGTAAGCACTGATGTTTTTGCAGTTCATTCAACTATTGTCAATGATTGGTGACACGGCGATAATGGGACTTAAAGATCGGGATGCTTGGTTTGGATAAACGAACTTGAGAATAACAGTGAAGTGATTTCGTTTGGAAAATTCGTACGTCTCAACTAAATGGATGCAGTCGTAAAGAAACACAAGTAATTATATTTCCAACCATATTTATTTTTTCCTACCATTATTATATACAATCTCACGATTGCAAGGGAAGTGAATTGTTATTATTATTATTATTACATACAGGTTTAGACGATAATTAATAAGCAATCATTGAACTGCGTGAAACTGGGATTATCCTTTATTTGTTGCCATTGCATTTAGCTTGTCTGTCAATTTAAAGTTAAATTAAATAATAATTCCTATATAAACCAACACCTGCAATGTAAGATCAATATTCATTGACAGGAAACAAAACTAATATTTAGGCCTACCTATTTTTAAAAATATATATATATATATACTGCCGATTGCTTGCTATCCGTAATATAGGTCACCATGCCTAGGTTAACTGTGAACAAGAACAGGCGTGATGTGTTATACACTTTTTATCATAATTACTTATAGATCATTTGTTGAAGTGTTTATAATAGCAGGTCTATTTAGTATATGAGTTGCCCATTGTGCTAGGTGCTCGATAAACGCAGACTAGCACGCCAAACTTTGTACTTTGAAACCGACACCAACCCATGCTGACGCTCGCTGACAAACGATCACAAATTTAACTCATCGTTTACACGCGGCGACCGCAGATTTCAAAACGACACAGTACTAACAGTAGCCATCGATCGACGTCGCGCAATGCACAACGTTGTTTCATTCGCAGTGAATACACACGCGACCACATCGATCGTTTCCGCTTAGTGTATTTCCAAATAAATACACGTTAATGCGATCCCCAATCAGATGCGATTAAGCGTAGCTGTTTTCTCGAGTAGCGAATTAGCTGTCTGCACTACAACTAACCGACGAACTTAATTCGGCGGCCTTCACGGGAGCCGATCTAGACCGCCGGCGCCCTGCTGTTGGATAGCCGGACACCGCCGTATCTCCCTCGCACAAATGTTGACATAAGCAAATCTGGGACGGATCATTGTCTCATCACTGCTACAATAAACGACAGTGCCGATGTTATTACTGTCGGATGACGAGATTTGCGTTGCGAGACTTTGGTTGGGTCGGCCAGAAAAGCAAACGTTGGTCTGCGCACACGTAGGGCCTACACACGCTAGTGCAAGATGGCTGACGACAATATACAACCCTAGAAAGACGGAGAATAGGACAGGAGCCGCGGCGGTTCTGTTGGTGCTAGCATAAACGGCGGATCATTCGCTGCAGTGCTAATGAATAAGCTTACTTGATGTCGTAAATAAAGAGTACCTGCGAACACTCAGCTAATAGGATTAAATTAGTTGCATATAGCAGGTTGCTAACTTGTAAGGGTGCGTACATTTGTCAAGAATGTCGTTGGAAAAACAGGTTGTTAAAAAGTGCTTTGTCATTATACATCGCGTCTGTAAGTGTAAATGTGGCTTCTTGGTGTTTGTATTTTTTTATTATTAAATATTGTGGATTGGTTTATCTCTATTATAATGAAAATGTTCGAAGTTATATATATATATTATATATATATATATATATATATAATAGAGATAAACTAATGCAAAATATTTAATAATAATAAAACTATATATATATATATATATACACATACATGCAATAACGTATAATTTAAATATATCGAAATAACTGGAATTATTTGGCCGGATTGTGAACAAATATTGCGAGATAAATGCACAATTGGGCGACACGAATTTCGCGATGATAGTATTGCGGAATTCCAGTAAGTATTTATGAATAATGTAACTCTTGTTATTACGCTAGATTCGCGGACACGGCCGCCCGCGGGACGTGAGAGAGACGCGATGGCGTGGGCAGATACTGGCGGTGTGTGCCTGGAAGGCCGGCAGGTGGTCTTGGACTGAGTCACTGACTGACCACGGTCAGTGTGTCAGCGTGGACAGTGGTCTAAGTCGTCAACCACTCTCCAAGTGTCGGTAACAAGATGAGAGTGGATGTACAGGGGACGAAGGACTCACCTTGAGACGTCGGAAGCAGCGGGCATGTGTCCACAGCACGGGCAGGAGCCTCTGGTAACCAATCCTCGGCGCTACAGTAACGGGTGTTCCGCTAACACGACGGCCTCGGCGCAGTCGGCGGCTGCCGACCGTCACCCACGGCCAGGTACGGCGCCTGTGACGCCGGCCGGGCAGAACGGGGCCACTGGGTCGGTGTCGGCGCCCTGGGGTCGACAGCGAGCGGGCGCTCTCTCTGGTCGCGGATGCACGCACGTAAATACACTAACTAACGCACGCGCGCACTCGCGCACGTACACACACACTCGCACGCTCACGTGCGGCCGGCGCGCGTCTACACTATATCAAGATCCACACACAGGTTTTCCGCTCCTCCGAGGGCCGCCGTCGCTGCTGTTTCAGGCGGCGGAGGTCGGGAGGCGAGGCAGGGCGGACGGCGGCAAGGCGACGGCAGTTGCCCGCATATTAGTTAAGATCCGCCGGTAGCTGAAGGCACCGCGCGCGCTGCCCGTCTGTCCGGCGTTCGTTCAAGTTTCCGTCGACCGACACTCGTCGCACCTCGCCACGGCGGGCCACGGACGCAGCCAGGTGTACATCACTACAGGGACGCGGCCGAGACTTTTGGCGGTTTCGACCAGTTCATCGCTCGAATAATTACGACATTGGCTCGGCTAATGGACTCATCTGATGTCCAAAGCGCCAGCCGATCGTCCTCTCGGCCGCCGCGCAGGCTCTGTGCCGCTGCTCGCCGCTCATTGGCCAGTCGGCTTTTTGCGGGCGGAACCGTTTCGTTTGACACCTCCCGCAGTGCGCGTGCGCGTTCTATTGTTTGTGACACTACAGGCCGAGCGAGGCGGAGCGACCAGCGGGATAAAAGACGGCCTAGCGGGGGAATGCGCCCGCACAATGCCGATCTAATTAACTGTAATTACGCCGAGTGTTCATTAGCGGACACACAAACAGGCTCATGTTTGTAGCGCTGAGTGTGAAGACAGCGGCGCGCGGAGAAAGAGCAATGGTTTGTGAATTTCGAGCACCCGCTGTCGGAAAATGCACGCGCCGTAATGAATGAACGCTCAAACCACTCACAATAACACGTATACCTGTTTACGTTGGCCTCTGTGTCGAACGGTAATGTTATCACGCTAAGCGGCGTGTGGATTCAATGTCGACGAGGGAAGTTAATTTATCACACAGATCTCCAGCTGGGAATGATACGACCATCGACAAACATCGATGAAAACACGATGATGCATAAAATTTGGGTTTCCAAAATTGTTTATTTCCCAGCTCTCTATTAGTCACAATTACAAAATCACAGCTGGAACGTTTGTTTAAAAATATCTCCTTCAGAACTCAGAATCAATTTATTTGACCTATAAATACGATACATATACAATTAATAACGTAAGTAATAGATAAGGTCGGGAGACTCCCATTAATATATATAATATCGCTAGCACAGGAGCCACCCCATAAATATAAACAACAACAAAATTGACATGTCACAAATCAGAATAGCATATGACTTGTTTTTATAGTTGATAATAATATTATTACTAAATGTGTCAACATACATACATAATATGAGGACTGATTATATGTACTCGTGTACACATTGACGTATATATGGATACTTAGGTATACATTTCAATACGTATTACGAATAACTATAAAGCAATTATGGATACAACAATTGAATTCATAATTTAAGAAAACAAGTTTGTTGTTGAAAAAACATAGACTGTGTGGGTGTAAATTGTATTATTGATAATTCTTGGTGTATTGTTAACTGTCTCTACTATGTTGTGTTTAATGCATTTTTTGGGGCAAATTCATGTTTGAATATACAGATTATTTCTTTCACGTGTGCAGTGCTGATGAATATTTTATATGTGTGTGTTTGGAAAAACATTGAAGTAGTAGGGTAAAAGATTGTTAATTAATTTATAGTAAAATTTTAATTGTTAGATTTTATCAATGTCATCCAACGTTAAAAATATAGTCATTTAAAAATAGGACTTATGTAAGCATTATATTTACTTAAGGATATTATTCGTATTGCTTTTTTCTGTAATTTGAAAATTCGATGTGCCCGAGGACCCCATAAAAGTAAGCCATAATTAATATGAGGGAGAATAAGAACATTATACATAATATATAATGTGTTAAGTGGTAAAAAGTGTTTATTTAATATGCCTTCTATTTTATATATTTTATTTGCTATTTTGTTTGTATGACTCTGCCAGTTTGAATGGTTATTTATTGTGATGCCTACACAATTGAAATCATTTACACATTCAATATATGCCCTATCTGAATTTAGTCTTTTTGGTATTTAATGATCTCTGTGTGTGCATGCGCACCTTGGTTCGTCGCTCTCATCAAAATATTCGAGTGCTATTTTGAACAAGATGAGGTTATTTCTTCTAATTAGTTTCCCCGGCCTAAGGAACAAGTTCACGACGACGGAGCTGCACAGGCTTGGAGCGTTCTGTCGCCCTCCCCCCACCACCTCCCTCCACCCCACTTCCACCCAAACCGGCCTGCGATTTGGGTCAAACGAGGACGCCCGAAGCAGACAAGAGGTGTTGAACTGCGCGGAATGTAGATTACACAGCGCGTCTGTATGGGATTGTTAGCCATTGTTGTCTTTCTATTATTTCATGCCGTGCACCCGACACGTATGACAACTGTAAACACGTTTAAATGAGATATGTGCGTTCACCCGCATTCAACGCACGTGTGGACCCCCTGTTATACCCCTCCCTTTCTCCACTACACGTGGCTGTTCTACAGTGGTGATGTCTCTCAACAAAACGGCCAGTATCCCACTTTTCAAGATTGCATCAGTTTCATGTAGCGCCCAGGTCAACTGGCAAATCGATTTAATGTCCTGAAATGACAACCATTCCCAACCTCCAAACTGGGAACGAATCGTATAACCACCGTGAGGTAAAAAAACGGGGCTGTTGCGTGCTTCGTTCTCAAACTAAATTTTCTGACGAGGTAAATTTAACGACGCTTATATGATGTTACTTAAAGATACTCGTAGGACAAATTTGTAAAGGTGTATGCCGATCATAATTACAACCATTGGTAACACAAGTTGTAATCAGTCTCCCACTCAGGGATAGAGTCTATCGAATATCCCCGAGGTCCATCGAAGAAAAAACTTGACCAGAAATGAAAATGTTGACGCCATACCATGCATATTTGCTACACACCGGAAGACACAATTACTTGGTATACTGCATTCCAGAACTACTTAGGCGAAGCCGCGTTATGGGCCGGCTCCTTCTGAGTATCTTGACAGTTTAATTCCACACCGAAATTGCAACAACGTTTACCAGTCAAAACACGACACTCGTACACGAAACATCACTTAAAACCTCTGGCATATGTGTGCCTCAATGCGGAGACGGACAATAACGAGTGAATAGCTTCAGTTACGTGCCGCTTCTACGAATCGACTAGAGGGTTGCAAAAAGGATCGCATCGTGTGCATCTCTGTCGAAAACAGTTAACACAGTCGCCTCTCTAAAAGGGTGCCTTCTTCTATATCGCGGTCCTTAAGCCTGATCAAAGCAGTGTAAATTTCACCCCTCGCAGACAGTTATTCACTCTCTTGGAAGCAAATGTAAATTTTAGTATGGCTTGCTTAAAAAAGAAAAAAGGTAAGTTCTTATGTAGCCAATTTCCAGGGTATGTAGAATTGTGGTCAAAGCGCTTTTCACTTCACTCTCTGGCAGACGTCTTTATATGAACACCCCTTGACTTCCATGGAAAATTTTCAGCCACGCTGCAGGTACTATGCGACAACTTTCGTTATATATATATTTTCAAGCTGCGAAACGGCAGCAAGAGGATTAAAGTCTAGATTATCTCGCTTAAAATAGTTATGTTATTTGGTTGATCTTAATCCATTTCTGACCATACTGCTAAAAGCATGTCCTGGTACATTACTGAGAACAATAACAAATATTATAAATACATCATTGTCTTTTTTGATGAATTAAAATACATTCGTGTCTTAAGAAGTCAACTCTGCCTAAACAAGACCTAAACAGTTCTATACCTATTTTCAACTTACTAATTTCCAAAATACTAGAATAAAGTTGTAGCAAGTCGTCTAAAATCTCACAACAGCACAAACGTCTTAATTATTGTGTGACAATCAACACAAAACAGTTTCATTCTACAGAAACTGCTCTCTCAATGGTATTAAACTAAACATCGATAAAGGCAAACTAACTGCACTTACTTTGCTTGATCCCTCTGTTGCCTTTGATACCACTGGTCACAGCATTCTTATTAAACGCTAAACAATGTGGTACGGTATATCCAGCACCACTACGAGATTACTTTCTTCATATCTAAGGAATAAATACCGAACTATAATGTTACGGAACTGCGTTTTGACTGCACTGCCTACTTTATGTGGTGTTTCACAGAGTTCTGTTCTTGGGCCTTTGCTTTTCATTTTCTACACTACGCCACTAAGCTCATGACACATATTTGTGTTTCTTTGGCTTCCCCGGATACAAATTGCTTCCTAAAACTGCTTAGTGACTGCCCCCATGATACCATTCACCGCATCACTGACAGCAAACGTTAAGATAAATGCAAATCAAACTGAATTTATCATCATTTCATTATTGCTGCTCCGAGGCAGCGTGGCAAACTTGATGTTTTTTCAAACGCGAATCATGAGTCAAAATATCACACCAGCCAACTCAACGTGGAATCTAAGAGTTATCTTTAATAACAACTTAAATTTCATACAACGCACATCTCAAGGGACTCGCTACTGTTTTTATCCGAGATCTTCGCCGTGTCCATCAGTAAATGTAACTCAAAATCTCTCTCGCTAAATCGGTGAACCGCTAAAACTATTGCAACATATCTTGTCAGCAGCAGACTTGACTATTTCAATTCCTCCTTTTATAATATCGCTAGCAAGGACATTACAAAACTTCAACGTGTCCAACATTGTTTGGCAAGGGTAGTTACACGATCTCCTCGTTTCTTTCCTGAGTGCCACTTCTAAAATAATTGCATTGGCCCCTTGTGCAATATGGCATTAATTTCAAGATTTGTATAATTATACCTATCAAGCCTTTTCACCCAAACAACCTGTATACCTACATTCTTTGCTTATTCCTGTAAGAAAATCTATTCAGCAACGGCCGTCCAGTTCTGACTTACTGTTTGTGCCTATAGAGTCAACGCTAACATTGGAACTAGGGCTTTTTCTGTTGCTGCACCAACTCTTTGGAATATGCTCCCTCTTAGTGTTAGATCAGTTGAAAATATTACACAATTCCGCCGTCATTTAAAAACTAACATGCATAACCTTGCTTATCCACCATAGCTCCTGTCATGTTCATCTATCTGTTGACAATTTGAATACGGCTTATCGATTTTGATATATACCAAACATTTTGTTTTGAATCGCTTCTGAACTTGGAAGTTACCTTATTATATTACGTAACCATGTTTGCACAGAACTAGACGGAGGTTACGCTCACAATTAGGATTATGACGTCAGATTATGTGACTCACGAGTGGCTTACTGAGTACTAACGAGAGCGGGAGGAAAGAATCACCTATTCACCATTGAACTTCAATGTTATAATCGTGCTGTAATACAATAATATATTATAACTATGCGAGCGAGCTTTCAGGGGAACCGTTTTTATTTTGATAAGTCTAGAGACTCATATGAACGTTATCACAGCATGGAAGGCGGCGCTTTATTGTCTAAACAATGTCACTCCACATACACACGCGAGATGAACACGCACACGCACGCGCGCACGCACGCACGCACGCACGCACACACGCACGCACACACACACAAACACACACACGAACGCACGCACGCACGCATGCACGCACGCATGCATACAAACCCACACACACATACGCACACAAACACACACAGCAGTTGGCACACACACACGCACACACGCACAGACAGACAGACACACGCACACACAAGCGCGCACATTGCTGCAAGCTCTGGCAGCTCACGCACGCACGCACGCACGCACGCACGCACACATATGCGTCATGTTTAAAATAAATGTATATTATGTCACCTATTGAAAATCAAGTACACCGTAGCAACAATAATTATTATATGCGATATAAATATATAAGTAAGACATTTCGTTGTGCACAGTCAACAACCTCGATTTTTCCGTCGTAACCCGAATGGGACTTGATTTGAAACTATCTTTTCGACAATTCTCTAAATAGGTTGAGTGTATTAGCAGTGAACTCTCGTTGATCAGCAGTTACACAATTCACTCCAATCTTGCTTCCTGCCAGACGTTTCCGCCAAGATTCCGTGCAGGCATCCGCCGCACGGATTAGGCATTTCTTTATATTGGAGGGTCGTAAATATTATCCTACGTTGCTTCATCGCAGCACATGAAGTCTACGAGACACTGGACGTAGTATGGATCGAGACACCGGTTACGACACAAGCGCATCTACCCATGGTCACCAGAAGGAACGACATGCCTTCTCCACGCACGAAGATTAACGGAAACAATATTAACACTCACCAATTGTAATGAACGCATCGTACGAGTAAACACATTCCTACGTCACCCGAAATAAATAATTGCACCTTTAATGGAATAATGGAAGGGGATTGAAAATATCAAGTATATACGAACCGCCATTGTTTTTATATAATGAGTCAAGACGATTGCACCGTAAAACAAACAAAGGTAGAGCTATAGCATTAAGTGGGCAACCAATCTCGATTCTGAGTAATCAAGACTACATCGTCACTGCTCAGTGCCTGGTGAGATGGTGAGTTAATTGGACGAGATACTTGGTTAATTGTACTTCATATGACTCTGTGGTTACACAGAATGTTCACTTGCCTTGCTTTCGTTGACGACTCCCGCTGTTCACTGCTTCCCTGACACGGGGTGTCTCATCGAAATGTCCTCTGGTCGTCCTCTTGTGGTTATAGGGCGGCCGCATAGACTTACTCGGGCCAGTAATTGTAATCGACACGTCCGTATTGACAACAGGCTACGACATTGACGCTATATAACAAACTGCCGTATATAGCTCCGTGTCACTATCTCAGGGCAATCTGCCGATCTTCCTCATTGCGAAACGATAACATTGACATTTCTCGCTAACATTCCCGAGCTGTGAGATGACATCCACCTCGTGTCGTAGATTCTGCTTCTGTGGCCGTATAGAGACCCACACATCCAAATGTACCCATGTAGATCGTCACAGGCCACCTGAGCGCTTCACCGGCCATTACCCATAAAGAATTCCCACCACAATGTGTATTGTGTATTAGATGTGGAATTCCACTAGATATGATTTTGGCAGAGGTTTTGCGCTGACAAATGAGTCGCTAAAGTGTAGAATTAGAAACATTGGCATCGGTGTTTGCAAGTGATGACAGCATACGTTTGCCGGACACGTGTGTCAATGTAGTGGTTATTAGGCATTCACAATTGACCGGAGGTGGATCAATTTAGCACTGTCAGATTTGGAATGTCTTGCTAAAAAATGAAACATGCCATGCATGTTCACGAAGTGTAGTTAATTGTTTTTATAATGTGCTATGCAATTTAAAAAAAGAAACCCCGTGACCACAGCAGTGAACAAATATATAAACGGTCTCACTGGATTTAGACCTCTAGCATTAAAGTTAATAAAATTATATGTGAACAAATAACTGATATCAAGTAGCGACATTATATGCCATATCTGAAAAAAATAGGATTGTAAAAGCTAATGAATGTTTGATGATAATGATAATAATGATAATAAATTGGTGGTGAAATAGCACACATTTAGCAATTCTTCTAACAATGATTGGCCTCACGGTGCCGAATCTGGAAGGCTTGCAAGTGTGTCACCACAACACGCTTGCACGTACACACACACATGAACGCCTGCATATCAAGCAAGTCGCGATCAATGACTCGGTAGTCACTATAGTTAAAACTGCCCGCATGCATGCCTGAAATAAAAGTATTTGGATCTTGACGAAGATATTTGAATTTCACAATTCGGTGACGTCGCTTGCAGAGTTTCCGTCAGGGTTCAGTGCATAAGGATAGGTATACGTGCGCACACGTGAGATGAAATTTGATCTGGCGTGTAATGAGACACTGGAAATAAAGCCTCGGTTGTGGGACGATGGCGACCAAACATATTATCTTCTTCCAGGGTCGCGCAAGTATTTGTTCAAGCAAAAAAATTCCCGCGAGTTCGTGAAAATTATATATTTACATTT
>CM034538.1:18020168-18065168 GCA_020002185.1 Paraescarpia echinospica | reverse complement strand
CCATTATAAATCAATTAGTCTATTACTAGTACACCAATGGCAAACACAACTTTATCATTTGGTTGGGAGAAAAAAGTCACCTGTATGTTTTTGCAATACACGTCTTTTCCAAGAGGAGTTGCTCGCAAAGGTTATAGACCATTACACGCGATCAATACAGTATAATATCGCCTTGCATATTGCGTACGGACGATGCCATTGTGGCGCCTCGTATTTATGGAATCGCTGGAAGCGAACACAAATGGTGCTGCCAAATCCATACACATAACTATATGGTCCAATTCCAAAACTGGTAAACGAATAAAGTCATGGGAATGTACAACGTAGGCCTATGCTTGTCCAAAGCGTGGCGTGTGAAGGGCGAGCGAAGGTGTGGGAATGCGGTCGCGTGCATGCATGCATGCATGTTTGCAGGTATGCATATCAGACAAGCAGTATAAATAAACATCTACATTGAACAACGCCACATATACAGGCATGCATGGATGCATTCAAATAATGTTCTTTGCCTCGGGATTGTTCTAATTTCTTCCCCACGGCAGTCACCATTGCGGACAGGAACAACGAGAGTTCATGCTGCGACCGCAGCACACAATAACAAGACGTCGACTTATGCGGCATCATAAGATTTTGTGATCATGGGCTTCTTCAGCAATATAAAACCAAGTGGGTGGTCCGAAATGCAGATGCATCAGATCCAGTATAAATTATAGCTGTAACGCAATTATTTTCGAATTACTCAACAACGACCTCTCCAGCACATAAAGCGTGCCACGGTTTGATTATTGGCATGTGATTGTCTCATCTAAATATAAATTCTATATGTCAATCAGAAATGACAGCAAGAAACAGGAAGACGTCAACGCCATCAATGGTTCAAGGAATGTGGTACATTAAATCAGGCCAGTCCCATCATCAAAATCTCCCGTTACCCTTAGATGAAGGTAATCTGTATAACGAACACAATCTTATAAATATTTATACATCCCCTTGTCACACGATCTTGAAACGAAGCAGTTTGTCACACAAATGACAACTATATAGAACGAACCATGCACCACAAACCACACAAAAGGCAACATTCGAAATGAACCTAAGCAAAGGAAGTTGGTTCGCCAATAGTTAGAACATATTAGCTCAATAGTAATAAATATTTAAGGCGTTAGTTCAATGAGTTTAAATTGAGAGAAGAGCTAGACGTTTCGTTTGCCGAATATATCACGATATCAGCGCAGTGGTGTCAATGCCCGACGACCTTCGTCTACTGTCGTTATAAAGACATCGCTGGAACTCCGCTATTATAACAAAATTACAATCAATTTAGTCTCGCTAACAACCCAGGCATATCTCACGACATAACTGACAAGTAATCATAATGTACGTAGTTTCCGGATCCGCAGCCAATAATAACGATAAAGAAAACGTCACCCCAAGAACAGTGTCATTGGACGTAAGTTATCTTACAGCAGCGGACGAATACAATGTGTAAACAGACACAGGTTCTGCGTCTGTTGTAAGATATATAACGACAAACAATCCCTTCGTTTCAACTTTCTTTCATTCATTCTGTTTGCGTTCTTTCTGTGTTGCGTACTACATACTGATTGTTGAGCGAGCGTCAGAAAAGAAAACACAAGATTGAAGACAGAAGGAACAGACAGCGGAAGAAAAAAAACGGAACTCATTGTAGTAAATTAATATTTTGCTATCGAAACATTGGAAGGTAATACATAAAAAAACGATATGAGATGTTTGTACATGCATACCACACACAGCGTGACACGAACCGCATATTTGAATGTCCATACGATAATCTCACGTCAATGAAGGTGGGAAAATGATAATGGGCACCAGTTTCAGCTTGGAATGTGAGCGTGCGTGACAGGAACCTCACAGATTTGATACTTGTTATTAATATCGACAAAATCTGCTCGCTTCACTGGCGGTAATGTTTCGAGCCACCGCTGCCAGCAACAGGCCGATAAGACAACATCCGAACGGATATTATAACAGTCCAACAAATCGTATCTGATTGGATCACGACCCGATCATGCATATCGCCATATCCGACCATCCACTTTTGACCTCGATTTTCCCACGCCGGATATGTATCATCTGGTAGCGTTGATAAAGGTGTCGGACCCTTTATGTCCATGTCAAGTTAGCAGCGGTTATAATCTATCTTAATAAATTAATTTTGTATACCCGAATAAAATTATCGAATTAATCAAGTGATTTATTAAAAATCAACAGCATCATTAACGATAGTATTCAGTTAGCGGCGGTGTCAGTAGTTAACTCAGTGACTTCTTATTGGCAGCAGTGACGTATTTAGAATTTCGGAAAGGCCTTTACACACACACACACACACACACACACACACACACACACACACACACACACACACACACGCACGCACGCACGCACGCACGCACGCACGCACGCACACACACACACAAACACACGCACGCACGCACGCAAACACACACACACACACACATACACATTATATATATATATATATATATATATATAACATCATGATAAATGTGAGTCACTCATTGGTTTACATTGCTATACCATTTATAATAACATTACATATACGCCTAGTAGCCTGCCACGAAACGTGATCTCAAAACCATATAGGATGTAAACCAATTCACCAAATACGCCACAGATTGGCAGCGGTGACTATATCTGCGTTGATGCAATACCTAACATAGCAGGAGAATGCTTGCACATGTCTAAAACATTTGATTTTTAATTCGTTTATGAATTGTATTTCTAATTAAAACATAACCGTATCAAGGTTGTAAGAACGATGTTTGTTTATTGTTCCATCTGTAATAGGCCAACTGTGCATTGTTGAGCAATATAACACATAGGCATGACACGGCTTTGTGCGTGGTCATTTGTAAACATTCTCACTATTTTACCCCAAAATATGTTTGAGTTAACAAAATCGACATGTAAGCGTATTTTCCGTACGTTCTAATGATAATCTAAGAAAACTGAAATTATTAATTAGTTATTTAATGTAATGTTTGAGCGTTGTGGCAAAGAGAGTTGTGTGTATGTTGGGTTATTATTGGTTAAGTTGCAGGAAATAGAGCGGCCCAAGCTTGCGCCATACAAACGTCAAGACGCATACTGACATATTTATTGTTGGTGTAGCGTGGCGACAAATGAAAAGTAAAGAAAATTTTCGATAAGGTATTATACTTACATATAAAAAACTTTTTTTTATAAAACGATGTCTGTGTGTTTACAATAAAGGAGAACATATCTCTCTAACTTCTATCAAGAGGGGCATCAAAGTATTGTCATATTTACATTGGAAACAACCCCAGTTTATGAAAGGGTTGAACAAGATTTAACAAGATTGTCATCCGAGCAAAATAGCCAGATGGCAAGTGGACAAGGAAGCCGGCTGCTTATCGAGATTTAAACTTTTGTTGTAACTATGTGTAGAACTTTGTTCTTCTGAGATATTTGTCAGTTTTTTTTTAAACGTACACACGCTGCAAGCAGTTACACAATCAGTAGATCGTCTGTTCCATTCATTTATCGGACTTTGTAAGAATGTGTATACTCTCTCATGTCGAATCATATCATCCAGTACGTGTCCATAGCTCTATCTTTCTTAAGTGAGAACAAACACTGCCTTGTCTTAAAATTGATAATGTATGACCATTTTTTAAACACTAATTGGCAGTGTGGAGAAAATGAAAATGTAGCTGATATACTAACATATGCATTGATGTGTACACAATTTTTGTGCCGGTTTTTGGACCATGGCATTCTCATGAGCAATGCACTTGATGAGACAACAGCTGGAAGTGAATTATCTATATCTGGCTTAATATTGTCAATAAATAAACAACATGGTGTAGTTTTATTATTTGTACTCTCCTTATATGACAGTGTACCAATATCGGTGTTACCGGATTACGTTGTTGTGCAGTACTGAGGCCTATCATGTAACACGTACAGCGAATCGATGACGTCATTCTCTTTATTGTGATTTCCCGCAGTGCACTGCGGCACGGTCAGTTTCCTGTTGATTTATACACAGCGTTGTTGGAATTCGTCTGATCGGGACAAATGTCTTGGCGAAAACGTTGTATGGTATATTCCGTCAGAGTAACCAAAATCCAATCGAACTAGCGCAATGCCATTCCCGGGACCAATGGGTTCTGTAGTACCATCGTGGCAGCTCCTAGAGGAAAGTGCCTATTACGCACACCCCTAACTTAGACGCATCGTACAACTCAACATGCCATACTAATTAATAACCACATGAACTATTATAGCTGGTGGTCGTTTAACATTTGTATTTTTTGGTTTGAACATTATGGAAAAACTTACTTTGGGGAAACTGGGCGTTTTTGGAACACTATTCTTAAAACGCTTGAGGTCTCAGGGGGTGGGACAGCCTGTTAGTGGTGTCAAGGGGTGGGACAGCCTGTTAGAGGTGTCAAGGGGGTACAGTCGGAGGTTTTGGGAACGTAATGAATTTTGTTGGAGATGTTCGTGATGTCAAGGGAGTCAATGTTGTCAACTAGCCTATTACACGCGACATATGTGTCTACACATAGGATCAAACAAACAACAAGCATCGTTGGTAGTTCCAAATTATTCACTAGACGGAACAGTGATGGAAACGGTGAATATTATTGATTTTTCGTTCTTTATTAGCACAAAGAACAAAAACCCGTGCAGAAACATGAAAACTTTGACCGTGACAGCTCTAAAACAATATAACCAATAGACGAAAAATGGCAAATAGTCTGCCAACGTGCAGACTATTTGCACATATGTTTAACACATTTCGTGTAAACTTAAACCGACGACGTAGTTCTATAAAAAAAAAATCTAAAGTTCTAAACACACACACACATATATAAACAGACATCACTAGATGTCCATTCCGTGACGACAAGACAACAGTCCTACTTACGGGACGCCGAACGAATACCACGTCGAAACTCCACGCGCGCTGCATGCCGGGTAAACGGAAGTGTGTTACTACGCCATCATTCTATCAGCGTGCAAGTGTTATCACCTGACCATCGCAGATCAAGCGATTAACACGTGTTCACTTGGAGAAAACAGCGGTGGTTTTGCATCCCGGACATGCCCGCTGTAATGGCACCGGAACTGAACAATGATTATGAACCCATGTTACAATGTTTTCTCCTATTCGAATAGTATCTCACAATCGCAGCATGAACCCTCTCAAGGAGTGCAGCTGCTTGCGCGTCGGCGACAGATACCGTGCCTGGAGACATTATTAAGTCAGACACCGGTCGGGTGTTGCAATACAGAGATGACTGTGTTCCTATCTGCCTTATATAACAAGGGCCCATTAAGATAAGCGGTAATAGCAGTTATTACAGAAACTGGTATTAGTCCGCGAGGTGACTCAATACCCTGGAACCTCTTTCAACTTCTCGAAACCGACACCATTTGGGACATCTGTAAATAGTGATGCACATATGGCAATTTATAAAACAAAACAAACAGGTGAGTGAATAACTGTAAATAATTATCTTTGTGTTGCTTGACATATATCGCCAGTTGGTAGAGCAAAGACCTACGGTCTGCCCCCAAATGATACATTATGCTCTTTCTCTCTCCATCACCATCTCTCTATAACATTATTTATCCCACTCTCTTTTTATCTTCTCACTCTGTCTGTCTGTCTGTCTGTCTGTCTGTCTGTATCTGTCTGTCTGTCTGTCTGTATCTGTCTGTCTGTCTGTCTGTATCTGTATCTGTCTGTCTGTCTGTCTGTCTGTCTGTCTGTTTCTCTCTCGGTCTCTCTCTCTCTGTCTCTCTCGGTCTCTCTCTCTCTGTCTCTCTCTGTCTCTGTCTCTCCATGTCTCTCTCTGTCTCTCTGTCTCTCTGTCTCTCTGTGTGTCTGTCTCTCTGTATGTCTCCCTCCCCCCCTCTCTCTCTCTCTCTGTCGTGTCTGTCCGCTTGTCTCTCTTCACTCTCTCGTCCATCTCTCTCTCTCTCACACACACAAACATAAACACACACACAAATATACTCACTCGCTCACTCACTCACTCACTCACTCACTCACTCACTCACTCACTCACTCCCTCACTCACTCACTCACTCACTCACTCCTCACTCACTCACCACTCACTCTACTCCACACACTCTCTCTCTCTCTCACACTCACTCACTCACTCACTCACTCACTCACTCACTCACTCACTCACTCACTCACTCACTCACTCACTCACTCACTCACTCACTCACTCACTCACTCACTCACTCACTCACTCACTCACTCACTCACTCACTCTCTCTCTCTCTCTCTCTCTAACGCATGCACGCACACACTGTATTTCTCCTTCCACTCTGTATTCAAAACGACTTTTTTATTTTCCCGCTTGATAAAATATGTAGCCTGTAAGTTGCATGATTACTCATTTGCAGGTTACATGAGTGCTCAGTTTTAATGTAAAATACTTTCATCTATCGGTAGTTTCTTTTTATCTGCTATACATGTTATTAAGGTTAATTAATTAAAGGGGAAACAATATAAGTATCGTACTTCTTGTTGGCATCTTTCGAAACATCATTACCAATGATGCTATGCATTATACTGTATAATTGTTGTTGGTGTTGTTGTTGAAATGAATTCAATTCAATTTATGTATTTGTGTGATTGATCACATTTAAGTTTGAATTAAATATGATTATCCATGCAGCAATTAACTGAACATTGCATAGAATGAAAGCTACACACCGTTTTATAAATGTTTAGAATATTATATTATAAAGCTTTTCACAAACAGGACTGGATATAACGTAAGGCGATCGCCCTAACGCAGACACACCACACGAAACCTCTATTATCACGGTTGAACCGATTCTCATATGTGGTTGTGAACCATGGACACTGACACAAACACTTCAGAAAACACTTGACTGTTCACACACAAGATTACTACGTCAAATATTCAATGTCTCCTGGCGCGATCACATCACCAACCAGAAGTTGTATGGCAGTCTATCACGGATCTCCACCACCGTGAGGCAACGACGACTAAGTCTGGCAGGGCATGTGATGCGACACGAGGACATTGCTAACCGAGTTCTCCTTTGGAAACCCGAAGGCCCTCGGAGAAGAGGTTGCCCCAACATGACCGTGAGAGACACCGTTCAGAGGGACACCGGCCTCAGTGTGACGTGTCTGGCTCCCACAATGTCAGACAGAAAACAATGAGAACAACTCATCATGTCGCCATGTTAAGTGGATGACACAAGTAAGTATGGAAGCAAACAGGACACAATATTTTAGAAATTTATTGTTGCATGTTGATGTAGTTTGATCTGATTGATTTACACAAGACTCGGAGACCAGTTCGCATACAGCCTGCAGACAATTTGTAGTTGTAGTTCTAGTTGTTTCCACCGCTCGGCAACGTTCTATTAACTGACTAGTCGGTAAATACTGTAGTTACTATATAATAGTATGGTCTTATGAGGTCTCATTAAAATAGTCAGCCTTTTTCAGAAAATTATTGCCAAACCAACCTTTCTATGCTGGCACTGAAGGTGGTCACTACCAGGGTCTTGTCGTCCTCAGTGGTTCTTTTACGTGCCAAATTGAGACGGGACCGACATTAGCTGTTAGCGTAATATCTGAGTCACGAGGGATACACAGACACCAATGTTGAGAGCCAGGTTTTTTCACTAAATCTCATGGCTGCCCAGTCCGGGTTTTGAAATCAGAGCGCTAGCATGCCAGGCGGGTGTGTTAACCACTGCACTATCGCGCTCCCTAGTCAGCTATATTATATTCAATAAATACTAAGCTGAGGAACTCAAATGTCAAGTCAGTGTTATTCTTCAGCTTGGATACACTTGGAAACTAAAAAAGAATGCAAATTTTCACCAGCCTGCGCACAAGATTGTGTATAAATTGTTCAGACAGTGTTACGAACAACACTCTGTAGAAACAAACCAAACAGCTGCCAGTAGATAATAAAATAAAGAAAGGGTGATGCAGGTGGACAAGACATGCCAGAAAAAACAACTAATTTATTGAAGCCATCAACGGCAAGAAGAAGAATAAGAAGACATACACCCAGGAAACCACCTACATGTGTCACTAGACACCACTCCATCACGTGGAACCTCCATGGGAGTCGAACAAGAGGAACGCCCAGAAAAAATCTAGCAGCGAAACAAACTACGAGAAGAAGAAGACAGACTATAAGTGAAAGGAGTTGGAGATGATGACTATCAACCATCACCAGTGGAGGACATTGAAAACGCTACAAGAGTTGATGTATACAAGATGCGTGCGTGCGTGCGTGCGTGCGTGTATTCCTAAAATTACAACATCTTGATGTCTGGGAATATTGGGCCTTCAAATTGTTTGCCGGGTCCACAACATTTCGGGTGGCTGTTAATATTTTAAACCTTATGTCGAACACTGGTATTCTCAGACCGGGGGTTCTCGCAACGCATGTTGTAGGGAGACTCGACCACCAGTTCGTTACCCAAACGACGTCTAGGGTCCAATCGATGTTGTGCAAGCAGAAATGTGGCTGAAAAGGACTGATAGTCTTTGTGGCTCGGCTCAGGTCCGGGTAAACACCTATTTAAACTCGTATCGTCTTTCCGGTTTGTAACGTTAGACGGGTTGGCAGAGGCGTTGAGGCGGTGCGACAGAGATGCAGTGGCGATTTGAAGAGGGCTCTATTCAGTGCTGATCTCGTTGCACGAGGTGCGAACTATCGTCATGGACTGATGACGTGTTTGCGTCATTCTACCAATGTCTATGCTAACGCCTTTGTGAGGCGACCGAAGTAGCACCAATACTGTAAAAGTCGGAAAGACGACACTCTAGATCTGGCAAATTGTTTCGCACAGAATTTGGCGCAAAGATTCCGTTATATAACCACGAAGTTTGTGTCTAGTATACGATTGCTCGCTAATGTTGCAAAAACTGACAAATGCACGCACACCCTTCTCAAATGCACAAGTGCATTTAAAAACGTTTACCTCCTCGTTTATAAAAAAGTTGCCTCCTCAATAATTCGCTCGTCTCATTAAAAAAAATTCATTTTGTGAAAAAGCAATCCTGTAACAAGCCAGCTCGTTGGTGCAACATTTCGATGTATTTTTTTGCGAAATTACCAGAAAAACTATTAACTTGTTTAATGTTTTTTGAGAAGGCAAGAATGTCGATGACATCATCATAGATGCGTTGATGTTAGCGCATATTCGTACTGCGCTTTGAAGATTTCAATTTGTATTGATTTATTGATTGATTGCATTTTATTGATCCCAACAGCAGAAACATAAATTATACAGATATACATACGAATACTAAGATACCAATTTTACAATAATAATTTACATAATATCAACAAAATACAAAACAAATCGCTGTGGGATGGGAGACTTCACTCTAAGCCCAAACATTTGTATTCTTTTTGCATATATTCCTTCCTTTTATATAATAAAACAAATTTAGTTTTAGCAAAACAATTTTCTTGTCAATCTGTTTGTCTGTCTGTTACGTAATGTGTGTGTTGCGTTGATGTGTTTCGTGCGTTGTGTAAGTCGTGTCATTTGAATTGATTATAGATCCAGAATTACATAAGTTTAAATTTTGTCTGACGATTTTATTAAAATAACTTGTTTTGCATAAATGAGTTAGCATGTCGTAGTAGACACGTCGTAGGTTTGTTGTATCGCAAAATTAATTAAAACAGATACGAACGAAAACAATCGAATTTAGGAGGCACTTTTAAACTAGTCACATTTAGTGTCATGCTTCTCCTGTTACAAATGATAGCGTTACCTACAGCAGGCGCGACCGTTGCTGTCGTCATAGTCATCATCAACGTTATCATCATATTAATTCCATCGACTTCACCGTCATCATCGGCAGTCAACTCAATATTGAGTGTGTCGTTTAAAACATCGAAAAAAGTCGACAAATACCGCGTAAGGGAGAGTTTCACATAGATAGAAAAGTTGGATTATCGGCAAGCCAAATACTTCCTTGTTCACTTGCCAACTGGGAGTTCAGCTCTGGGTGGCAATCGTGTTGCATCTCACTGAATCTTGTGTACGATCGTTGTGCATTCGTCAAATGTATCATTCAAATACAATTTGTATTTTGGAATATAACTGATAACTACTCCCTGGCGAACTCATTAAAAATACCGTGAATATGCCAAATGTCGTCCGAGCTGAGTCATTCAGTTTGTCACGATGGGGTAAACGGTCCCATTAGCATATTAGAATATTTTAAAGTTAATATTGCTGGGACCGTTTATCCCACGATGTGGGGCCCTTTTAATGGCAGGTAAAATGGCCCCCGGTAAAAAAAAATTATTGTTGGGATAACAAAACTATGGGTCCCAGAAGAAAGTTCATTATCGCATATGTTCTTCATAAAGACCAAGTCTTTAATGTGGTACACTGTTTGGCTCCTATAAGTGCATAGTTTCGTCCTATACCGTTCTTTTTTGTTAGGTGGGCCGTCTTACCCCACCTTTACCTAGATTGTTTGGTCAGGAAAAACAATTCGTGATACTAAACAAGCAAAAAACAATGTCAGTTACCATATATGCTATTTAAATTTGTTGTATATAACCAAGCTTGAGTGTGAGCCAATCAGCAAACTGGTTCAGTTCTTCATTAATAATATTTTATTGTATACTTATTTTATTTATTATTAGTATCTGTTACGTAGGTCTTGATATTTTTAGCTTAGGTTTGTTTAGTACATTTTATATTTTAATGCAGTTCTAGCCTTTTTATACTTTTAATTAGCTTAACTAGCCTATTATTTTTTAAATAATTTATTCATTAATATTGTATTGTCTATTTATTTATTATTATTCTATGTATGCCTTGATACGTTTAGCTTATGTATGTTTAGTACATTTTTGAGTTAATGCAGTTCTAGTCTTTTTCTACGTTTAATTCTATTGTCTACATTTTAGTAACTATTAGTTGTCAACACCCTTGAACAGAATCCTACTACTATAAACTATATTATTATTATTATTATTTTATCCCGCGACCAGACGGTCTTAGGGGATGCCGCGTTCACTACAAGTCTGCCTCAGTCTGAACACTACAGGCTATTGCGATAACTGATCATGCATATAATATGACAGTAAAATTATACAATCGCTGTGTCAGTATTGCTCGGTAATTGGCTTGTCCAGAATGTTCGTAAACAACGACGTGTCCGTTTCGAACGTGTGACGTCAATGGCCACTGATCGGTCACGGTTCGGTGGACGTGCACAAGCCGTAGGTATGTCTGGTTCTTGGAATAGGCGGGTAAACCGGAAGTGGTCGGACTCATCACGATTCGGACTTATTTTAACACAAATGCAGATATGTGATATATCAAACCACCATGCCCGTCTAGACATGCATTTCGACTTCCGGTCACACACGAGACTTTGGTGGTGGACATCACATTCTGCACAGCTGTTGTCCACTCTTGAACCACACCAGCTTGACGAAATGTCCGTTGATTGTGATCTCGTCTATGTTAAACTGTGCAGTTGTGTGTGTGTGTGTGTGTGTGTGTGTGTGTGTGTGTGTGTGTGTGTGTGTGTGTGTGTGTGTGTGTGTGTGTGTGTGTGTGTGTGTGTGTGTGTGTGTGTGTGTGGTATGGGCTTGGTCAGCTGAGACATTTAATCGGCTAATTAATTTGGCAGTCTTGTTATATTATATATTAATGAATAGTGTACCCACGTTATCATTTATTGTTAGAAGATATATTAGTAAATTTTTATTTAATTTTGAAGATACATCTTCACAAGATGGATGGACAGTGGCGATATGGAAGGCTTTGTGTCCTCACAGAAGCAGCTGTTTGAAGGTACCACACAACCAGCAAACGACCAAGTGCGATGGCAAGTGATGACATCCGAAGACTTCGCTTTGAGAAAGACATCTTACCAGGAAGCACTCAATCGCAAGAGAGAGGCAAAGCGTGGTATTTATATTTCTTGTGAATTAAATAGTTAATAAAAGCTAACCATTTCCAACACCGTTCAAGACTATCATACCACCAGTTTACTAGAAAAAAAACTACTTTTTGAACACTCAATTTGAATTGCATGGACAACATCATTCTGAAAGCTACCCAGACCTCACCAAGTCTAGTGTTATCAGGACAGTTTGATTACAATGCCAATGCCAACAGGGTTGGGGTCAAGTTCTTGGCCTTGTATTTGTTTTGTCTTTTTGAAATGACAAATACTTGTACAAAAATATTACTCTACTGTTTTTCCTCTCTGACGGACACCATTGAATCCCATCCTGTCTCAGAGAAGCTGTACTTGACCTAATGTACTTTTACTTTGAATTGTACTTGACCACAACCTGTTATACAAATCCTTTTGTGATGTACTTATAGGTTCTACTGTATCATTTCCTTCGAGTGGACGGCGTTTGGAGCTGGTTATTGCTGGTGCTCGACCTAACAAGAAGAGTGTTCAGGTGTCACAAAAAGTAGTTTCCAGTGTGCAGTCGGAATCTGACAAGATCAAGTTGCTGGGCACGGTTGTCCTCATTCGTCGCACTGGACACGTCCTTCCTCTCAACTCCTCCAAGTCATATATCAAGTAATCAATTAATTAAGCCTAGACACTCAACATGAAATGGTGTTTTTTTAAATAAAAAATGCTCAAAATGGTTTACGCCGTATTATGATAGATTTGTATATTTTCTATCAATAATGTTCAATTTTATAACAATTACAAATAAAATCTAAAATATTTCATTGTATGTCCTAAAACAATACACTTTAAAACAGAAAATTGTCTCTAGGCTCATCCGTTGACCATCCAATCAATTAATCAATTAGCTCTAAAAAATAAAGATATCAAAACACACAACATTATTGCATGCACAGGTAAAGTTGCCACACATATAAAGTTTACGAGTATGATAAATAACACATTAAAGTATCCCAAAACGAAAACTAACACAGCACCCAAACAGACATTTGACTAAATATAAAGTTTTTCCGATCATAAAATAATATCAAACCCAAGCACTGCCAGCACACCAGAGAAGGGCAGTACCTCGAGTTATCCGGGGTTGCCCGGGGGAAAAGGCAGCCGCCTGCACTAAAACGTATTTGAAATTTAGACCCCCCAGCCGAGATCCCCACCACCTGGATGATTTTTAATAAAATCTGAAACTATGAACCAATCTTAAATTTTCTCAAAGTGACAGTATTCATACTAAATCACCATACATACCCAAACACCAGTTTGTGAAATGTATTTATCAGAAAACAAAACTACAATAATCTTATCATATTTGTGGTTGCAGCATTGCAACCCATCTACAGGACTGTGGCACTTTGACTCGCAATTGGACTCCACAGTGCTGGTTTGTTTAAATAATAATATCAGGGATGGGTTAGTTACAGTTATTAATACATTAGTGTTCACTAGTGCATTAAGTTTTTATGTTGAATAAATTCAGATATTTCCAGATAGACTGGTCGTGGATTCAGCAGAATATGGCATCCAATCAAACGTATATCAGTACATTGTTACAAAATTATGAAACATGCATATTTCATGGCAGCAGAGGAAATGGCAAAGAATGGAATCACTGCGCAACATTCAGATGATTTTCAGTTGTCTGACCTGTGTAGTTATTCAATTGTACAACTACAATTGTTTCAGGAGTTGGTCTTGATGATGCCTACATCATGAAAAAGAAGGACGACCAGCTGGTGCCATTTGAGTTGTATCCAAACCTGGATACCAACTAAGTCTGTGGCTGTGGTGTAAATATAACTTATATATATTCTGAGATGGTCTTCTACTGTCTGTTCATTCAGTAAGAACGAATGGTAATCCTTTAAAAACTGCTTACTTTAAAATCACATCACTTTTAAACGCTATACTGTTTTTCAACAATTGTTGAAAAACGGTATAGCAGTGAAACAAATTAATTTCAGTCTACGTTTTTTAAATCTGTAATTTTGTTAGTTAGGTGTTTGACCGCGACTGCATCAACAAAGAGCGATCACGCCGCTTACTACATTCTGGACAACAGGAACTAGCATGGGAATTTGTTAGTATTGTTTTCAATAGTCAGATTTCATTTACGTCTTTCTGTTCGGTGATAAATTCCCGCTACTATTTCTCTAAAATATAATTTATGAGTAGGCAGACATTTACAGACTGGATATTTTCGTGGTTGGCCAACTTTTGTATACACTTCCGGCAGACTTGTAACACCTGTCAGGCCAATTCAAAAATACTTGCCTGTGATGGAACAAAACTTCTCATGTTCTTTAAAAATGTGTCTCTGAAGGCATTTGAGTCACCAACGAGTAACTGTGCGGTGACACCATCACACAAACGTCAACAAACATTACCATACGTCAATTTTTTGCTTACTCTGACTATGATACGGACGAAAAGAAAACGAATTGTCGTCAGGCCCAATATGACCTCCTAGTTTTTGTGGCAAAGAATTCAAATTATTTACCAACTTCATCCAATGCCCACCATAAAAAGGGAGAAGTACCTTCCGAGCTGAATCTGATAGGCGTACAGACATCTTGAATAACATCACATCGGAGTGTGTCACCGTCTTTTCAAAATTCATTGATCAGGACTACCCATGTGATGTTATTCAACGACTTTGTCCACTTATGAAAGTCCTTGGCACTAGCTGTCCAATTACATCACTTGTTAATTGTAATTTAATTAATTAACCTTCCAATGAATTGCCCATGCCTATAATAATGTAAACAAGCCGATAGTTATAATCGTAAAATAATTTATACAGTGCAGCACGCTTATAACGAACTACTGGGTAGCTAACGAGTTCGTTATATCCGTGAATTCGTTATATGCGTGTACGCGTTTACCCACTAGGTGGCAGTGTTGTATGTGACAGTTTTCAAACTATATATATATATATATATATATGTGTATATATATATATATATATATATATATATACATATATATATATATATATATATATGTTAAGGGGCTGATTTGCGTCGATGCGATGGATGAGGGTTTGGACCAAGCGTCGACGGTACTAGACGTCGAAGCTTGTTATAATCCCCTCGTCCATGGTCTGTATGACAGAGGTGGTGTTGGGCGGCAGGAACTTGATGACGATGTTATGCAAACTGCCGTCAACTGTGTGAGCTGTGCAGTTGTCGATGAACACCAGAATGTTGTGTTTCTGAACACCCAGTCGGCAATTTAAGTTGCGCAGGAATTCCCCGAAGATGATGGCTGTCATCCATGCGTTGCTGTTGTTGTGGTAGTCTACAGGGAGTGATGACATATTGAATCTTCACGTCTTTGAAGCAGCGTGGCGTTTTGGCTCTGCCGATGAAGAGTGGCTTCAGTTTGTCGGTGCCATCCATGTTGGCGCCAAGAAGGACAATGACGCGTTCTTTTTGTTTTTTTTATCGCCATGACAAGTCTCCCCTTTCAGTGCGAATGTCTTGTCTGGCAGAAGGCGGAAGAACAGACCCGTCTCGTCGACGTTGTAAATGTCACGAGGGGAGAAGTGGAAGAACAGACTAGTCTCATCGACGTTGTAAATGTCACGAGGGGAGAAGTGGAAGAACAGACCAGTCTCGTCGACGTTGTAAATGTCACGAGGGGAGAAATGGAAGAACAGACCAGTCTCGTCGACGTTGTAAATGTCACGAGGGGAGAAATGGAAGTACAGACCAGTCTCGTCGACATTGTAAATGTCACGAGGGGAGAAATGGAAGAACAGACCAGTCTCGTCGACGTTGTAAATGTTACGAGGGGAGAAATGGAAGAACAGACCAGTCTCGTCGACGTTGTAAATGTCACGAGGAGAGAAGTGAAAGAACAGACCAGTCTCGTCGACGTTGTAAATGTCACGAGGGGAGAAGTGGAAGAACAGACCAGTATCGTCGATGTTGTAAATGTCACGAGGGGAGAAGTGGAAGAACAGATCAGTCTCGTCGACGTTGTAAATGTCACGAGGGGAGAAGTGGAAGAACAGACCAGTCTCGTCGACGTTGTAAATGACACGAGGGGAGAAGTGGAAGAACAGACCAGTCTCGTCGACATTGTAAATGTCACGAGGGGAGAAGTGGAAGAACAGACCAGTCTCGTCGACGTTGTAAATGTCACCAGGGGAGAAGTGGAAGAACAGACCAGTCTCGTCGACGTTGTAAATGACACGAGGGGAGAAGTGGAAGAACAGACCAGTCTCGTCGACATTGTAAATGTCACGAGGGGAGAAGTGGAAGAACAGACCAGTCTCGTCGACGTTGTAAATGTCACCAGGGGAGAAGTGGAAGAACAGACCAGTCTCGTCGACGTTGTAAATATCACGAGGGGAGAAGTGGAAGAACAGACCAGTCTCGTCGACGTTGTAAATGTCACGAGGGGAGAAAGCAGCAAGTCCGGAAGATCTTTCATAAAGGCTTCGACGACTCTGGTATCGACGGCAGCACTCTCGCCACTGGCTGTCTTGAAAACAAGACCTTGGCGGCTGCCTCAACGAGATCGAATGGGGACAGTCTAATTCGTTTCTTTCTTCCGGGGCTGGCATTTGTCTCCTACTGCTGTAGAAGTTTATCGTGATTCTTCAAGATGGTGCTCAGGGAACTAGGAACTGTGCCGTTTTCTTCTGCCAAAGCGGACTGTTGCCGTCCATCATCTACGGACCGAATGATGGCAATGTTAGTCTCTAGATCTAAGCACTTGCGTTTCTGACCCGACATTGTAAATCGGCGTGAACAGTATGACATTCAAACAGTCGCCTGATTAACAACTTTTAAACGGGCCTATTGATACAGAATCACATTTCCCAGCTGTCGTAACAAAGTCTGCATCGAAGTCGCTGCATGAACAAAATGTGTGAAATATGGCTTTGCTTATTATAATCGATTCGATGATGAAATAAAAGCGATCCTGTAATCAACTCAACGCAATTACCTATCAGCATGAGCTTTTGATATAATTAACATACGTGTATTTGCTATATATGTACCAAGTTTCAACTTTATGTCACAATTCTTTCAATTTATAATAATGATGTATGTTTATCCCCCCCCCCGTTCCAAGGCTCAAGAACAAGCGAAGTGACTGTATCAGTTAACAAAATCAGTATTGTCCACAACAAAATACTTATTTTTATTTGCAATTTACAAAATAACTATAATTCAATCACATGTATTTATATTCAGGTTTATATTCACAAATCCATACACAGGGGTGTATATGCAGCTCGGTCGTTCTGTATCAACTTACCTAACATTCAGATAGTTTCCCAGGTGACTCAGATTCTCATAATTCACTTTAAAAATCCTACTAAATATGTTTGGTTTTACAACGGAGGTGTGCAATTTTTCAAGTCTTAATTCTAAATAATAGTCTTGGAGATATAGACAATTGAAAGCAGGGCGTCTTGTAAGATGTTCACACCAATTAAGCATATTTTATGTTTTTAGCCATGTTTGGAACCACAATCTTGCCAAACACCATTCTGGTAGGTGAAAATAGTTGCTTTGTCCAGATCAGCAAAGATTAATAAGCGTTGTTCCCTCATTGCATCATGGAACACTGTAGCTTCTTCAACCAGTCTGCTTCACGGCGGTGACAACGTGATACTTTTCTCGGTCTTCAGCAGTTATGATTATTGACTACACCACAGGATGCATAGTCTTTAGTTACCAAAAATAAAAGGTAGTAAAGGTATGTCGTTACTCTGTGAATCAATCTAGATACTGCTGTAGACTTCTGCATGGAGTCAGCGACGACTGCTAACATATACACTACCTGACCGGTATTTATCACCTGATTGACAGAAACGCGTTTCAGTCCGGGAGGAGCAAGAACCAGTAGGTTAAAGACCACCGTTCTGAGTCCATGACAGGTTACGTATTTAAATAGATTGTTCAGTGTTCTACCGATAGATCACCGCACCCCATCTGTAAGTCAGTGTTTCCATATTCCTCTTAAGCTCATCTGAACCCAGAAATTATTGTAAACCTTGTGGCAAGCTTCTTCATATCACCAGCACCACGCATCATCCAGGATGGAATACCACCAGAGCGGGTGAGTTCATGATATCTTCCTCGTCATATTCAACATTGAAGAAAGACGGTCTTGACTATTGTGAGATTCGTGGTCTTTCTGACCACGTGATACAACACGTGTAGTGGCTTCATTGTCACTTGTAATGCCGGTGATGTCATTTTGCACCTTCTATAGTATAGTCGACCCATCCCTTCAGTTGGCTGATCTGCTGAAACTTGGTTGAAGCGCCTTTTGGTTTTCCACAACAACGTTGAACACTGCATGAGCCCATAGCGCTGTCTTCTCGTGGAGTTCCGTGTCTGCAAGATGGACTGGTTCCATCAGGCATAGTCTGTGTACTAATGACGTTGTGTACCGTAGACAGTTAGTCTTGGCAACATGGCAACGATGGCTTCTAGTTGTCACCCGTCTCAGCCCTGGTGATGTTTAACATGATCTTCATAATGTTCACGTATAATGATCACATACTAACGTTTGGATTGCCAGACTGATTCCTGCTAAACTCGTCTATACGATAGTGAACATTCTCGTCCCTCAATATATACGACACTATAAAGATTGGATGTGCAAACAACTTTGATATAGGTACCTACATGATAAACACATTTCGATGAAATAATATATTTATGTTGGATTATTCTATGCATGTGTCCATCAATTCAATGTTTAGCATAAATTAGCACAGACAGTACATATGCCAATGGGACTCTGAAAACATGCCTGCATAGAATGATTGGCTGTGTAAACAACTTTGATATACGCTGTAAACACATTTCGAGAAAATCACGTTTGTATGTTAGATTAGTTAAAACATTTATGGGTATTTTCAACGTTCAACTTGTGTGTGTGTGTGTGTGTGTGTGTGTGTGTGTGTGTGTGTGTGTGTGTGTGTGTGTGTGTGTGTGTGTGTGTGTGTGTGTGTGTGTGTGTGTGTGTGTGGTGTGTATGTGTGTGTGTGGTGTGCGCGCGTGTGCGTGTTTGCATGTATGTCTGTATGTATGTCAGCAAGTGCGCGTGCGCGCGCGCGTGCGCGTGATTGTGTGTGTGGAAATCTGATGTATCTCAGACACAGTTTGGTTTTCATATTTTTTCAAACTAGAACTTCATGAAGTTAGTCAGTGATGGTGAAGAAAGAAACTTGACAGTTGTTTGACCACGAAAACGTGAATTGTATCAGGCAAACTAAGCTGCGCGTTATAGAAATCTCTTCTTCAGCCTTTTAGTGGTTATAAATGATTGCCTCGATTTATTTTGTACTGTATGCAAGAACATAAGTATAGCTTTTGTTACTTTGTGGTAACAGATATATAGGACACACGCACACACATACGCACGCATACACACATGGCACACATGATATTGGCACAGTGACACTCGTCGCAGCTCATCAATTAATCCAGTCTCTTTCACGCATCGCCGGCTTTAGTGTGCCTCACATATCATGACGTCACTTCCACGTTGGGTGATTCGCGTACAACTGATCGCTATTACCGATAAAATGTTGACAAAATGGTTGCGACAAAGCAGGTGATGAATAACTCATGTTGTGTTTGTTGATTGGGAGTTATCTCAGTACATATCTCAGCAGACCTACACCGAACATGTACTAAACTGTTCAGTATACCATTGTGAAAAATCGGCTTGCATGTAGATGGAGTACGGCGTTTCATAATTATGTTGCATAAGTATTTAAATAATAAATACACTACAATTACGCAACGGGTTTTCGTGGGCAACTGTCACATCGTTATTACATGATTAATGCTAGTCAATGTGTATCTATCAATTTCGCTTGCATACAGTTGTTGGTAGTGTTTGT
Source organism: Paraescarpia echinospica (assembly GCA_020002185.1). Taxonomy (NCBI): domain Eukaryota; kingdom Metazoa; phylum Annelida; class Polychaeta; order Sabellida; family Siboglinidae; genus Paraescarpia; species Paraescarpia echinospica. The sequence goes on along the minus strand of CM034538.1, from coordinate 18,045,261 downwards.
GTATAATATAGTTGACTAGAAACACATTAACGTTTGTTTATATATATGCAATAACCAACACAAATTCAATGTACACGCTGTGGTAGAGTAGATAATTGAAACAGGCCAAACGATGATGTTTATTATTGGAAAGTGAAGCCACTTTGGAAATAATGTGCTCTAAATACGAATGTGCTCTCTACTATGCAAACCAGATAGGATAACTTTGCACAGCCCCGCCTGAAAGGTTCCTTATAGCCCACATTCTTATTTAAGCATGACGATAACATAACATGGAAGTCGGGACGCTGGAGGGTGGCTGAGCCATAAAATATTGACAGCGTGCTTAGCCCCTCGATGTTTTGTGAAAGTGTCTATGTTTTTGGGAGCGTCAATTTGTAGTGCAGTTGGAGAATCCGAAAAAATTCCAACACTACTCCACATCGAAATGCGAAAAATCTCCAACACTAGCTACTCCTTCGAAAATATCACCAAGACTCCCGATCGAAACGCGAAAAATCTCCAACACTACCTCTGTATCTACTGATGTCACGGCCTACAGCAGCTTTGGGGGTTCAGCCCCCAGTATTTTAGTGGGGGCTTTAGCATAGTTTCAGCTTTGTTCTTCTAGAAAATATAGTGAATCCCTATATGTATAAGCAGGCTTCAGTCTGAAGAAAGCGTCTGTTTTCTTGCTCATGCGATTCTTGATGTCAATAACACCTTCCCTTCCATCTTTACACACTGTGCTTCACAGGTAAGTGAAGGTGTAAATGCATGTTTACCAAAACTAAAATAAAAAGTTATGTAACATTCTTCAATTATAAAAGTATCATATGACAAGGGTTTCTTTTAAAATCGTAGCTAAATAAAAAGTGTAATGCAATCGGCAGTCAACACGATTTCGAGTGTGAAATTAGCATCATAACAAACGTTCATGGAAGTTAAAAAAAAAACAATAGCAGCTGATTTATATTAAATTGTTCGGAAAGACACTATCACCGGAGTTGTCTCTTATATTCGGATCCTCGTCGTGCTGTACTATTCGAGGTAAATATAGTCTCGCCCTCTAGCTGACACTTTGTAATTAATTACATCGTTTCGCCATCTATCGGATGTATTTTGGAAGCACAAAGGAATCGCCACCTTGCGGAATTGTTTTCACAATTAGTTATCATTGTAGCCGGTTGGTGGCGTATTGTTTACGAAAATAAACTGCACGTGTAAATGGCGGCATTTACGATTTCCGCTGACAGATGACTATGTTGCTTCGTCGTTTGCCACTTATGAATTTACCCTATAACAAACATTCAGAGCAGTTCTACGGCGAATATGAGTTATACCATTTTGATACAACGTCGCATCTCTAGTGATACTGATGTGGCGATGGTAGTTCCGGAACGGTATAATGTTGACGTTCACCTGTTATCGCCCACAAAAATGACAACAGTTAAACAATAATTAAATATGATGCGTTGTACAAACGAGTGACAGAGATCGTTGTTTAAAATGACGTTGTTAATATATCTATGACTAGTACGTGCACCACATAATAACAATGGCTGTATGCCAGTGCTGTTATATCGCGACATAAATGTCTTGTTGAAGATTCAAGGTTTAATATAGGGCCAATAATTTAAATGAGCACTCAGCCTGCAAAATCATGAGTAAGTTCAGCAAACAGACCACAAAACAGACAACGCTGTTTCAAAGCTGGGGTGGCAAGAAACATGCTAGCTGTACCACAAAGTCTGCTTCAATAAACACTGAGGCATCTACTACATCAAACCAGAATGGTGTCATTTGGGTAGATGACGAAGATGATGACGACGAATCACTGGATGACCTACTTCTGACAATCCCACTAGGAGATGATTCCGCTCTCCATCAGCCACAGGCACCCAGAGATGTCATAAATCATACACACATCAATAAAACTGTCCAACAGACTCTATTAACTAATCATACAAATTTATGTGCAAGCAAGGTAACAGTGCGTAATTCAACTGCCTCACGGTTCAGTGAAAACAAGGGAGCAGCATGTAATTCGACTGCCTCCCTGTTCAGTGCTGTTCGATATACCAGGAATCAAACAGTAGAAGAATTGCATGAAAATTCTCAGCCAATGCCCGACTGCAGCGATTTGCCCGGATTTGACCCCCATGCGGGCAGATTGTGGATATACCCTACAAATTATCCTGTTCGTGATTACCAATTCAACATTGTGCAGACAGCGCTGTTCAAAAACACGCTTGTGGCCCTCCCCACTGGGCTCGGCAAGACGTTCATTGCGGCTGTGGTGATGTACAATCTCTACCGGTGGTACCCGCAAGGAAAGGTCGTGTTCATGGCACCCACTAAACCACTGGTCGCACAACAGATTGAAGCATGCTACAATATAATGGGCATTCCTCAGGATGACACAGCTGAAATGACAGGTAAACGATTAAGAAATCCACATAAAAGCATATTAAATAATTAGTCGTGAACGCTCTAGTTGTTTGCTGCTAAGTCATTTTAAGAATGTTGTGCTAGAACAGTATATATATATATATATATATATATATAATTTGCAATTATTCGTATTTAAGATTCACTTGCTGTAGCTTCATTCGTTGCAGTTGGCTGACTTCAAAACCAGACAATGTTCAATTGAATGTTAACAAGAGTTTCACTTGCATATTTATGTTAAACACATGGGTCTTTGAGTGCGGGTACATGTTTTGTAATTTATACAAATAGCATGCTCCGTGTTCTATGCACACAATGACACCACTTGATCATATTATAATCTTATACATTAAATATAAAGGTCTCTGAGTCCATTCAATTAGTGGGATTCAATCCTTGTATTGTATCTGACATACAAAACAATTTCAATGTTAATTTAGTAGTTAAATAAGATGAGGTAATTTAAGCGAACCCACTGAAAAAGTATGTACGCCTTTGTTAAATATTTTCACAAATCAACTCTATCATTTACAATTCTAGTTAGTTCTTTGGCATTGCCATCACAACTGGGTGTCTGTGAGCAGGTGCAATGCATCGTGGGAAGCGCAGTAAGGCGTGGCAAGCGCAGCGAGTCTTCTACCTCACTCCACAGGTGCTCATGAATGACATCAGCAGCGGTACGTGTCCGGCGACACTTGTCCGCTGTCTGGTAGTGGACGAGGCTCACAAGGCCATCGGCAATCACGCCTACTGTCAGGTGATGTTGATCAGTGTTGTCATGTTAGGGGCGGATCTAGAGAGGGTGGTCTGGAGGGGGGCATGAATTAGATCAGTTGTATTCGGTAGAGGGCACGTGTGTATAAATGTCCACGATTTTTATCCCGCGATGCTTTGTTTACATGCATTTGTATCAGTATGTGATGAATATTTTTTTTGGGAGGGCTGAGGCTCTCCAAAAACTTCCAGTTGCATCCACCTTAAGGCTCCATAAAAACCCACCTTCAGGCTAAAAAAAACGTCCAATTGCATCTCCTGAGGTTCCCCAAGAAACTACGTAAATTACAATGTTCATGTCAAATTACCCGAACAAGTAGGCTAGCGGGAGCAATGTCTAGGGGGCAAGCTGTCACTGTTCTCTCAATGGAATTTCTTTGATTTTGTAATCTAATCTAAATATTCAAAGATATTTTGGTATGTGTTGCGGAGTGTGCTCAGTGCCGTATCTATGATCTTTCATGGGGAGGGGAGTGTTCAGCATCTGTAACAATTTGGCTCATAGAGAGTCACAACTTCCCTGTCTACCACATCTGTTACAATTAAGGTCATAGAGAGTCACAACTACCCTGTCTACCACATCTGTTACAATTAGGGTCATAGAGAGTCACAACTTCACTGTCCACTACATATGTTACAATTAGGGTCATAGAGAGTCACAACTTCACTGTCCACTACATCTGTTACAATTAGGGTCATAGAGAGTCACAACTTCACTGTCCACTACATATGTTACAATTAGGGTCATAGAGAGTCACAACTTCCCTGTCCACCACATATGTTACAATTAGGGTCATAGAGAGTCACAACTTCACTGTCCACCACATCTGTTACAATTAGGGTCATAGAGAGTCACAACTTCCCTGTCCACCACATATGTTACAACTAGGTTCATAGAGAGTCACAACTGCCCTGTCTACCACATCTGTTACAATTAGGGTCATAGAGAGTCACAACTTCACTGTCCACTACATCTGTTACAATTAGGGTCATAGAGAGTCACAACTTCACTGTCCACTACATCTGTTACAATTAGGGTCATAGAGAGTCACAACTTCACTGTCCACTACATCTGTTACAATTAGGGTCATAGAGAGTCACAACTTCACTGTCCACTACATCTGTTACAATTAGGGTCATAGAGAGTCACAACTTCACTGTCCACTACATCTGTTACAATTAGGGTCATAGAGAGTCACAACTTCACTGTCCACACATCTGTTACAATTAGGGTCATAGAGAGTCACAACTTCACTGTCCACTACATCTGTTACAATTAGGGTAATAGAGAGTCGCAACTTCACTGTCCACTACATATGTTACAATTAGGGTCATAGAGAGTCACAACTTCACTGTCCACCACATCTGTTACAATTAGGGTCATATAGAGTCACAACTTCACTGTCCACCACATCTGTTACAATTAGGATCATAGAGAGACAACTTCACTGTCCACCACATCTGTTACAATTAGGGTCATAGAGAGTCACAACTTCACTGTCCACCACATCTGTTACAATTAGGGTCATAGAGAGTCACAACTTCACTGTCCACTACATCTGTTACAATTAGGGTCATAGAGAGTCACAACTTCACTGTCCACTACATCTGTTACAATTAGGGTCATAGAGAGTCACAACTTCACTGTCCACCACATCTGTTACAATTAGGGTCATAGAGAGTCACAACTTCACTGTCCACCACATCTGTTACAATTAGGGTCATAGAGAGTCACAACTTCACTGTCCACTACATCTGTTACAATTAGGGTCATAGAGAGTCACAACTTCACTGTCCACTACATCTGTTACAATTAGGGTCATAGAGAGTCACAACTTCACTGTCCACTACATCTGTTACAATTAGGGTCATAGAGAGTCACAACTTCACTGTCCACTACATCTGTTACAATTAGGGTAATAGAGAGTCACAACTTCACTGTCCACTACATATGTTACAATTAGGGTCATAGAGAGTCACAACTTCACTGTCCACCACATCTGTTACAATTAGGGTCATAGAGAGTCACAACTTCACTGTCCACCACATCTGTTACAATTAGGGTCATAGAGAGTCCACAACTTACCATAGAGAGTCTACCACATCTGTTACAATTAGGGTCATAGAGAGTCACAACTTCACTGTCCACTACATCTGTTACAATTAGGGTCATAGAGAGTCACAACTTCACTGTCCACTACATCTGTTACAATTAGGGTCATAGAGAGTCACAACTGCCCTGTCTACCACATCTGTTATAATTAGGGTCATAGAGAGTCACAACTTCACTGTCCACCACATCTGTTACAATTAGGGTCATAGAGAGTCACAACTTCACTGTCCACCACATCTGTTACAATTAGGGTCATAGAGAGTCACAACTTCACTGTCCACCACATCTGTTACAATTAGGGTCATAGAGAGTCACAACTTCCCTGTCCACCACATCTGTTACAATTAGGGTCATAGAGAGTCACAACTTCCCTGTCCACCGCATCTGTTACAATTAGGGTCATAGAGAGTCACAACTTCCCTGTCCACCACATCTGTTACAATTAGGGTCATAGAGAGTCACAACTTCACTGTCCACCACATCTGTTACAATTAGGGTCATAGAGAGTCAAAACTGCCCTGTCTACCACATCTGTTACAATTAGGGTCATAGAGAGTCACAACTTCACTGTCCACTACATCTGTTACAATTAGGGTCATAAAGAGTCACAACTTCACTGTCCACTACATCTGTTACAATTAGGGTCATAGAGAGTCACAACTTCACTGTCCACTACATCTGTTACAATTAGGGTCATATAGAGTCACAACTTCACTGTCCACCACATCTGTTACAATTAGGGTCATAGAGAGTCACAACTTCACTGTCCACCACATCTGTTACAATTAGGGTCATAGAGAGTCACAACTTCACTGTCCACCACATCTGTTACAATTAGGGTCATAGAGAGTCACAACTTCACTGTCCACCACATCTGTTACAATTAGGGTCATAGAGAGTCACAACTTCACTGTCCACCACATCTGTTACAATTAGGGTCATAGAGAGTCACAACTTCACTGTCCACCACATCTGTTACAATTAGGGTCATAGAGAGTCACAACTTCACTGTCCACCACATCTGTTACAATTAGGGTCATAGAGAGTCACAACTTCACTGTCCACTACATCTGTTACAATTAGGGTCATAGAGAGTCACAACTTCCCTGTCCACTACATCTGTTACAATTAGGGTCATAGAGAGTCACAACTTCACTGTCCACCACATCTGTTACAATTAGGGTCATGTCCACCACATCTGTTACAATTAGGGTCATAGAGAGTCACAACTTCACTGTCCACTACATCTGTTACAATTAGGGTCATAGAGAGTCACAACTTCACTGTCCACTACATCTGTTACAATTAGGGTCATAGAGAGTCACAACTTCACTGTCCACTACATCTGTTACAATTAGGGTCATAGAGAGTCACAACTTCACTGTCCACTACATCTGTTACAATTAGGGTCATAGAGAGTCACAACTTCACTGTCCACTACATCTGTTACAATTAGGTGCTGCACTCATCATCCTATGTTGATGCATGCGCTCATTTATTTGTCTATGTCTATCTTACAAAATATATATGCTGTGCTTAGAAAAAGCCTTTACAAAAGCTGTTGGTTAACAATAACGCAGCCTAACGAATATACTTTATTTGTAACCTTCCTGGTATACCTATTAAATAATATTCTTATAAATCCAATATTCCTGTAAATCCAACATATGTTGCACTGGTTTTTCCTACACGATAAATAGACCACATCTTGTTCACACAAGTTGGTTGTAAACTCTCCGAAGGGTTCTTTTGTAGTGTACTGTCCACACGATGGGTGGTCTAACTGTGATGAGTGATTCTTGCAGGTTGTGAAAGAACTGGTGAAATATAGAGGTTCCATGAGGATTCTAGCATTGAGTGCCACACCAGGCACTGATATCAAGGTAAAAAGAAACATTTTGTAAACAATTCAACATCCTTCCTGTTTATCACTTGAGAAGTTGAAATAAATTGCTGTGTTAAGATATGACACAGTTGTAGTCCATGAGCCAGACAAGATTTTATTCTCAAATTGATGGATTAATTCCTACTGTGATTTTCAGTTACACCAATATCTGAGGTGTCCGAAAATGCGTGATGGACATTTCTGAAACGTAGCTTATAGCCTTTTTGGAAGCCATCTTTAAACATGGCTGCCATTTTTAAGCGGAAGTCAAGCTATTCACAACTGGTGTCCTACAGCAAAACAAACATAGTGATTGGATCAAGTTGAATAATCAAAAGTTGTTCATAATAAAATTCAGTGTACTGCAATACTAATATAATCTTTCTATTATCATTATTGGCCAAATATAGGGGGAAGTGTCAAGGAAAACGCAAAAAAAATTGCATTTTTTCCACAATATTTTTTGTACTTCAGTTTTTGTAATTTTTTAAAACTAGAAATGATACATGTTTTACTTTCTTATGAAACTTTATGCAACTAGCTATATTTCTGTCATTTTAGGTGTCTTCTGTAGTCTATGTGTTGTCGGCACATCAAAATATAAACCTACCCCATCTGATGTCTGTAAACGGGAACGCTGCCATAGTAACCATACAGACTTCTTTTACCTCTTACAGCTTGGCGGATTTGCATGACATTGTGTGTGAATACGTAAACGTATATGTACTATGCACCTGTGATGTCAGAAACAGAACAAATAAAATAGTCATACCATTTTTAATCTAATAACTACTACTGAAGCCTTGCCAACCATTAGCCTATAAATGTTATGTTTAAACTTCTGCCTTTGAATATAAAGCGTTCGCCACGTTTTTGCCATGCGAACGTGGTTCCTGCAATTGTTATGTTGTAATACGTATTACACATACATTATCTTTTACATATTACGCGCACATTACATTTTAAGTTCAGAACCGTTAAGGAATGAACCGATTTACCCCATAAAGGTGTCTTGACGTGTGGGGTATTTTGAAAAATCCTACTCTAGGGGTCGGTCGTTGTTTAATCCCTGAAAGTTTGGCGCTCGAGTTTCAAGCCTTCTAAGAGGGAAACATTAAGATACATGCGCTAGGTTGATTATAGTTAGATCACTATTATTATTTATAAATATAATTGACCATGTAAGACCGTAAGTTATGCTACTACAGGCGGTGCAGGAAGTCCTCAACAACCTGTTGATCTCCTGCATTGAGCTGCGGACGGAGCAGTCACCTGACATCCAGGTGTACACACATGAGAGGAAGGTCGAGAAGGTCGTCGTGCCTCTTGGAGACGAACTCACAGCTGTCAAGGGAAAATATCTAGAGGTAGCAAGTCGTTATCGTGTATCTAATATTTGTGGCCCACTACAGTAAACCGGGTGTTAAGTGGCACAGGCCTATTTTACACATGAGCCAAATAATAGGTACCATTAAAAATTGTGGTTTTGGCAGAAATGCATACTTTATAATCTCATGTTCCAATGTCCAGTTTATTTTCCTCGACAAGTAATCTAAAACTAATAAGATACATGCACTTATGAACCCACATATTAAAAATCCCAAAAGATAGTATCAGACGAAATAACCTTGTTTCACAAAATATCAACTTTTTGAAGTTTGCTTCAGTTTTAGCAATAAATCAGAAACTACTGAAGACATTTCAACAAATGAGGTATCACTTTAAAGCTTACGATCTGTAGATTCAATAATTGTACAACACTCCATTCCACAATTTTGCAACCGAATAGCCACTTTGCCGTGGCAGGTTACATTTGCAATTAAAATTGCAGATGCTTGTATTAAGTGCACCCCTTGGTGAAGATGCCTGTATTAAGTGCACCCCTTGGTGAAGATGCCTGTATTAAGGGCACCCCTTGGTGAAGATGCCTGTATTAAGTGCACCCCTTGGTGAAGATGCTATACATATGAATAAATAAATGCTGTTGTTTTGTCGTCTTTAATTAATAGATTGATAACCTGTGCAATGTTTTGTTTACTTGCTGTGAATCACAGCTTTGGATGAAACAATGAACAATGTAATTTCTTTCTAGTGGCCTTTTTCATCTTTATTTCTTGGCTAGATGTCCGACACATCTAGTTCTTAAATCTAATGCAAACAGTTGATAATTTATACATCCCCCTGGTTATGAAGTTGAACCCCCTAATAACACTCAGGTTGTTATTTATAAGCCATGTAAACTGGCAATTTGTGGTGAGCATGTTCTTGTTTGAGAGTTTTATGCTGGGCTCTCTTATGTTTTAATCAAAGATCAACATTCTTGTTGACAAATGGTGCTTTAGGGCGGCTCTAATAGATTCTTCAGATTACCTCCCTTTCTGCAGATTGTTGAGGTCGTTGTCAACCGGTTGAAGCGCAACGGGGTGCTGTATCAAAGAAACGTTGACAAACTGTCAAAGTTCCTGCTCCTGAAGGCAAGGGAAGCCTTCCGCCAGAACCCTCCAGAAAACATGCAGGTAATAGACATGTGCAGAGAACATGCATGCACTAGCGGCACCATTTCCAGTTGTGGCTTTAAAAAATTGTACAGGTAAATTCTTATATAGCCAAGTATCCTGTCCATGCTTAAAATACTTTATACTTCCCCTGCTCTTCAGCAGAGTTGTTCATTCCAACACCAACTTGAGTTTCCTGGAAGAATTCAGCCACATTGCAATTACTACACAAAAATGTTTTCACATTATCAGGGATCGATCTGGAAAAGGACATGCATAAAATATAGAACTATGTGCCTTCTCGAAATTTGATTTGCCCCAAATCAGTTGATTAAAATTTAATTAATTAATTTGCATGATAGTATGATCGCTTAAATAACCTGGTAAATGTAAACATTACTTTTTTAATATTAGACATGTGATCATGTTATTCTTTAACTTGTTGTGAATTCTATTCAGGACTGCCAATGCAACATAGTTCTGGGTACAAAAATATACAACCATCAATATAAAAATGCTCAGAAATGTTCAGGTTTTTTTCAAAGTCTGTTGTGTTACAAAACTAGATACATTCTGGATAGGCTTGCCCCTTTTTTGTGGACTGGTCATCCTACTACAGTCTACTGCTCCAAGGATAGGGAGATTCTAACTGGGAAATACGATGCAGCAGTTTGTGACTTTGAGTGACAACGATTCACATACGTCAGAGCACCAACTAAAAATATTCAATGAACTATGTTCATTAAACATTAAAAACTCTTTGATACACCAGTGAACAAATGTATGGAATAGCTTCACTCAGTCTGTGGTTGAGATTGCATCGGTGCAGTCTTTTGACAGGAAAAATTAGATTATAAGTTGTGGGAAAAAATCGCCCCATTAAATTAGCCCAATTTATACTATACAGTAACACATTACATTAAACAAAATATTAGGCATGTAATGTGAAACTAGAACATAATATTGTTTTTTTTCCACCCAAGGTGACGGGGACATTTGTAATGAACGTATTATTTGTGAGCCTTGGTGACAGAGGCATGTTTTTTAAACATACTTTTTAAAATGTTTTTTTTTATAATGTACTCCTAATATTTGGCAAACATACATGACTTTAAAAATGTGCATATAGTGTAGATGTATGGATGGATATTATTTTGTATAGATATGAACAGATTGCACTTTGTTTGGTAAGACTTGAAAGTTTACAATGGGCAATAATATGGTTTCGGCGGCAACCGACGCTGTTCGTGGTGCTCAACTAAAGCATATAAACATTGTCAACGACAGGCAAAGGTTGGGCAAGACACAAGGGTATTGATTAGACTGTGTCCAGTCGTCAATATGAGGTGTCATTTTAATAACTACATTCAGTCCATTGTTCTGTTTGTTGTCCGCACGTCCGTTGTCTGTGTTCGGGCGCACACTGGAGCAGGGTTGGCACTTTTCCAGGAAAAACTGGTTTTAGACAGGGCAGTGGGAAAAACCGGTATTTACAGGTAAATCTGGTATATACCGGTAATATCCGGGAATAAGTCCATAACTTATATTACTATTGGCTAGTTCCTGTAATTAAAACTAGTCCATTTAGAAAGATAGTTAATATCCATCTAAAGCAAATAGGTTGACTAGTTACTAGTTCAGGTGTATCCTTGTATTTATTTAAAGCATGAAGTTAACGAGATGAAAGAGTAATTGATCAGTTAGTAAATAAATGTCATTGTCACTCTCACAAGGGACAGTGCCAAGTACTGCTAAAGTATGCTGACTGAAGTCAAACAGCCTGACCAGTATTGTCAGGTGCCAATTTGCAATCTGTTCCAAGGAACAAAGGAAATGTTGAGGTCTGGACATTGGCAGGTTCTACTGCAGCCTCTCAACAAACATTAGTTGTGACATTGCCAGCTACACCATGCCTTGACATTTAGACTAAAGGACAATGACTGGACCTGCAAACAGCTGTAGCCATTGTCTCTATGAGCTGTAGCCATTGTCTCTATGAACTGTAGCCATTGTCTCTATGAGCCCCAAATCAGCTCCAACTTAATGTTTGAACTTGTAGTCTGCTGGGATCCTCTGCTGGGAAGCCATGTACCCCAGTATCAGTAGACCAGACTAGACATACACATTCTGTCATGCATTCTGTTCATGAAGCACTGGTCAGTTAGCATCATGAGTGGCAGAGGTGGAAGACCGACTGACAATATATGGTAATTTTTATACAATTGAAGAAGACGTCAAGGTGAAGAAAGCCCAATGCTAACAATGTCAGGCACTTGAGAGTGCAAAGGTTGACCGACTGAGGACTCATCTCAACAAATGTGTGATTAAACGGGTGATTACAAATGTTTATCACCTTGACAGGATAGAACACATGAGCCAAAAACTATCGACAGAACAACAGGAAATCGCCAGACAACTGCTAAACATGCAGCAACCAACATTGCTTCCACTGATACTGGCTTTCCATGCAAACAGCTCCCCATTTCCATCATCATTCTTCAACGAGTTATGTGTGACATCCATGTCTGGGGCTGTTTGGTGGAAATGTTTGAAGAGTGCTAATACCAACAATGACATTGGGAAAGAGCTCTGCAATGCGACTGCTCATATTGCCTGCTAATTCTGCATCAATCGAGATAATTTTCTCTAACTTTGGCATGCTTCAAACGAAGCTACGAAACCACCTAGGTCTAACTAAAACAGCAAAACTTGTGTCATGATACCGTGCACTTCGTGGCAGCACGTAGTTAGACTGGTAGAGCCATCAAGTCCCTACTGACACCGTGACACAGGCGGAGTAACATTAAAACAGAACTGTATCAGGCTCCAGCATGATTTACAAACTTATCTGCAGTTGATGATCGATCAACTCTTCTGTGGGCTTTAGTATAATAAAGTTTGATAATAAATGCAACTTAAGTCTTATGTTGTTATTCCAGTGTTTTAGTAATAACAAATTTACTGTTGTTTTTATTAGTCATGTACCTGAAGTTATTTGTTTCTCAGAAATAGCATGGTGAATTAGCAACACGTAGAGGTGAGCCTGTAGCAACACTGCCAGTACATGACAGCCAATTGAATATATTTTAGAATGTAATGTTTATTGTTATTTTCATTCAAACTATAATTATGATTGTTCAGTAATGACCAGTGTTGATATATATATATATATAGAATATATATACATACATATATATATATATATATATTCATTCTGCTGATGGTACAGCAGCTTGTATTGCAAGAGAGCTTCAAATATAATCCTTTTAAGAGTTTTTCCCAGTTATCCCGGTTTTTACCATTACTTGGGGTTTTTCCCAGGACTGGTTTTACCGGTATTTACCGCCCGGTATTTACCAGCGTGGGAAAAACGTGCCAACCCTGGACTGGAGCAAACTGGAGCGCTATTTGGGCCTCATAATGCGCTAAGCCTAAGACACAGAATTATTTAATTATCGCATCAACGTGTTAAATTTAGGCAAAACTATAGTTAATAACAGCAAAATCGAGGTGGGTCCGGGTTCTATACAAGTGTCCCTCAATGTTCTCAGACACGTCTTTGTATGTGTCTTTTGGGTACATGCGGCAAAAAAGTATGCAACATTTCAGCGTTCAACGTGTCATTGATGCGTTTCCACACTCCAAGGGAATCCCTGCATAATATCCATCGTCAATAGTCAGGTAGACGTTTATACAGCTGAGTGAACCATTTAGCAAAGTTATCTAAGAAATATTGATATTCTGTACTGTTTAGATATTCAAAATACAGTACAATGATCAACAAGTTAACTTACTCTTTATGTTTTCTCAATCAAACAAAAGATCTAACTTATTACTCATTATGTGTGATGGATGTTCATTTATGAAATCTTACAACCGCATCACTATTCCAAATATCATGTTGGTGCTACCAAACTGATGACTACTTCTTTACGGACATTATATTTTCATCTTATAGCAGTCTTATTCTTTTAGTCCACTGTGTCGCAATTTTAATCAAACTTATGCCTGTCGTCCTGTTATCATCGTATCTTTATCCTGATCTTTTCCCGTCTCTAATTTTGCCTCAAGACATATTTACTGTGAAGACATTTTAATCATATCTTTATATCTACATGTCTTTTTATATTACATCTATGATATCTTTTTATCTTACACTTATGGCTATGTTGTTCACTAGTATCTTAATTACATATTTGACACTGTGTGCCCAATATTATTATTTATTGTTATACAAACTATTATCCACTTTTATTGGCAACTCTAACCAAATTCTGGCTATACATGTTCGCGCTGCGGGAATCTGTGCCGAACAAAGATTGGACTCGTAAGCCATCTACGAACACACACACCAAATGACACCGACATTCCATGGAAAGATCGTCCTCGCTACGAGGGATCCACTTTTATATATTTATTATATAGTATAGTATAATATGTATACATTTATTTATTATTTGTTTGTTTATTAAATATTATTATCTTTAAATGTATTTTGTATTAAGTCCAAAACCTGCAAATGGTGCATTAGCCCCAGTTTGGATGGTGTATATATGTAAGGTTGTTCTTGCTCAATCTTATTTCACCTGATGTGTTTGCTGTCACCCAGCGGTTCACCTTTGGAGTGGTGGAGGGTGACTTCGCTCTGTGTCTCAGTCTCTACCATGGCCTGGAGCTGCTCCAACAACACGGGCTCCGCTCGCTCTACAACTACCTGCACGGCATCATGGTCGGGGACAAGGGCTACGGCCGCACACGCTCCGAACTCCAGAGGGACCCGCGCTTCACCGAACTCATGGAGTCACTCTGTGCAAAGTTCCAGCCAATCAGGTATTGTTGAACTCTGCTTTATGGTCACCTCAGTAGTACAGCCACCTCGCAATTAAGGTCACAGATGACCTTAATAGTGAGGTTCCACTGTACTGTCATAAAAATTTTGATAATAACTGTTGTTTTGTGGGTGTTTATTTTATTTTAATGTGACACATTTTAGAAATACAGTAGATTTTATTTTTAACTTAAAATTTTAGTATGTATGACTTTTAGTAGTTTAGACTGAAAGGGTGGTGTGTAATTTTTAAAATTTATTTATATACTGTCAAATGAGGGGCTACTGACTTTTCACAACTTTAAACATAGTTATAATATATAGAAACTACTTTTAAAAGTGTATCTACAAAATAAAATTACATTAAAGGATATTCTAATAGTTGTTATAATGTTTTGCAACTATAATTAATTAATTGCATATAATTGTTTCGCTCTTTAATGTGTTTTTATGTTGCCAAATGTTTACAAAAGCAACCAATTATTCTTTTCGTAGGGCACAAAATGTAATGGCTTTCATACATTGCACAGCACTTGTTATGGCCTCATAAATTCTGGCATTACAGGTAGCTTCAAAGTGTTGTTATCACTGACAGTGTTTTGCCACTTGTCTCCATTCATTCTTAGCTGAGCCACCATGGATGGAGCACCCAAGAGGGGTTGCTTGTTGGTTTCAGACCCGCCCTACCCCACACACAGCAGACCCCTGGAGAGGGGGCGTCCACAACCTCCCTGGCGGCGGGGCACCCCAAGATGGCCAAGTTGGAGGAACTGGTTTTGGAACACTTCCAGCAGTTCCAGAAAGGTATGCTCTGTACTACCACAAATATTAGTCAACTCAAATCGTTTTACTCCTTTTGGTGTAACAATATGTGACTGGCCACAGTAAAGTGGGTATTAAGAGTTGTGAAAGGGAGTTATATACCTTTTTGGATTCCACAGATCAGGAGCTTTAAAATTACACCTCATTTGTTAAAGTAACTTAAATCCTGTATTTGTAGCCATGGCTTTAATTACAGTAATAAGTAGCCTAATTACTGATGATGATGGCAAAGTTGGGGTGCGGCTTTAAATATAGTAATTTGTCAATTTTTTTTTAAACGTTGGCTCACTAGGTTGTCAGTAGTAACGTTGGCACTTGTGTCGAATCTGGACCCACCTCGATTTCACCATTATAACTTGAATCTAACTTTGAGACCACAGTGCGTTAATTCCATCACTCAACATTATCTCAGGCATATTTACGTTTAAGAATATTACAATCCATCAAAGACATTTTCATCATCACCGTCACCGTTGAAGAATGCCATGCCAATCTGGTGGTGTCACTCCTTGTATCCATGCCGCGCACATCAGGAAAACATCTTCAAATATGATATCGTCATCCATTTCACAATTAAAATCCTCCAAAGTCACTTTCATTGTCGCTATCAAAGAACGCTGCCTGGAACGACATGGCGGCGTCATCCAGCATATGTGCACAAACATGTTTGAATATGATGGCATCAGCCATTCTTGGCAACTGTCCCACACTAGCAGACATCAACCGTAACAACTGTTTGTTCTTTGTTCCGATGCTGGCTCAAGTTTTCAGGTGTTGATATTTTAAGCTAAGTTCCAAGCAGAACGTTCACACCTTGGCTTTTGGACATTCAGCCACCTAGTTATTTTTTGGTAGCATGGTGACATTTTTTATTTTGGTCTTCCATTTTGACAACATTCACATATAGTAATATTCCAACGATATTATAAAATGTGATGTAGTTATTATCAATGCATTACAATAAAGTCTTAGCAGTAATATGATACCTTATTCATTCATTTATGATAATTAATAGCAAAGTTATGACTTTTTATGGAACCCACTTAATTTTTTCCTAATTGTGTGCACTACGGAAGTATGTCACATGTGGGGCTAAAATGGTCTTGGCTCAAAGTCCAGGTGCAGCTTTAAATAAGGTTTTTGCCTGTAACAAACGGCACGGAGGAAAGTCAGGGTTTAGGTCAAAAGTGGAGGTACGGCTTTAATTATGGGTGCTGCTACAAATACAGGATTTACGATATTTTCAGTAGTTTTTGAGTTTTTGCTAAAATGGATGCAAACTTTAAGAAAGCAATATTTTGAGAAACATGGTCATTTGGACTAATATTGTCTATTATTTTATAACCCTCTCGTGGTCAGAACGCCCGAATCAACCCGACTCCCACTCACGGCCAGAACGCCTGAATACGCCCGAATACAGGGGCACATTTAAACTGGTACCGCGAAACAGTGTCATCCAATAACGGCAATTTATTTCAGCAGTTAGCATATAATAATATTGAAGTTTAACGAGTGAAGAAGATGTTGTACACTGCCAGAGCCACTTTTTATACCAACAAAATCAACGAACAGGCTGGCAACCCCAAAACTCTGTATCGGATATTTGGTTCTCTGCTGCATGCAAAAGACCTGCCAGCACTGCCCGACATCCACCCTGGACAATTGCTAGACAACTTCAGCAACTATTTCACGGAAAAAATTGACATTATCAGACGCGATCTTGATACCTGCACCAAACATACATTGCTGCACCCGGACGAGCCCTGTGTTGTCCTGTCACATCTATCATCGTTCCTGCCGACCACGACATACGAGATCACCAAATTGGTCGGCAAGTCGACTTGTAAATCGTGCAAGTTGGATCCGATTCCGACTCATCTGCTGAAGGCTAACATATCTACTTTGGCACCAGTCATCACCGACATTGTGAACTTATCTATTACGACAGGAGTCTTTCCTTCTGCCTTTAAAACGGCTGTCGTAAGTCCTCTTTTGAAGAAAGCAACACTGAACCCAAATGACCTAAAGAACTATCGTCCAGTGTCGAACTTGTCTTTTGTGTCAAAAATTGCAGAGAAGGTCGTTGCCGCCCGTTTCTCCAAACACCTATCTGACAACGAACTCTATGAGCAAATGCAATCTGCTTATCGTCCGCACCACAGCACTGAGACTGCATTGCTGAGAGTATGCAACGATCTGCTTTGTATACTGGATGAGCGCAAGGCTGCCATACTTGTGCTATTAGATCTCTCAGCAGCATTCGATACAATCGACCACGGGATCATGTTATCACGCCTCAAAGATCGTTTTGGTGTAACTGGAACATCTCTTGCATGGTTTGATTCGTATTTAGCCAACCGAAGTCAGAGTATTCAAGTGCACGGAAGAGAATCAGTGGAAAATCCAGTGATGTTCGGAGTCCCGCAAGGTTCCGTTCTCGGCCCGCTCATGTTCATTTGTTACACGGCACCACTCGGAGACATCGCCCGTCGGCATGGAATCAACATGCATCTATATGCTGATGATACCCAACTCTACATCGCCTTCAGTCCTCTCTCGGAGGAAGACACAACCCAAGCTGTGAAGCGCATACAAGCATGTGTCGCTGAAATACAAGCTTGGATGCGCATGAATAAACTCAAACTCAAACAGAGGCTATCGTGATATGTTCGCCGCACATCAAGAACAAATCGAGTTTATAACGAACACTGCCATCAAAGGGGAATGTTTTGCACTATGGTTACGCATTTTAAATATAACACCGACTTAATAGTTCAGACGGGATGACAGCTGTGATCAAAAGAACGCCATTTTGTATAAAATCTTGAAAATACATGCACTCTGAAAAACTGAAATTATTTCAGTTTTATTTACCAAAGACATTTAATTAGTTTTCCATTCTGTAGCATAGTAATTTATGAACATTTCATATACAGTATGTAACCGCTAATTATTAATGGAAAATATAAAAACAAATGAATTGTTGAAAATTATTAAAAATTTTATTTTTTTGTCAAACTTTAGGAGTTCATATTTGAGTAATAAATTGACATATATGTCACATACTTGGCTAGTTACACCAGGAATTAGTTCTTCAGATGTAGTGAAAATGTTATTTGAATCGGATCAAAAATTATTTATTTATTTGCATTTTTTTCATGCAACCCGAGTATATCACGTTTCACTCATAGCACATTCTCTTGATTTAATAGGATTCAATAACAGGCACATATTTGCATTAATCTGGCCTTGAGAGGGTTAATATACATGTTTGTAAATGCCTGTATTTTATTAGATTTGAATTGTCTTGACTTACTTGACTTAAATGCCTGGGCCAATGTGACCCCTCTCTATCCTCCTGGATGTCACACCATCTTGTCCTGTCTAGAGCACACCGCTCTCAGTCCATCTCTTCCACAGCCTTCCTCGTTTTCTGTGTCCTTTAAAGTCTTCCTTGAAAGCTATTTTTATGAGGTTTTCATTTGGCATACGGCAGACATGTCCAAACCACCGGAGTCTTCTATGTCTGATGACATCTGAGATGGATTCAGGGGTGAATATCTCATCTCTGATCTGGCAATTTCATAATCTGTCTGTCCTAGTAACACCTGATAGCCCGCAGGCAACGCGTCTCAAAAACTTCACGAGACTGTGTCTCTTGCGATCGTAATGTCCAGATTTGTGAATCATTGATTGCTATACATCGAAGTATCGATGCAACCTGGTAGTCGATGTTATGATAGTGAACTGCTGATGGTAAATATCACTACTGGTAGCACACTAAGCTATCAACAGTAATAATTGCTGGCAAAAGGATCAGCAGGGCCACACAAAAGTATGTGTTTCCAGTTTCATTTTGTAAATTGACTGAACATCAACAATCACTGACCATGTTGATGTCATTCACTGGCTCACAGTTTGTGAATGAACTGCCTCCGTGTGCAGAAGTGATGGCAATATCATAATACTATTGTTATAATAATAATCATAAAACAATCCCCAATAGTCACCCTTAACACAAAATGATGTTGTGTTGTAACTGGGAGGTTCAGAGGATCAAATCATGTTGTTTATGAAAGGTTACATACATTTAAACAAGATGTTCCTGGTATTTAAAAGTATTGTATTTTTGATAGCTGTATAACTTACTGTGGAAGATATAGCATGAAATTTATCGTATCATTCCTTCTTCTACTGGTGGCTTGCCGTATTCATTTTATTAAGCATACGGTACATTTAGGATATAGTTTAGACATGGAAATATGTCAGATTTTGTCCCTTCCGATTTGTTATTACTGAGCTTTGAATCTAGTGTGACATTGGTGGAGATGAAATTACAGTTGTGGATTCTACAGTCTACGTTGGCATTGGAGATCACTGTCACGGTGTCAGAGGCTGCTAAAAATGGGATGTATGCTAACTAGGGCTTGTACGCTTAATAGAACGAATATGGTATATGTTCCTATATTTTAGTTATTGACTTTGACATTGCCAGATGCTGGTGGCACACCGACATCGACGCGGATCATGATCTTCTCACAGTACCGAGACAGTGTCAGTGAGATCACGGAGATGCTGAACCAGCATCGCCCCCTGGTGAAGGTCATCAGCTTCATTGGGCAGTCGAGCGTGAAAAAGAGCTCGAAGGGATTCACGCAGAAAGAGCAGATTCGGGTGTGTGTTTCTTAATGAAATCATTCTGGGTTATTTTGTTTATTTATAATAATAACGATTCTTTATCCATGATAACCTTATAAAATATACATATTTTATCTTCCTAAGAGTTACGAGTTTAAAACATATGTACAGATAAAATTAAATTAATTATATAAAAGAAACAAATTAATTATATAAAAGAGTATAATATATATTGTATAATGCCGTAAAGATATTTGAAAAAATAAAAATAGAACTGTACAAAGAATATTGGTTAAGTATATAGCATCAATAAATAAACTAAAAATCTCTGTTAAAGTGTTCATTATGTTTCATGTCACTGTCGTCTGGTTGCACATGTTGCGCATTAAAGTACAATGTATGTTTCTCAATTAAGGGTATTAACATTTATTTATAACAAGAACAAGAACAAGAAAGTTTTATTTAGACCCCAATTACAATATGTGTATAATATGAAATTAACGTAACATGAACAGGCATATATATACAAATGCAGTGTAATTTCAAATTAGATGGGGTCTGTGACTCCTATTAAGACAATAACAGTCGCTCTCATAGGAGCCACAGTAAATAATTTGTTTCAATTCAATTTTACCGAAGGAAGTGCAAATGTAAATGTAAAAGTAAAAGTGCAGGAAAAGAAAAGAAACCAAGATTACTTGATTACATATATGCATGTACTGGAGTATTAAAGGTATGTTAAAATAAACAAATACTAGTTGTCAATAGTACACTTCAATATACTTGATATGTATGTGTATATGCACAAATACAATATCCATATGCTGATTTATATATATACAATACATATCCATACATATCACATGCATTAATACAGTTTTAATGACTTTGATAGCATGTATAGCAGTTTAATATTGTACACGTATCTACGTATTTTTCTAATAAATTGTTTTTTGCATAATTACCTAAACTTCTGAAGCTATGTGTTCCAATCTTCTCTGTGACTAACTTTGAGGTATTGTTAATGACATGTGGCAAACTGTATCTAAGACATCTTTTGGCAAATTCATGTTTTGTTCTGAATGGGTGTAACTCTGTTTTTTTCCTTGTGTTGTAATTGTGTACGTAAGCAATTGTAATTATTTTCCAATTTAATAGGTAGGCAGGGAGGTCATGATGTACATATTTATAATAAAACTTAAGTTCATATAATTTTAACATGTCATCAATTTTTAAGATATTCAATTTTTTGAAAAGTGGCTCAGAGTGTGAATTATATTTACTTATAGATAAAATTCTCATAGCTTTCTTTTGTATTTTCAACATTCGACTACCTTGGTATCCCCACACCATAATGCAATAGTTGATATGTGATAAAAATAACGTATTATATAAGATAATTTTAATTTCTAGGGGAAAGACATATTTTAGTCTGTTTAAGATGCCGACTGTTTTGGAACACTTGTTTGATACTTTTTCAATGTGTTTATTCCAATTTAAATTTGTATCTAAAGTAAGTCCTAAAAAATTAAATTCATCTACTCTTTCAATGTTTGTACCATTTATATTGAGCATAAAGTTATCGACAGCTTTATTTTGCATGTGAAAAATCATATATTTGGATTTGTTTCTGTTTAATGATAATTTATTAATGTTTAACCATTCAATTATTTTAAGGAGTTCATCGTTTATTGCCGATTCTATATTTCTATTTGGGAGTTACCTTGAAAATAATTGATGGTGCTAAATAAGGTGGTATCGTCGGCATACATAATAAAGTTAAACATTTCGCTAGCTTTAGGGAAATCATTAATGTATATTATGAATAATAGGGGACCAAGAATAGATCCTTGTGGTACACCAATTGTGATAGGTAGAATATCAGAACTTTCATTTTGAAATTCGGTGTATTGTCTTCTATTGCTTAAGTAGCTATTAAATAGATTCAGGGTAGGACCCTGTAATCCATAATATCTTAGTTTAGTTAATAGTATCGAGTGATCAATTGTATCGAAGGCCTTAGAGAGGTCAAGAAAAATACTGAAAGGAACATAATTTTTATCAATTTGTGTAATTATTCTATCTATTAGTTCAAGTGATGCATACTCGGTAGTGTTTTTTTCTAAAACCATATTGATTTTTAACAAATAGATCAGAATCATTAAAGTATGCTGTTAGTTGACTAGATATTATTTTCTCTATCACTTTTGAAATTGTTGGAAGAAGAGATATGGGTCTATAATTTTTAAAATCAGATGGGTCATCTTTCTTAAAAATAGGAATTACTTTAGCGAGTTTAAGTGTATCGGGAAATATACCAGTATTTATTACTTGATTTATTACCAGGGTTAATGGTTTGATGATGGAGGGTTCAATTATTTTCAAAAGTTTGCAGGAAATACCGTCATAGCCACTACTGTTTTTATTGGGAAGGCTTTCAATGGTTTTCTTGACTATTTCTTCATCAACATTTAGTAGACTGAAAACGGAATGGACATTATCATTTAAGTAGTAATTGTAATCCTTATTTCCATTGTAATGAATGTCTTGTGCTGTCGACTGACCTATACTTGTAAAAAGTTGTTAAATTGGTTTGCAATAACCGTTTTATCTGTTATAGTTATACCATTACTTTTAAACAAAACAGTGTTGTTTGAATTGTTTTTGGAGATAAATTCATTTATGGTTTTCCATGTATTTCTGATATCATCTTTATATCGGTTAAAGCGTGACTCAAAGTACATTTGTTTGGCAGTACGAATATTTTTCTTTAATATTGAGTTATATGTTTTTAGGTTAGTTAGAAGGACTTCGTACATAGGTAAATTTGGATTAGACATTTTTAATTTCTTATAAAGCGAGTCTCGATATTTGATTGATTTTAGAAGACCGTGTGTGATCCAGGTTGAATGCTTATGTTTGTATTTATTATATTTCATGATTTTAACAGGCATATGCTTATTCTTAGCATGCATAATTTCTTCGTGTATTATGTTATAATTTAAATTGGGGTCAGCCGTAGGAGATTTGTTTAGTTTGTTATACATTGCATCCGAATTTATCTCTAGTTTAACATTATGCATAGCTACCTTATTTTGTAGATTTACTCGAACAAATTTTGGAGGAGGTTTGGATTTTACGTTGATATTCATGATTAGGAAGTAAGGTTGATGATCAGAAAGGGTATTTGTGAAGATTCCTGCAGTGCTATCTAATATTGATTTATTTAATTTACTGAAAAAGTTGTCTATCAGTGTTCCATTAGTTCTGGTAAAGCGAGTTGGAAAGGTAATTTGTGGATAGAGACTGTATGAAATTATAGTATCAAAAAATTCACTATATATTTTGTTCTCGTTTATTTTCAGTAGATTGATATTGAAATCGCCTGAAATTATTACAACTTTCTAGAGTAGCCATTGTTGTTGAAAATTCAGCTATGAAATCTATAATATTTTGATTTAGTGACCTAGGCGGTCTGTATATGTTTCCAATAGTAAGTGTTTTTGATAAGCTGCCTCCAGTTACTTGAATTACTAACCCCTCCCAATGTTCATACATGTTGATATTCTTAAGTACTTTATATTTATATTTATTATCTACGTAAATTATTAAACCCCCTTTGACACTACAATGTTTCCCCTGAGCAATTAGATCATATCCGTGTAAACTGAATTGAGATAAATTATCATGATTTGACTTCCATGTTTCTTGCAAACATATAATGCTAAATTTAAATTGTTTAGTTTTTAGAAGCTCTACAAAAAGTTCAAGTTCATCAAATTTAGCATTAATGGATTGAATATTTAAGCTTAGGATACTAAAATTATCAGTATTTTTGTGTGCTAACTTGTGAAACATATCGATGTCATAGTATGAAGAACAATGGATCAACTGAGGTTCATTTTGTTCAGTACTATTTTCGTTTATATCTAGAAGATTTAGTAAAGAACAGTTTCGGATACCTCTCAAGTGGGAGAGAATTGTCACATCAGAAGTCATTGCTTAGGTTCGGACATGAACCAATAATATTGCCAGCCTTTGTACGTATGTTAGGTATTTTACAAAAGAGTGAACTTGTGTGTATTTATTTCCTGTGCATATATGAATGTTAAGAAATACTCCGTGTGTAACAGGGCAGATATCAGAGTAGTCAAGACTAGACGTAGAATAAAATAAATATAAAGATAAGAAGAAAAAAAACATGACAGATTGGGTGATGGGTCATGAATATAAGGCGTAACGCCAGGGAAAGGGGTGAGCTATGTTATCAACAGTGGCTGCATATAAATTAACAGTTGTCAATCTAAAAATAATAATAGAAGATATATAATGTCTTGATTAGTCCAGTATCTTATCAAAAGTAATTAAGCATTACTGATGTTATAAGGAGAGAAACGATTAGTTATAATACTAGTTTTTTAAATGTCATTCATACAAAAAAAGAAAACAAAAGGGCATGAATGGCCCATATATCATCAGATATATCAACAATACTGCAAACTGTTAATTGCAGTTGGTCATACAGCATAAGTAGATTATGTAATTATTATTTTTCAAAATATGAATTAGCATGTTGATAATAATTTTAACCGACAGAAGAACAGCAATATATAAAAATAGAAATACATAACAAATAGAATCACTTAAAAGGTAGAATCACACAATAATCTTGAATGTATTACAAATTATCAAGTTATCAATGCTTTCATTGACAATAACGTACAACTGGAGATCATTTACAGATGTACAACTGGTGATCACTTACATATGTACAACTGGAAATCATTTACACATGTGATTTCTTTGATTTTATTGCTGAGGTCTTTGACCATAATTTTGGCGTTGGCAGTCCAGCAGTCGTTGATCTTTTTTTGTTTTTTCAGTTTTCTGCATTCATAAGCCAACATTGACCTACGACTTGTTAAATCTTCGTTAACGAAGACCCGTGCATTACTATTTCTTCTGTTGTAGTCTTTCAGGTTAAAGCGACTGCGGAAAACGTTATCACGCTTTCGCTCTGTCTTAAAGCGCACAATGATTAGGCGGGACCCCGTGGCTCGTTTAGCGCCAAGGCGATGGCTTCACTCTAAGTCCTCTCTAGTTAGTGG
>CM034538.1:17823658-18019168 GCA_020002185.1 Paraescarpia echinospica | reverse complement strand
AAAGATTGGATGTGCAAACAACTTTGATATAGGTACCTACATGATAAACACATTTCGATGAAATAATATATTTATGTTGGATTATTCTATGCATGTGTCCATCAATTCAATGTTTAGCATAAATTAGCACAGACAGTACATATGCCAATGGGACTCTGAAAACATGCCTGCATAGAATGATTGGCTGTGTAAACAACTTTGATATACGCTGTAAACACATTTCGAGACAATCACGTTTGTATGTTAGATTAGTTAAAACATTTATGGGTATTTTCAACGTTCAACTTGTGTGTGTGTGTGTGTGTGTGTGTGTGTGTGTGTGTGTGTGTGTGTGTGTGTGTGTGTGTGTGTGTGTGGTGTGTATGTGTGTGTGTGGTGTGCGCGCGTGTGCGTGTTTGCATGTATGTCTGTATGTATGTCAGCAAGTGCGCGTGCGCGCGCGCGTGCGCGTGATTGTGTGTGTGGAAATCTGATGTATCTCAGACACAGTTTGGTTTTCATATTTTTTCAAACTAGAACTTCATGAAGTTAGTCAGTGATGGTGAAGAAAGAAACTTGACAGTTGTTTGACCACGAAAACGTGAATTGTATCAGGCAAACTAAGCTGCGCGTTATAGAAATCTCTTCTTCAGCCTTTTAGTGGTTATAAATGATTGCCTCGATTTATTTTGTACTGTATGCAAGAACATAAGTATAGCTTTTGTTACTTTGTGGTAACAGATATATAGGACACACGCACACACATACGCACGCATACACACATGGCACACATGATATTGGCACAGTGACACTCGTCGCAGCTCATCAATTAATCCAGTCTCTTTCACGCATCGCCGGCTTTAGTGTGCCTCACATATCATGACGTCACTTCCACGTTGGGTGATTCGCGTACAACTGATCGCTATTACCGATAAAATGTTGACAAAATGGTTGCGACAAAGCAGGTGATGAATAACTCATGTTGTGTTTGTTGATTGGGAGTTATCTCAGTACATATCTCAGCAGACCTACACCGAACATGTACTAAACTGTTCAGTATACCATTGTGAAAAATCGGCTTGCATGTAGATGGAGTACGGCGTTTCATAATTATGTTGCATAAGTATTTAAATAATAAATACACTACAATTACGCAACGGGTTTTCGTGGGCAACTGTCACATCGTTATTACATGATTAATGCTAGTCAATGTGTATCTATCAATTTCGCTTGCATACAGTTGTTGGTAGTGTTTGTGTATAATATAGTTGACTAGAAACACATTAACGTTTGTTTATATATATGCAATAACCAACACAAATTCAATGTACACGCTGTGGTAGAGTAGATAATTGAAACAGGCCAAACGATGATGTTTATTATTGGAAAGTGAAGCCACTTTGGAAATAATGTGCTCTAAATACGAATGTGCTCTCTACTATGCAAACCAGATAGGATAACTTTGCACAGCCCCGCCTGAAAGGTTCCTTATAGCCCACATTCTTATTTAAGCATGACGATAACATAACATGGAAGTCGGGACGCTGGAGGGTGGCTGAGCCATAAAATATTGACAGCGTGCTTAGCCCCTCGATGTTTTGTGAAAGTGTCTATGTTTTTGGGAGCGTCAATTTGTAGTGCAGTTGGAGAATCCGAAAAAATTCCAACACTACTCCACATCGAAATGCGAAAAATCTCCAACACTAGCTACTCCTTCGAAAATATCACCAAGACTCCCGATCGAAACGAGAAAAAAATCTCCAACACTACCTCTGTATCTACTGATGTCACGGCCTACAGCAGCTTTGGGGGTTCAGCCCCCAGTATTTTAGTGGGGGCTTTAGCATAGTTTCAGCTTTGTTCTTCTAGAAAATATAGTGAATCCCTATATGTATAAGCAGGCTTCAGTCTGAAGAAAGCGTCTGTTTTCTTGCTCATGCGATTCTTGATGTCAATAACACCTTCCCTTCCATCTTTACACACTGTGCTTCACAGGTAAGTGAAGGTGTAAATGCATGTTTACCAAAACTAAAATAAAAAGTTATGTAACATTCTTCAATTATAAAAGTATCATATGACAAGGGTTTCTTTTAAAATCGTAGCTAAATAAAAAGTGTAATGCAATCGGCAGTCAACACGATTTCGAGTGTGAAATTAGCATCATAACAAACGTTCATGGAAGTTAAAAAAAAAACAATAGCAGCTGATTTATATTAAATTGTTCGGAAAGACACTATCACCGGAGTTGTCTCTTATATTCGGATCCTCGTCGTGCTGTACTATTCGAGGTAAATATAGTCTCGCCCTCTAGCTGACACTTTGTAATTAATTACATCGTTTCGCCATCTATCGGATGTATTTTGGAAGCACAAAGGAATCGCCACCTTGCGGAATTGTTTTCACAATTAGTTATCATTGTAGCCGGTTGGTGGCGTATTGTTTACGAAAATAAACTGCACGTGTAAATGGCGGCATTTACGATTTCCGCTGACAGATGACTATGTTGCTTCGTCGTTTGCCACTTATGAATTTACCCTATAACAAACATTCAGAGCAGTTCTACGGCGAATATGAGTTATACCATTTTGATACAACGTCGCATCTCTAGTGATACTGATGTGGCGATGGTAGTTCCGGAACGGTATAATGTTGACGTTCACCTGTTATCGCCCACAAAAATGACAACAGTTAAACAATAATTAAATATGATGCGTTGTACAAACGAGTGACAGAGATCGTTGTTTAAAATGACGTTGTTAATATATCTATGACTAGTACGTGCACCACATAATAACAATGGCTGTATGCCAGTGCTGTTATATCGCGACATAAATGTCTTGTTGAAGATTCAAGGTTTAATATAGGGCCAATAATTTAAATGAGCACTCAGCCTGCAAAATCATGAGTAAGTTCAGCAAACAGACCACAAAACAGACAACGCTGTTTCAAAGCTGGGGTGGCAAGAAACATGCTAGCTGTACCACAAAGTCTGCTTCAATAAACACTGAGGCATCTACTACATCAAACCAGAATGGTGTCATTTGGGTAGATGACGAAGATGATGACGACGAATCACTGGATGACCTACTTCTGACAATCCCACTAGGAGATGATTCCGCTCTCCATCAGCCACAGGCACCCAGAGATGTCATAAATCATACACACATCAATAAAACTGTCCAACAGACTCTATTAACTAATCATACAAATTTATGTGCAAGCAAGGTAACAGTGCGTAATTCAACTGCCTCACGGTTCAGTGAAAACAAGGGAGCAGCATGTAATTCGACTGCCTCCCTGTTCAGTGCTGTTCGATATACCAGGAATCAAACAGTAGAAGAATTGCATGAAAATTCTCAGCCAATGCCCGACTGCAGCGATTTGCCCGGATTTGACCCCCATGCGGGCAGATTGTGGATATACCCTACAAATTATCCTGTTCGTGATTACCAATTCAACATTGTGCAGACAGCGCTGTTCAAAAACACGCTTGTGGCCCTCCCCACTGGGCTCGGCAAGACGTTCATTGCGGCTGTGGTGATGTACAATCTCTACCGGTGGTACCCGCAAGGAAAGGTCGTGTTCATGGCACCCACTAAACCACTGGTCGCACAACAGATTGAAGCATGCTACAATATAATGGGCATTCCTCAGGATGACACAGCTGAAATGACAGGTAAACGATTAAGAAATCCACATAAAAGCATATTAAATAATTAGTCGTGAACGCTTTAGTTGTTTGCTGCTAAGTCATTTTAAGAATGTTGTGCTAGAACAGTATATATATATATATATATATAATTTGCAATTATTCGTATTTAAGATTCACTTGCTGTAGCTTCATTCGTTGCAGTTGGCTGACTTCAAAACCAGACAATGTTCAATTGAATGTTAACAAGAGTTTCACTTGCATATTTATGTTAAACACATGGGTCTTTGAGTGCGGGTACATGTTTTGTAATTTATACAAATAGCATGCTCCGTGTTCTATGCACACAATGACACCACTTGATCATATTATAATCTTATACATTAAATATAAAGGTCTCTGAGTCCATTCAATTAGTGGGATTCAATCCTTGTATTGTATCTGACATACAAAACACTTTCAATGTTAATTTAGTAGTTAAATAAGATGAGGTAATTTAAGCGAACCCACTGAAAAAGTATGTACGCCTTTGTTAAATATTTTCACAAATCAACTCTATCATTTACAATTCTAGTTAGTTCTTTGGCATTGCCATCACAACTGGGTGTCTGTGAGCAGGTGCAATGCATCGTGGGAAGCGCAGTAAGGCGTGGCAAGCGCAGCGAGTCTTCTACCTCACTCCACAGGTGCTCATGAATGACATCAGCAGCGGTACGTGTCCGGCGACACTTGTCCGCTGTCTGGTAGTGGACGAGGCTCACAAGGCCATCGGCAATCACGCCTACTGTCAGGTGATGTTGATCAGTGTTGTCATGTTAGGGGCGGATCTAGAGAGGGTGGTCTGGAGGGGGGCATGAATTAGATCAGTTGTATTCGGTAGAGGGCACGTGTGTATAAATGTCCACGATTTTTATCCCGCGATGCTTTGTTTACATGCATTTGTATCAGTATGTGATGAATATTTTTTTTTGGGGGGCTGAGGCTCTCCAAAAACTTCCAGTTGCATCCACCTTAAGGCTCCATAAAAACCCACCTTCAGGCTAAAAAAAAACGTCCAATTGCATCTCCTGAGGTTCCCCAAGAAACTACGTAAATTACAATGTTCATGTCAAATTACCCGAACAAGTAGGCTAGCGGGAGCAATGTCTAGGGGGCAAGCTGTCACTGTTCTCTCAATGGAATTTCTTTGATTTTGTAATCTAATCTAAATATTCAAAGATATTTTGGTATGTGTTGCGGAGTGTGCTCAGTGCCGTATGTATGATCTTTCATGGGGAGGGGAGTGTTCAGCATCTGTAACAATTTGGGTCATAGAGAGTCACAACTTCCCTGTCCACCACATCTGTTACAATTAGGGTCATAGCAAGTCACAACTGCCCTGTCCACCACATCTGTTACAATTAGGGTCATAGAGAGTCACAACTTCACTGTCCACTACATATGTTACAATTAGGGTCATAGAGAGTCACAACTGCCCTGTCCACCACATATGTTACAATTAGGGTCATAGAGAGTCACAACTTCACTGTCCAGTACATCTGTTACAATTAGGGTCATAGAGAGTCACAACTTCACTGTCCATCACATATGTTACAATTAAGGTCATAGAGAGTCACAACTGCCCTGTCTACCACATCTGTTACAATTAAGGTCATAGAGAGTCACAACTACCCTGTCTACCACATCTGTTACAATTAGGGTCATAGAGAGTCACAACTTCACTGTCCACTATATATGTTACAATTAGGGTCATAGAGAGTCACAACTTCACTGTCCACTACATCTGTTACAATTAGGGTCATAGAGAGTCACAACTTCACTGTCCACCACATCTGTTACAATTAGGGTCATAGAGAGTCACAACTTCACTGTCCACCACATACAATTAGGGTCATTACAATGTAGGGTCATAGAGAGTCACAACTTCACTGTCCACTACATATGTTACAATTAGGGTCATAGAGAGTCACAACTTCACTGTCCACTACATCTGTTACAATTAGGGTCATAGAGAGTCACAACTTCACTGTCCACTACATCTGTTACAATTAGGGTCATAGAGAGTCACAACTTCACTGTCCACTACATCTGTTACAATTAGGGTCATAGAGAGTCACAACTTCCCTGTCCTACCACATCTGTTACAATTAGGGTCATAGAGAGTCACAACTTCACTGTCCACCACATCTGTTACAATTAGGGTCATAGAGAGTCACAACTTCACTGTCCACCACATCTGTTACAATTAGGGTCATAGAGAGTCACAACTTCACTGTCCACCACATCTGTTACAATTAGGGTCATAGAGAGTCACAACTTCACTGTCCACCACATCTGTTACAATTAGGGTCATAGAGAGTCACAACTTCACTGTCCACTACATCTGTTACAATTAGGGTCATAGAGAGTCACAACTTCACTGTCCACTACATCTGTTACAATTAGGGTCATAGAGAGTCACAACTGCCCTGTCTACCACATCTGTTACAATTAGGGTCATAGAGAGTCACAACTTCACTGTCCACTACATCTGTTACAATTAGGGTCATAGAGAGTCACAACTTCACTGTCCACTACATCTGTTACAATTAGGGTCATAGAGAGTCACAACTTCACTGTCCACCACATCTGTTACAATTAGGGTCATATAGAGTCACAACTTCACTGTCCACCACATCTGTTACAATTAGGGTCATAGAGAGTCACAACTTCACTGTCCACCACATCTGTTACAATTAGGGTCATAGAGAGTCACAACTTCACTGTCCACCACATCTGTTACAATTAGGGTCATAGAGAGTCACAACTTCACTGTCCACTACATCTGTTACAATTAGGGTCATAGAGAGTCACAACTTCACTGTCCACTACATCTGTTACAATTAGGGTCATAGAGAGTCACAACTTCACTGTCCACCACATCTGTTACAATTAGGGTCATAGAGAGTCACAACTTCACTGTCCACCACATCTGTTACAATTAGGGTCATAGAGAGTCACAACTTCACTGTCCACTACATCTGTTACAATTAGGGTCATAGAGAGTCACAACTTCACTGTCCACTACATCTGTTACAATTAGGGTCATAGAGAGTCACAACTTCACTGTCCACTACATCTGTTACAATTAGGGTCATAGAGAGTCACAACTTCACTGTCCACTACATCTGTTACAATTAGGGTCATAGAGAGTCACAACTTCACTGTCCACTACATCTGTTACAATTAGGTGCTGCACTCATCATCCTATGTTGATGCATGCGCTCATTTATTTGTCTATGTCTATCTTACAAAATATATATGCTGTGCTTAGAAAAAGCCTTTACAAAAGCTGTTGGTTAACAATAACGCAGCCTAACGAATATACTTTATTTGTAACCTTCCTGGTATACCTATTAAATAATATTCTTATAAATCCAATATTCCTGTAAATCCAACATATGTTGCACTGGTTTTTCCTACACGATAAATAGACCACATCTTGTTCACACAAGTTGGTTGTAAACTCTCCGAAGGGTTCTTTTGTAGTGTACTGTCCACACGATGGGTGGTCTAACTGTGATGAGTGATTCTTGCAGGTTGTGAAAGAACTGGTGAAATATAGAGGTTCCATGAGGATTCTAGCATTGAGTGCCACACCAGGCACTGATATCAAGGTAAAAAGAAACATTTTGTAAACAATTCAACATCCTTCCTGTTTATCACTTGAGAAGTTGAAATAAATTGCTGTGTTAAGATATGACACAGTTGTAGTCCATGAGCCAGACAAGATTTTATTCTCAAATTGATGGATTAATTCCTACTGTGATTTTCAGTTACACCAATATCTGAGGTGTCCGAAAATGCGTGATGGACATTTCTGAAACGTAGCTTATAGCCTTTTTGGAAGCCATCTTTAAACATGGCTGCCATTTTTAAGCGGAAGTCAAGCTATTCACAACTGGTGTCCTACAGCAAAACAAACATAGTGATTGGATCAAGTTGAATAATCAAAAGTTGTTCATAATAAAATTCAGTGTACTGCAATACTAATATAATCTTTCTATTATCATTATTGGCCAAATATAGGGGGAAGTGTCAAGGAAAACGCAAAAAAAATTGCATTTTTTCCACAATATTTTTTGTACTTCAGTTTTTGTAATTTTTTAAAACTAGAAATGATACATGTTTTACTTTCTTATGAAACTTTATGCAACTAGCTATATTTCTGTCATTTTAGGTGTCTTCTGTAGTCTATGTGTTGTCGGCACATCAAAATATAAACCTACCCCATCTGATGTCTGTAAACGGGAACGCTGCCATAGTAACCATACAGACTTCTTTTACCTCTTACAGCTTGGCGGATTTGCATGACATTGTGTGTGAATACGTAAACGTATATGTACTATGCACCTGTGATGTCAGAAACAGAACAAATAAAATAGTCATACCATTTTTAATCTAATAACTACTACTGAAGCCTTGCCAACCATTAGCCTATAAATGTTATGTTTAAACTTCTGCCTTTGAATATAAAGCGTTCGCCACGTTTTTGCCATGCGAACGTGGTTCCTGCAATTGTTATGTTGTAATACGTATTACACATACATTATCTTTTACATATTACGCGCACATTACATTTTAAGTTCAGAACCGTTAAGGAATGAACCGATTTACCCCATAAAGGTGTCTTGACGTGTGGGGTATTTTGAAAAATCCTACTCTAGGGGTCGGTCGTTGTTTAATCCCTGAAAGTTTGGCGCTCGAGTTTCAAGCCTTCTAAGAGGGAAACATTAAGATACATGCGCTAGGTTGATTATAGTTAGATCACTATTATTATTTATAAATATAATTGACCATGTAAGACCGTAAGTTATGCTACTACAGGCGGTGCAGGAAGTCCTCAACAACCTGTTGATCTCCTGCATTGAGCTGCGGACGGAGCAGTCACCTGACATCCAGGTGTACACACATGAGAGGAAGGTCGAGAAGGTCGTCGTGCCTCTTGGAGACGAACTCACAGCTGTCAAGGGAAAATATCTAGAGGTAGCAAGTCGTTATCGTGTATCTAATATTTGTGGCCCACTACAGTAAACCGGGTGTTAAGTGGCACAGGCCTATTTTACACATGAGCCAAATAATAGGTACCATTAAAAATTGTGGTTTTGGCAGAAATGCATACTTTATAATCTCATGTTCCAATGTCCAGTTTATTTTCCTCGACAAGTAATCTAAAACTAATAAGATACATGCACTTATGAACCCACATATTAAAAATCCCAAAAGATAGTATCAGACGAAATAACCTTGTTTCACAAAATATCAACTTTTTGAAGTTTGCTTCAGTTTTAGCAATAAATCAGAAACTACTGAAGACATTTCAACAAATGAGGTATCACTTTAAAGCTTACGATCTGTAGATTCAATAATTGTACAACACTCCATTCCACAATTTTGCAACCGAATAGCCACTTTGCCGTGGCAGGTTACATTTGCAATTAAAATTGCAGATGCTTGAATTAAGTGCACCCCTTGGTGAAGATGCCTGTATTAAGTGCACCCCTTGGTGAAGATGCCTGTATTAAGGGCACCCCTTGGTGAAGATGCCTGTAGTAAGTGCACCCCTTGGTGAAGATGCTATACATATGAATAAATAAATGCTGTTGTTTTGTCGTCTTTAATTAATAGATTGATAACCTGTGCAATGTTTTGTTTACTTGCTGTGAATCACAGCTTTGGATGAAACAATGAACAATGTAATTTCTTTCTAGTGGCCTTTTTCATCTTTATTTCTTGGCTAGATGTCCGACACATCTAGTTCTTAAATCTAATGCAAACAGTTGATAATTTATACATCCCCCTGGTTATGAAGTTGAACCCCCTAATAACACTCAGGTTGTTATTTATAAGCCATGTAAACTGGCAATTTGTGGTGAGCATGTTCTTGTTTGAGAGTTTTATGCTGGGCTCTCTTATGTTTTAATCAAAGATCAACATTCTTGTTGACAAATGGTGCTTTAGGGCGGCTCTAATAGATTCTTCAGATTACCTCCCTTTCTGCAGATTGTTGAGGTCGTTGTCAACCGGTTGAAGCGCAACGGGGTGCTGTATCAAAGAAACGTTGACAAACTGTCAAAGTTCCTGCTCCTGAAGGCAAGGGAAGCCTTCCGCCAGAACCCTCCAGAAAACATGCAGGTAATAGACATGTGCAGAGAACATGCATGCACTAGCGGCACCATTTCCAGTTGTGGCTTTAACAAATTGTACAGGTAAATTCTTATATAGCCAAGTATCCTGTCCATGCTTAAAATACTTTATACTTCCCCTGCTCTTCAGCAGAGTTGTTCATTCCAACACCAACTTGAGTTTCCTGGAAGAATTCAGCCACATTGCAATTACTACACAAAAATGTTTTTACATTATCAGGGATCGATCTGGAAAAGGACATGCATAAAATATAGAACTATGTGCCTTCTCGAAATTTGATTTGCCCCAAATCAGTTGATTAAAATTTAATTAATTAATTTGCATGATAGTATGATCGCTTAAATAACCTGGTAAATGTAAACATTACTTTTTTAATATTAGACATGTGATCATGTTATTCTTTAACTTGTTGTGAATTCTATTCAGGACAGCCAATGCAACATAGTTCTGGGTACAAAAATATACAACCATCAATATAAAAATGCTCAGAAATGTTCAGGTTTTTTTCAAAGTCTGTTGTGTTACAAAACTAGATACATTCTGGATAGGCTTGCCCCTTTTTTGTGGACTGGTCATCCTACTACAGTCTACTGCTCCAAGGATAGGGAGATTCTAACTGGGAAATACGATGCAGCAGTTTGTGACTTTGAGTGACAACGATTCACATACGTCAGAGCACCAACTAAAAATATTCAATGAACTATGTTCATTAAACATTAAAAACTCTTTGATACACCAGTGAACAAATGTATGGAATAGCTTCACTCAGTCTGTGGTTGAGATTGCATCGGTGCAGTCTTTTGACAGGAAAAATTAGATTATAAGTTGTGGGAAAAAATCGCCCCATTAAATTAGCCCAATTTATACTATACAGTAACACATTACATTAAACAAAATATTAGGCATGTAATGTGAAACTAGAACATAATATTGTCTTTTTTCCAGTTTATGACCCAAGGTGACGGGGACATTTGTAATGAACGTATTATTTGTGAGCCTTGGTGACAGAGGCATGTTTTTTAAACATACTTTTAAAAATGTTTTTTTTTATAATGTACTCCTAATATTTGGCAAACATACATGACTTTAAAAATGTGCATATAGTGTAGATGTATGGATGGATATTATTTTGTATAGATATGAACAGATTGCACTTTGTTTGGCAAGACTTGAAAGTTTACAATGGGCAATAATATGGTTTCGGCGGCAACCGACGCTGTTCGTGGTGCTCAACTAAAGCATATAAACATTGTCAACGACAGGCAAAGGTTGGGCAAGACACAAGGGTATTGATTAGACTGTGTCCAGTCGTCAATATGAGGTGTCATTTTAATAACTACATTCAGTCCATTGTTCTGTTTGTTGTCCGCACGTCCGTTGTCTGTGTTCGGGCGCACACTGGAGCAGGGTTGGCACTTTTCCAGGAAAAACTGGTTTTAGACAGGGCAGTGGGAAAAACCGGTATTTACAGGTAAATCTGGTATATACCGGTAATATCCGGGAATAAGTCCATAACTTATATTACTATTGGCTAGTTCCTGTAATTAAAACTAGTCCATTTAGAAAGATAGTTAATATCCATCTAAAGCAAATAGGTTGACTAGTTACTAGTTCAGGTGTATCCTTGTATTTATTTAAAGCATGAAGTTAACGAGATGAAAGAGTAATTGATCAGTTAGTAAATAAATGTCATTGTCACTCTCACAAGGGACAGTGCCAAGTAATGCTAAAGTATGCTGACTGAAGTCAAACAGCCTGACCAGTATTGTCAGGTGCCAATTTGCAATCTGTTCCAAGGAACAAAGGAAATGTTGAGGTCTGGACATTGGCAGGTTCTACTGCAGCCTCTCAACAAACATTAGTTGTGACATTGCCAGCTACACCATGCCTTGACATTTAGACTAAAGGACAATGACTGGACCTGCAAACAGCTGTAGCCATTGTCTCTATGAGCTGTAGCCATTGTCTCTATGAGCTGTAGCCATTGTCTCTATGAGCTGTAGCCATTGTCTCTATGAGCTGTAGCCATTGTCTCTATGAGCTGTAGCCATTGTGTCTATGAGCTGTAGCCATTGTCTCTATGAGCTGTAGCCATTGTGTCTATGAGCTGTAGCCATTGTCTCTATGAGCTGTAGCCATTGTGTATATGAGCTGTAGCCATTGTCTCTATGAGCTGTAGCCATTGTCTCTATGAGCTGTAGCCATTGTCTCTATGAGCTGTAGCCATTGTGTCTATGAGCTGTAGCCATTGTGTCTATGAGCTGTAGCCATTGTGTCTATGAGCTGTAGCCATTGTCTCTATGAGCTGTAGCCATTGTCTCTATGAGCTGTAGCCATTGTGTCTATGAGCTGTAGCCATTGTCTCTATGAGCTGTAGCCATTGTCTCTATGAGCTGTAGCCATTGTCTCTATGAGCTGTGGCCATTGTCTCTATGAGCTGTAGCCATTGTCTCTATGAGCTGTGGCCATTGTCTCTATGAGCTGTGGCCATTGTCTCTATGAGCTGTAGCCATTGTCTCTATGAGCTGTAGCCATTGTCTCTATGAGCTGTGGCCATTGTCTCTATGAGCTGTGGCCATTGTCTCTATGAGCTGTAGCCATTGTCTCTATGAGCTGTAGCCATTGTCTCTATGAACTGTAGCCATTGTCTCTATGAGCCCCAAATCAGCTCCAACTTAATGTTTGAACTTGTAGTCTGCTGGGATCCTCTGCTGGGAAGCCATGTACCCCAGTATCAGTAGACCAGACTAGACATACACATTCTGTCATGCATTCTGTTCATGAAGCACTGGTCAGTTAGCATCATGAGTGGCAGAGGTGGACGACCGACTGACAATATATGGTAATTTTTATACAATTGAAGAAGACGTCAAGGTGAAGAAAGCCCAATGCTAACAATGTCAGGCACTTGAGAGTGCAAAGGTTGACCGACTGAGGACTCATCTCAACAAATGTGTGATTAAACAGGTAATTACAAATGTTTATCACCTTGACAGGATAGAACACATGAGCCAAAAACTATCGACAGAACAACAGGAAATCGCCAGACAACTGCTAAACATGCAGCAACCAACATTGCTTCCACTGATACTGGCTTTCCATGCAAACAGCTCCCCATTTCCATCATCATTCTTCAACGAGTCATGTGTGACATCCATGTCTGGGGCTGTTTGGTGGAAATGTTTGAAGAGTGCTAATACCAACAATGACATTGGGAAAGAGCTCTGCAATGCGACTGCTCATATTGCCTGCTAATTCTGCATCAATCGAGATAATTTTCTCTAACTTTGGCATGCTTCAAACGAAGCTACGAAACCACCTAGGTCTAACTAAAACAGCAAAACTTGTGTCATGATACCGTGCACTTCGTGGCAGCACGTAGTTAGACTGGTAGAGCCATCAAGTCCCTACTGACACCGTGACACAGGCGGAGTAACATTAAAACAGAACTGTATCAGGCTCCAGCATGATTTACAAACTTATCTGCAGTTGATGATCGATCAACTCTTCTGTGGGCTTTAGTATAATAAAGTTTGATAATAAATGCAACTTAAGTCTTATGTTGTTATTCCAGTGTTTTAGTAATAACAAATTTACTGTTGTTTTTATTAGTCATGTACCTGAAGTTATTTGTTTCTCAGAAATAGCATGGTGAATTAGCAACACGTAGAGGTGAGCCTGTAGCAACACTGCCAGTACATGACAGCCAATTGAATATATTTTAGAATGTAATGTTTATTGTTATTTTCATTCAAACTATAATTATGATTGTTCAGTAATGACCAGTGTTGATATATATATATATATAGAATATATATACATACATATATATATATATATATATTCATTCTGCTGATGGTACAGCAGCTTGTATTGCAAGAGAGCTTCAAATATAATCCTTTTAAGAGTTTTTCCCAGTTATCCCGGTTTTTACCATTACTTGGGGTTTTTCCCAGGACTGGTTTTACCGGTATTTACCGCCCGGTATTTACCAGCGTGGGAAAAACGTGCCAACCCTGGACTGGAGCAAACTGGAGCGCTATTTGGGCCTCATAATGCGCTAAGCCTAAGACACAGAATTATTTAATTATCGCATCAACGTGTTAAATTTAGGCAAAACTATAGTTAATAACAGCAAAATCGAGGTGGGTCCGGGTTCTATACAAGTGTCCCTCAATGTTCTCAGACACGTCTTTGTATGTGTCTTTTGGGTACATGCGGCAAAAAAGTATGCAACATTTCAGCGTTCAACGTGTCATTGATGCGTTTCCACACTCCAAGGGAATCCCTGCATAATATCCATCGTCAATAGTCAGGTAGACGTTTATACAGCTGAGTGAACCATTTAGCAAAGTTATCTAAGAAATATTGATATTCTGTACTGTTTAGATATTCAAAATACAGTACAATGATCAACAAGTTAACTTACTCTTTATGTTTTCTCAATCAAACAAAAGATCTAACTTATTACTCATTATGTGTGATGGATGTTCATTTATGAAATCTTACAACCGCATCACTATTCCAAATATCATGTTGGTGCTACCAAACTGATGACTACTTCTTTACGGACATTATATTTTCATCTTATAGCAGTCTTATTCTTTTAGTCCACTGTGTCGCAATTTTAATCAAACTTATGCCTGTCGTCCTGTTATCATCGTATCTTTATCCTGATCTTTTCCCGTCTCTAATTTTGCCTCAAGACATATTTACTGTGAAGACATTTTAATCATATCTTTATATCTACATGTCTTTTTATATTACATCTATGATATCTTTTTATCTTACACTTATGGCTATGTTGTTCACTAGTATCTTAATTACATATTTGACACTGTGTGCCCAATATTATTATTTATTGTTATACAAACTATTATCCACTTTTATTGGCAACTCTAACCAAATTCTGGCTATACATGTTCGCGCTGCGGGAATCTGTGCCGAACAAAGATTGGACTCGTAAGCCATCTACGAACACACACACCAAATGACACCGACATTCCATGGAAAGATCGTCCTCGCTACGAGGGATCCACTTTTATATATTTATTATATAGTATAGTATAATATGTATACATTTATTTATTATTTGTTTGTTTATTAAATATTATTATCTTTAAATGTATTTTGTATTAAGTCCAAAACCTGCAAATGGTGCATTAGCCCCAGTTTGGATGGTGTATATATGTAAGGTTGTTCTTGCTCAATCTTATTTCACCTGATGTGTTCGCTGTCACCCAGCGGTTCACCTTTGGAGTGGTGGAGGGTGACTTCGCTCTGTGTCTCAGTCTCTACCATGGCCTGGAGCTGCTCCAACAACACGGGCTCCGCTCGCTCTACAACTACCTGCACGGCATCATGGTCGGGGACAAGGGCTACGGCCGCACACGCTCCGAACTCCAGAGGGACCCGCGCTTCACCGAACTCATGGAGTCACTCTGTGCAAAGTTCCAGCCAATCAGGTATTGTTGAACTCTGCTTTATGGTCACCTCAGTAGTACAGCCACCTCGCAATTAAGGTCACAGATGACCTTAATAGTGAGGTTCCACTGTACTGTCATAAAAATTTTGATAATAACTGTTGTTTTGTGGGTGTTTATTTTATTTTAATGTGACACATTTTAGAAATACAGTAGATTTTATTTTTAACTTAAAATTTTAGTATGTATGACTTTTAGTAGTTTAGACTGAAAGGGTGGTGTGTAATTTTTAAAATTTATTTATATACTGTCAAATGAGGGGCTACTGACTTTTCACAACTTTAAACATAGTTATAATATATAGAAACTACTTTTAAAAGTGTATCTACAAAATAAAATTACATTAAAGGATATTCTAATAGTTGTTATAATGTTTTGCAACTATAATTAATTAATTGCATATAATTGTTTCGCTCTTTAATGTGTTTTTATGTTGCCAAATGTTTACAAAAGCAACCAATTATTCTTTTCGTAGGGCACAAAATGTAATGGCTTTCATACATTGCACAGCACTTGTTATGGCCTCATAAATTCTGGCATTACAGGTAGCTTCAAAGTGTTGTTATCACTGACAGTGTTTTGCCACTTGTCTCCATTCATTCTTAGCTGAGCCACCATGGATGGAGCACCCAAGAGGGGTTGCTTGTTGGTTTCAGACCCGCCCTACCCCACACACAGCAGACCCCTGGAGAGGGGGCGTCCACAACCTCCCTGGCGGCGGGGCACCCCAAGATGGCCAAGTTGGAGGAACTGGTTTTGGAACACTTCCAGCAGTTCCAGAAAGGTATGCTCTGTACTACCACAAATATTAGTCAACTCAAATCGTTTTACTCCTTTTGGTGTAACAATATGTGACTGGCCACAGTAAAGTGGGTATTAAGAGTTGTGAAAGGGAGTTATATACCTTTTTGGATTCCACAGATCAGGAGCTTTAAAATTACACCTCATTTGTTGAAGTAACTTAAATCCTGTATTTGTAGCCATGGCTTTAATTACAGTAATAAGTAGCCTAATTACTGATGATGATGGCAAAGTTGGGGTGCGGCTTTAAATATAGTAATTTGTCAATTTTTTTTTAAACGTTGGCTCACTAGGTTGTCAGTAGTAACGTTGGCACTTGTGTCGAATCTGGACCCACCTCGATTTCACCATTATAACTTGAATCTAACTTTGAGACCACAGTGCGTTAATTCCATCACTCAACATTATCTCAGGCATATTTACGTTTAAGAATATTACAATCCATCAAAGACATTTTCATCATCACCGTCACCGTTGAAGAATGCCATGCCAATCTGGTGGTGTCACTCCTTGTATCCATGCCGCGCACATCAGGAAAACATCTTCAAATATGATATCGTCATCCATTTCACAATTAAAATCCTCCAAAGTCACTTTCATTGTCGCTATCAAAGAACGCTGCCTGGAACGACATGGCGGCGTCATCCAGCATATGTGCACAAACATGTTTGAATATGATGGCATCAGCCATTCTTGGCAACTGTCCCACACTAGCAGACATCAACCGTAACAACTGTTTGTTCTTTGTTCCGATGCTGGCTCAAGTTTTCAGGTGTTGATATTTTAAGCTAAGTTCCAAGCAGAACGTTCACACCTTGGCTTTTGGACATTCAGCCACCTAGTTATTTTTTGGTAGCATGGTGACATTTTTTATTTTGGTCTTCCATTTTGACAACATTCACATATAGTAATATTCCAACGATATTATAAAATGTGATGTAGTTATTATCAATGCATTACAATAAAGTCTTAGCAGTAATATGATACCTTATTCATTCATTTATGATAATTAATAGCAAAGTTATGACTTTTTATGGAACCCACTTAATTTTTTCCTAATTGTGTGCATTACG
This sequence comes from Paraescarpia echinospica, assembly GCA_020002185.1. Lineage (NCBI taxonomy): Eukaryota > Metazoa > Annelida > Polychaeta > Sabellida > Siboglinidae > Paraescarpia > Paraescarpia echinospica. The sequence continues at coordinate 18,001,997 of CM034538.1, read as the reverse complement.
GAAGTATGTCACATGTGGGGCTAAAATGGTCTTGGCTCAAAGTCCAGGTGCAGCTTTAAATAAGGTTTTTGCCTGTAACAAACGGCACGGAGGAAAGTCAGGGTTTAGGTCAAAAGTGGAGGTACGGCTTTAATTAGGGGTGCTGCTACAAATACAGGATTTACGATATTTTCAGTAGTTTTTGAGTTTTTGCTAAAATGGATGCAAACTTTAAGAAAGCAATATTTTGAGAAACATGGTCATTTGGACTAATATTGTCTATTATTTTATAACCCTCTCGTGGTCAGAACGCCCGAATCAACCCGACTCCCACTCACGGCCAGAACGCCTGAATACGCCCGAATACAGGGGCACATTTAAACTGGTACCGCGAAACAGTGTCATCCAATAACGGCAATTTATTTCAGCAGTTAGCATATAATAATATTGAAGTTTAACGAGTGAAGAAGATGTTGTACACTGCCAGAGCCACTTTTTATACCAACAAAATCAACGAACAGGCTGGCAACCCCAAAACTCTGTATCGGATATTTGGTTCTCTGCTGCATGCAAAAGACCTGCCAGCACTGCCCGACAACCACCTCGGACAATTGCTAGACAACTTCAGCAACTATTTCACGGAAAAAATTGACATTATCAGACGCGATCTTGATACCTGCACCAAACATACATTGCTGCACCCGGACGAGCCCTGTGTTGTCCTGTCACATCTATCATCGTTCCTGCCGACCACGACATACGAGATCACCAAATTGGTCGGCAAGTCGACTTGTAAATCGTGCAAGTTGGATCCGATTCCGACTCATCTGCTGAAGGCTAACATATCTACTTTGGCACCAGTCATCACCGACATTGTGAACTTATCTATTACGACAGGAGTCTTTCCTTCTGCCTTTAAAAAGGCTGTCGTAAGTCCTCTTTTGAAGAAAGCAACACTGAACCAAAAAGACCTAAAGAACTATCGTCCAGTGTCGAACTTGTCTTTTGTGTCAAAAATTGCAGAGAAGGTCGTTGCCGCCCGTTTCTCCAAACACCTATCTGACAAAGAACTCTATGAGCAAATGCAATCTGCTTATCGTCCGCACCACAGCACTGAGACAGCATTGCTGAGAGTATGCAACGATCTGCTTTGTATACTGGACGAGCGCAAGGCTGCCATACTTGTGCTATTAGATCTCTCAGCAGCATTCGACACAATCGACCACGGGATCATGTTATCACGCCTCAAAGATCGTTTTGGTGTAACTGGAACATCTCTTGCATGGTTTGATTCGTATTTAGCCAACCGAAGTCAGAGTATTCAAGTGCACGGAAGAGAATCAGTGGAAAATCCAGTGATGTTCGGAGTCCCGCAAGGTTCCGTTCTCGGCCCTCTCATGTTCATTTGTTACACGGCACCACTCGGAGACATCGCCCGTCGGCATGGAATCAACATGCATCTATATGCTGATGATACCCAACTCTACATCGCCTTCAGTCCTCTCTCGGAGGAAGACACAACCCAAGCTGTGAAGCGCATACAAGCATGTGTCGCTGAAATACAAGCTTGGATGCGCATGAATAAACTCAAACTCAATGCTGAAAAAACAGAGGCTATCGTGATATGTTCGCCGCACATCAAGAACAAATCGAGTTTATAACGAACACTGCCATCAAAGGGGAATGTTTTGCACTATGGTTACGCATTTTAAATATAACACCGACTTAATAGTTCAGACGGGATGACAGCTGTGATCACAAAGAACGCCATTTTGTATAAAATCTTGAAAATACATGCACTCTGAAAAACTTAAATTATTTCAGTTTTATTTACCAAAGACATTTAATTAGTTTTCCATTCTGTAGCATAGTAATTTATGAACATTTCATACACAGTATGTAACCGCTAATTATTAATGGAAAATATAAAAACAAATGAATTGTTAAAAATTATTAAATTTTTTATTTTTTTGTCAAACTTTAGGAGTTCATATTTGAGTAATAAATTGACATATATGTCACATACTTGGCTAGTTACACCAGGAATTAGTTCTTCAGATGTAGTGAAAATGTTATTTGAATCGGATCAAAAATTATTTATTTATTTGCATTTTTTTCATGCAACCCGAGTATATCACGTTTCACTCATAGCACATTCTCTTGATTTAATAGGATTCAATAACAGGTACATATTTGCATTAATCTGGCCTTGAGAGGGTTAATATACATGTTTGTAAATGCCTGTATTTTATTAGATTTGAATTGTCTTGACTTACTTGACTTAAATGCCTGGGCCAATGTGACCCCTCTCTATCCTCCTGGATGTCACACCATCTTGTCCTGTCTAGAGCACACCGCTCTCAGTCCATCTCTTCCACAGCCTTCCTCGTTTTCTGTGTCCTTTAAAGTCTTCCTTGAAAGCTATTTTTATGAGGTTTTCATTTGGCATACGGCAGACATGTCCAAACCACCGGAGTCTTCTATGTCTGATGACATCTGAGATGGATTCAGGGGTGAATATCTCATCTCTGATCTGGCAATTTCATAATCTGTCTGTCCTAGTAACACCTGATAGCCCGCAGGCAACGCATCTCAAAAACTTCACGAGACTGTGTCTCTTGCGATCGTAATGTCCAGATTTGTGAATCATTGATTGCTATACATCGAAGTATCGATGCAACCTGGTAGTCGATGTTATGATAGTGAACTGCTGATGGTAAATATCACTACTGGTAGCACACTAAGCTATCAACAGTAATAATTGCTGGCAAAAGGATCAGCAGGGCCACACAAAAGTATGTGTTTCCAGTTTCATTTTGTAAATTGACTGAACATCAACAATCACTGACCATGTTGATGTCATTCACTGGCTCACAGTTTGTGAATGAACTGCCTCCGTGTGCAGAAGTGATGGCAATATCATAATACTATTGTTATAATAATAATCATAAAACAATCCCCAATAGTCACCCTTAACACAAAATGATGTTGTGTTGTAACTGGGAGGTTCAGAGGATCAAATCACGTTGTTTATGAAAGGTTACATACATTTAAACAAGATGTTCCTGGTATTTAAAAGTATTGTATTTTTGATAGCTGTATAACTTACTGCGGAAGATATAGCATGAAATTTATCGTATCATTCCTTCTTCTACTGGTGGCTTGCCGTATTCATTTTATTAGGCATACGGTACATTTAGGATATAGTTTAGACATGGAAATATGTCAGATTTTGTCCCTTCCGATTTGTTATTACTGAGCTTTGAATCTAGTGTGACATTGGTGGAGATGAAATTACAGTTGTGGATTCTACAGTCTACGTTGGCATTGGAGATCACTGTCACAGTGTCAGAGGCTGCTAAAAATGGGATGTATGCTAACTAGGGCTTGTACGCTTAATAGAACGAATATGGTATATGTTCCTATATTTTAGTTATTGACTTTGACATTGCCAGATGCTGGTGGCACACCGACATCGACGCGGATCATGATCTTCTCACAGTACCGAGACAGTGTCAGTGAGATCACGGAGATGCTGAACCAGCATCGCCCCCTGGTGAAGGTCATCAGCTTCATTGGGCAGTCGAGCGTGAAAAAGAGCTCGAAGGGATTCACGCAGAAAGAGCAGATTCGGGTGTGTGTTTCTTAATGAAATCATTCTGGGTTATTTTGTTTATTTATAATAATAACGATTCTTTATCCATGATAACCTTATAAAATATACATATTTTATCTTCCTAAGAGTTACGAGTTTAAAACATATGTACAGGTAAAATTAAATTAATTATATAAAAGAAACAAATTAATTATATAAAAGAGTATAATATATATTGTATAATGCCGTAAAGATATTTGAAAAAATAAAAATAGAACTGTACAAAGAATATTGGTTAAGTATATAGCATCAATAAATAAACTAAAAATCTCTGTTAAAGTGTTCATTATGTTTCATGTCACTGTCGTCTGGTTGCACATGTTGCGCATTAAAGTACAATGTATGTTTCTCAATTAAGGGTATTAACATTTATTTATAACAAGAACAAGAACAAGAAAGTTTTATTTAGACCCCAATTACAATATGTGTATAATATGAAATTAACGTAACATGAACAGGCATATATATACAAATGCAGTGTAATTTCAAATTAGATGGGGTCTGTGACTCCTATTAAGACAATAACAGTCGCTCTCATAGGAGCCACAGTAAATAATTTGTTTCAATTCAATTTTACCGAAGGAAGTGCAAATGTAAATGTAAAAGTAAAAGTGCAGGAAAAGAAAAGAAACCAAGATTACTTGATTACATATATGCATGTACTGGAGTATTAAAGGTATGTTAAAATAAACAAATACTAGTTGTCAATAGTACACTTCAATATACTTGATATGTATGTGTATATGCACAAATACAATATCCATATGCTGATTTATATATATACAATACATATCCATACATATCACATGCATTAATACAGTTTTAATGACTTTGATAGCATGTATAGCAGTTTAATATTGTACACGTATCTACGTATTTTTCTAATAAATTGTTTTTTGCATAATTACCAAAACTTCTGAAGCTATGTGTTCCAATCTTCTCTGTGACTAACTTTGAGGTATTGTTAATGACATGTGGCAAACTGTATCTAAGACATCTTTTGGCAAATTCATGTTTTGTTCTGAATGGGTGTAACTCTGTTTTTTTCCTTGTGTTGTAATTGTGTACGTAAGCATTTGTAATTATTTTCCAATTTAATAGGTAAGCAGGGAGGTCATGATGTACATATTTATAATAAAACTTAAGTTCATATAATTTTAACATGTCATCAATTTTTAAGATATTCAATTTTTTGAAAAGTGGCTCAGAGTGTGAATTATATTTACTTATAGATAAAATTCTCATAGCTTTCTTTTGTATTTTCAACATTCGACTACCTTGGTATCCCCACACCATAATGCAATAGTTGATATGTGATAAAAATAACGTATTATATAAGATAATTTTAATTTCTAGGGGAAAGACATATTTTAGTCTGTTTAAGATGCCGACTGTTTTGGAACACTTGTTTGATACTTTTTCAATGTGTTTATTCCAATTTAAATTTGTATCTAAAGTAAGTCCTAAAAAATTAAATTCATCTACTCTTTCAATGTTTGTACCATTTATATTGAGCATAAAGTTATCGACAGCTTTATTTTGCATGTGAAAAATCATATATTTGGATTTGTTTCTGTTTAATGATAATTTATTAATGTTTAACCATTCAATTATTTTAAGGAGTTCATCGTTTATTGCCGATTCTATATTTCTATTTGGGGAGTTACCTTGAAAATAATTGATGGTGCTAAATAAGGTGGTATCGTCGGCATACATAATAAAGTTAAACATTTCGCTAGCTTTAGGGAAATCATTAATGTATATTATGAATAATAGGGGACCAAGAATAGATCCTTGTGGTACACCAATTGTGATAGGTAGAATATCAGAACTTTCATTTTGAAATTGGTGTATTGTCTTCTATTGCTTAAGTAGCTATTAAATAGATTCAGGGTAGGACCCTGTAATCCATAATATCTTAGTTTAGTTAATAGTATCGAGTGATCAATTGTATCGAAGGCCTTAGAGAGGTCAAGAAAAATACTGAAAGGAACATAATTTTTATCAATTTGTGTAATTATTCTATCTATTAGTTCAAGTGATGCATACTCGGTAGAGTGTTTTTTTCTAAAACCATATTGATTTTTAACAAATAGATCAGAATCATTAAAGTATGCTGTTAGTTGACTAGATATTATTTTCTCTATCACTTTTGAAATTGTTGGAAGAAGAGATATGGGTCTATAATTTTTAAAATCAGATGGGTCATCTTTCTTAAAAATAGGAATTACTTTAGCAAGTGTATCGGGAAATATACCAGTATTTATTACTTGATTTATTACCAGGGTTAATGGTTTGATGATGGAGGGTTCAATTATTTTCAAAAGTTTGCAGGAAATACCGTCATAGCCACTACTATTTTTATTGGGAAGGCTTTCAATGGTTTTCTTGACTATTTCTTCATCAACATTTAGTAGACTGAAAACGGAATGGACATTATCATTTAAGTAGTAATTGTAATCCTTATTTCCATTGTAATGAATGTCTTGTGCTGTCGACTGACCTATACTTGTAAAAAAGTTGTTAAATTGGTTTGCAATAACCGTTTTATCTGTTATAGTTATACCATTACTTTTAAACAAAACAGTGTTGTTTGAATTGTTTTTGGAGATAAATTCATTTATGGTTTTCCATGTATTTCTGATGTCATCTTTATATCGGTTAAAGCGTGACTCAAAGTACATTTGTTTGGCAGTACGAATATTTTTCTTTAATATTGAGTTATATGTTTTTAGGTTAGTTAGAAGGACTTCGTACATAGGTAAATTTGGATTAGACATTTTTAATTTCTTATAAAGCGAGTCTCGATATTTGATTGATTTTAGAAGACCGTGTGTGATCCAGGTTGAATGCTTATGTTTGTATTTATTATATTTCATGATTTTAACAGGCATATGCTTATTCTTAGCATGCATAATTTCTTCGTGTATTATGTTATAATTTAAATTGGGGTCAGCCGTAGGAGATTTGTTTAGTTTGTTATACATTGCATCCGAATTTATCTCTAGTTTAACATTATGCATAGCTACCTTATTTTGTAGATTTACTCGAACAAATTTTGGAGGAGGTTTGGATTTTACGTTGATATTCATGATTAGGAAGTAAGGTTGATGATCAGAAAGGGTATTTGTGAAGATTCCTGCAGTGCTATCTAATATTGATTTATTTAATTTACTGAAAAAGTTGTCTATCAGTGTTCCGTTAGTTCTGGTAAAGCGAGTTGGAAAGGTAATTTGTGGATAGAGACTGTATGAAATTATAGTATCAAAAAATTCACTATATATTTTGTTCTCGTTTATTTTCAGTAGATTGATATTGAAATCGCCTGAAATTATTAGATTATTACAACTTTCTAGAGTAGCCATTGTTGTTGAAAATTCAGCTATGAAATCTATAATATTTTGATTTAGTGACCTAGGCGGTCTGTATATGTTTCCAATAGTAAGTGTTTTTGATAAGCTGCCTCCAGTTACTTGAATTACTAACCCCTCCCAATGTTCATACATGTTGATATTCTTAAGTACTTTATATTTATATTTATTATCTACGTAAATTATTAAACCCCCTTTGACACTACAATGTTTCCCCTGAGCAATTAGATCATATCCGTGTAAACTGAATTGAGATAAATTATCATGATTTGACTTCCATGTTTCTTGCAAACATATAATGCTAAATTTAATTTGTTTAGTTTTTAGAAGCTCTACAAAAAGTTCAAGTTCATCAAATTTAGCATTAATGGATTGAATATTTAAGCTTAGGATACTAAAATTATCAGTATTTTTGTGTGCTAACTTGTGAAACATATCGATGTCATAGTATGAAGAACAATGGATCAACTGAGGTTCATTTTGTTCAGTACTATTTTCGTTTATATCTAGAAGATTTATTAAAGAACAGTTTCGGATACCTCTCAAGTGGGAGAGAATTGTCACATCAGAAGTCATTGCTTAGGTTCGGACATGAACCAATAATATTGCCAGCCTTTGTACGTATGTTAGGTATTTTACAAAAGAGTGAACTTGTGTGTATTTATTTCCTGTGCATATATGAATGTTAAGAAATACTCCGTGTGTAACAGGGCAGATATCAGAGTAGTCAAGACTAGACTTAGAATAAAATAAATATAAAGATAAGAAGAAAAAAAACATGACAGATTGGGTGATGGGTCATGAATATAAGGCGTAACGCCAGGGAAAGGGGTGAGCTATGTTATCAACAGTGGCTGCATATAAATTAACAGTTGTCAATCTAAAAATAATAATAGAAGATATATAATGTTTTGATTAGTCCAGTATCTTATCAAAAGTAATTAAGCATTACTGATGTTATGAGGAGAGAAACGATTAGTTATAATACTAGTTTTTTAAATGTCATTCATACAAAAAAAGAAAACAAAAGGGCATGAATGGCCCATATATCATCAGATATATCAACAATACTGCAAACTGTTAATTGCAGTTGGTCATACAGCATAAGTAGATTATGTAATTATTATTTTTCAAAATATGAATTAGCATGTTGATAATAATTTTAACCGACAGAAGAACAGCAATATATAAAAATAGAAATACATAAAAAATAGAATCACTTAAAAGGTAGAATCACACAATAATCTTGAATGTATTACAGATTATCAAGTTATCAATGCTTTCATTGACAATAACGTACAACTGGAGATCATTTACAGATGTACAACTGGTGATCACTTACATATGTACAACTGGAAATCATTTACACATGTGATTTCTTTGATTTTATTGCTGAGGTCTTTGACCATAATTTTGGCGTTGGCAGTCCAGCAGTCGTTGATCTTTTTTTGTTTTTTCAGTTTTCTGCATTCATAAGCCAACATTGACCTACGACTTGTTAAATCTTCGTTAACGAAGACCCGTGCATTACTATTTCTTCTGTTGTAGTCTTTCAGGTTAAAGCGACTGCGGAAAACGTTATCACGCTTTCGCTCTGTCTTAAAGCGCACAATGATTAGGCGGGACCCCGTGGCTCGTTTAGCGCCAAGGCGATGGCTTCGCTCTAAGTCCTCTCTAGTTAGTGGCGGCGTAGTTTTCATCTTGTCATTGATGATCTCGAGGACTATGGTGTCTGTGTCCTCACCCTCGCTTCTTTCCACGATGCCGTGGAAAGTTAAGTTTGAGCGACGAGTATATTGTTCAAGTTTGTCAGCTGTTTGCTCAAGCGTGTCGACCTTCATTTCCAGCTCGGCAATTCGCGAGTCCTTCGCTCGTATTTCTTTTGTCAAATGTTCGATGCGACCGTTTAGAGTATCGAGTTTTTTCGCAATGTCACGCGGATACAACGCACTTTTGAGTTTCGCCAATACGGCATCGTCACTCAGTAATTCGATTAGACGTAATGCGAGGGCCTCCGGATCGTCCGAACTGTTTCGACGTGTCTTTGGTGGCATGTTCGGCACTGTGATGGATGTTGTGTAATCACAGGTGTAGCGATTGTTGATGGGCCTCGGTAGTTGTTACGTAACCTTGGTCGGTTGTTTTGTCTGGTCAAGAGCGACGTAGTCCTATGGAAGCATTCATGGAGTGGACGATAATTGACCCGTTTCAGATTGCGCCATTAAATGTCTGGCAAATACGACGAAATGTCATTCTTTTTTTTACGCAGTTAACTCACCTAACCTTTCCCAGGCCCGGGATAGTTACCCTGCACACATCTCAGCGCCTGGGACGTGCGTGGTACGGTAAAAATCACGTAGAGATAGTGGATAGCTCTGCACGTGCACGTGTATGCGCAACCTCCTGAGAAATAGCTATATATTATATTATATAATATATTATATATATTATATATTGTTCTTCCTAAAACTAGAATAAATATGTTGAAGGAATACTACCTGCAAATTTGCATTTAATAAGACTGAAGTAGTATTGGTAATTTGCACCCGGGAAATGATCAAATTGTAAACACAGCATTCAACTATTAAACTGCCTCCTTTGCCTGGTGTTTTGGCAGAGGCACGTGTTGCTACCTGCAGTTAGCTTTGATGTCCTTTATTGCCACACACCAATTATAATTTATTTTGAAACATCAATCCGTTCATATTTCTGATCAACTTCTTGTTAAGACCACTCCCCAGTTAGGAACAATTCCATATTAGGAATTAGGCCAACCACCAGTTTCGACCAACCACAGTATGGATCAACCTCTAAATAGAACCAACCTCTCAGGTGGCCCCCTCAGAACCAACTCCCAGTAAGACCAACCACAGTATGGATCAACCCCCAAATAGAACCAACCACTCAGGTTGCCCCCTCAGAACCAACTACCAGTAAGACCAACCACAGTATGGATCAACCCCCAAATAGAACCAACCTCTCAGGTGGCCCCCCTCAGAACCAACTCCCAGTAAGACCAACCACAGTACGGATCAACCCCCAAATAGAACCATCCTCTCAGGCGGTCCCCCTCAGAACCAACTCCCAGTAAGACTAACCACAGTACAGATCAACCCCAAAATAGAACCAACCTCTCAAGCTGCCCCCTCAGAACCAACTCCCAGTAAGACCAAACAAGACTAACGGATTGTTTTACTTAAAATTAAAATAGATTTTGCTTCTTCACTGTGATCTTGTATACTGAAAACTGTTGATGGATGGATGTGCTACTGGAACACTTCCTGTGTGTCACATAAATAATTTCCTTGGTGAAACGGCGGCAAATTTTTGCATTTGGAAAAAGCTCCTTAAATTTAGCAACGGATTATTTTTAATGGTAGATTTTCAAGAGAAGATAAGATAAGATAGATTTACTGCCGTGTGTTGTTATCGCAAATACAATGAAACAATGGAATGTGTTATGATGTCGGATCATACAAGCATATATTCATACCAATACACTCACAAGCAGCAAACAATTACATTAATAATATACTACACTACTTTTGGTAATAATAAAATGATAACTAAAATCATGCACAGTTAATGCTCTCTTAAAAATAAATTCTCTCTTAATATACCCTTGTTAAAATTAATGTTATAGTTTAAGCATCCATGCACTCACGCACAGACGCACGCACATGCACCTACTTACACACATGTGCACACACGCACACACACGCACGCACGCACACCCATACACTGTAATTATAAGCTTATTATCATAATGAATCGCACTCCAGGTTACATTTTCATCCGACTACTTCCAAGTTGTTGTTTTCCCCCCAGGTGATGAGACAGTTTCGAGAGGGCGGGTACAACACCCTCGTGTCCACCTGTGTGGGCGAGGAAGGCTTGGACATCGGGGACGTTGACCTGATCGTGTGCTTCGACGCCCACAAGAGTCCGATACGTCTCGTGCAGCGAATGGGACGGACGGGGCGCAAACGCAAAGGACGAATCATCATGCTGCTGACAGAGGGACGCGAAGAGCAGGTCAGGTGCATTGTGGGAAATGTATCGAAATTGTAACAAGGTTTTGTCCGAGCTTCGTTTCCGAGGATTTTGAAGATATCGTTGGTTTCTGAGGATTTAGGTGCAGATCTTATTATTGTAGAGGTTTGTGTATGACTTAACAATATTTGTATGTTCTATATGTAGTAAAAAACACATTTGTCATTTTGTGAAATGATCATGTGACATTTGTTCACTTATTTTTACATGTAAAGGTAAAACAAAATGCTGGTTATATGCTTGACAAATGTTCCTTTATTTTATGGTGACTTAGTGCAATACCTGTTTTTTTATTTAGGTCTAAGTCTTAATGCAAATAAGTTTTGATATTATGCTGTTTTAATGACAAAACAACACATCCAACATACATGACATTAAATTATAAAAAAATTATTCTGTGAGATGCAAACGAGAAGCGTCTTGGTCCTGTTATCATTAACTGTAATTAAAATGTATTGATTGGTCTGAAAAGTATGACCCCCATCATCGGAATGTAGCACCAGCACTACAACCACTGTTCCGTGGATACCCTACTCAGCACTGGTCTTTACAGCAGCCCTAACACTGAGACACCCCGCGGGTTGCAGGTGTACAACCAGAGTCAGTACAACAAGAGAAGCATCGACCGTGCCATCTCCAGTGGTACCAAGTCCCTGGTGCTGTACGCCCACAGCGAGAGGATGGTGCCCGCGGACTTCACCCCGCGCTGTCACAGGATGCACGTGACGGTAGCAGAGAGGGCTCACAAAGTCAACAAGACTCGCACAAACAAGATGAGACCAACTACAGAGAGGCGACCTCGCATGACCTTAGGTTTGTTTGTTGTTTGTAGGGCCCGGTTAGAATGCCAGATTGTCGATCGAAAGAACCTCGGTTCAAATCCTGGTACCGGCTGCCTTTCGAAACAACAATTTCGTTGACCTCATGTTGTCTGAGTCTTTCGGTAGAGACACTCTGAGGCAGCGGTTCCCAATCTTTTTCTCCCTGTGTTCCCTCTGAAGTCTGAGACGATCATCAGGGTACCCCCATAATTTTAACATAAAATATGTAGATTCTACAAACACAATATTCCACACTCTGTTCAAAGAAAACACAACTTACTAACGAAATAAATGAAAGTGTATGCAAAGTTGATAATAACAAATAATTATATAAAAAACTAACTAGAGGGATGGGCTAGCATTTTAAAAATCAGGTACTCAATTCGGGAAGCAGTTTTGGACAGACAGATTCGGATATCATCCGTGACACAGATTCGGACTCAATGTTTGGACCTCGTGCAGCATAACTCCGAGAATCCGTGATCACATAAATAGGAGGACAAAAAATCAACAATGCCCTCACAGGGACATCATACAGAGTCAGATATAACACGCCTATCTTAGATGAGAACTTGGCCAGGAGAAGATGTTTGCATCATAGGAAACGGACTACAAAAAGTCCTCCCAACTTGCATGCCATCTGCTAAGGATACTGGAGCTCCATGCTGGATGGATCTTGGAGTAAATTTCCATCTATCGCAGGGTAAGTTAGTTTGGGATTCCGCTTGGCATAGACAGTAGGTACGTGCACCTGCACAAGTTGCTCTGTGTTTCCTTTCACAATTTCTTCATAATGTTGTTGAAGCTTCATGATGTAGATTCATACTTTAAGGAAGCCAGCTTCAAGACTTACCCTTTTTTACCCTCAGTTTCAAACAGCAAAAGGCGGCCTTATGAGCTAATAAGAATTGTTAGTAAAATGGGCCAAAGAAAAGAAGCCGTCGTAAAGCAGGACACGTTGTGTTGGATTGTATTTATTCAGATTCTAACAGGTCTAGTGAAGCCAGTAACAGGATTGAAATTGAAACAATAGGTGTAAACAATAAAACAATGACACAGTAAGAAGAGTAAGAAGAAAATCCGTTGTACGTAAAATGTTTTTGAATTGAAGATCTAAAGGTTCAGCTCCTGAAAATATATCACAAGTTGGATCATTTAAATAGAGAATTGTATTGAAAGTAGTAATACATCTATTCAAAACAGAGTAGTTTCCATTGTTGATTCTGCTATTGGAAACTCTAATAGCAGTGTAGGTTTATAGAGATCTTGAAGGACATTGAGACGTCTCTGTTACAGCGGATAAGAAAAACGTCTCCCAAGGATTCCTGACAGCAGAGGAGCAGAACTACTGGGCAGAGAACCTTTATGTAGACCCGCGGGATCTTCCTCAGATGCCTGTGTCTTCCTTGCTGACCCTTAAACCTGCGACCCAGGTCTGTCACATGACTCCCTTTCAGAATTAGATAACATGTAGGAATAGTTACATAAGGAATATTTGCTGTTTTTAGTTTGCGTGGCTGCACATGCAATTTTTCTGCTTGCATTTCCAGTTGTTTCCATCCACCTGGTGCATTGTGATTTTAAATAATAACAAAAAAGGGAGCAGTCAAGATTCTGGAAGAGATACACCATAATGGCTGCCTGTACTCAGAGACTGTATGATTTTGTACATCGAAAACATTCAGTGTATGTTTTTTGTACAGTGTATGTTTTTTGTACAATGTATGTTTATGTATTGTATGTTTTTGGACAACTGATAATTTTGATACACGGATACACACAGTATATACTATACATATACGGTAGTATATACTATACGTATACGGTAGTATATACTGTACATATATGGTAGTATATACTATACATATACGGTAGTATATACTATACGTATACGGTAGTATATACTATACGTATACGGTAGTATATACTATACATATACGGTAGTATATACTATACATATACGCAACATGATTTTGCAGTAAAAAGTATCACCCTTTATGCCACATGACATCTACAGTCTCCGCAGCAGTCTGACCTGTCTGATTGCAGAGAGCGTCATCAGGGAAGCAGAATGTGTTGTCTCTGGACCAGTATACACCTTGGCAGAACACACTTCAGAAGACGCGTCTACTCGGCCACTCGCAACACACTCACAACCTGGTGGAGCTGATGCAGTTCATCGAGGTCATGGGTGAGTTCATATAGGTCAAACCACGGTCAGAATCAGTTAATTTAGGAATCATATCATCAGAATCAGAACAGCAGCTAATGCAGATTTTCTTGTTATCGTTGTCAGTTAAGACTATATTGGATTATAGCGCTTTATTGTTAGTTTTTATTGCTGTCATATTTAACTTTTTTAATATTGCTCTAATTTGTTGCATTGTAACGATTAGTTGATTTCTTTCCTGTAATAACTTTGTGACTGTGTAACTAAATAGACTAATTCACTCATTCATGACTTGTGAACAAAATTGTACTGTGCTAATGCTCCAGCTAACATAGTTCGAATGTCATAGGGTGTGGGTGACTCAGTCCACACCCAGGCCCATTGCTACAAGACCATGCTGGGACTATAGATGGCACTCGATTGCCTAAAATTGTAAATTCCTTTTGTGTTTAGTGTAAGCAAAAAAACCTGTTAAATTGCCAACCACAGTGTCTCGAAACTGCTTCAGTTCTTTCTTATTAAATCATAACAATGTGCTTATTTAATAAGGTTGTTAAGTCACTTGACTGAATACTTGTTTCGCTCAGTGTAATAGTATTTATATATATATATATATATGTTACGATATGTTGATGGGGAGTGAGACTGTCATATAAAACTAGACATTAAAAGTAAGTCTGAAATCATAAGTCTTAATGTGCTTTAAATGGAAACATTGATTGAAGACTTGGTCTTGCAGCCGTGGCTGGGGAGTCGGGTGCTGACATGTACGACACAGAGATGAAGTCTTACTTGTGCAATGAGGACATCATATTGTCAAAGCGCAAGACGGGCCTGGAGGCCTTCCTTCAGCCCGAAGACACGGGTCAGCCCTGTCCAGTGGCAGGGAAAAGGAAGAGGAACGACGAAGACTTTCCGGGTCCATCAAGGAAGGTCTACAAGAGTGACATGTTGCCAGGTTTGTCATTTAGTTACGGTGCAGCCTCCCTGTGACTGCGTGATAGTTGTTAGCACATCCGCCTGGCAGTGCTCTGAGTTCAAAACCCAGACCAGGCAGGCATGGTATATTGGTGTAATAACCTGGCTCTCAACATTGGGCACTGTGTACCGTGACTTGGAGGTCACGTTAATGTCAGTCCCATCTCAATTTGAGATGTGAAAGAATCGCAGTTGTAATGTTTACAGGAAGCAGTGACTATCTCCCACAGCCAAGCTTTGTTATATTTAAAACATTAAGTAATATTTCTATTTTTTTGTCAGAAAATGAATGTTTTGATAAACAGTATATATTTTATGATTTCTCATTACAAGCCAAATGGGTTAAACAAATTTGTGAACCATTAGTTGTTAGATCAGTCAGGATTTCGACACAATCAAAAGACCTTTCCCGGACAAATACAACATAAATCCTGGCAAATTATTGCATTGATTCAATCAGCGTCACAGGTACAAAATACAATTCTATGTTTGTTGATTGAACACAGAACGTCCTGATTGATTTAATTGGATGCGGTTCATGTCCCATCAAGATCTACCACAGCTGTAGTTCACATGCCGTATTCGTTCTATTAAGCGTACAGGCCCTAATTTTATAAAACACTCCTCCTCTTTAGCAGCGTCTGACAGAGTGACGGTGATCTCCAATGCCAACCTTCACTGTTGAATCCATCAGTGTAATTCAGTATCTACCAACGTCACACTAGATTAAAAGATCATTGATGAAAAAGATATTTTAAGATCCACCTAAATTATCAGACTTTACAGTGTTTTGGTATCCTTTTGTTGATATACGTGGATGCATAAATCACTTGTCAGTCACATCGGCTGAGATGGTTATTACCCAGGAACCCCCGGAGCCAAAGAAAGTAGGTGTACCCCCCTGTAGGCTTATTGGAACGCAAAATTAGACATATTTTTCATGTCTCACATTTGTTAAGCATACTGGCTTAATAGAAGGAATACATTATAATTATGATATGAAGTCAAATGAGAGTTTTACACATATGTGAGCTCAGTGTTTCTTTGCAGGCTTCAGTTCGAGTGAAGATCCTGCCACTGATGATGAATCTGACCTCCCAGACTTCCATACATTGATGTCAAAGAAATCAGGTGACCTGCACTTCCTTCCTAAGGATTGACCAGCAGTATGTTCAGTGAACACTTTATGTGGTTTTCTGGTGTCTTTATTGTGTATCTAGATAGACAGTTGATGAATACAAATTTTAATTTTAAAGAGGTCAAACATGGAGGACATCTTAGATTTTGTTCTACAATCTCAATAAAGTCTGTTTATGTGTCAATAAATTGTGTATGCGTGCATAAACATGTTTGCGAAATAGCACAAATTGCTGTATCTTAGTAGAGGTCAGTGGTGCAGTGGCTAGAGCATCAGACTCTCAACCGAGAGAACCGGGGTTCGAATTCTGTGCTGTCATTTCGAACCTTGGGCAAGTTCATTTATTCTTTGTTACTCAAGTTCACTCAGCAGTATGAGTTAATACCTGGCTATAGACAGTGGTGGATATTGGTGTACAAAGAGTCACAGCACATTAACTGCAGCGTGGCTGAATGCTTCCCAGAGAAGTTGAGATGATGTTCGATTAAACAGGTCTGCCAGGGAATAAAATGTAAAGCGCTTTGAGCAGTTCTAAGGACTGGACACTGCGCTGTAAGAGAACTTAGCTTTACTTTTGTGAAATAACACAAATTGCTGCATCTTTAGATGACTGGGGATGAACCAAAGAACCACAACCATAGGCATAGCATTATTAGTACATGAGCCTCAGGATAAGATACATACCGTGTGTACATTTGAGTGTGTGTGCCTATATGTTAACCCTATGATTTATGGACACATGTATTAATGATATTATCGTTGTTACAGGAGACAAAGAGAGCAAGAAGAAGAGGTCAAGACAGGCCATCCCATCAATGGTGGACACCAGCAAACGGTCACTTCCTTCAGACAAACGTGTCAAATCAACTAAAGAGAAGAAGAAATCCAGCTGCTTGACCTATGCGTCTGATGACACAAACGGTGGCTCTAGATTGTTTACAACAATATCTCCAGTGCAACGTCATAGCAATGATCTCCAGTGTGTGGAGGTAGATAAGCCTTGTCTCCTTGATAAGACCGAGTTGCCTCAAATGGATGTCGGCCATGAGGACATTGAGGATGGAATAGAGGTGTCGGATGTAGGGGAAGAAGAGAACAAAAGCAATGAACAAGAACCTCCTGATGACATGAGTCCATCAGGGGTCTGCAATCCATCTTTACAAAGTCACAAACAGACAGAATTTACATCGGAAGTTGACCACGCAAATGATTTCTTTCCGTTCTACACCTCCATAGACATGCCATCGGGAATCTCTCACCTTGCCGACTCCACCCAAGGTCACACCCGTTGCATCATGGGATATGTGCCGCCACCCCCATCGAAGGAGGAACTAGCTGCTGCAATGCGGGAACTGGACTCGAGGATATGCATATCGCCAGTGGACATCCTGACGCTGATTGATGGCTGGGAGACGGAGAAACAGCTGTCAGAAGTCAGCAGAGGCTTCGATTCTGAGAACAACAGAGAGGCCCATGTGAATCGTCCAACAAAATCTCCGCCAAGTGATCTGTCATTCTGCAGCAAGTCAATGAGGAAGACACCAAAAATGTCTGTTGCTACAACCAGTGTGAAAATAACACGACTGCTTCACATGGATTCAGCAGTTGTTGGGACTGGATTGACTATGAACAGAGGACACGGTGCATCAGAGACATCAATCAGAGCTGACAAACAACATGTGATGGATGATTCGGATGACGAGCCTTATTTAAATATAACTGAAGGCCAATCTGAATGTGAGAATGTTAGCGGTGTGATTACTGCAAGTCAGAAACAAGATTTTGACGTCACGTCCGTAACTGAGAACAGACTTAGACACGAGAAGGATCCATTGAATGAGGGAACTGATTCAGAACTTAGACATGGACGGCCAACAGACGATCAGGCACTTTCAAAGGGGCAACAATCGCTGCGGTTCATGGGGAAGTCTGGAGCAAGGAAGAAGATAACTGTCCACTCAGAATCTCACAGGAGGATATCGCCTGTAATTTCCCTCAAGTGCTCTGTCTCTTCCTGTACAGATGCACATGCTGGCATAGACACTAACATGGACAGTTGCTGGGACACTAACATGGACACTAGCTTGGACACTTCCCACCTGAGCTTTACCCAGGCTCTGGCATCTGTTGTCACCCCGTCACCCACAGGCAAAATTAGGAAGTCTTCCGCAAACCTGAAACCCAGTGCAAGAACACTCTTCAAATCCCCCAAAGACCAAGTGGAGGAAATCACGAGAACTCCCGATGGACATGGGTTGAAGACGCCATTAATAAAGGGGATGAGGGAGATTGAGGTGGGAGTTAAGTCTCCCAGGGAAGGGTTTGGGAGGTTGGTCTTTGGTGGGGTTGTCAGTGATGTCACTACACGGGGTGGGTCTCCAGCAGGGAGAATCAGTGAAATTTCTGCATCAGACGTCACCACCAGACCAGTGGAGGCGTACGATACTCCACACAGACACACAGAGGTGACATCGCCAAGGTATGACACTGTGTCACCGACACTGTTTGGCAGTGATGACGATGACAGTGACACACCAACAGATGGTCGCAGCGAAGCCCAAGTGAATGTCACTACCAAAATGACGACCTCTGCAGACAACCTTGATGTGCCAAACTTCTCACTTCTTGGTGATGATGACCTATGCGAAAACACAGAGACTTGCACTGAAGCCACAGGAGCAGATGCCATCGGAACTGTGGCACCTGCAAACGTCCTTGACCTTCCAAACTTTGACCTTCTCGACGAGGACAGTCTTGATGAACTGGACTTTGACCTTGGCTTCGATATGGGTGAATCGGACGATGAATTGACCCGAGGGGATGGAGGTCATCGTCGTGACAACCGTGGTGATACGCCAAGAACAGACGGTAGTGCTACTCTTGTCAAATCTCCACAGCATCACCATGGAGCAGTGTCATTAGGACGTGTGTCACCAAAGGATCATGTCGGCAGTGTAATGAAATCACTTACAAGCTCATCTGTAAAGTTTAAAGCTTGTTCTGAGAGTCCCAGAGTGATCGTGCCTCCTACGCTTGTAGGTGGGTCATTGGCTTCCACATCGACTGTACAATCCACGAGTAATACAACAGGTTTGGTTTCGTCTCTGTACGACTCGCGAAACAGAAATACCCAGAGAGAGGAGTCTGTGTTGACGCACACCGCGACCTCCATCAGGCCAGGGCCGGACAACACGACTAGTCTTGACCACCACAGTGGGGTCAAGTCAGCGGGGTCAAGATTTCGGTTGAATCTCAAACAGAATCACAATGTCCAGTTCACCGAAAATACAGAAAGAGACAGGTCAATACAACAGTCATCTTATCTAGGGAATTCTTTGCATGAGGCAGATTTCAGAGGGAGGACAATGGAACAGCCTGGTGTCATTGGAAAGTTGAACAAACAGACGGAACCAGGACTTGGAAGGAGTTTGTCAGAAGGATTTCTTGTTGCAAATAAAGCAACCAAGCAACAGAAGACTCGCCCATTAAAGAGTACATCAGACAGCAAATACACTGGTTCAGTGAGTGAGATGGATGAGTTGTGGAGAAACAACAAGAACGAATGCAGCAATGACTTTGTCAAACCCCATAATGGTAAGACTGGATGGAGTTTGGCTGTTTTGTGTCGGACATAAGAATTAGGTTATGGGAGACTTTTCCTGATGGTAAAACATATAGGACTCTCAGACATAGACTCATTGGTTTTAATATTTAGTGATGTTAGAAACTTGTATATTTTCTTTCAAAATGATTACTTCACTGTAAACTTGATGTGAGTTATGATTGAACTGCTTTCGTTCTACACTTCCAACAGAATCCAGTTGGTTTCGGAATTGAAATGGCTTGAATCTGTTTGAGTACAATTTTTACTCGCCAGTCAGTGAACGTTTGACAGGAAGAATAATAATAACGCAAGATAGCCATCTGTGGAACAGCTTTGTTTCGTTCCTCTGCCCTCCTGTCAAGTTGCCATTCGAGTGCTTTTCTTAAGCTGGTGAATCATACTACTGTATTGCTACAATTTTATAGTGATGAGAACCCCACATCAACACCAGAAGACTGTCTCAAAAGCTACCAGTGTCAAAATATCAAAGAAAACAAAGGTGAATATTATCTAAATGGTCTCTTGCTGTGACTTTGCTTCCTCTGTTGAAGGAGTTATTCATTTTAAAAACCAGTTTGCCAGAGAAATCTAAAATGAAGTGCTTGTGTAATGACCAAAGCATCATATTAAAACCAGATACATCCAGCAGGTTTTGCTGGAGGTGGAATCTTGTGAAGACCTTGTAAAAAGTTCCTTTACAAAGACACTTAGAAAAACAATACAATGTTAATTACAATTTATATAGCATTTCTAATGCCGTGTTCACACTGAAAATCGTAAGAAACTTAACTTTATACCGGATAAGATGTACAATTGTTCGCAACGACACGCTTCCTGTCTACATTTGTTCCAAGATACATAATTGTCGTACATTTGAAGTTAAACCGCATAGTTAGTAGTAACTTACGCTCTGTGTGAAGGCAGCATTAGTCCTGATTGCCTTTGCTGTTGGTAAGTAGTGGCTCTTGTTGCAGGAGAAGCCACAAAACAACTGGTTCTTGGATGCGGAGGCTGCAGTGTCGGGCTCTGATGACGCATCTAGTGATGAGGAGGATGTGAACTTTGACCTGATGGATGCCAGTTTCATTGATGATGCCACCCAGCTATCTCATACACAGACTACGGGCATTGGTCAGTCACCTCAATCTCAGAGCATTGGTCAATCACTCAAATCTCAAGGCATTAGTCAGTCACCCAAATCTCAGGGCATTGGTCAGTCCCCCAATCTCAGGGCATTGGTCAGTCAGCCCAATCTCGGGGCATTAGTCAGTTACCCAAATCTCAGGGCATTGGTCAGTCACCCCAATCTCAGGGCATTGGTCAGTCTCCCAAATCTTAGGGCATTGGTCAGTCACCCCAATCTCAGGGCATTGGTCAGTCACCCAATCTCAGGGCATTGGTCAATCACCCCAATCTCAGGGCTTTGGTCACTCATCCCAATCTCAGGGTACTGGTCAGTCACCCCAATTTCAGGACATTATTAGTCACCCCAATCTCAGGGCATTGGTTTGTCACCCCAAACTCAGGGTATTTGTTCAGTCACCCCAATCTCAGGGCATTGTTAGTCACGCCAATCTCAGGACATTGGTCAGTCATCCCAATCTCAAGGCATTGGTCAGTCACCCCAATATCAGGGCATTGTTAGTCACCCCAATCTTAGGGCAATGTTAGTCATCCCAATTTCAGGGTATTGGTCAGTCATCCCAATCTCAGGGCATCGGTGAGTCACCCCAATCTCAGGGAATTAGTCAGTCACCCCAATCTCAGGGTATTAGTCAGTCACCCCAATCTCAATGTATTGGTCAGTCACCCCAATCTCAAGGCATTGGTCTGTCACCCTAATCTCAAGGCATTGGTCAGTCATCCCAGTCTGTCACCCCAATCTCAAGGCATCGGTCAGTCATCCCAATGCAGCCAAACGTGTTACATAAATGCTGTTAAAAAAGCATGTATAAGTTACTTTGAGAATAAACAATTTTCCTGTTTAGGTGTGACTAGAAAAAATGCCTGTCACCTGACGGGATACCTGGTGAGATGACAGTCATGCTAGCAATACTACCAAATGTTAGAAAACACACAGCGTTGTTATATGAGCACCACGACGTGCTCGCAGATACTCCTTGTTTGTTTAAAATGATGAAAGTCGGAGAGATCATGAAGTTCAAGTCCATCGACAGGCTATAGTCGTGATAGTGTAGAATTGTCAAATAATATTCATATTGCTATGTTATTGGCATGAGGGTAGAAAGACATACCCCGTTACCATTATTGTGTCAGCGTCTACTCCATGTTCCATATATGTGACGCAATGGCCATTTTCCTGAATATTTTCCGCGCACGCATGGTTCCAGCAATTGTTAAGTTACGTTTTATGTGCGCATTACGTTTTACGTTCTGAACGATTGATTTATCCCTTAAAGGTAAGAATCTTGACATTTATGGGGTTTAAAAAAATTTAGAGGTCTTACATCCAATCCCTGGGGTAGTACATTAATCCGTGAAAGGGTCCATTCGTCTAAAAGGAAAACATTAACTTACCTGCATACACATGAAGGGTTTTAGGGCAAAACGCGATAAACGCCATTTTTTAAATTTCGCCCAAACCCGGACTAAGCTTTTGTTTAAACACATGTTGAGCTAGGATATTTTCTAATCTATACAAAAACGCAATAAATTGCCATAAAACGACGTGCACAAAAGAGCATTTGTTTTCAAAATGCGATAAGCGCTATCCGTCTTTTTTTTTATAAAAATGCGATATATCCGTATTCAGCCAATCAGCACCGCATATGCAGCTATGTGGAGTGATGCGGTGCGCTGTATGAATGTACAGTGTTTTGATAAGAAAATCACTTCAAATTGTGTTTTGCGTAACAAATGTGCGACAAATATTTCAGAGTCTGCCACCGTTCTCTATGATTTTGGATTCTAAATATATATCAACTTAATTTACAAGTTGTTATTAAAACTTTGAGGATGAAGCACAAACATGACTTTTTCTCAAAACGAAGAAAATGGATATTTCGCATTTTGCTCTGAAACCCTTTGTATATACTCATGTTTTCTCAATTATAATTAGATTATATGTATGTTGTAGATTCGAGAGCGATGTACCTGCAGTCTGTGCGCAGCCCTGGGTGGGGCATCAAGGCTCAGGGCGCAAGGTACAAGCTGAGTCACCGGTCACACACAGACCATGAGGATGTCTTCTCCCAGGAGTCAGTGGACCAGTCCGACTACCTTCAGGACAGCTTCTGTGTCGACAGCGATGAACTCGAAGAATCAGGTATATGGGAACTGTCACAGCAAAGTGGGTATTAAGTCGCAAAATTTAGAAATTAAGTTTTGTACATTTTAGGATTCCTCACGTTAGTCCATGTGCCAGACAAGATTTGATTCTCAAATTGAGGGACTAATTCTCACTATGATTTTCAGTTATACCAATATCTGAGGTGTCCAAAAATGGGTGACGGACATTTCAGAAACGTAGCTTATTACCATTTTGGACGCCATCTGTAAACATGGCCGCCATTTTCAAGCGGAAGTCAAGCTAGTCAAAACTGGTGTCCTACAGCAAAATCTAGTGATTAGATCTTAAAGTGGTATTAACATAAATTGTACATAATAAAATTCCGAGTATGGCAATACTATGTAATCTTTCTATTATCATTACTGGCAAAAATACAGGGTAAAATGTTAAGGAAAATGCAAAAAAGTATGATTTTCCAAAATATTTTTTTTGTAGTCTGTTTCCAAACGTGTGGCCCTAAACCATTGCCCAACAATACCTTTAAAAGTGACACCACAGTAATACATTTTAACCGCTCATTGCATTTGTGTGTGCTTAGTTCAGCTGTTATACTAGGTAACTAGGCATAACTACTACCGGTAGTTAACTATTTTCCATGAAATATTGTATGTACAACACATACAGAATGCCTCGAATTAAGTTGAGGCAGAAATAGTAATGGTATTTTTAACTGACAAACTAATGATGTTTGTGTAAAGATGAAGTGTATAATATGGAGTACTTGAGGTAATTTGTACAGCTTTACTGATTATATATTAATAAAGCAGTATTTATTCAGAGAAGAATTTTGATTTTTTGCCTGCAAATCTTTCTCTATTTCACTATGTTCCGGGTTTTTAAGTTACTGAATTGGAAAACCATAGTGTAACAGCAAACACTGGATCCCAGAAAGAGATAATGCAGATAAAATGGAGGTAAAATATCCTCTTAACAGGATGTGTTTTTGCACTAGGTTCTGGGGCTGAAGTAACAAAGATAGAATCTGCTGATGATGATTTGTTTACGCCACCAAGAAGTAGACACCCTTCTGAACCACCAACTTCTCTCAATGATGGTAGTACAATAAAAAGGAAGAAAAGGAAAAGAATAGTTCAGCTGATGAGTTCTAGTGATGATGATTGCCAGGATGATGATGTGGCATCCAGGAATCGGCCATGCATGACGACAAGCAGCAGTGCTGTTGTTGACAGAAGTTGGTCATGTGTGACAAAGGCAGGAGGCAGCAGTGTACCTGATGGTGATGTGCAGTCATGCAAGACAAAACTAACTACATATACCCCTATGAGTAAAAGTCATCCAACCATAACCACCTCCAAGTATTCTCCAGTCGGCCAGAGTTGGAATGGGAATGTAACGTTAAATACACGATCGCCTGTGATGTCTTACAGAAACACGACATTGTCGGACAAAAGTTTCACATCACCTGCAGCAAACATACATTTGGATGTCGCAAATCGAGGTAATAAAATATAAATTGACAAACTTAATAGTTATAAAATTTTGTTTTAATACAACGCCGCAGCATTTATATAATAAGGCTCATGCATGGCTGCTAATAATATTTTATGTTTCCGGACATCTTTTAGCTTGTCTAAGATTAAGCAGTATTAATTGTATGTTAGTGAACACAGGTAAGGTCTATACCTTATTCCAGCCATCTTCATAAAACTTACAGTATCTTGTCGTATGCATTTTGGATTACAAAAATAGTGCACTTGTTTTTGTCAGGAAGTCATCATCTTACTAAATGTCATGCGATTGCAAATGCAGCTGTCCAACCGAAGGTACCATGTGACAGCAGGTTGTCTACTGCTAACAATCACACCAATACATCAGTAAGTGTTACCATTGTCCAGTTGCATATTCTGCTATATCTTATGTGTGGTATTACAGACATAATGTTATTTAAGAAATGTAGTGGGAGGGTGATATAAGTATAGTGAAACCTTTGTGGGGTAGAGTAGAACAGTAGCACCGTACCACAGTAGCACTGTAGCACAGTAGCAGAGTAGCATATTCACACAATATGACAGTAGTACAATGGCACAGTATCATGGACTCGGTCAAGACGACGGGAGTTTGAATTCTCTTGGTACTGTTTGAAACCTGGATATCTTTGTTGCCTTATTTTGCAGAGTTGTTGAATTGAGAACCTGGCTCTTGCCATTATTCTGCAGTAAACTGGTGTTATGGTCGTGGGGAATATCAAATAGTATCCTCTTCTGTGAAGGAAACCGGTAGGGCATTGATTTCAAGGACATAATAATTATGTGGTCTTGAAAGAATTTAACAGATACACCAACACATATGTTATCGATGGGTGTGTCAGTGTTGTAGTAAGAACACTAAAATATGTTGGCCTTGACCAGTTGCCAGAATCGGCTGGTTTCTCTTATGACTGATTCACGGTGACATTTTTATAGATATCTTCCGACTACCAATGGCTAAACACAGATTTGATGGCTTGTCCAAAAGTAATGCTAGTCTGTGCTTCCTTTCTGTCTTCAGGTCTTCCTATTGATGCTAGTGTTCTTGTTTGTAGACGGTCGGCCCTGGGAGGAGAGGAAAGTTGGTGGTGTTTGTTGACTCCAGAGAAGTCAACTGTGCCCAGGTAATCTCATTGGTGCTGCCTGTGTTCAACGTCTTCTAACATTTGGTCAAACTGTGATGTACTGTATTTGTTCTGTTACACATACAGTGTGCTTAACAAATATTTGAGACTCAGAAATAAAAAAAAATTGCGTTCCAATAAGCATGCAGAGGTGTGCACCCATTTTCTGGGGATCCTGGGTACAGCAATCTCAGCTGACGTGACTGGCAAGCAATTTATAAGCAACAGGATACCAGATCACTGTAAAGACTGATAATTTAGATGGACTTTTTATATTCACTGAGCTTTGAATCTAGTGTGACATTGGTAGAAATTAAATTGGATTTAACAGGAAAGATTTGCATTGGAGATCGCTGTCATGGTGCTAAAAGGGGGTCTATGTCAGTTAGAGCATGTACGCTTAATAAAACGAATATGGTATATGAAACAAGTGTCACATGATTGTGCATTAATTTCCTTGTGTGTAGGATAGTGTCGTCTTGAAATGCAGCCAGTTTGTCTCTTACGGAGTCTGAAGATAATGTCATAAGAAAATACATTTAGATCTACGTTTCTCTTTATAGGCCTAGTTTTTGATACAGTATGTTTTTTCTGATGAGCAGTTGGATTATCAATCGTCAAAACTAAGACCTGTTAGCCAGTTTGACGCAAATTGTGCTTAGTGGACAATTATAATGACCTGTAGTTCTAATCAGCGAGATATGTTTCACATAAACAAATAATAACTGATTGAATTTTCTCACGCAGGACCTGATGTCGAGTCTTCGTCTGAAGCATGACCTACATCCCATAGTGAGGCAGCTTGAGTCATGTGACTACATTGTCAGTGCACGATTGGCTGTTGAGAGAAAGCTGCTTTCAGGTAAATTATTTTTCTAACCTAATTGAGTGTAGCAATGAGCTGATAAGCTTTCCTTTTTCGAATCTTGCCTTTTTTTAACCTTGCCATTTCCGATCACTCGTTCATTCGTCACTCACACCCCTCGTATTCCATACATCCACCCATCAGTGGCCACCGACATCATCATTCTCTGAAATGTTTATCTATGAGAGCATGTTGTAGAAAGAATTCTTCCCTAGAAGCAATAAAGATGGTTTTATGTCATGTTAAATATTGTGACTCTTCTAGACAGAATGCCTAATTTTTAATATATTATTAGAATTTGTCTTTATTTGTGTTATTCATAATATCTACTTTTACACTATAACAAATATCCTGTGTTGGCCGAAAACAACATGCAATTCATATTTAAAGTGTTAGTGTAATATAAAGGAAAATTCACAGTGAAAATTCTCACAAAATTTTTGTCATTTATTTATTTATTTTATTAATCTATAATGATAGACTGAGATTGTGGTGTGATATGTGAATTTGTTTATATGTTATCAGAGCTTTTTTGCTGCTACTGTTTTAGATTTTACAAATGGCACCAACAAACCCAAACTCATAGAACGCATACAGTCGCTGTGCCAAGCATATGAGCGGCCATGTTTGATTGTGGAGACAGACAGACAGAATCGCCATGGCAACCAGATCACGCACAAGCCACTGTAGGCGTTTTCTGTAATATATTTGTATTTGAAACACATTATGCAAATTTCATGTCGGCCTGTGAATTGATATTGATCGATTCTGTGACATTGATACTTAGCCCAGACATTTGTGGTCATTATTGTTATGTGTTGTGAGACTTTGTGGTTGTTGTGTGACTTCAATGTTGTTGTGTGACTTCAATGTTGTTGTGTGACTTTGTGGTTGTTGTGTGATTTGTTTGTTGTTGTGTGACTTAGCAGTTGTTCCATGTTGTGTAACTTTGTCATTGTTGCGTGACTTTGTTATTGTTATGTGACTTTGTCATTGTTGCGTGACTTTGTTATTGTTATGTGACTTGGTCTTTGTTGTGTGACTTTGTTATTGTTATGTGATTTGGTCTTTGTTGTGTGACTTTGTTATTGTTATGTGACTTGGTCTTTGTTGTGTGACTTTGTTATTGTTATGTGATTTGGTCTTTGTTGTGTGACTTTGTTATTGTTATGTGATTTGGTCTTTGTTGTGTGACTTTGTTATTGTTATGTGATTTGGTCTTTGTTGTGTGACTTTGTTATTGTTATGTGACTTGGTCTTTGTTGTGTGACTTTGTTATTGTTATGTGACTTGGTCTTTGTTGTGTGACTTTGTTATTGTTATGTGATTTGGTCTTTGTTGTGTGACTTTGTTATTGTTGTGCGACTTGGTCTTTGTTGTG
This sequence comes from Paraescarpia echinospica, assembly GCA_020002185.1. Lineage (NCBI taxonomy): Eukaryota > Metazoa > Annelida > Polychaeta > Sabellida > Siboglinidae > Paraescarpia > Paraescarpia echinospica. The sequence continues at coordinate 17,974,061 of CM034538.1, read as the reverse complement.
TGACTTTGTTATTGTTGTGCGACTTGGTCTTTGTTGTGTGACTTTGTTATTGTTATGTGACTTGGTCTTTGTTGTGTGACTTTGTTATTGTTATGTGACTTGGTCTTTGTTGTGTGACTTTGTTATTGTTGTGCGACTTGATGGATGTGTGAATTGTTGTTATTATTGTTGTTGTTATGTGACTTTGTTGTTGTTGTGTAACATGATGGATGTTGTGTGACTTAGTGCTTATTGTTGTTGTTATGTTACTTTGTTGTTGTGTAACATTATGGATGTTGTGTGACTTAGTGCTTATTGTTGTTGTTATGTGACTTTGTTGTTGTTGTGTAACATTATGGATGTTGTGTGACTTAGTGCTTATTGTTGTTGTTATGTGACTTTGTTGTTGTTGTGTAACATGATGGATGTTGTGTGACTTAGTGCTTATTGTTGTTGTTATGTGACTTTGTTGTTGTGTTTCCCCAGGCTAAAGAGTCGGGACGTGGAGAGGACTCTGGCGTGCCTGGCTCAGTCTCATGTCAAGATCCTCTTCTCACAGTCTCAAGGTGGGGTAGCCTTCATGACACACCATATTGTAGAAATAATAATAATAGTATACTAATACTAATAATAGTATACTAATAATAGTGTACTTCTGTATCCTCAGGAACCTGGACTGAGAAACAAAACAAGAATAATTAGTTGTAACTGTGAACAGTAAGAGTCATCATTAGAGCAAGAGACTGCCAACGTTTTAGGGTTGGAATACAATTTAAAACAAATAATTTGTTTAGTTTTTTATGATAGGTGGCTATAATTTCAGATGATGTTAAATTAATGGGGAGTTCATTCCAGACTTTGGGTGCAGCTACACAGGACACATGCCCTAATTAGCGAACCTCCCCCATTTTAGCCACATCTGACACCATGGCGGCGATCTCCAATGTCATCCTTGACTGTTGTATCCATTACTGTCATTTAATGTCAACCTTGACTGTTGTATCCATCACTGTAATTTAATGTCAACCTTGACTGTTGTATCCATCACTGTAATTTAATGTCAACCTTGACTGTTGTATCCATTACTGTCATTTAATGTCAACCTTGACTGTTGTATCCATCACTGTAATTTAATGTCAACCTTGACTGTTGTATCCATCACTGTAATTTAATGTCAACCTTGACTGTTGTATCCATCACTGTAATTTAATGTCAACCTTGACTGTTGTATCCATCACTGTCATTTAATGTCATCCTTGACTGTTGTATCCATTACTGTCATTTAATGTCAACCTTGACTGTTGTATCCATCACTGTCATTTAATGTCAACCTTGACTGTTGTATCCATCACTGTAATTTAATGTCAACCTTGACTGTTGTATCCATCACTGTCATTTAATGTCAACCTTGACTGTTGTATCCATCACTGTCATTTAATGTCAACCTTGACTGTTGTATCCATCACTGTCATTTAATGTCAACCTTGACTGTTGTATCCATCACTGTCATTTAATGTCAACCTTGACTGTTGTATCCATCACTGTCATTTAATGTCAACCTTGACTGTTGTATCCATCACTGTCATTTAATGTCAACCTTGACTGTTGTATCCATCACTGTCATTTAATGTCAACCTTGACTGTTGTATCCATCACTGTAATTTAATGTCAACCTTGACTGTTGTATCCATCACTGTAATTTAATGTCAACCTTGACTGTTGTATCCATCACTGTAATTTAATGTCAACCTTGACTGTTGTATCCATCACTGTCATTTAATGTCAACCTTGACTGTTGTATCCATCACTGTCATTTAATGTCAACCTTGACTGTTGTATCCATCACTGTCATTTAATGTCAACCTTGACTGTTGTATCCATTACTGTAATTTAATGTCAACCTTGACTGTTGTATCCATCACTGTCATTTAATGTCAACCTTGACTGTTGTATCCATCACTGTCATTTAATGTCAACCTTGACTGTTGTATCCATCACTGTCATTTAATGTCAACCTTGACTGTGACTGTTGTATCCATCACTGTCATTTAATGTCAACCTTGACTGTTATATCCATCACTGTCATTTAATGTCAACCTTGACTGTTGTATCCATCACTGTCATTTAATGTCAACCTTGACTGTTGTATCCATCACTGTCATTTAATGTCAACCTTGACTGTTGTATCCATCACTGTAATTTAATGTCAACCTTGACTGTTGTATCCATCACTGTAATTTAATGTCAACCTTGACTGTTGTATCCATCACTGTAATTTAATGTCAACCTTGACTGTTGTATCCATCACTGTAATTTAATGTCAACCTTGACTGTTGTATCCATCACTGTCATTTAATGTCAACCTTGACTGTTGTATCCATCACTGTCATTTAATGTCAACCTTGACTGTTGTATCCATCACTGTCATTTAATGTCAACCTTGACTGTTGTATCCATCACTGTAATTTAATGTCAACCTTGACTGTTGTATCCATCACTGTAATTTAATGTCAACCTTGACTGTTGTATCCATCACTGTAATTTAATGTCAACCTTGACTGTTGTATCCATCACTGTAATTTAATGTCAACCTTGACTGTTGTATCCATCACTGTAATTTAATGTCAACCTTGACTGTTGTATCCATCACTGTCATTTAATGTCAACCTTGACTGTTGTATCCATCACTGTCATTTAATGTCAACCTTGACTGTTGTATCCATCACTGTCATTTAATGTCAACCTTGACTGTTGTATCCATCACTGTCATTTAATGTCAACCTTGACTGTTGTATGCATCACTGTCATTAACTGTCCATCACCAATTTAATGTCAACCTTGACTGTTGTATCCATCACTGTCATTTAATGTCAACCTTGACTGTTGTATCCATCACTGTAATTTAATGTCAACCTTGACTGTTGTATCCATCACTGTAATTTAATGTCAACCTTGACTGTTGTATCCACTGTTGACTGTTGTATCCATCACTGTAATTTAATGTCAACCTTGACTGTTGTATCCATCACTGTCATTTAATGTCAACCTTGACTGTTGTATCCATCACTGTCATTTAATGTCAACCTTGACTGTTGTATCCATCACTGTCATTTAATGTCAACCTTGACTGTTGTATCCATCACTGTCATTTAATGTCAACCTTGACTGTTGTATCCATCACTGTCATTTAATGTCATCCTTGACTGTTGTATCCATCACTGTCATTTAATGTCATCCTTGACTGTTGTATCCATCACTGTCATTTAATGTTAACTGATATCACACTAGACTCGAAGCTCAGGGATGAAAGAAATATCGAAAGGTCCACCTAAATGATCAGATTTTACAGTGTTTTGTTTACGTATGTATACGTTGATGCACAAAAGGTTTGCCAGTCACATCTGCCGAGATGATTCTATCCAGAAACCCCAACCCCAGAAAATGTGTGTTCACCCTTGTACGCTTATTGGAACACAAAAAGTGACTTAAATGTGTCTTAAATATATGTTAACTGTACTGTACACTTGATAGAACGAATACAGTATGTCATTTTAGATGAGACGGCCGACTTGTTGGCTGAGCTGTGTCGGTCCGAGGATAAGAAGAACGTTGCCCTGAGACTGGACAGGACATCTCTGGAGACAGGGGAAGAACAGGTGAGGACAATCCAGTCAGTTAGTTCTCAAGTTAATTTGATATTCAATTAAAAAAAATATTTGTAGATCGGTAACATTTATTTGTCAACATTGAAAAAATGTCGGTTATGAAGGTAGAAAATGTGTCAATTTTTTGTAAATCAAAATTAAATAGAATACACACATGGTGCCTTATTCATGAATATGCAAATTGAGGCAATTTATGTGAAAATGTGTATAAATAAAACCAGTGCTTACACGTTGTAATTAAATTAGTATTAAATTAAGAACTAAAGATAAAGTAAACAGTTGTAAACATTACTGTTGGAGAAATCTTAACACTTCAACAAAATCCTGCATTTTGTCTCACAGCAAAGATCAGCATTGCTTGGTGCTCATATAGAAGTTGATCTTATGGTAATCCAAGGACAACTATGTACATAATCTGCAGACCCGCCTACCATTCCGGATTGTCCGGAATCATTCCGGAAATACACCACAAATTATGGTATTACGGTGAGGGATGAAAATATTATGGATTCTTTCGTTGTCACAATGATCGTCAATCACTTCCGTTCTCCTCAAATTTAGCTTCATTTTATTCAACAGGTGGCAGCATATATACGCTGCTTGTTGTGACATGGTTTTTCATTCGCTGCTTCTGGTCATAATCTGACCAATAGGAAACAGCGTTACGACAAATTCGCATTTCCGCGCTCATGGCGCTCAAACAAAACGAAGTCACGACTCACGTGGCACGAAATGATGGCGGGTATTGAAACGGGACCACTACCAGCCAAGAAGAAACGTGTGCTGCAAACGTTTATAACAGCATGCACGCAGACATGGCCCATATTGTCAAGTTTAAAGATGGGGGTCAGCTTTACATACTGCCGGATATGCAGAATTTATTTTTCTATTTCACATGGTCATTGGTGGCCGGGATAATTGCAGGTACTGACTACGTCGTTAAACTAGTACTAGTGACAGAGTAGTGGGTGTTGTACTTGTAGTGTTAGGCCAACTGACTGTACTAAGACTAAGTTAGTGTATTTGTTGAGTTTAGTCTATCATTTACAGCCTATAATACAGGGATATGCTAATATTATACTAGAGTTGAGTAGACTAGACGATGTCGACGACTAGCGTAAAGTAATGGTTTTGCCGTCCCCCGGCAAGACATTGTGTTTGTCTTTGATTTAGTCAAGCTACTATACTGTGTAGTCTATAGCCTGGCCCAAGGTATACCGGCTACTAATATTAATCCTAATGACACCACAAATAGACAATGACTTGTCGCATTGTTATAATTTGTCAAGTTTTTGTAGTCAGCATGCTGTTTTTGAAATTTACATAAAATCAGAATTACGGTTACGCTTCTTCACGTTTGATTTCCATCAATGTGAACATCTACCTTACCCTGCTAACTTAACGCTTCAAACACCTCATAGTTTATTAGAGACAATTATGTTTTGGGTGCAACTATCGTCATAGTCACAGTATTGGTGTTCTTTTCGTGACAATATCTGACACGGTTCTGAACTATTACTGACATCAAGCCTATATTCCTGAAAATCAGTGTAAATGGGAAGATGGATTACTGACAGGAAGTTTTTGGAGTAGGCAGGTCTGAATCTGTCTCATTCAGCTAATTTTGTGTTAATCCAAATACTATCAAGTACAAAATCTGTGTTCTCAAGCAGCTGATCTTATATTTATCCATGGACGACCACATACATAATCTGTGTCTCAAACAGGTAATTTTGTGTTAATCCAAGGACAACCAAGTACATAATCTGTGTCTCAAACAGGTAATTTTGTGTTAATCCAAGAACAACCATGTACATAATCTGTGTCTCAAACAGGTAATTTTGTGTTAATCCAAGGACAACCAAGTACATAATCTGTGTCTCAAACAGGTAATTTTGTGTTAATCCAAGAACAACCATGTACATAATCTGTGTCTCAAACAGGTAATTTTGTGTTAATCCAAGAACAACCAAGTACATAATCTGTGTCTCAAACAGGTAATTTTGTGTTAATCCAAGAACAACCATGTACATAATCTGTTTCTCAAACAGGTAATTTTGTGTTAATCCTAGAACAACCAAGTACATAATCTGTGTCTCAAACAGGTAATTTTGTGTTAATCCAAGAACAACCATGTACATAATCTGTGTCTCAAACAGGTAATTTTGTGTTAATCCAAGGACAACCATGTACATAATCTGTGTCTCAAACAGGTAATTTTGTGTTAATCCAAGGACAACCATGTACATAATCTGTGTCTCAAACAGGTAATTTTGTGTTAATCCAAGAACAACCATGTACATAATCTGTGTCTCAAACAGGTAATTTTGTGTTAATCCAAGGACAACCATGTACATAATCTGTGTCTCAAACAGGTAATTTTGTGTTAATCCAAGAACAACCAAGTACATAATCTGTGTCTCAAACAGGTAATTTTGTGTTAATCCAAGAACAACCATGTACATAATCTGTGTCTCAAACAGGTAATTTTGTGTTAATCCAAGAACAACCAAGTACATAATCTGTGTCTCCAACAGCTAATTTTGTATTAATCCAAGAACAACCAAGTACATAATCTGTGTCTCAAACAGGTAATTTTGTGTTAATCCAAGGACAACCAAGTACATAATCTGTGTCTCAAACAGGTAATTTTGTGTTAATCCAAGAACAACCAAGTACATAATCTGTGTCTCCAACAGCTAATTTTGTGTTAATCCAAGGACAACCAAGTACATAATCTGTATTTCGCAGGTGTTGGAGTTCTACTTGTCTCTGCCCAAGATGACCAGTGCTGCAGCGGTCAGTGCTCTGACATCATACAGTACACTCAGCCGCTTCCTGCATAGGTCAGTAGGTCAAGCTCATGTCAGATCAAAGATCATGTCAGCTTAGGTCTAAGAAAACATTGTGGCGCCATTAAATTCCTCAGCAGTTTTCAAAACTTTTTAAACTGCGATAGTTAAACAATTTCTTATGGAAACAAGAATCTCTGTAATGTGTTGAACCAATCTTCAAAATAAATATATGATAGTAAACTTTGTGTCTCACATTTATAATCATATTTGTCTGTTTTATACAATTTGTATGTCTTAAATCTCATATCTGAAACTCAGTTAAATTAATCAAGACCAGTTTACATCCATTTCCTACTGTCTGCTCCCCATTCCCGTTTGTGTTCCCATTTCCCTTACAGTTCCCATTTCCGTTACGATTCCCATTTCCCTTACAGTTCTCCTGCTGCTGTAAGTCGGAACAGCCTCGTCGCACAGTCGAAAGCCGAAGAGATTCGCAAATTTGTCAGACACAAGTTTGATATCCAGATGATGCCGTGTAGAAAACTGGCCAGAACTAGCTCAAACCTGAATAATTCACGTTAGGATTGGTTATGCAGTGCGATTATTTTTTGGTAGTGTACATGATCTACTGTATTACCAGGTGACTGTGATTGTAATACGGTCGTATTATTACAACTCAACAAATGTGAATGCTACAAGCCAAAACAGTAGCCAGAACTAATAATTTATGTTATGATTGGTCAATGAATGTGTTTGTTTGTTGGTAATATCAGTGACTTACTTGTGTTACTGAGTGACTGTGATGATAACAGTAGCATGACTGAGATACTCATAAGGCAAAAGAGAAACTGTGTACAATATTCTTATATGTATATATTTCATTATCTCAGAGTTGCACACGTATGTCAGCAATACAATGCAATTGATAGAAATTCTTTACACTTGTGTAAAGTTACAGCCTGGATAGGCAAACCTGTACATACAAGAGGTTTATATACATAAACATTTTATATAAAAATAAGTTCCTCTGACTGACTGTATCCAAATACAACATGGCCGAGCAAACTACAGACATCAGAAGCACAACATGATTCAAACAGCAGCAAGTGCACATTTTAATAACATTTTGTGAATATTTTAATCTAAAGCAGATATTTTATCATCATTAGTTATGTATGAGTGGTGTTATTTAGCACCGGTTTTATTTGAATTTGTACTAACATATACAACAGTCACGCCAAACTTAACTCACATGTTCATAACATTTATTTGGTAATAAGCGTATGAATAAGATGTGTGAAATTATACAAACATGCTACGTTAAACAGCATACTATTTAAAACATGATTCAAATCCAATACAACAGAATATAAATAACATTTTATGTAGATCGTAAGTCCAAGTCACGTCACGACACACGACTGACCTATTACTAACACCTGCTCCACGGCACTGATGATGAAATACATGCATTGAACCTTAATACAAAGTAAAGTATGTTCTTATATAGCACCATACCCAGTCCTCGGGACTGCTCAGAGCACTTTTCACACCTGGCAGATCTATTCAATCGAACATCATCTTGACTTTTCTGGAAAGCATTCAGCCATGCTGCAGTTACTGAACAAAGACTATTCATACACAAATATCTACCACAGTCTAATTCTATATCCAGTTACATATACAGTTGTATGAACTGGTGCAACGTTGAGTGAACAAACTTGTCCAAAGTTCAAAACGGCAACAGGAGGATTAAAATATCTCGATTGAGAGTTTGATACTCTACACACTGTACTACTGCACCTCACTTAATAACACATTAGCAATAAATACACCAGATGTAATCTACGGCATAGAACTGTGAAGATGTTAGGAGCAGCCGCATGGGTCCCCACACTGCTGTCTGTAGCTCCACGTCTGGTGGAGCTGGTCTGGAGCCAACTGGGGCATGGCGACCATGTCTGACAGACACTCCTTCTCACACTGCCAACGGGGGTCCTGTGAGTGACACAAGTCATGCAAGCCACATGGGTCATACATGTCGGACAAGTCATGCATGTTGCATGGGTCATACAGTCCATGCAAGCCACATAGGTCATACTGGTCATACAAGTCATGCCTGTTGCATGAGTCATGCAAGTCACATAGGTCATGCAAGTCATGCACATCACATGAGTCATGCAAGTCACGAATCATGCAAGTCACATGTGTCTCACAGGTCATATGAGTCATGACAGTCATACGAGTCACATGAGTCATACAAGTCACACCACTCTCGCAAGAAAAAGCAGTCTCACTAGTTACACAAGTCTAACAAAATCACAATAATTTAATGAATCTAACAAAGTCATATAAGTCACACAACTCTTAAAAGGCATGCAAGTCACACAAGTGTACAAAATAATACTGGTTGTCTCTTGTTATCAAGTATAAGAGTTTATTAAAAGCAAACATTATTATTGGCTTTGTTGCCCTCTGTGTCAGAAGTAGACCACACACCCAGTTGACCTACATCTGGATCTTTACATAGATTACTAGAGAATAAATATAAACTCGGGTGAGTGACATAATTAGTAGTTAAACCAAATGTGACAAAACAGAAGAACCATTCTTAGAAAACAGACGACAATAGCTGTTCAAAGAGCTTGAAATTTATCCTTCCTACATTGTCAGTCGGGGACAGAATATCCAGAATATCAAACAATGCAGCACGATATAGAAAAAGTCAGAGCAAACAACAATTATACTTACATCGTGATAATGTGGTCCAACTGCAGCCAGCCAGATCCCCAGAGATACATCTTCACCCTACACAGAACACAAGAGTGAGCGTGCGTGCGTGTGTTGTGCGAGTGTTGTGTGTATGTTGTGTGTGTGTTGTATGTGTGTGTTTTTGTAAGAGTGTGAGCATGTGTGTGTGTGTGTTGTGCGAGTGTTGCGTGTGTGTTGTGCGTGTGTTGTGCGTGTATGTGTGTGTTTTTGTAAGAGTGTGAGCATGTGTGTGTGTGTGTTTGTAAGAGTGTGAGCATGTGTGTGTGTGTGTTTGTAAGAGTGTGAGCGTGTGTGTGAGCATGTGTGTGAGCATGTGTGTGAGCATGTGTGTGTTTGTAAGAGCAGAGCGTGTGTGTGAGCACATGTGTGTGGAGCATGTGTGAGCATGTGTGTGTTTAGTAAGAGTGTGAGCATGTGTGTGTGTGTTTGTAAGAGTGTGAGCATGTGTGTGAGCATGTGTGTGTGTGTGTGTTTGTAAGAGTGTGAGCATGTGTGTGTGTGTGTTTGTAAGAGTGTGAGCATGTGTGTGAGCATGTGTGTGTGTGTGTTTGTAAGAGTGTGAGCATGTGTGTGTGTGTGTGTTTGTAAGAGTGTGAGCGTGTGTGTGAGCATGTGTGTGAGCATGTGTGTGAGCATGTGTGTGAGCGTAAGTGTGTGAGCATGTGTGTGAGCGTGTGTGTGAGCATGTGTGTGAGCATGTGTGTGAGCATGTGTGTGAGCATGTGTGTGTGTGTGTGTTTGTAAGAGTGTGAGCGTGTGTGTGAGCGTGTGTGTGAGCGTGTGTGTGAGCGTGTGTGTGTGTGTGTGTGTTTACAAACAAATATCTAACTTTGATGCATACCTGAACAAATGCACACAATCTAGCATCTAGTAACACATCTATATATTAAAACACTAACATTTGAGCATTCTAACTAAGTAAGACTATCTCCTCCGAGATTCACTTCCCTCTTTCTATATTAATGCGATTGCTTGGAATTGGCATCTGATCTGGTGGTATATCAGAATAAACACAAAGGTAGCTAGTTATTTTTTTTTCAGTGGACAAACTAATTTGTCAGTTATTCACCAGGTAGCGACACAGTAGTTATGTTTAAATTATTATCTGCTGCATGGAATAAATAACAACTACTGTACTGATAACAACTACTGTAGTGATAACAACTACTGTAGTGATAACAACTACTGTACTGATAACAACTACTGTAGTGATAACAACTACTGTACTGATAACAACTACTGTAGTGATAACAACTACTGTACTGATAACAACTACTGTAGTGATAACAACTACTGTACTGATAACAACTACTGTAGTGATAACAACTACTGTACTGATAACAACTGATGCCGTTGGTTTACTGCTTCACGGGTGGATGAAACCGGTGTAATATTACTATATATAATAATATTATATATAATAATATTATACATAATAACATTCAATACAGTAAAGAAGACATTGTTAGCAAACAAACAAGACCCTACAGTGTCCAGCTTGTCTCACTCATACTGTGGCAGTGTTGGACGACGCACCTGGTATGGGTTGAGAACATGAGCATTGCCTGCCATCCAGCGGACGAGGTCTGCACTCAGCACACTACCCACGCCACAAGCGAACGCAGGATAAGCTGGGGCAGGATACACAAAGTCCGCCCACTTCCCATGATGCTCCACCATCCAATTGCGGCGGAATCTACAGTCAAACCAGTCGACAATTTTAGATAATGCAGAATGTAGAGGAAACTGCATACATTTTTTATATTTCTAATTTTTACTAGAGTTTGGAGGATACACAGGTAATATTGTCCTCAGCCTAGTGCCACTTTCTACGTGACTGACCCTTAGAGTGAAAGGTAAAGTGTAACTTGTGACAAGTCTACATTACTGGAACTTCACATATGTATTTACTATATTTTTATATAATGTAACAAAACAGGATCAGATACAGCTGTAGTAACATCACTGCAACTAACGGTCTAGCTGTAGAGGGAATAAGTGCATGGAGAATGACATGTATCGATTCAAGCAAATTTGCATGCACACACACACACACATGCAGTTGAAACTCACTGGCACACACACGAGCATGCACGCACACACACACAAACACACACATGCATACACACAAACAGACACACAAACACACGACACACACCACCACACACTCACATGCACACACATAAATAAATAGATAAATACTCCTGCACTTTGCAAAACACTAAAGTCCAGTTAACTATGAAACATGACATCACGCAGTAGAGCAACATGTTTTTGGCTCCTTTGCTTTGTCTTGAGTTTCAAAACATTGTTAATGACTGTCAGCAATTGAAACTACTGCACCGACCTTCCCCACCAGAGTTTCTCTGTCCCTCCGTGTGTGTCCAACTCGGACAAAACTCTCTCCACATCGAGGTAGCAATCATCGTCCGTCTTCAACACAAACTCAAATGACGACTTCTCAGATAACCTGAAACACAAATCACAAATAATTTTCATAGGCTTGTAAGATATATTTTGGTATTTCCACTGACTTCCAGCTCAAAGTAATCTTTTAAAATATACTTATTATTAAGCAACAGAAACAGAAACTAAGTTATTTCGGTCATGTGAAACGGCATCAGTCTCTAGAGACACTAATAATGGAAGGAAAAGTGGAAGGCAGCAGAAGCAGAGGAAGACCTAGGAGACAATGGGGGAAGGACACAGAGGAATGGATGGGAGCAGACGTCTGGCGAGTGGGGAGACTGGCAAAAAAAAGAGCTGCCTATAGACAATCCATCAAGGCTGCAAAGTCCGGAAATGGACAAACCCAAGACAAGGGCCCGTATGCATGTAGACCGGATAAAGTTAAACGCGGATAGCCGCTATCCGCGGATAGCTATTCGCGTTTAACTTCTGTTCCCATTTCGTATGTACAAGTCATGAATAGATCGCGGATAGCAATCCGGTCGTGTTTAAGTTTAGACTGGGGAATTCCCGGCCATGCATGGGATTCTGGAACTGTTGATCTCACTTCCGCGAAAATGGAAAACAAGCAGACGACAAAAAGGCAGAGGAAACCAAATTTCACAGACGCCGAAATCATAGTACTTCTGGAAGTGATAGGAGTCGACTACTATATCTTGTTTAGCTCACACAATCAATCAGTGACAAACAAACACAAAAATTAAGTTTGGAGAAAGATAACATCGAAAGTTAGTGCGTGCGGTGTAGCCGAGCGGTCGCCGCAAGAGGCTAAAGATAAGACGTGACGGGCACTCAAAGGGGCTGTCTTGAACCGGCTGAGGGGCCAGCAAAAAACCGGCGGTGGGCCGGGAGAGAAGACTCTGCCGTATGAAGATATTATCCTTGCGATAATCGGGGATAATTCTAGTCTGCTGACTAGAATTGATGGTAAGCACACGCCGCTTTTCTTACTTTGATTAACAAACGCACCACTGCTAAATTTGGTGCAGCGATTTCCAGAGATACAGCAATTTGCATGTCAAAAATGCAAAAAATATGGTTTTGAGAAAATCTACTTAAAAAGTGTTCACTCTAGATATTGGCTACGGATTATTTCATGGTGGAAACTCAATTTCCAAAAACATAGCTGTGTACAATTTGAGCACATGCATAAGGAATAGAAGCAAATGTTTTGCTTAATTCCAGTTGTTCAATAAATACCACTGTACTGTATTGGACATTATGTAATAATAATAAGTTATTATTATTACAAACATTATTAATTGTTTATGAAGAAATTGCACATTTTATGTTTTCTATATTTAAGTGCAAGGGACAGACACCTGCACGGAATTTGAATGTATACAAGTCTTGGACACCAGTCTGAATACTTGTAAGTTCTCATGTGATTCAAAATAATAAACAGGGAAATCATGATGCCATGTGAAATTAATAAATACTAAACAAATTGGTGTCTAAGATTTTTTTTATATTTCATCCAATGCATAAGTGGCCATGAGCACGTTTTGAAAAAAATGCAGTATTTACAAACTGTTAACAATGAACAATAGGGTAATTTCATGCCAACCGAGCCAGGTCCCCAGGTGAACCTATCTTTTTTATTAAATTTTACCCATGTGTGCATCTAAGTAAATGGTGTTTGCAAGCAATGTTTAAGTCAGTGGCAAATTGTAGTTGTTTAAAAAGTATGGTTGTTTGAATGCAGGGACCATGGTATTATTAGCATTCATACTGTGGCATGTAGTTTTGTGGGATTTTTAAATGGGTTCTGTTGAAAATTGTTGTCGCCGCTGCGTTTCTCAACTGTCAGCTTCGCCTCGCCGATCATGATATCAACAACATGTGTTTATGTGGCTTAGAAAATTAAATATTTGGATAATGGAATTCTGTGGCGATTATTGTAAAATAATCATAACTGAAAATCCTCACTGATCTTGGGTGGGGAACCGTCCAGACAAGAACAGTTAAAAGACAGCACATTGTATGAGACTAATGATTACATTAACAATAATAAATGAAAATAACTTTAATGTTATGTAAATTAATATTTATTATTTATGAAGAAATTGCAGATCTGTTATGTTTTATATATTTCAGTGCAAGAGACAGGTTTCCAGCCAATAGAATATTGTGACGGAAGTCTGAGTACTTGTGAGTTGTCATGTGATTCACCCTACTGGCAAATCAAATGTCCCTCACAACTGAAAACAGAGCATCATGTCCCATTTTTGCACTCATTAATCACATTACAATTCTATGCCCATGTTAAGAACCTAATATCTTGCTACTGAAAACAGATAACAGGCTCATATATACAGTAAGTGGGACCGAGACCTTAATAATCTACCTTCGTAAATGATGTAGCTATAGCCACTGTCTATAGGCATCCCAAGATGAGAAACATAATATATTCAGCCTGTTTCATGACTTCAACAAATGTCCTTAAATTCTTCATGGGCGCTCCATATTATACATGCCTGATGTATACGTGTTGGCATGATCTCCCACCTCCCCTCAAACAAGAATAATTCAATCACACAATGGTATCACTGTATACTAGAAACTATACAACCATCCATTCTACATAATGTCTTGTTGCAGCTGCATCCATTACCTGTGCAACACAAGAAGCACCAGGAGCAGCATGTGTCAGTGGCACAGGAGTGACGCTAAAGACAAAAAGTAAAAAAGGCAAATTTCACCAAAATCCAAATGGAAAGTCCTTGGAAAAAGGGCTGGAAGACGAAACTGGCCTCTTTGCTGACTACCTGCACAGTGAAATAGAAAAAAAAACAAGATGATGACTGTTTTGATGGATAACAAAAACAGAAAAGTCTTGCTTGAGATTGAAAAGCTTGAACAAGACTTCGGCAAGTGAAATGAGTGAACTGGCTTAGATTGCAAAATGACAGTAGTGTTGCTGCCCACACCTTATTTTATAGACTATTTGTTAAAGATTGTGGGACTCTGTTTATTTGTGTGTCTGAGCATACCTCCGCCAGTGTTGCATGTATGTGGCCTACATTTGTTGTTGCATTAGCATGTAGTCAAGTGTTACTGTTTGTTGTACAATTGATTGCGTTAGCTCAAGTTTGGGCTGTTTGGAGTAAATCACCTAAGACCTAAGACCTAAGATTGATTGTTGTGGTCTAAAACGTTAAGAAATTCAGTCTTATTCCAAATGATTCAACAGTTAATAATTGAGAAATGCAGTGTCCAAATGTAAAATGAATTCATTTTTTATAACGATAATGCAATAATAAAACATCCTATAAAAATGATGGGTGATCAAACACTGATACACCGTCATCAACAGTTACTGTTGTTTTCTCAGTCTCGGGCAGCTTTCCCAAGAGCAAACCGGGTCCGCTGCGAAAAAGGGTTGTTGCAGGACGAGGTTCAATCACACCGTTATCAACAATTGTTGATTACTCGGTGTCGGGCACCTCTTCCAGCAGCAACGCGGGCTCGTTCTGACACAGGGTTGTTGTTTGCAGGACGCGGTTCATCCACATCGGAATCGGCATCTGAACTCCCCGAGGAGGTGTCAGGGTCACTGTCATTGTCAGAGTCTAATGAAACCTCGTATCGCTGACGGAGTTTGAATACGAATTTGGGTTCCATCGACACACCAAACCACAAGTCCACATTGTGTCATTGACATTGTCATTGGGAATCCCATTTGCATCATAAAATGATGCCTTCGTCTTGTCCGCTTGGCACTGATTCAGCAACTTGGTGTGGTCAGGGCCCTACTTAGGAATGCCTCTGTGACCCGTGTCACTGTCTGGCTGATGGTGAATTGGTCAACGCCGATACCACGGATGTAACATAATTGTGTAGATTTACACATGCTACAAATCCATCGGTTGTGTCTTTTAAAACTATGTGATACTAGTACAGGAGTAACCAGGCGATGCCCCGGGTGTCTTAGCGCAGCTTCGTAATGCAATCAGAAGATTATTCATTGTTGACAAATAATAATGCCATTAATTAAAATTAACTTGATAAAACTTTGCCTTAGTCCTGTCTGCTTGGCGCTGATTCGGTAGTCCAATATGTGTGGTAGACTGGTAAATCTCAATAAAATCCCTGAAAACTGCCTCTGTCATACGAGCACTTATAGTAACTAAGACAGTTGTAGAAGCGGAGTCAACGATCCAAAACCTCGATCTCTCGGTGTGCTGTTTGTAATAGTTATGCCTACAACGTATGGACGTCTACAGCAAAACTTTGTAACTAGTTGTTCATCTTCAAACACATCAAAATGATGACTTCGGTCCGGATTTCTTTGTAGCATTTGCCTTTGTCAGTAGCGTTGCAGAACGAGAGCAGCCATTTTTATCCGGCGGATAGACCACTATACGCAGAAAAATATGTGCATAACTTTATCCATGTTTACCTCACCGTATAGTCCTATCCGCGCTTCATGCATACCAATTTATTACGTTTATCCGCCGGACAGCTGCTAAATGCGGATAAAGAAGTTATCCAGTCTACATGCATACGGGCCAAGATTAAGCAACCTTTCCTCTTCCAACATATTAAGTGAGAAAAACGCAATAAGTATGCGTATATTTAATAAATACAATCTAAATGTTGTCTCCATGTGTCAGCTTAGTTTTCAGGTTAGCCATGTCTTCAAGTAGACCAGAAACAATGCAACTCTATATTTTTAGAATTAAAATATGTATTTACTAGTAGTCTGGCTCTGTTGCTTCACAAGGTGCAATACACTTGGCTGTGCCCAAGTTGCTGAACAAATATAGCAGTACATTTTCTAATTTCATCACAAATTATTCAGTAATTCAGTACTAGACAACTAACAGAATTGCATAGGTGCGTGGAAACGTTTTCTGATGAGATCTGGACTAACACTAAAATAGTTGTTTTATTACATCATTAAGGTGTTGCTGGGCACGTTCAAAAATGTGTTGGGGGGTCGCTTCGTCATCACCACATATCACAGGAAAAATAAACTGCTACAGTGGCACCATCAAGTGAGTAAAAAATTTTAATGCAAGCTGGAACTAATATTAATTTTTGATTGTAATCATCAAAAGTGAGTCCCACAGTATCTTTTTGGTTGGAGGAGGATTGAACTAACACTAAATGTGTAACTTTTTGTGACTTTGTGAACTGATGAGACCATCCTTAAGGGCAATGTTGCAATGACAAGTCGTCTAAGGTTTGAGACACCCACCAAGTATAAAATTTGAGCAACTTGTCTGGAATGTTCCGGTACACGTCAGTGACACTGACAAACACAAGGTCGTCATATCTGCTAGTTTCCTCTCTCAGTTTCTCGATTTCTTTTTCCAATTTTGCTTCCCACTCAGCCGACCTCTCCCCTCCCGTCATTGTGTGATGTTCCAGAGCATCTTTTTCTGGAAACATACAACACCGAAGTATAGCGCAGTATCCAGTCCTTATGACTGCTCTAAGTGATCTACACTTTACTCCCTGGCAGGTCTGTTTAATCGAATACCATTTCGACTTCTCTGGGAAGCATTCAGCCATGCTGCAAGCCTGCAATTAATGTCAATAGCCAGGTACTCATCCATACAACTGAGTGAATTGGAGCAACATAGATTGAACGAATTTGCCCAAGGTTCGACCCGGCAGCACAGGATTTGAACCCAGATTCTTCTGATTGAGAGGCTGATGCTCCAGCCACTGCGCACCACAACAACAATGACTACGCATTATTGAAAGCCCTATTATTGCATATTGGCCACACAAATGCATTTTAATTAACCATATTGTTCTTGTTGAAATTTAAGTGTTTCGAACAAATGCATTTTAATTAACCATGTTGTTGTTGAAATTTAAGTGTTTCGAACAAATGCATTTTAATTAACCATGTTGTTGTTGTTGAAATCTAAGTGTTTCGAACAAATGCATTTTAATTAACCATGGTGTTGTTGTTGAAATTTAAGTGTTTCGGATAAATGCATTTTAATTAACCGTGTTGTTGTTGTTGAAATTTGTGTTTCGAACAAATGCATTTTAATTAACCATGTTGTTGTTGAAATTTGTGTTTCGAACAAATGCATTTTAATTAACCATGTTGTTGTTGAAATCTAAGTGTTTCGAACAAATGCATTTTAATTAACCATGGTGTTGTTGTTGAAATTTTAGTGTTTCGGATAAATGCATTTTAATTAACCGTATTGTTGTTGTTGTTGAAATTTAAGTGTTTCGAACAAATGCATTTTAATTAACCGTATTGTTGTTGAAATTTAAGTGTTTAGTACAAATGCATTTTAATTAACCATATTGATGTTATTGAAATTTACGTGTCTCGGGAAGAGAGTTTATTTCTAAGATGTACCTCAGGTCTGAAGCCATGACGACAGCATACTGACATTAGAAGCTCCACCCCTGTTGGGTCAAGCCCTTCCGAGCTCAGTATTCAGGGATTTCATCGACACGGCTGGACAATTTTTTAACTGTTAATTCAAAAAAAAATTCTGCTTCGTTAAAACATATTATGGTGGTTAGTATGTTAGAGTTCATATTATACTATATACCGTATTTTGGACATTAAATTTTCAGACACCATAAAAATCGACAAAAAAGTTATTTTTATGTTCTGTATGTTTTCAGGCACCAATTATTTTATACAAAATTCTGTATGTTTTCGAACACCAAAAATAATACTTTTTTTGTACTGTATGTTTTGGAGAGCTCCGGATTTAATTACTTTATGGTGTCCAAACACAGTAAAAACTATTGGAAAATGTCCCTTTAAACAGGATGAGGCTTATCTGCAGATATTGTCTGCTAGCTTCCGTACCATGCAGCTGGTACACCATCGAGATGAGAGGGATGTGATTGGCGTTCCAGGCTAAAGGATCCTTGTAGTGTTCTCCAGTGTCTGACGGTGCCTACCAAACACAAGACAAAACACCAGTGTTAAAACATTATTAGGTGGTGACAAAATATATCAGAAAGATAGACAAATCACAGAGGAGAGGTTATATATGAGGAGACGGACTTCATGCAGAATAATGCAAGGAAACATATGTGTGGAAAACAGCACAATATCAATAAAAGTATGTGTATATAGAAATTAAACTGGAAAATCAGCAATATGAACTTAAGAATAGTCACAGGAGAGTGGAATTGTGTCATCATCACAAAGATATCACACTGTGTGGTTTGAATAATTTTGTTAATTAGGTTTTTTTCTGGCATGATCTCATGTAATATTAAATATTATTATGTGTACTAACAAAATTTTATTGCCAACAGTTTGAGATAAAAATAATAATATTATAAAGGTGCTACATTCAATTATCTTTTTGTAACATTTATTTATATATTGGTCTTAATACTAGAATAAATATGTTAAAGGTTTATTGCCCGCCAAATTGCATTTAATAAACCTGCAATAGTTTCCACAATCTAAATGTGATGCCCGCAAAATGTTCAAATTGTAAACAAAACATTCAGTTTCTAAACAAACCACAAAGCCTTTTGATGTTCAATATGCTCGTCAATTTCCTACATTCAAGATACCCAACTAAGTGAACTTCCTGCTAATGATTACCATTCTGGATAATTCCGGATAACTGAACAGACAATATCTCTTTAATAGAAGTAGTGTTGTTGGGTGAATTTACAGTGAAGACACTCACTTGGACCAGACGAAGGACTCCGCCTCCAAAGTTGACCTTCACTTGAACTTGTCGACTGGTCACATGGAGTGTTATGTGACCATCCGACAGATTCTCCACTTGTAGGATGCCCTCAAACCCCTTCGGCAGCAGATACGGCTCCACTGGTTTGTAGAGATACCCACCGATAAGTTTACCCGGGCTTTTTTCTGAGAACTCAGTACTAATTATCTCTGTCTGTAAACAATAAAACATTGTTTGATTTTAATAACATTAATATATCTCTGGAGTTATAGTTACTTATAATGCATCTTTATAAAACGAATTTCATTACAATCAATTTGCCATGACTGTTTTATTAATGTCAAAAGAAATGTAAGCTATTCTGATACCTTATGGCCACAATCTACACACGTATTTAATCCTGGATGCATAGTTATTCTGATACTAAGAGAGAGGTTTAAAAATTATGGTAATGTTGTTTAATCTTCATAAATAAACAAATATTTTTTTAGTTGTTGCTACAAACTTGTTTTTATGTGAAAATGAATGTTGAATTTATTTAAACATTTTGGAAAAAGATATTCTATTCAATCAGTGCACCTATATTAGATCCCATATATGGTAATACACAGACAAGTGAACCATGACCTCTCAACTGATGACCTACCTTGCTAGAGGCTTCCAGGAGTCTTGCTACAGCTTTCTCCCCAGTACTGTCTGCGTGAATGCCCAGTTGTTGCAACACCACAGAATGGTGTACCTGGCAACAGATTTTGAAGGATTGAACAACACTACCCCCAAAGCAAAAAAACACAAGTGGACATGAAAGCCAGCGGTTTAGTGAGAGTCCAATGTTTGTGATTTATGTGAAACTTCTGAGAAGTTTGTAATTTTTTTTACACTTCTAGTACTACAGAAACTCTACATTGTATTATAAATAATGTATGTGTATGATAGAACTCTTTAAAATATTTAATTGATTACAAGGAGAAAATATTGACAAAAATTATTGTTCTCACTAAAGAAATATAGAACAACTACAGGGCACACAGTAATGTTAATGACGGAAGAGCGTAGATTGTATTATAAATATAGAACAACTACAGGGCACACAGTAATGTTAATGACGGAAGAGTGTAGATTGTATTATAAATATAGAACAACTACAGGGCACAAAGTGATGTAAATGAAGGAAGAGTGTAGATTGTATTATAAATATAGAACAACTACAGGACACAAAGTGATGTTAATGAAGGATGAGTGTAGATTTTTTTATAAATATAGAACTACAGGGCACAAAGTGATGTTAATGAAGGAAGAGTGTAGATTGTATTATAAATATAGAACAACTACAGGACACAAAGTGATGTTAATGAAGGACGAGTGTAGATTGTATTATAAATATAGAACAACTACAGGACACAAAGTGATGTAAATGAAGGAAGAGTGTAGATTGTATTATAAATATAGAACAACTACAGGACACAAAGTGATGTTAATGAAGGATGAGTGTAGATTGTATTATAAATATAGAACAACTACAGGACACAAAGTGATGTTAATGAAGGAAGAGTGTAGATTGTATTATAAATATAGAACAACTACAGGACACAAAGTGATGTTAACGAAGGACGAGTGTAGATTGTATTATAAATATAGAACAACTACAGGACACAAAGTGATGTTAATGAAGGACGAGTGTAGATTGTATTATAAATATAGAACAACTACAGGACACAAAGTGATGTAAATGAAGGAAGAGTGTAGATTGTATTATAAATATAGAACAACTACAGGACACAAAGTGATGTTAACGAAGGACGAGTGTAGATTGTATTATAAATATAGAACAACTACAGGACACAAAGTGATGTAAATGAAGGAAGAGAGTAGATTGTATTATAAATAATCTACACTGCTCCATCATTAACATCAGATAGTGTCCTGTAGTTGCTCTATATTTCTTTAATGAGAACAATAACTTCTGTCAATATTTTCACCTTATAATCAATTAAATATTTTTAAAGAGTTCTACTTCTATTTCGTCTACACTGTACTCTTAATTGTCTTGTCTCTGTCGTTATTAAACGGTCTTTTAGGCATAATAACTGATGCACTGCCAGCTCATCTCAACCACGCACTATCTTAAGGTACACCTCATTTCATTATGCTTACTATACGTTAATATTTTTAATTGAACAGTTCTTCCAGCTTGTTTAAATGTAACTACATTCTGGTTTCTAAACATATCCTGGAGTGATGAATGCAGTTGTATATAAAAACACAATTATTATCTCCGTGGACTACAGTGACAAGACAAATACTTAAACATTGTGGAATATGCAATGTTTGGAATTTTGAAATAAAAGTGAGATATGGTCAGTGACATTGTGGTGTGCATTTTGTACCTGAAAATTACTGGACTGATTTAGTAAATTGGTATCTGAGGTAATTATGGAATGTGACAAGCACGTTATGTTTACTTTGAAGTAATGCGCAATACGATAAATACCTCAAAAGACAAAGAATGCACTCCATAGTTGTGCGGGAACTGTTCCTGTGTTTTAGCAGAATGTTTCACTTCCTCCATCAAAGGAATGTCTTCCCTTGTATCTGTAGCAACACAAAATGGGCTACAACATATACGCGTACCAAAAACTTTTAATTATAGGAAAACAACAGCCTAATCAGATTGTGCATAAATGATGTGGTTAAAGAATGATTATAATTATAATTATTATAATTATTATAATTATTATAATTATTGTAAGAGTAGGTTTTGCTGTGAAATGTGGTATTTCAACTTTTAATTTGTTATAATTATTATTTGTTGTTATTATAACTCACACAGAGCACTGTGTTATACTTGTAGTGTTTTATATATCACCATGACAAACCTGTTCTTTTGAACAATGTGCATTTACCTTTGGAACTGTAAATCCACGGTTGCTGCAGTTAATACAAAAAATTAGCTAAATAATTTAATAATAAATGTAATGGCCCTGGCCAAATGTATGATCTGAGACAACAATATATACCCAGTGGGAGGTCGCAATTTCATAATTGGATAATCAATAATAATAATATAATAATAATTGTGTTTATGCATGCACCAACACAAGTCACGAATAGTGATGAAATAAGGCCAAATGAATGACGTTTATTAGAGATTAAGTTAGAGAGAGAAATGTGGACTCTACATCCCAAGGCCAGGCCTGTGACTGAGCCCATACTAGTCTCCTGTACCTCTGGATGACAGAGGCCACATTTCGGCATATACAACATTAGCAGTATTGTTATAGATATATAAAACAACAGCATTACTACTGTAATGACAGTAGACCTTATGCAATAATATAATAATAATTGTGTTTATTTTTCCAACATAAGAACAATACACAAAATGTGATTCATCAAGAAATAATTATGTCAGAAAAAAGGGGTACACTTAAGAGAAAATTCTTATATTTGTATACCCCCATGAATTATTTGCTTACACCACATGACAAAGATTACACAACTACACATTAATAATAGTAATTTTGTGATAATTAGTATTTTATATTGACTTGCAGCAGTTTTTAGCAGTGACATGTATTTTTTTACATATATTTGTCGATAATGCACCTTTTAATGTACAAACAAATGCATCTTATTTAGTTTATCTACTAATTAGCTGTAAATACCTGCATACATGCATGCCCATGTGCAGACATGCATCCACACAAACAGATGCACATATACATATCACTCAGACAATATGTGTGAGGAGGTTCATCCCACCAGATGGTTCAAATTGTTATTCTTTTTAAGTAAAAAGAATAACAACCTCATGAATTTATGTAATTATAATAACAAATACCAACCTGCTGTTGATGTATACCATGGCTGACAGGAGTACGGATCTAGTCGATCTCTGATATGTAACCCACAAGCCGTGTCACCGATTATGAACTTTACATCTACTCTGTAAGGAGACAAACATACTAAATAGTTAAAAATAACAGGGGCATATCTGTATAATTTAAAACAATATTATGGTTCTCTTTTTGTTTGTGGATTCATATCTCCATTAATTTTGCATGTATGTGGCTGAAATCTGGTATGTAATCCCATTGGAGTGGATCATGATTTTTTTAAATTTGTCCGGGGGTGGGGATCTTGGGGGGGTCACATTTTAAAATGGCACTTATCTGTGTCAGTTTTGCATATATGAGGCTGAAATTCTGTGTGCAATCTAGCGGACCCATTAGGGTGGTTTGTCGATTTAGAGTTTTTCAAAATTCATCTGGGCAGTGGGAATCTCGGGGAGTCACACACATATCACTGCCTTTTTTCCCAAGGCAACGCCATGGAACTCACCTAGTTTTATAATATTATTATTACAACAAAAGTTTTGATATTTATCCAGCCCATGTTTTTGTGATGTGGTTGGTAGGCTTGGAGGTAGGATGTTCCTAAAATGTTATTTTTAGAATGTTGTAGAGGGCCATGGCTTGTTTGATTGGTGCAAGGATTTGCCGTCGAAGGGTGATTGTTATATCTGCTTGGGATGCTTCTCATCAGTGGTCATTTTGAATACAGCTGCCAGTTTATTGGTAAAAGTATGTAAAAGCAGTTAAATTATTACGAGTGGCATTGAGTGCACATGTTGTTGTATGGGCTGCTTGATGCATTGAACTTGACCACCTTTCGTGCTGTGGACGGTAACAGGCAAATATTGTATTCGTTCTATTAAGTGTACATGCCCTAATTAAATACACCCCCATTTTAACAGTGTGTGATACCGCGGCGGCGATTTCCAGTGCCAATATTGACTGCTTAATCCATAATGTAATTTAATTTATACCAATGTCGCACTAGATTCACAGATCAGTGATTATCGTTTTACAGTTTTCTGGTATCCTTTTGCTCATATGTGGATGCACAGATCACCTGCCAGTCACGTCTGCTGAGATGGCTGCACCCAGGAACCCCAGAAAAAGGGTGTACACCCCTGTATATTTATTTGAACACAAAATTTGACATATTTTCGTGACTAAACATAGTGTATGCACCATAGTCTTTTGTCTTAAGTAAGAGAGAACTCAAACTGTTGCACTGACCTCTCGAATAATGTCTTGTTTTGTCGGATATGTCCCCACCATGTCTCCCTGATAGCCCGTCGCTGCTCAAAGTGGTCTCTTGCCGACAGCACACCAATGATCAACTTGTGTTTGGGTACTGCAACATGGTATGACTGCTTGCAATCAGCCTGGACATTCTGTGTTGATGGAACAAGACATCATCAACCAGTTTAGCAATTTTTTTTAATACTGGATACAATTCAAATTGTAACCTTTTAATGTATTTTAATTACTGAAGAAATAGCCATTTAGATCTAAAGGAGACTGTCTCATCCTTGTTTGTGTGTTATTATATTTAATACTAATTAACATAATATTTTTTGTGACTAGAATACATAATTATATATATATATATATATAGTATACTGCCTGCCAAATTGCATTTAATAAGCCTGAAACATTGAATTTTAGCCTACAAGTAAATAAACAAAGCATACAGGTTATAAACAACTCTGTTGTTAATATAATGGATGCCACCTGGAACAAAGCTCTTTCAAATTTTGTGCAGTTGTGATTTTCCCACTTTGAAGACAATGTGGTCAGTGCGGAAGGCTGATTGTCAGGTCTAGCACTAATGTCCATTTCGCCTGTTTCCACGATGCCACCTTCCCTGAAGTCGATGACCACGTGGACAAATTCTGCTCTTTATATGCATTTTCAGGTGTGCCTGTAAACGTGTAGTTAGTTGTTATCTTGTTGATATAATAAACCAGTTGCAATTCACTGACGTGTAATATGTTCTAACCATTCTTTTCAATAGAAAGAATTGGGAACCTGTCTGTATATGCCCCCAGTAATTATTTTTAGCAACTCTGTCACTTAAAGACGTAGATACATGTCAATGTATCACTGCGATTTGTAGGCCTTTCCAATTTTTTTTGGATGGGGTGGGAGGGCGGCATCGATTCTATCCAAATTTGTTTTGGATTATTGGAATTTTTTTATTTACAAAGCCCCTAAGTCAAGAATTTACATTTTTGTTTAATGTCAATATATCACTTCAATTTGTAGGCCTTTCCAATTTTTTTGGATGGGGTAGGTGGGTGGTTATTGATCCTATCCAATTTTTTTGGATTATTGGAATTTTGTTAGATTTACAAAGCCCCAAAGTCAAGAATTTTCTTTTAAATAAAAGTAAAACTTGTTGATAATCCACATAACTAACACTGTACTTATGCTATTTTTATGAAAGATTACCATTTTTGGATTATGATTATCAGGCTCATAGTCAGGCATATTATCAAGACGGATAAAATATTATAAACATTATTATA
Source organism: Paraescarpia echinospica (assembly GCA_020002185.1). NCBI lineage: Eukaryota > Metazoa > Annelida > Polychaeta > Sabellida > Siboglinidae > Paraescarpia > Paraescarpia echinospica. The sequence goes on along the minus strand of CM034538.1, from coordinate 17,948,356 downwards.
ATAATTTATTATATATTTAGTAAGCAAATCATAAGCAAATCCCTTGATGAGATGAAAGTGGTAGACATGGCCATCCTAGATTTCACTAAAGAATTCAATAAAGTTCCACATAAAAGACTAATCCACAAATTCAAGTACTATGGGATTACAGGCCCAATATCATCATGGATAAAAAGCTTCCTTAAAGGACCCAACAGGTTGTAATAAATGGATCAACTTCAACACCAACTAGAGTTACTTCTGGGGTGCTACAGGGAACAGTACTGGGGCCACTACTTTTCCTTCCTACTTTACATAAATGACCTGCCTGACAACCTTTCTTCAAATGTTCGCCTTTTCGCTGACGATTGCATCTTATATTCACCAATTAAAACAAACAAAGACATATCTCTCCTCCAAAACGATCTGCTCAAACTTGTGGAATGGCAGGACATGTGGGTTATGAAATTCAACCCTAGTAAATGCTTTACAATGACCCTAGCCTTGAGAAAACCGACACCAAATATATACACCTTCTGCGGACAACTTAAATCTGTTGAATCACACTGTTATCTTGGAATACAAACATCAAATACATTAAACTGGACAGTACAATGCAACTCAATCACAAACAAAGCACAACAGGTACTGGGAATTATTAGGAGAAATTTAAATATGTACCCAACCCACATCAAATCCATGGCTTACACAACCCTTGTCCGCCCAATACTTGAATACGCGTCAGCATCATGGGATCCACACTGCCTAAAGAATATCAAAGTTATAGAAAGAACACAAAAACAAGCCACCATATTTTGTAAGCACAACTACTCTAGAGAGCCAGGAACAATAACACAACTCCTTAAAGACCTGTAGTGGGACACCCTCCAAACAGGAAGGAAAATCAAAAGACTAAGCATATTATGATCTTAGGATGATCTTAGGTTGTTCCTGACCATAGGCGGTGGCCTCGGTGGTAAGATCTACGTCTGTTTCTGTAAAAGCTCTACGGCTTCCTGGCAAGGCAGCTTTGTAGTCGTAGAGGAATCCTTCCATTCTCCAGTGGTTATCTAGGCGGTTTTTAAATGAATTGATACTAGGTGCTTTTACTACCTGTTCTAGTAAATTGTTCCACAATTTTGTAACTCTGATTAAAAAACTCTCCTTTCTTGTATTTACATGTGAATGTTCTTGGAATAATTTCAAACTATGACCCCTTGTTCATTTCAGTCTTTGCATAACATGACAATGTTAGAAGATACATTAATATCATACTTGCCTTTTAACAGTTTATATACTTCTATCATATCTCCGCGTGTTCTTCTATATGTTAATGTAGGGAGTTTCAACCTCTTAAGTCTTTCCTGGTAAGGAATATCCTTAATTTTTGGGTTGCTTAATTGTACGTCTCACCACATTTTCTATTGCATCCTTATATTTTTGTTTATAAGGGGACCATATGCTTATTGTGTAATCTAAATGACTCCGTACTAAAGCTTTATATAGTGGTATAAAACTATTTTCATTTAAGGTTGTAAACGACCTTCTAATAATTGCCATGATACTGTTTGCTTTATTAATATTTTGGTTGATATGCTTGTCAAATTCTAGCTTTGGGTCAATAATAACCCCAATATATTTTTCTTCTTCTATAAGATCTTACTCATGTACCATATTATTAATTTTAAAATTTTAAATATACATATGTTCATCTTTTTTCCTATGTGCATCAGTTTACATTTGTCTGGATGAAATTTTAATAACCATTGGTTAGACCATGGTGTAAGTTTATATAAATCTTCTTGTAGTGTGTTATGGTCATCTGTGCTATTAACTGTTCTAAACATTTAATGTCATCTGCAAACATATAAGTCTGAAGCTATATTGCTTGGTAGATCATTTATATACAGAATGAACAGGACTGGTCCTAGGACACTTCATGAAATCTAAATACACTGAGTCTATATAGTCTCCTCTATCCAATGCTTTGGTCCATGATTCCATAACATTTAACTGTTGTAGTACTGTTGAACGACATTTAATAAAACCATATTGTTGTTTACTGAAAAGGTTATTACTTGTCATATGATTAACAATGAGTTTTTTATGCATTGTTCCATGCATTTGCATAATATACTCGTTATACATACAGGTCTGTAATTTCCTGCCTTTTTACGGCTTCCCTTTTATATACTGCTGAAATCCTTCCCTGTTTCCATTCCTTTGGTAGCTCACCCATAGCTAAAGAATTATTAAAAAGCCTAGCTAATGGTATACATAATTGGGTTGATAATTCTTTTAGGAACCTAGGGTGTATACCATCTGGTCCTATACTGATTTAACCACATTGAGATTATTTAGTTTTTCTTTCACCATTTCCTCCTCAATAGTCAAATTTTTCATGCTGTGTTTTAATTCCACCAGCGGGATGCGGGGGATGTCACCATCTGGTTCTACCTTGAAAACACTTGAAAAAAAGTTACTTAAGACAACTGCCTTTTCCCTGTCAGAATTTGTCAGTCTCGATTTTGGGTCATTAGGATCTATGTTCAAATCTGAAACACCTTCCCTACTTCTTGTTTTGGAATTCATGTATTTCCATACTGCTTTTGGGTTTGACTTAGCTTCTGATGCTAACTTTGTTTCAAACTCCTTCTGGATCTCCCTTGTTCATTTACGGACTTGATTTCTAGCCCTACAGTATTCATTATAGTATTTTCCTTCTTTGGTTTCCATATAACGCTTCCAGTGTTTCTTTTTAATTGTCTACTGATTTCTCGTCTAGGGGTACTTTCCCTTTGTGTATGTTTGTGTTATTAACTACTCTATGAGGTATGAAATGATCCTCTATTTTTTAATGTGTCCCTTAAACTTTGTCCATTGGTCATCCATTTTACCATTGCCAATTACTTCTTCACAATCAGTGTTATCCAATTTTTCCTTTATACTTTTATAATCTTTTTTATAGTAGTATTTTATCCTATTTAAACTTGCTATATCAGCATAACACATGAATGTTATCATGAGAACAGAGTTGTCACTTTTCCCGAGTGGATTCTCATGTAGTATCTCATCTATCACACCTTTTTCATTTGTTATAACTATGTCAAGGACGTTTGATTTGTTTCCTAATTGCCCCCTTGTGGGTAGCATAACATACTGGAAGAGAACATTATTTCTTATATTTTCTGCAAATTTAAATTCTTGATTCTCAACATTATCTGAGGTAGAAAACCAATTATGCCAGTCTATATTTGGGTAATTGAAGTCTCCAAGCAGAAGAATGAGTGAGTGGTGATTTTGGCATACATCATCTAATTCTAAAAGATGGAAAACAACCTTAGACATTGTATTTGAACAATATATGAAATGCAATACTAGATGCTCATGCAAACATGATAATCAGTCCCGCAAATAACGCACTCAACAAACATATTTGGAAATAGTTTTTTCCCAACCACAATAAAATTCTCTACTTCCAAGCATTTGGAAGTAGATAATTTTTTACTTCCAAGCATTTTTGTATCTTGTAAATCACTTAATTAATTTCAGAGTAATCTCGTCAAACATGTAAAAAATAAACCACATGAGCCACCATGCGCTCTGGCGTGATGTGTCCTTAGGACATTTTGCCAGTACACTATACAGATACAACAGGCGCACTACTTAACTTTTAACTGAAGTATATTGAACGATAATAAAGGAAATATACCACCAATGACTTTGCATTTAACAATAGAGATTAATTCTTCCCGATATTGCATAATTATTAATCCCACAATAACCGGAAATATGCAATAAAACAGGACAGTCTTATACATCATTTATGCGAATGAACAATATAGTAATAAACATATCCTTGTATAATGCTATTTATTTTCCTAACACATGGCCCGGATGTTTTGCATATGTAAAGGAAAATAGTTTCCCTTCCATATATTTATATGGGACAACGAAAAGCAATAGTGAAATAATAACATATAGATGTTGTCTCGTCGATAACAAATCTTAGCACATATATCACACATTTTCGTAGTGCAAATATTTGCTTTTGAAAGGGTGAACAGTCTGAAATTGTGAAAATATTTGTTTATGATCTCACGGGAAGACCGGGGTAACGGAGGCTACACACATAACTTGCGAAAGAAATGTATTTTCATGTGCTAACGCGAATGAAACAGAAGTCTGAATAATTCTGTTCTCGTAAATATCCCGAACAAAGGCGGACAACATCCAACAATGGCACATGTATTATTGCATTACATTACTCTTGAGATAGAAATGCATTTTGTTGCATGCCAGGTATTTAATTGTGTGTGAGCGATGTGTGTGGTACCGTTGCCATGTACGCTGAAATGTCATTTTTAGTACCAAAGAGTGAAAGACAAAGTTTGATAACCATCAATATATTTAATAATTTAAGACATGCACGTGATATTACTGTACAGTATTGACATTGCTAAGATTGTGATGGAAGCTTAAATGCATCCCCCTGAAACTGTTTAAAAGCATTGTGAGAACTTTTTGTAAATTTGATAATTCAAGTTTTGAACTTTTTAACAAGTTTTCCCTTTTTGCCAAATTTTGGGCTTTGCCTTTTTTTAAGTAGTTTTAAGTTGTATGTGTGTTGAGAATTAATTTGTTGGTGCAACCATGTACATCAGTGTCATTGATAGAAAACAACACTAGAGACCAGGAGATTGAGAAGAGATCAGATAGAAGTGTTTAAAATATTGAATAGTTATGAAAATATTGATAGAGATATTTTTTCTCAGTTAACAACGATAGAAGGACTAGAGGGCATGAAGTTACATTAGTAAAGGAGCAGTGTAGATTAGATATTAGAAAGTTCTATTTTTTACATTTTGCCTGTAAATGAATTAATGGAACATATTATCTATTACATATTAGCATGAATATGTTTAAAATTAAAATTGACACGTACCTCAGAAGGGCAGGATACACGTAGATAAAAATGGTTGGACTCTCGATAAGCCAAAAGGCTTCCTTGTCCACCTGCCATCTAGAGTTAATTCTCTGGGTGGCAATTTTGTTAAATCTTGAAATGGATTTATCAACTGTATTTTGTAACAAGGGGTGAACATTAAAAAAATACATTGTTGATCCAACATCAGGCCCATCCCATATTTGATCTGGATATATCTGGTATTGCGGTTTGAGGTTGTACCCACTTTCAGATTGTCCCTTTTGTATTGTGCATGCATCAAAGTGAAAGGGCAGTTTCAAACTGCAGCATTGAGGACATACAATTAAGTGACTATAAGGATATATAATATATTATAAGTGACATTCATTAAATGTAGAATTCTAGATCAGTGTTAGGGTAACGTTACGGTTAAATAATAAAATTGGTAAGCAATGTTGATGCATGCGCAATGTAAAAGGGACAATCTCAAAATCTGTTTGGACTAGAAAGCATTTAAAACTGTCAATGACCACAATTAAACCAATGGCTCCCAAACTTCTCTTAGAATATGTGTAACACACATGCACACACGCAAACACGCACACACACACACACACACACGCATGCACACACTCCCTCACCCACTCACACACATATATGTAATAAGCATGCTAATTGCTCATGCTAAATGCCAGCAAAAATATTGTGATTTTTGGGTGTATGTCTGTTTGTTGGAGAGTTACTTGAAAATGAGAGTTCCTTCCATAACCAAATTTGGCACACGTACATTCATTCTATAAATAGCTGAAAGGAATATGACTAGTCATGTACACAAGCCATAGAGTCACTGGATGTATTTTTTAGAACACTACATACTTTTTTTCACCTCAAGTCTGGTGTAAATAAAAAACAGAGTTTGAAAGATATTACTGTTGCCTATAACAACAGGTTTAGAATTTTACACAATTTGTCATCACGCTGCAGTGCAAGTTTTATGTTTGCTACAAACTGTGTTAAATCTTTTAATGAACGTATGCGTTCATCCATATATAGCTTATTATGTTGTTTTGAATGGTCTGAAAATCCACTTTTTGTGAATTATTTTTATACTGATATACATTTTAGAAGTCCTATGTTTAAATTTTGGACTACCCAATTGTATACTTAAAGTTGAATGCACATTTTATATATATCTTATTAACCATCTATTTTTATTTCATGTGTATTTAATTTTTTTTACTTATATTGTATGTACATATGGACTTTTGTCTGAACTAAAACATTATTAATATTATTATTATTATTATTTAACCAGATCATGAATACCGCATATTGGACAGTAATGCAACATAGCTTGTACATTACCATTTAATTTTAGTAATTCAACTAATATACAATGTTGTAGCAAAACAGATGAAGAGGACTGAAATCATGGATTTTGTTGAAGTCCTGCCAGAGGAGCTGTCAAAAGAAGTAATTTCTTATCTGCCACCTCAGGCTCTTGGCATCGCATCTCGATGTTCGAGAACATGGCGGGATATATGCAACCTGGATCAATACTGGTAAGCATCTCACACTCTTTCGTCAGTAGAGGATTTAGAACTTGGCAACACAAATATATTTGCATTGGATTGTTTATAGTAAAATCTGCTAACTGAATTATTGGTGACCAGTCTGTAAGTAAAATTGTCTTGCGTATTTGCAGCATCACCAGCTAACATCAGAGGCAATATTGGACGATGTTAAACCAACTCTTCTAGAATGTTACATCTAAGATAAGATAAGATACATTTATAGTCAGTTGTTGTTACTGCAGTCAATACAATAAAACCATTGGAATGTGTTGTGATGTTGGGCCATACAAGCACATATTCATATCAATGCACTCGCAAGCAGCAAACCATTACATTTAAATATACTACTAGTAATAAAACGATAATTAACATCATGTACAGTTAATACTTAAAAAAATTCACTTACCCTTATTAAAATTACTTTATCACATACAATAATTCTACATAAAAAGCAAAACTTTAAAACAGTGATATGCATAATTATCAATGCAATGTAAAAACATATTTTCGTAATTAAAAAACTTTGGTAAACTCTGTAATGTTTTGATAGGGCTTGGACGGCTACGGGGTAAGTACTGTTGCTGAACCTGCTGGTCCTGGTTTTGATGGACCTGAAACGGTGACGGGATGGGAGAGGATCAAATAGGTCATGGGCAGGATGGGATAGGTCCTGGGAGATGAGATCGGCTCTTAACAGGCGCTGCTTATATATGTATTCAAGACTGGGAAGATCTCTGCCGATTATTCAAGAAGCAGTTTTTACAACTCTGTCCAACCTGAGCCTTTCCTTGACAGTGATAGAACCAAACCACACAGTGATCGAGATGGTGAGAACACTCTCGATCACAGCTCTATAAAAATTCAAAATGATCAGACTGGCCAAACCAAAAGCTTTTAACCTCCTCAGAAAGTACAGATGTTGCTGGGCTTTTTTGACAATGGTATCAACCTTTAGCTCCCATTTAAGATCAATTGAGATTGTAGAGTCAAGAAACTTGAACAGTTGGACAATTTTGATTGTTTTTTCATCAATCAAAAGAAGGGAGAAGAGAGAAGGTTGCTTCCTTCTGCTGAAATCAACGATCATTTCTTTTGTTTTATTTACATTCAGTTCAAGATAGTTTTCATTGCACCAACTGACAAGTTTGTTTACCTGGTCATGATACTCAGATTCGTTCGAGTTCGTAATGAGCCCCTGCACTACATGTCATCTACAAATTTCAATATTTTGGTACTTTCATGACCAGATACACAATCGTATGTAAAAAGAGAGTACAGCGTTGGAGACAGGACACAACCCAGTGGACAAAATAAGTGGTGACAGGACACAACCCTGGGTCGCACCAGTAAACAAAGTAAGTGGTGACGATAAGTTGTCACCTATTTTCACAACCTGCAGTTTGTTCAACATAAAATCAAGGATCCACAGGCACATGGACTGTGGAACTCCGACCTTCTGTAACTTCTCAAACAGTTTTGAGGGGATACTGGTGTTAAAAGCAGAGCTATAATCAACAAAACGGATCCTTGCGTAAGTATCGGGACCCTCAAAATACTGGAGAACATAAAACAAGCCGAGAGAGACAGCATCATCAACAGATCTAATTTTGCGATACGCAAACTGAAATCGGTCAAGCAATGGATCGATAATTGATTTCAGGTATGTGAGAACCAACTGCTCCAGCACCTTCACCACTGATGTCAGGGCTAAGGGCGGTAGTCGTTCAGGGCTGTCACCTTGATCATCTTCGGAACAGGGATGTTCCTGCACTGTAAAGGGAGGAGGGAGTGGCACTGCAGGGTCGGGCGGGTTGACCAATACAGGCATCGAATTCTGATAGTTGAAGCGGGCGTAAAAATTGTTGAGGTTGTCTGGTGTTGCAGAATCGAAGCCAGGAGTGGAGGGCTTCTGCTTGTAGCCAATAACACTTTGCAGGCTCTTCCAGACAGCGCGGGTATTGTTGGAAAGGAACTAGCCTTCCAGTTTTCTCCTGTAGTCAGACTGTGCTCCACGTATTGCTCTTAGGACATTGTACCAGGCCTTCTTGTATGGTGCACAGTTTCCACTCTTGAAAACATCCTCTTTCAGCTTGAATTTCAGGTCGCTGGTGAACCACGACTTATTGTTGATGAACACTTCATATTTTTCTGTGGAAAACATAGATCCTGGCAGAAGCTTATGTAAGATGTCACAGTGTCTGCATATCCATGAATGTCTGTGCACACCTGTTTAAACGAGTCCCAGTCTATACTGGCCAAACAGCCTTGAGAAGCTGAATAGATTCACGGTTCCAGTGCTTGACATTGCGAATGCAGAGTTTCGCTTTAAGCTTCTGGTGGTAGGAAGTGGTCGGAGAAGCCAAGTGGCACACGCACCGCATCCCTGATTGTACTGTAGCAGTGATCCAAGGTTTCCCCTCTTTAGTGGCACACTTGACATGCTGCTTATATTTTGGGAGATCTTTAGACAGCGTAGTGTGGTTGAAGTTACAGAGAACTAGCAGAAGTGAGTCAGTGTTAGAGTTTTCCACTGTGGTGATCTGATTGGTGAGAGTGCCGATCGCAGCAGTAGCGTTGACCTGGGGTGGGATGTACACTCCCACCAAGACAAGGGAGGTAAACTCTCGTGGCAGGTAGAACGGTCTACACTTGATGATAAGAGTCTCAAGTAAATTTCTACCATTAAATTGACCCACCTAATTGACCTAAACAATTCTAATACTACAGACTACTACACAAAATCCACCATTTCAGATATAAAAATACTCCCTTATCCCATTTGAATCCTAGTTTGGATTCCAGCACAGCTGGTCGATAGATTTAGCAGTTCTAGAAGTTGATGATTGTCTGTTGAGTGATACTTGTCTAAACAGCTGTTCTCTCTTCCCTTGTAGGCTGCATCATTGCATGATGAAACACTGGCTTAACTTCGGGCTTAAGTGTAATTTGTTAGAGAAGCCACAGATCAAATGTACTCGGGCGAATATGTCTGGAACATCACCGTTCTTCGAGTTCACTGGTGAGTAATTCACCACAACATCATTGTGGCATGCAGATTTTTAGTGCGACCTGGTCTAGTTCCTTACCCGGAATCCTCCTCTCAAATCAAAGCTGGTAATTATTAGCAGGAAATTTGCTAAGTTAGCTGTACTCTGGTCTATTTGTGGCCCTGATTGGTTGACTCACAACGTTCTTGAAAGAGCAACTCGAGGAACCTGCGGCTAGCCTCAATGGTCTCTGCTATAGCTGTGATTAGTATTTGTTTTGTATACAACTCGACTGTCAAATCGTGAGCAATGTCTTGGGCTTGTTAAAAGTACATTGGTAAATAACTATACATTCAGGATATATATTCTAGTACTAAGAACATTAACAAAAATGCCCGTCCTCTGGATGTTGCTACACACGCACAATGAAGACAGTTTCCTGGAGTATTCGTAAATGATAGTTGTTGTGATTTAAATTTAATACATCTACAGCTGTATGTAACAGTTATAAAAATGGAAACAGTTGAATAGTGAAGAGGGCGCTACTATGATATCACGTCCAATTTACCAGGAAATGTCAGGGTGCTGTAATTAGCGTGCTGTAATTGGTGTCTGCTCTGCACATAGAGCGCAATGGTGTAGTGGCTAGAGCTTCGGACTCTTGACTGAGAAAACCCGGGTTCGAATCCTGTGCTGTGGTGTCGAACCTTGGGCCAGTTCGTTTGCTCTACGTTGCTCCAGTTCACTCAGCTGTATGAATGAGTAACTGGCTATAGACAGTGGTGGATATCTGTGTACGATTAGTCTTCGTGCATTAATTGCAGCATGACTGAATGCTTCCCAGAGAAGTCGAAATTGCCTTCGATTGAACAGGTCTGACAGGGAATAAAGTGTAAAGAGCTTTGAGCAGTCCTGCGCATGATATTGTGCTATATAAGAACTTTCCTTTACTTTTTTGCTCAAATTAAATGGTCGGTGTGAACAAGTTTAAGATTACAAGTCTTTCATAATAGTGAAATATAATTCATTAATATCAGCAATGGTTGGTTTGTTGCTCCACGAATGGGGGTAAACTAGTTGTTTGATAAACTCAGAATAAATTTATTAGACATACAGTATGTTGAATAATTTAAATAATATTTTAAATAAGTAAGGTCGGGGAGACTCCCATAAAGACATAATATTTCACTAGCATCAGAGCCACCCCACAAATGTTAATAATAAAACTATTATCATCACGTGATCAGCATATTAAATTACTTGTTTTGACAGTTAATGATAATTCAACATGTATTCACATATATGTTTCTACATGTACACATATACGTCGTATATATGTGTTATTTTTCTAATATCATAGTTGTGTATGTGGGCCCATTAAATGTGTACAATATTATGAAGAAACTATATTAAAAAATACATTTATAAATACTCAGGTACTCTGCGACATAGATGTCTACGTAAATACACACTGCAATTACCCGTAAGCCATATGTATTATAATCATTGTTTAAGAATGACAAATATAACAATTGGTGGTGTTGCTGTCTGCAGAAGACAAGAGGTTAAAGTTGATTCCTGTGTGTAAGTGGAAGATGGTTTACATGCGTGCGCATCACCTCATGAAGAACTGGGAACTAGGGCGTTACACAGTGCTACCGACCTTGAGAGGTCACAAAAAGAGAGTCACAGCCATGGACTGCAACGGTAACACCACACACACACACACACACACAGTCAGACACACACACAGGCACACACACCACCACACACACACACACAGTCAGATAGGCCACATTTTGGGAGATGAAATCCGTATTTTGGACTTGAAATTCCATTGAATTTTATATTGCATTTTGAGAGTCACTGCCATGGACTGCAAGGGTATTGTCACACACACATCCAGACAGGCCACATTTTGGAGGTTGAAACCTGTAATTTGGACTTGAAATTCCGTTTAAATTCATACTTCAAAATATACTGTCATAAAACAACATCTTATTGACTTTAGCCATTTCTGACCCGCCAGAGCAAAGTGGCTATTAAGTTGCAGAATTGTGAAATAGACTTTTGTTCCATATTGGATTCCACAGATTACAAGCTTTAAGATGATACCACATTAATATTTTGTTGAAATATTTTAAGTATTTTTTATTTATTGATAAGAATGAAACCAATTTTTAAAAAGTGACATTTTGAGAAAAATAGGTTTAACAATTTTTAGAAAAGAAGACTGGTAGAGCAGTGTTTAGAGTGTCATACTCTCAATGGAGAGAACCCAGGTTTGAATCCTCTTCCTGTCGTTTCAAAGTTTATTCACGCTACATTCCTTCAGTTCACTCAACTGTACGCATGTGGCTATATGCAGTGGTGAATATTTGTGTACAAATAATCTTTGTGCAGTAATTGTAGCATGGCTGAATGCTTCCCAGAGAAGTCAAGATGGTGTTTGATTGAATAGGTCTGCCAGGGTGTAAAGTGTAAAGTGCTTTGAGCAGCCCTTAGGACTGGATGTATAAAAATATAACAACTTACCTTTATATTTTTATTATGTTTGATAATATTTCATCACAGTTATATAAGAACGTAATTTTACCATGAATGCAGGAGAGATTGTGGTGAGTGGCAGTGTTGACAACACCATGAAGATCTGGTTCGTTGACACGTCCTTCTGTCAACGGACAATAGATGACCACCAGGATGTCATCACGGTCATCAGAATACACGTATGTCATCATAACATATACGTGTGTGTGTTTGTGTGTGTGCATGTATGCTAGCATGCGTGTGTGAGTGTGTACATAATAATGCATGTTAACGAGTTATATTGATGAGCAGCTGGTTTCAGAGAAACAACATTGTGACGGGATGTGCAGACGGTTTCGTGCGGTTGTTCAATGCAAAAACGGGTCGATTGATCAGACAGTTTCGTGAACACATAGGAGGAGTGGAGAAATTGCAGGTCGACTCTGAGAAGATTGTCAGTACCGGGATGGACAAGTGAGTGTCATTAATTTGGCAGTTACTTGTCACACACCGGAAAACGCAAGTTTGTTATCTTGAGATTCGTGTTGTTCACGTCACCTGCAATAGATACTGGGCCATCCTGAAATCATAATTACAGGTGGATAACTGTCTAAGTAGTGAACACATTTTGAAGAGTTTTCCAAAATATTTTGATTATAAACCAAACAGTTTTGCTGATAATAAAAAACCTGGCCCTTGTATGTATGAAAATGGTTTTATGCTTTAGTAAAATGTCCTAGATTCAATATTACGTGACGTCCTAACTTGTGACATCATCACTCACATAACTAAAGGGACATTAAATGAAATCGTCTATCCACTATATGATTTTATAATGTATATTTCTCTTCGCAACTGTATATATTGATATACAGACTGGTTATGTCTGAAAGAAGACATGGAATTAAATCATGTGTGACTGATATTTTAGGATCGTGAAGGTGTGGAGTATCAGAGAAGGCATCCTGGTGCATGCACTGGAGGGGCACGCAGATGAGATAGAGGTAGCTTCTGTGTGTGTGCTTGTTTTGATTTCTTAATTTGTGAAGCTAGATTGTATACATGTGCGTTGATTTCAAACTGTATTTTTATCTTTTATGGATGCACATCACTGGATTGACTTTGTTTTATTGCTCTGTTCACTAACCTTAGAGCACATAACATTAAATGTCAGTGTAGTTAGGTGCATCTATGAAACAACACCTGCAGTCTTATTTACATAACACAATACTATTTGTAGAGTGTGCCACTCTCGGATAGGAATTGGTTTTACACTGCATATTCTTGAACAACATTACATTACCAAATTCATAATCTATGGTATATACCCTCCCGGGTAGTTCGACTGTTGAACATTAATTTTGTGTTAGTTGGAAATATGTTATCAGAACCATTTGGATGAGGATTTAATGTTACGTTACTGCTAAAATCATTTGCTTGTCTGGTTCGTACTCATTGTAGCAGCACTGCGGGATGAATGTAGTGAATGCACTATTACAAAGTTAGGAAGAGAAATTGAAAAATGTTCTGCTGACTGTTTAGATGCTTCCAAAACAAAATGATAGATCTGACAAGTGGGGTTGTTTAGTAATTGTTTTACTCCCCTAAACAATGTCTTCCTTGTCCAATGTTGTTCTGGAACTTGTTGTTTTAATATTGTTAGGTGTGATGTTGATAGATGTGGAAGTAAGGCTACCTAGTTGTCCGTACTAATGCCTGTATATGTGTGTTAGACGGCAGTATTGCTAGATGTTGGTAGATGTGGAAGTAAGACTACCTAGTTGTCCGTACTAATGCCTGTATATGTGTGTTAGACGGCAGTATTGCTAGATGTTGGTAGATGTGGAAGTAAGACTACCTAGTTGTCCGTACTAATGCCTGTATATGTGTGTTAGACGGCAGTATTGCTAGATGTTGGTAGATGTGGAAGTAAGACTACCTAGTTGTCCGTACTAATGCCTGTATATGTGTGTTAGACGGCAGTATTGCTAGATGTTGGTAGATGTGGAAGTAAGACTACCTAGTTGTCCGTACTAATGCCTGTATATGTGTGTTAGACGGCAGTATTGCTAGATGTTGGTAGATGTGGAAGTAAGACTACCTAGTTGTCCGTACTAATGCCTGTATATGTGTTAGACGGCAGTATTGCTAGATGTTGATAGATGTGGAAGTAAGACTACCTAGTTGTCCGTACTAATGCCTGTATATGTGTGTTAGACGGCAGTATTGCTAGATGTTGATAGATGTGGAAGTAAGACTACCTAGTTGTCCGTACTAATGCCTGTATATGTGTGTTAGACGGCAGTATTGCTAGATGTTGATAGATGTGGAAGTAAGACTACCTAGTTGTCCGTACTAATGCCTGTATATGTGTGTTAGACGGCAGTATTGCTAGATGTTGGTAGATGTGGAAGTAAGACTACGTAGTTGTCCATACTAATGCCTGTATATGTGTTAGACGGCAGTATTGCTAGATGTTGGTAGATGTGGAAGTAAGACTACGTAGTTGTCCATACTAATGCCTGTATATGTGTTAGACGGCAGTATTGCTAGATGTTGGTAGATGTGGAAGTAAGACTACCTAGTTGTCCATACTAATGCCTGTATATGTGTGTTAGATGGCAGTATTGCTAGATGTCGATAGATGTGGAAGAAAGACTACCTAGTTGTCCGTACTAATGCATGTATATGTGTGTTAGATGTCAGTATTGCTAGATGTTGGTAGATGTGGAAGAAAGACTATCTAGTTGTCCATACTAATGCATGTATATGTGTGTTAGATGGCAGTATTGCTAGATGTTGGTAGATATGGAAGTAAGACTACCTAGTTGTCCGTACTAATGCCTGCATATAGTTGTTTTAGTCGGCAGTATTGCTAGATGTTGGTAGATGTGGAAGTAAGATATTTAGTTGTCCATTATAGTGTATGTAATTTTTTTTAAATATATTTTAGAAGGTAATATTGCTAGGTCTTGGTTGATGTAGAAGTAAGACTACCTAGATATAAATCGTAGTGCCTATGTATGTATAAGCGCAAGGGAAATCGCCAAGCCTGCGACAACCACAGAGGGATTTCACTCCTCTCCACCACAGGAAAAGTCCTTGCCAAAATCCTGCTGAAGAAAAATAAAAATGCCAGGAACATAACGTCGACCTCTACACCACCTTTGTTGACCTTACCAAGGCCTTCGACACTATCAGTCGTGATGGACTCAACCAATGCCAGGGAAGCTCTACCAAGAGCCGACTGTGACAGTGATCAACCAAAAGCTGACAATAGTAAACAAGTTCACCTACCTGAATCGCTAAGGTCATTGTGGCCTTTGGAAGACTTCATTCATCAGTGTGGGAATGCAGAGGAGTGAGCCTCACAACCAGACTGAATGTCTACAGAGCTGTCGTTCTCTCTACCCTACTCTACGTATGCGAGACATGGACTGTCTACCAACGACATGCAAAGAAACTCAATCATTTCCATCTGTGCTGTCTTCGCAAGCTGCTCAAAGTCAAGTGGCAGGACAAGATTCCTGACACTGAGATCCTTAAGCAGACCAGCATGTCCAGTGCCTACACAATGTTGCCGATGCCTCAACTCCGCTGGGCTGGTCACATCACCAGAATGTCAAATGAGCGTCTCCCAAAGCGCATCCTCTATGGTGAACTGCAGACTGGCGCATGCTCCCACGTCGGTCAAAAGAAATGCTTCAAGGACACCTTGAAAGTCTCCATGAACGACTTTGACATAAAACATATCAACCCTGCTTCATGGGAGACCCTCGCTCAGGACCGACCAGCTTAGCATTCTGCAACCTCAAAGGGACCCACTTCCTATGAGTAGCACCGCACCGAGACAGCCAAAACCAAGTGGATAATGCGCAAAGCTCGGGCAAGCAGCATCTCCACTGCCTCAGCTCTGCCAGCAGCATTGTCCTGCACCACTGCTCCAGAAACTTTCGGGCAAGGATAGGCCTCATCAGCCACCTCCGAACCCACACAGGGATGATGATGAAGATGGTCATATTTGCTACTGAAGGACGAACACCATATGTATGTGTTTTAGAAGGCAGTATTGCTAGATGTTGGTAGATGTGGATGTAAGATACTTAGTTTGCCATTATAATGTCTGTTTACCTGTTTCAGATAGAAATATTGCTAGATATAGGTATATGTGAAAGTAAGCCTACTTAGTTGTTCACTGTAGCGCTTGTGTACGTGTTTTATACAGCATTACTGCTAGATGTTGGTAGACGTGGACGTAAGATACTTAGTCGTCCGTTGTAGTGTATATGTATGTGCGGGAACCTGGTGCTGACTGGCTCATGGGATAGCATCCTGATCCTGTGGGACATCCAGAAAGGAGAGATGATTCGTAGAATGCAAGACCACGGTGAAGGTAAGTACAGAAAAGCTTGTGATATATTGCTATTTTCGTGATCTGGTCTATTCTTCCACGGAGCTGAGATAATTTTCGTTTTGACAATAATATTAAAGATGATTTGTAATGTAGATGCATATGCTAATCATTTTTTTAAATATTGAACAGTTATGAAATTACAAATATTTTGGAAGGGTGGGTTGCACATAGATGAACATTGTTGGACTCACGATAAGCCAATGGTGCCTTTATCCATTTGCCATCTGGGGTCTTTGCTTTCGATTACATTCTTTTTAAATCACACTTTATTGAGATACAACTAACATATAACAATATTTCTTCTTTTATTGATGTTGTATTAAAGTCTGCAGACACCTTTAGTCTGACCATAAGATTGCGAGATGAACACTCGAAGAAAGGGAGGTTGGCTTTTTTTTAATCTTAATTAGTATTATGCTATTAAGACTAGAATAAATATATTGAAGGTATACTGCCCACCAAATTGCATTTAATCAGCTAATTCTTCACAAGTTGAATTTGCAGCCTGCAAAAATTAAACATAACATTCAGATTATAAGCAGCCCTATTGGCAATATAACGGACGCTGGCTGGTTTAACCACAAAACACTTTTACGTTCAACGTGGTCGCGATTCTCCCACATCCAACAACCAATTCAGCGAACTGCCTGCTAATCGCTATAACCCTTGCTCATTTCTGGTAATGGAACAGACAACCAAACTAAGAAATCAACATTTAGAATTTGACATTACAGTGGTGAGTTGCTGTCAGTTTGACGAGAAGCTGATAGTGAGTGGCAGTGGCGACGGCACCATCAAGTTGTGGGAGACGCAGACGGGCAAGTGCACACACACGCTGACGGGACACAGCGAGGAAGTGGTGAGCACAGGTCTCGATAACATGTCATCTAAAACTTACCTTCATAACCCTACTCGTCCACCTTAGCTCCCCGATGTATCCATCCAACTGATGACAACTTTAACACTGCTTATCGAAGGTGAATTTGGCCAACTCTTTTCATGATGCACCTCTGAGCTTGGTCTCCTAGGATTTATTTTAGGCGCAAAAAGTGACACTATTATTGTTACCATATTATTTCAACACTACCCGTCCTTACCAACAACACTGCGCCTCTGGGAATATCAGCCTTACTATGCCACGGGCTGCCATAACAGTTTTAAGAAGTCGCTTTAAACCATTCATATTTAAATATATAGTCTCTGTTTATGTTTGCATGCAAGTTATGTTTGGTGTGGACTGGTATTTTATATTACTCTTGGCCCAGCTGGACCACAGGAACCCATAAGCTATGTTGACGAAATTGCTTTTACAATTTATAACATATATTGTCAATTGTATATACACGTTTCATAAGGCCATCATGGCGACGCTGTGATATGTTGTAGTATTGTGTTGCGTACAACAAAGAAGTGATCGCATCGGGAGCGGCTGACAGCACAGTGCGACTTTGGACACACGCAGGTTTGTCACAAGATGTAATCAGTCGTCACTCGAGTCTCCACCTTGGTCGTCATAACGTCGCCCACTTGTCGGTAGTCACTTCTCCATTGTCATCTGTGGCACCGTCCTTGAGAATGTTGCTTACCATAAGGCAATGGCTCCCTTAAATTCCGTACTTGTCATCTGAAGCCGATATCGGTTTGGGTGGCAATCATGTTACATATTGTAGAATAGTGTTGATATCATATTTGTTTTAGTCGTAATTCTCAATGAAAGTTTATATCTCATTGGCAGCTCTATCAGTCATACTGCCACATGACCGACCCGCGCCGTCATGTTTTCACTGCTGTTATTATGACGTAATTTTACCATGTTTCGATTTCATTTTTCTTTTTCAGTGTTTCCTGATATGATTTTCAAACTCTACACTAGTCTTATGAAATGTATTAACTGATATTTGCAGACTTTTTACGATTTACACAAATATAAGTGATAGAAATAAAGTTAATACATATGAAGTAACAAACAACCTGTCGTAAACAAAGTTCACGTTGTGTATGTTTTTCAGTTATCAAACAATGATTTCGTGTTTTCTCAAAGAATTAATTGGTAAGGTTCTGTAGTACGTTTTGTAGTCTGCATGCGGATGTTGCACACTAGTTCATGTCTTTGTGGAAGATTATTGCATGTTTATGTGTATTTTATGCAACTTTTTACCACAACTGCATGGCTGTTTGCATTTGATGAACATTTATCAGTATTATTTTTTTACGTGTCCTGTGTTAAACAATTGTAAGTCCGTAAAATACAAGCATTGTAATTTGCCAATTTTTTAAAAACTTATTTGATATCTGTTTCAGTATTTTTGTCTGTGTCTGTATATTAATTTGCAAAACCCCAAAGGTCATTATGCCAATATGAGGGAGGGGAGCAAGGAGGCGGGGGCATGTGCGAAAGCACTACAGGACTTTAATATTTGTTTGAACAGTCTAGTTTTAAAACGTGTCCACCGTCGCTGCAGACACAACTGTTTCGGATAGTCCGTTCCCGGACCGAATGCTTGTTTTTGTTCCGTCTAACATTTAGCACTTGTTACTTAACAGTATAATTGATAACTTTGTTAGAGATATGTATGCGGTGTAACAACTCTGATATGGCTATATTATTATTATGTTGAAAATAATGTACAGTATCGATCGAACACTCCAGTTTATGAAGTTTGGCTGTTGGAAGAAACCATGCAGTTATGATAAATGACTGATTATCCATTTGTATAACAAATAATACTAAGTGTAGATTTAAACATTGACATATGGGTACGTAATAAATGACAAAACAACTCTGTGCGTAGTCTGTACTGTGTTGTGTGTTTCTGTTGGTTGTAAGGTGAGTGTCGGTCAGCACTCCAAGGACACCTTGGCGTGGTTCGGTGTCTCTACATTGACGAGCACAAGTTGGTCAGTGGAGGGGACCAGAAGAGAATCATTGTCTGGGATTATAGAGTGAGTGTCCACTATTGTCCACCAACTCTGTCTTTGCCAGACAGAGAAGGGTATTTCGTATGTCAGTTTTTGTGGTTTTGTCTTTAGTATTCACTGCTAATAAGTATTGTCATATTATACATCTGGTATAATGTTTATGGAAATATTGTTGTGTGGTAACATCTAAGGTTACATGACAACTACAGAGAACGTATTTTGACGCTGAGCTACTTTAAAATATTGATCATACCTGAAGGTACCGAAATCTACGCAGAAACCTCTGAAACCTTATTTATACATTATTAATGAAGCATCTATACAAAATGTGTTAGCTGATTCACGATGTCAGCATGAGCTAAAATTATCTCCTACATGTCTATCGCGCTGCTGAATGAGAACATGCAACACGTCTGATAGAAATACTTTATTCAATACATTTTTCCATTATCAAATCGTGTTTGCTTTCTGCTTGGGCATCCATCACATTTAAATACACCAGAATAACTGTTGGTCGCAAACGCGTCACGATGTTTGATTTATTACCTCCATTTGCTATTTGAAACGTGCGTTGGCAATATATACAATTTTTAATAACATCAGGTAAAGATTGTTATTGTAGGTATGTATATTTGTTTGATTAAGACGGACGCGCAATCTTGTTTCTTAGAGGTCGCCAGTTGCAACGTGAACGTTATAGATAGTTATATGTTATACTTGCTAAGCAAATTGTACTTGGCTACTTTATTATCAGCGGTGGTGTGCTACACTCTGTGTATCACATACATTATCAACTGTTATATTTTATATAACATACATTATAGAAAACCCAGTGGAGAAAAGTCAACATACATACTGCCCGGCTTGATGGCTTCTTGATGGCGTCTTCTTTAAGAGCTCATTAATTTGGAATCGCGCCACATGCGCATATGTCAAATCGCCAATAATGTATCATAGCGCCTAGTGCCTGCTGCTGTCACACCAATAATGATTTGGTTAAAGCAAAGAATCTGATTCAAATGCTTTGATGAAAGGTAGAGCCATTAATCTCGAACTGAAAGTGACGTCAGAAGCGCGCACCCTACGTCACGAGCAGTCGTCATATTGTGCCATGGGTGACTACGATGTATGTTTGACTTGTAGGAAGGGAGGGCTTTGAACGTGATCCATCGCAACCCGTCTCTACTCTACATGATGTGGGTCAACGAAACGTTGCTTGTGTCCGCATCGCCAGAGACACCCGGGACATTGACGATACTCAGTTTCTGGTAGTCATGGCAACTGTTGCTACAAGAGAGACATTGGCCGCCATTTATTCATTTGGCACACGTAAACATGTTGATGTTTACACGTGTGCCGTATCCTACTAGATTGACATGGTTTCATCGAGACGTTGCCAGACATTCAGTTGCCATCTTGTTTAATATATTGTTTTTGATATGTTAACGTAATGATATGTATTACCAATAAGTGGATTTAAATAATATTTTGCTGTAATAATACCGACGTGTTCTTATACAACTGGGCTATATTTAACAATGTAATGATGGGGCCTACTAATAATGTAGTTTAAATATACATTTACTGTTGAATTTATTATCCTTGCTGAAACGACGCAATTAGTTATGGTTTAAAACACAACAACGTCAGAAGGATGATTCACTTATGACACTGTTGTGTTTTATGGTATAATGTGACACCAACTTAAACTTTAGGGAGCTCACTAACGGATATTGTTATTTGGACACAAACGCAAATACGTCATGTATGGATACGCAAAAATGTACACAAGATACAAATACGTCAACAAATGATATTCTGACGTTGACACCCAGTGCAAGACAAGTTAGACATAGAATAGATTATCAACAGTAACAGCCATGTCGATTTGAAAAAAAGATTAATTAAGAACTCTTGTGTATTACATTTCAACATTGGCATTTTGGAGTTTCAAAAAAGTAATTGCAAAGACCAAACAGTTTAACAAAGCACGCTGTATAATATGACCATGGGCAAATTCAGACAAACTCACATAAAATATTAAATCGGACGTCAGTAACTCGAATACCAATCGCAACTCCCTTTGGTGTAATTCGAAAACGTAGCTGCTACCCTTGGAATTGCATCAGATGCTCATTTATCGACTGTCTAGGGTCGTTACACACATATATTGTTAAAATAATAACTATATTATTTTTACAATTACGTATGCACATGCATCTAAACAAATATGCACACAAAAGTATGCAAACACACGCCCAATATAGGTATCTGAGGGTGCGTGCATATTGTGATATGTTCTCATTCTTCAAGACGACCTGACGCATATACACGTTTCTATTTCTCCAGTCGCATATTCGAAAAATCAAATTTGTTGCGAATTTCTTCCACCATATTGACAAGTCCACGACAACACAGACACACCCAGTTGCTGACGCATTTGCGGTGACCTCGCGTGAGGCGCCATCATTGTCCAACGCTCTTCTTTTGCCACGAACCGGAGAACTAATGACCAGCCGGATACCTTCATTCTTCGAGGTCCGGACAGTCGATCAATAGACAACTATCAGTCGTCGGAGAATTTGCATTCGCCGAAACGAACTTTTTTCATTCCCGCTAGGAGCAAGCGCGGGATCGATATACTTTTATGCTGTGTAGGCTCCAGAGTGTTCGAGGCGGTATGTACAGCGTCGGCTCTGGGGCTCGGCGTTAATAGAACGGCTATCGTCCGCGAAGTGGGCTTTATTTTTACAACCTTGTTTATCGACCATAGCTCCCTAACGCCTTGACCCATCTGTTGTCAACTGGAATACTGCTTATGGATTTTGAGACTGACCAATCCTTTTGTTTTGATGCGCCTCTGAGCTTGATTTCCAAGAATTTAGGCGGAATAGAAGTTATCTTATTATTATTGTCTCTCGCTTGGTATTTGCGCTGACCAACACGAAGGAACGTTCTTGTGATCCGCGTGGGTCGTTGCCTTGGTGCTAACAAATATAAAATGCGCGCTGAAAATAGCATTCGCAACCGCGTTCATATTAATAAATGTTGTCAACGCAATCAAATGCAAGTGTTTTATGCAAAATGTTAAATGCTGTACTCCAGAATCACATTTAAATGCCACTGTTTTGGCGACGCATTCATATTCAAAAGCTTGGTTATGCATTCGATTTAATTTCCAAATGTTTGTTTTTTATGTTAAATTTTGTAAGAAATAATGTATGTTTTAATATGATGAAGAAACATCGATAATCTGTGCAAAGTAGGTTCTACAGAACTCTAACTCCTGGATGTCACACCCCTCGACTTCGTCCTGTCTAGAGCACGCCGCTCTGCTCTTAATAGCCGGAGTGCAGTGTCATAATGTGAAATAATTGTGGGTTTTGTGGTAAAAGCACAAACATTTGTGTATATGATGTTAAGAGGGTACTAAATGATTTAACATATAGTGCCTAGCTGAATTGTTCCAAAATGGCCGCCACCCGAATCTAAATATCTATTAATTGTCCTCTCTTCGTAAATAGTTAACATAGAAACATAAATAAAGTGTCTTTATATGTTTTCATACATGCCGAATCCAATGGCGTCATAAGTTCATTAAAAAATGCATATATTTTAAGATAGGGCACACGTTAATTGTAAAATTCAAGATGGCCGCCACCTGAATTGTGAATATCTACCAAATGTCATATCTTCACAAGACATGCACACCAAGTTAGCGCCAGTGCATTGTCGATACTCCTGCACAATGCCTACGATGCTTACAGCTGTGAAGAGAGTGAGTCGATACCTTTTGACGATTGGTGCATGAAACGAGTTGAGGCCTACCCACAATTCCTGTACTGGTTTATCATCATGCAGCTGGAGCTCCTCGTCTTGGTGTATGTGAGGTATCGACGTGATTCCAACTTCTCACTCTATGTCGCTGTCCTGGCAATGCTGACACCATGTTTTTTGCACTGGACCCTTCTCACTATTCTCAATGGTGCCGATTCGCATTCGTGACATGATCACGTTGCATGAACGACACCATGACGTAGGAAGCCAGTTCGCCCAAGGAGGCTTTGTTGTGCACAAAACAAAATATCCATTCTCAGCGATAGCTATCAACCATGCACACGAACAAAACAGCAAGGTCGTGAAAGGAGATGGTGGGGCAGTCGGTTTGATATAAAATCCAAGAGCCCTACTGCCCTGGATGGTGGCAGTACCTGAACTGGCGAGGGTCATTGAGGAATTTGAGATCAATTGCCTGGATCGCAGCACTGAGAACACTAATACAAGCAATATCAAGCACCATGGGCATACTAAATCTGTGCAAATCACATTTGCTAAGGAGGTCAGGGCTCTTGTTCGAGTAATTGAAGACATGGGAAATCCATTCACAGAAGATAGTGGCGATCTTCTGGTACTTGACACTAGAGACGTCGCTGATCCAGCAGTAGTCGAAACTGTGCGTGTGATAGAGAAGACAGGTCAGGAGCAGTATGAAAAGTACATGACAGAGCGAGTCACACAACGAACAACACCCGTATCTGATCCCATCAGTAGAAATCAAATGCCCTTGTTCAGCCGACCACCATAAAGAGTTCCATCAAAAGCAAAACAGATCGTTTCATCATTCAAGAACGACTGTGAATTGTTTTCAAGACTGTACATTGCCTGTCAAACCCGCAACGGCGACAATTTCTTCAAGCACGATAATCATGCATACCCACCATCGTTGTGTCAGCTAGGAAAACTCCGGTTTGGGACGAAATCTGGTTGATCTTGTGGAATGTCTGGAAAAGTTCTGCACGTCGAGTGGAGATGCCCCAACAGTCGATGTCATCATATTGGATGGTGCTGCAATCATCAACATGTTGAAGCCAATCGGTGTCAAAACATTCCAATAATATGCCACACAGGTGTTTGTTCCTTACATCAAAGCGCAGCTAACAAACGTGACAGGAATTGACATCATTTGGGATGTGTACCTGGAAGGGAGTCTGAAGTCCGCGGCGCGAGAAAAGCGAGGAAAGGGTGTTCGAAGGAGTGTTGTAGCATCCAACACAATCCCAGGAAATTGGCAAGAGTTCTTGAGATTGGAAGACAACAAGACTTAACTATTCAACTTCTTGGCACGCCAGGTAAGCTACCAGTATGGCATGACTGATTTTGGAAACAATATACATGCGTTTACACACTTCAAATACATAGATGACCACTGACATAATAATATCGTTTACATTATAATATCATTATCTGCAACATGTACAACAACATACAATTTATTGGTTCGTTTACTTACCATCATAGGTTGTAGAGAATCTTTCTGCGGAGAAGGAAGTGTACTCAACATATGGCCAGAATGTGCTTTGCACCAGAATTCATCAGGACGTCCCATCCTAGAGCCATGTACGCATAAAGAGCCCGACACACAAATGCTCCTTCATGCAATCGATGCAGCAAACAGAGGGTATCGCAGAATCATGTTGCATACTGTGCACACACTCACGTGCTAGTTCTGGCAGTGTCTAGTGCAGTGCTCTTTCAGAACACGGAACAATGGATCGCATTTGGCAAAGGCAAACACCTGAGGTACATTCATGCTCAAGACATCGCCACAACACTGGGTGATGAGAAGGCACTCCCCATGTTCCATGCCTTCACAGGTTGCGATACAG
Source organism: Paraescarpia echinospica (assembly GCA_020002185.1). Lineage (NCBI taxonomy): Eukaryota > Metazoa > Annelida > Polychaeta > Sabellida > Siboglinidae > Paraescarpia > Paraescarpia echinospica. The sequence continues at coordinate 17,923,364 of CM034538.1, read as the reverse complement.
TGTCATCATTTGCAGGCAGGTAAAAAAAGACTGCATTTGACATCTGAAAATAAATCATTCAATGAAGTCACCCCAGTATTCTCTACCTTGTCGACACATCCACCGAGCTCCAATGAAGACTGCATGCCTGTGCTAGAGTCCTATTTGTGCTACTGTATCACCGAACCTGCACAGAAACTAGTGTTGACTCTGCCAGAAAACATACCTTCAATACCAAAGCCAGGTCCATCGACGCCATACCACAGGAGCAGCACTATTGTAACACACAAAAAGGGCTCTGTACCAAGGTGGTCATGTGTAGGGACAGGCACATGTCCGTATTCCAGAACTTCATTTTCCAGAGACCTGCGGATGGTGTAAGAGTGCCACACAAGGATGGGGACCACTGTGGACATAACTCCCAGAAGCAGCGGTGTCATGTTCCGAGTTGCTACGCTGTGGATGCCAGAAAGGGTGCACAGGACTATGCAAGTGTATCAGGGCTGCTCTGAAATGCACATCACTATGCCGTTGCAGTAGTAACTGCAACCACAATGACTCCAACTAACTGTTGTTTCGATATGACATGCACAGAACAGTTTGTTTTGTCAGAAAAAATATACAACGACACTTCAACCATGGTTTTATGTCAACTAGTTGGGAAGATATGACATTTGGTAAGATATTCATAATTCAGGTGGCGGCCATCTTGAATTCTACCATTAACCTGTGCCCTATCTTAAAATATTTGCATTTTGTCAATGAATTGGTGACGCCATTGGATTCGGCATGTCTGAAAACATATAAAAAGACACTTTATTTATGTTTTTATTTTAACTATTCACGAAGATAGGACAATTAATCGATATTTAAATTCGGGTGGCGGCAATTTTGGATTTTCCCATGTTACGGGCGTCACGGAAACAATTCAGCTGGGCACTATATCTGAAATCATTCAGTACCCCTTTAACATCATACACACCAATTTTGGTGCTTTTACCACAAAACCCACAATTCCTCTTGTTATTTACACATATCTGATTCACTATAATAGGTAGATGACTATGAATTGTTCGCATTGAAATATAAATGTTTAGGGTACCGTTGTAAGTGCACATTTCATGTCTATGACGGCATTTGAATAAGAACTTAAATGCATATAATTCAGTTTCACGTGTTACCAAACCGGAAAACGTGATAGTAATGCTTGGCATATAGCAATATCATGCTTAAAAAAGTCAATACACTAATGTCAATCTGTACAATCGAGATGAACAGAAGTCCCCACTTTCTGTGCACAATACTATCATGGACATCTAACACGATTTAACAAGATTGTCAACTAATGCAGAAAACACCAGATGGCAAATGAACTGCCAATTATAAAAACTCCTCATTCTGAATCTCCTTGAATAATTAACATGGCTAATATGTTAGTGTGTTTGTATGTGTTTGTATGTGTTTGCACATCACAACGCAAACTAGAGCTTTCTCGACGGTCAACGGAGTCGCACGCGGAATGAATTAAGAGGCAGAAGCATCGTAGCTAAATGTCAACTCTTGCGTTGAGCGCTGTGCAGTTTCATCAATCTCAAACGCCTGTATTGTTTGATTGACCTTAAGCGGCCTATTCATGCAACCTCTTTACATGCATTAACACGCGTCTCTTTCGTTTCATTCCGTTGCCATTCACCCATGTGTTTGTAACTGACTGGCCGTTGGTCTTTTACGCATTCAGCAAGATACGAAGCTCGGGTGAGTGCGCAAAGAACCGGACTTGTTAGTTTGAATTCAAAATATTTTTTGAAAGATGAAAGACGGTCCAAAACATCATTGCTCCCCGGCGGAGACTGAAGATGGAGATGCAAAGATCAAATCGAATAAATGGGAAGTGTTGCGCGCAAAGCAAGGTGAGGTTTAAGATTATCGGCTGTTGTAAAATTAGAATGAGCAATCTATATTGTTTTTATATTACACTTTCAGAATTTCATTTCTACTAACTGCCATAGCAAATACTTCGCTCCACATATTAGCCACATACCTTTCTATTTTTTTGATTTTGTGTATTTATATATTGTCTCAAACTCTTTTTAAAACAGTATAAAATGGTTTGAGCAGTCCTAAGAACTGGATATAAGAACGTGACGATAACATTTTAAGTATATTATATAGTTATTCGCTTGATCAACTGTAAGAACTATCAGGGGTAATCATTTGCCTAAAACGCACTAATTGAAAAAAACACAAGAAATCCTAAAAAAAACTACGAACACACATTGGCAGCTTTCATCTAAGAAACACTAGACAGGCCTAGTTTCTATTAACACATTTGTTTCAAAATGTTAAGCGCTATCTGTTTGGATGAAAGACAATCAATTGCGAAGTGGGAGAGAGATACCTCATAATTAGAGCAGTTATGAACAGCCAAAAGTGAGGAAAATGTAGAAGATCGTGATAGTTGAAGAAATATCGCCGAGAGGGCAACACCGACCGCGTAATGTGTGCCCTATCCTGCAACGAAGGATGGGGCAGAGTAGGAAGAAGAAATAACTATCAGGGGTTGTTGTCGATTTCGTGACAAACGCTGCAGACCGGAATTTACTGGCATATTTCCGGCCTTGAGTGTGTGCGTGCGCCGTCTTACCTCGCGAACGAAAGTAATGTGAATTGGTAATTCGAGCGGTATATTATTCTAATATAATATTTGACCATCCAAATGGCCACGTTGTGTTATAACGACCACATACAATATGTATTCCTTGTTAGTTATTTTAGCGTTTCACATAGTTCTACAATTAAACCTTAATGTTTTATCACCTACTGCCAAAGCGAACATCACCGCCAAAGTCAAGATCAATTGAAATGTAAGCCCCTAATACTGCCACTACTCGACCGCGTCTGTATTTCTTTGGTTTTAATCACACCCACATTCTATGCCGATTAAGCGCATCAGACGAGGCGAAAACGAAGGCTACGTGTTTTCAGTTGTACAACGCGTCCCATGAGAACACAATGTCGCAAGTGGCATTTTCTTACTTCTGACATGTCCAATAAAGATACACACACGCACACACGCACACACGCCCACACGCACACACGCAAACACGCAAACACGCACACACGCACACCAGCACACACATTATACTGAGCCAGATGTTAGCAAAAAATCGTACCTAAGTCGTTTTGCGTTTTATGCAAAAATCGTTATTCTACTGCGAATCATCAGTCAGTAAATCTTGATCTTGAGTTTTTCTGAGGCAGAACCCGTCTATTTAGGCTACTTGCTAAACCAGAGCAAACCGACAGTTTCCTGGTTTGACGTAACTTAAGCGCACACGCATTAGTACTCAACTAGATCACAAGCGCACAAGCATTACCCGGGTCCACACCCTAAATAGTCATCGTTCTACTTTTCTTAGACATCATAGACTTACAACTGTCAACGTTGGCGGATAATCTTGTGCATAAGTAATGTACCCGCGCTTGCGTATATGTTAGTGTGTGTGTGTGTGTGTGTGTGTGTGCGTGTGCGTGCGTGCATGCGTGTGTGTGTGCGTGTATATATGGGTGTACAAGCCTGTTGAATGCGTGTATATGTGCGCGCGTGCATGTTTCGTCCATGTGGTTTCGTGGGCTCTTATTACTTTAGTAGGCCTACATGTCTCATTTGCTAACAGTGACTAAGACAAACAAGTAACCTAACAATAGATAGACCTATTAAACCTTGGTGTAATCCCACTCGAATCTGGCGAAGTGTACCATCAGCCGGCGCGGACTTACGGCTAGTACACCGTCTGTTCCTGGACGGTACTGGCCCTTACTTTGTCAACACAACATCCGGTGAGCGCGTTGTCCTATCAATATACTGTCATTCTTCATACATCAACGACACATGAAGGCGCTAACCAGGAAACACGTGACACTCAACAGAGGAGTCAACTGATCCGTGTCTGCAAGGAACGGCCGGCTTGGAAGGCGATGATTGGTGGATCTCGCCAGCAACAGGAAGTCGCATCAAAGAGCTACTCGTCCTAAAGCAACCGACAACGACATCGTGTGCTCAATTCAAGGAAGACACCATTCGGAGATCCATCTTAACCAGCGTCGCCAGTTGCGTGTCCATTACAACGAGATTTGGATGCTCTAACATTCAAGAGCCGCAATGCGAGGGATTAGCGCAGATTTTGAACGTAACTGAAAATTAGATTTTACTCCAACATCAAGTATATCCTTACACGGTAGGTTTAAGATGTGCAACAGTTGAGTTTTGCTGTAATGCACTTTCCTTTTAAGGAATACATTGAGACTTGGTCAAACTGTTTTCCGATGTTCCCAATTGCCAACACTAACAGGTTTGGTAACGTTTGACATGAACAACGTATTATAATTTGTTATGTATAAACACCCACATGTGAATGATCGAAATTTCTAAATCGCAATAGACATGAGAGAATACTATCAACATGACTGTTCTTCACCGATACAGGCATTTCCCCGCCGAGCGACATTCACGACCGAGTGATGGCGGAGTGGCATAAGACGGTGTACCACTTCCTGGCGCCGTCCGGACACCCGACTGACCGCCACCAGGACATGAGTGCGAGACTCATCTGGCAGGGCTTCAAGGAGACGACGAGTGTTCACGGGATACCGCACATCGACCGCGCTCCAGGTATAGTATCTGACAGACGTAGCCAAGTCACTGGGTCGGTGTCTTTGATAGGCTTGCATGATCTACTATCATCGATGTCGTTGTCATCCTGTCCAGTAGTCCTTCTCATGGTGAACTTGAAGTTGTTGCAGCATTCTTCTCAGTATATATATATATATATTATCTATATTATATTATGCATTCAACAATAAAGACTACACATTTGTTTCTCTCGCAATTGTTAGTCAGTTGCTGTGTCACGAATTGTCGTACTCTTACTTGCATGTCAGTTGCGTGTCCACTGTGTAGTGTCCACTGTGTAGTGGTGTTAATGGAATGAACAGTCCTGCCGGGGTGAAGTGAAAAGTGTTTTGAGTAGTTGCACAGACTGGATATCGAGATGCATAAGAATGTAACTTTCATTTAAGGACTAATCTTTTAGAGGAGTCGACCTACAACGAACGACGGACGTTAGCAGGCCATGACTGGATGTGTTTTCTGGTCGATATTTTAGCGTCTGTAGTTCACGTACACACACATTGTTGGTGGTTGCTGTTAGTTAGCGCTTTTCTATTTAAATTTTTCTTTTCTAAAATATCTGCCTTGTTCCCTTGTGCGATATTTTGTTGCCTTTTACCTAATTTATTTATTAATACTTTATTACTATTGTATGGCTAAATTTGTAGTTTAAATAACTGTCTTAGTACTAATATTTTAGTTTAATGATCATGCCGTATGGTGTATTGTAAAGCGCCACGAACAATTGTGGATCTGGCGCTACAACAAATTGAATATATTATTATTATTATTGTCAAGATCTGTGCAATTTTATGGTTAATACGAAAGCTGGAACTCGAGCCTTCTCGGTTTCCGCACTTACTTGATAGAACTCACTCCTTATTAACGTTACGTCAGTAGGAAATATAGTTTCATTTCGCCTTCATCTAAACATTTATATTTTTAAATATTGCATATCCTTCTTTGCTTCTTCATCCACCTGTTGACGACTTTTGCCTTGTACATGATTACGAGAACGCATAATCCTTTGATGTTGTATTTTTATTATTATTATTATTATTGTAGTGCATTCTGGATGTGAATTCGTTTACTTCTTTCAAGTGATAATCACAACGGTAATTTCGCTATCTGTGTAGTTGTTACGTTTATATCAATGAATTGACCATAGTCAGTATTTAAATCGTATAACATGTACCGAAATGTTTCAACTTCAGGTTTGGGCTATATAGGAGGTCGGCATTGATTATCCATTTGACTGATAATGTTGTAATTGTGCTCTTTTTTCATTAATTAATTTTTGTCTTTAAAATACTTTTATGGCCATTTTGAGACAGCAATTGCACAAATCTTGAAATCGACATTTAATTCCATAATTAGCAGTTCCATATGAGTTATGCGTGACATAACTAAGCTAAACTTCTATTGCATTAATTGTTTTTTATATGTTTTGTTGAATGAATGATTGGCAATATTAACCTCACGTTGATGAACTCTGTCCTGATGTTATTTTTGAATGTGCTCTCATATTCGTCTGAACACGTATAGATATATACATGCAGGTTTAGGCATTGTCCACACCATTTCATAAACAGTTTCCAAGCGCTGCCGATATCATTCGACGTCTTTGCTGACCAAACTGTTTGCTTCTTGCTCCCGTCTGCAGGCGTCGTAAAGAAGGTTTTCTGGTGCCTGCTGTCGCTAGTGACCTTCGGTGCGTTGCTCTACAACATCACCAACATTACACGCTCCTTCTTCAGGTTCGTCGTCAAGGTCTATTCTCTCTTACCCGTGAATACACTGATCTGAACAAGCACACACGCACGCACGCACGCACACACACACACACGATCAGTGCACTCACCAGCAAGGAGCCTCTATTTGGACAGGAGACGTCAATGAGCGAGAAACTGGCAGTCTACACCGAAGGTTTTTGTCCGCCATTCGGGAGGCAAGCACATGCGCATGCGGGACCGCAGCGCGCGATGTTAGCGTATTTGTTCAGGGACCTCATTCCATCAGAATAATCACCAAGCTGCTATGCGCTATTTAAAATGAAAGATATTAAAGTAACCATTGAAGTGTTTTACCAATCACAATTCAAAATAAAGAAATTTGTTAACCAATCACGTAGAAACGTTGCAATTATTTATTGAGCCAAATGAACTTCGTCGTGTTTCATCAGAATAATCGTCAGGATGTACCACTTTTTATATAATAAAATATTGAGGTTATCGTTGAAAATGTTGAGCAATGGTATTGCAAAGAATTGCATTTTCTGCACGCGTATGGTCTGGCTTGGCGCAACTCCAGAATGGCGGACGAACTGCTTACGTATTGTCCTCGAACAATGTAGATAGCGCGCGCTGCACCGTCTTGTATTGATAGACGGTCTTTGCTCACCAGTAACTAAACGGACGTTACATGCTCTCGTGATATCACAATAAATGACGTCGCCTATGATGTCACAATAACTGACGTTTCTCTGTGTTGATAGTTTTGTTAGGAAACGATTCTACAATTCAATATTGCAAAGTAGAAACAAAACATTTAAATAACCAAGCATAGTCACTCGCGCAGCGCCCTCTGTTATTCATGTGTGAACGTAATGATATTGTATACGCTACCAGTTCAAATTCAAAATGGCGGATCGCTGAGTGACTCTGCTTGGTCATTTAAATGCTTTGGTAGAAATCAATGCACCATAATGTCAAAGTTTCAACCATTGATCATCGTTCACAACTGATATATTTCCCCCTCTCTGTACACACACACATACGCACGCACGCCCGCACGCCCGCACGCACGCACACACAGACGCCTATATATATACGCCTATGCAGATCAATTACTTCAACTGGTGTAGTTGTCATTACTACAAGGCAATAGGTTTGCGTCTTTATAAAAAGGAGCACCACCGGTGCTAAAGTGTAAAACTGTTCTGAATTATGTGTGCAACTGACACAGAACTTACAAAATCTAGTGAAATAGTTTTATTAAATTTTCGTAATAGTCATGAGACAACCTCTTTATCTTTATCTACCAAAAATGTCATGCTACGTGTGTCGGGGTGTGTGTATGTGCGTGCGTGCGTGCGTGCGTGCGTGCGTGCGTGCGTGCGTGAGTGCGAGCGTGCCTGTGTGCACATTGGAAATAAGTGTTTGCACTTTTTGTGTCATCCTGCATGATATTTCCATGTAGATTGTATGTATTGCATTTTCATACTGACTATATGTCAAATAAAAACACACGTAGAAGATATATAGCCTGTGCTTCTAGTCCTTCGCATTATCAAGGTCCATTTTAATTACTGAAAGACATTTTTTGAACGTCAGACATCTATTACTCAGATGTTTCACGCCATATAGAATGCAGAATGGACCTACTACACACGACACTTTTCAATCATAATAATGTTACGTAATTGCAAAATTAAACTAGTTATCAATACTAAAATTTACATAGCGCGTTAAGTAATACGTTGTCGGTATGCGTGGCTTCAGCTTCGGCGTGACTGTGCGCGTGGAGCTGCTCCACGCCAACGAGATGAAGTTTCCGGCCGTGACAGTCTGCAACATGAGTCCCGTCCGCAAGTCGGCCATCGTGCGGATGACGCAACAGAAGCAAGCTGCCGTAGAACTGGCGAAAACAAGAAAGAAAAAACGAAAGCGAAAGAAGCGAGCGAGTATGTCCTGTGATCAGTTGATAAGTATACCGCCTATTGAATGTTTACGAACATACCGAGAGAATTCTTTTTTTCTCAATTAAGAAACATTGACGAACGAATTACACGACACAAATGTGCCAGTAAAATGTTCAAATCAAGACCTGATTCGGTGAACTTCCTGTTAATAATGATGCATCTGTGTACTGGAACAGACGATGTCGCTTTACATATGGCTGTGAATGTTAACACGACACGTGTCTCTTATTGTTACAGCAGCTTACCCGTATTCTGTGACGTGTGACGACAGCGACTGGACACCCTACTTGACGCACTGCTACACAAAGCTAGACCCAGAATCCTACGCCGACACCTACGTGCAAACAGCGTCCCTAACCGGCGTGTCCGGCATGGGCGTACTCCTCACCATAACGACGGCCGAGCAACAGGCGTTCATCACGACAATAACCGGGTAAGTATCGGTGTCAACATGAACATAGCTAGGCTGGCCTGTAGCGTGATTATTTGTGTTTGGGGTGGGGGGTTTTCGACCTACGACTGCAGGTTTCCAAAAACCGTCAGCTACACTCTACCTTCAGAGTAGCTTCAACTGCCCGTCTTCAGGCTCCCAACAAACCTTCAATTGCACCCAATTGAACCCTCCAACTGTACCCCAAAATGTGTATCGCTGCACGGATGAACACAGCAATGTTATTACCGCTACACAGACGTGAACATAACAATATTTGTTTTATTATTATTATTTTCTTTTAATATGAATTTTGTTTTGAACACAGCAATGTGAATATTGCTGCTCGGGGGAACAATGCAATGTAAGTATCGCTATATGGAAGAATGCAGCAGTGTGAGTATTTTACGCATAAAAAACAAACATTGTGAGTATGATTACGCGGATGGATACAGCAATGTGAATATCGCAACAGTAATGAACACAAGAATGTGAACATGTCTACGCGGATGAACAAAACAATATGAATGTCACTAAACGGATGAATGCGGCAATGTGAGTATCGCAACACAGTTGACACAGCCATACGGGCATTTCTACACAATACAATACAATACAATACAATACGAATTTAATTAATTGTCCAATAATAATAGATACATCGGATGATTTTCTTCTGCTTGCTGAGCATAAAGAGAATACAACATATTGTTAGTAAACATAGTTAAACGTAGTGCATACAAGAAATAAGTTTATAATAGTAATAAAACGTGAGAGTAGTTAGGGCATAAGTTATATATTTTAACGGTCGGATTGCATGTTGTGGTTTGTTAACTCAAAGTTTGTTTAGGTGACTTATGACTGGGGAAACGAAGCTATTTTAGAACTTGTTTTTGTGTACATCTTGGACATCGGTATCGTCTTTGAGACGGAAGAAGGTCAAACTCTGTATACTGTGGGTGGGCAGGGTCATTGGCAACTGTGCGTGCTTTTCTGATCAACGTGCGTTCACACAGCTGAGAGACAGGCGGTGTGGGAATGCCTATGATCTTCGAGGCAATTTTGCAGATGCGAAGAAGCATGTTTTTGTTTGAGACAGACAAAGCAGGGAAGAAACAGATACTACAATATGTCAACACTGACTCTATGATGCTCCTGTACAACTTGAGCAGAAGTTTTGGTTGGACATGAAACGATCTTAGTTTCCTTAACAGGTACAATCTCTGTTGGCACATTAAATGATTTTTGCACACCTTTAGCATGGGGGGGGGGGCAAACGTTAATTTATTATCAAGTGTCCGTTACCTCCACTGCCTCACCATCAATAAGGTGCGGTCCATCAAACTGGCCACTGGTGCGGAAGTCAAAACAGAGTTCTTTTGTCTTGCGCACATTTAGTTCTAGGAAGTTGTTCTTGCACCACATTGAGATCACGGACACAGAGTTCTCATACGCATGGAACTAATATGTTCCATTCAGGCACGCCACTACTGCTGTGTCGTCTAAGTATTTAATCAAGACATTAGAGTCACATTCGCTTCTTAAGTCGTTGGTGTACAGTGAGTATAGAATGGAGCTCCCAACACACCCTTAGGGCACCCCGGTATTTGTGAAGATGTTGGGGAGACGTTGCTGCTAACCTTCACGTGTTGGGGGTCTGTTGCTGAGAAAGTTATGTATCCAGTGAATGAAGTTCGGGGGTATTTGCAGGGCGAGAAACTTTTCAATCATCTTGTGGCGCTGTATAGTATTAAAGGCCGAACTAAAATCTACGAAGAGGATACGGATATAGTTGCCTGCCTTCTCTAGATGTTTTGTGGCATTGTGTAGCAGGGTTGCCACAGCAACATCAGTGTCACACCCACGCTTGTAGGCGAATTGCATACGATCTAGTTTCTCGTGAATGTGTGGAGAGAGGTTTGTCAGGACAAACCTCGCCAGGGTTTCCATTGGAAGAGATGTGAGAGCAACTGGTCTGTACTGGTTGAGTTACTGAGGGGAGGATATTTTAGGCACAGGAATGCCAGTGCTGGTTTTCCAGAGATCGGGAATGGTGCCGGTATTTACAGACTTCAGGAACAGTTGCGAGAACACAGGCGCCAGTTCGTCAGCACAGGAACGGAGAAGATGGCCCGATATATTATTAGGCCCAGAAACTTTCCTTGTATTGGTCCTCTTGAACTGGCGAGTTACGTTGTCTTCGGAGATGATGATCTCTCCTGGGGAGGGGGAGGGGATGGTTGCCAGAAGCTATGTGCACTTGGATGTAAAGTCCTTGCTGTCGAAGCGAGTTTATAATTTGTTTAGCTCTATAGCATCAGGCATTGTATAATATCTTATAGTTTGGTTTGCATTGACATTACCGGCCATCGCTTTGAGATTTCTGAAGGCCTCACGAGTGTTCATGGTCTGATATTGATGTTCAACTTTGTCTCGAAAGGCTGATTTGGCACGGCCAATTTCTGCCCTAAACACTGCTTTGGCCTCTCTGATGGCAGCGGCACATCGAGATTCGAAGGCTTTCTGTTTGTTTATTTGTTGATCACTGTCATCTTTACACTCTGTGTGATCCATGGTTTGGTGTTACAGTATTCAGTGACAGTCTTTTCTGGGATGATGGAGTTTTGACAAAACTTAACGTAGTCAAAGACAATATCGGCACGCTCAGTTATGTCATGCGTGCCCTCGAAGAGGACATGCCAGTCTGTGCAGATAGAGCAACCTTTCAACTGTTCTACTGCGTCTGTAGTTCACACCTTGACTTTGTCGTTTGACAGACGAACACGTTTAAGTTGTTGACGGTATTTGGGCAGTAGTTGAACAATGTTATGATCTGCCCGCCCCAGGGGAGGGAGACACTGCGAGGTGTATGCGTCTTCCACCGAGATATATAACACAGGTCAATTGTTTTGTTGTGACGGATGCGACAGGTCACTTGCTGATGAGAGTAGGGCAGTACGCCATCCAGGGTGTACGTATTAAAGTTGCCCACTATGACGAAGTCATCAGGGTGTTTTGACTGGAGTCTAGACACCGACCCCGCGATGACGTCAGCGGCGGATTTGCAGTTACCTTTAGGTGGGACGTAAACATTGCACAAAATAACGTTCGTGAATTCCCTGGGCATGTAGAAAGGCCTCAAAGAAAGCGTGAGTAGTTCAACATCTGAAATACACACTCGATCGTAGATTTTATAGTTTGTGCACCGTTTTTTGTTTATATATAGGGACACACTTCCACCTCTGTTCTTTCCTGAATCGCTTGTCTTGTCTACTCTCAGTAATTCGCAGCCATCCAGATGTACCTCACTATCGGGAATGCAGCTGTTAATTCAGGTTTCGCCGCAGAAAGTCAGTATACAAGCCTCTCTGTACACACAGTTGTACCTGGTGTTTGTAAACAGTTCGTCCACCTTGTTGTGTAACGACTGTGCGTTGCCAAACACAATTCTAGGAAGACACCCCATTGAATCGCCCCAACGCTTAATAAGCTGGCCCGAAACACCCATTCAGCCCGTGTCAGTTACGGGGCATCCTATTGGCCAGCAGCTTGCGCGGGAAAATTGTGGGCAGGAGACGATGCAGTGTTTCTCGTCACTTCGATTCGCCTCGCCATCGTGACAAGTTCTGATTTTACTCCGAAATTTTGAATCCCACCCATCCACCCGTTGTATATGTTGTACATGTACCGTGTTTTAGTTACTTCCATGTTTGCATACATAATGCAGGATAACTAAATACGGATATTACATGAATGTTGTATGATGATGGGTTCTTACCCCCACTTTTGTATATAGCAAGGAATTACTATAGCTAGTACGATAGAAAGGTGTGCAGTCTGCACACCGGGTATCTTTTTCCCTTGTGTTTTATATACTGTAAGCATATGACAGTCGATATGCTATAATTTAATGTAACAGCAATCAAAGTTTTTTTGGGTAAATGACTAGCAACATTGAAGAATTATGATTATTATATATGTACACAAATTTGTCGTACATAACATGTGTGGTCCATCAATCAGTAATCTGGATGTACCTGGCTGTGCACAAGATGTGACTATTGTATATACTATAAGTGCACATTGGCAATCCCTGTTTTAATAAATTTGATTGCCCAATACCAACCTACCCAATAGTTGGTGCAAATTCAGTACAAACAGAGAAAGGGCTGCATGAACATATTCATAACGCAGATACACCGGGAATAGGGGGGTACCGAGTGGAGAGTACACGAAAGGCTGAGTCGCGCAGACCAAGCAGGAACTCACGGCTGTAGTAGAGCGTGACGGCGGCGTCGCCATTTTGGGATCCGAACGGCGAGTCACCAAGCCCGTGAATGAGCAAACATACATCCAGAGATATGACGAATGTTAAACACCACACGAACCACCACGACGCATACATCTTCATGTTCTTACATGCGCAGTATCGTAGATAAACAGTTAGTACAATAACACGTAAACAACGAAAAGACAGCTCAGCAAGCAAGGGTCAAGAATATAGTATATACGGGTATTGCTGTATTGATACCGACAGCGACGGATGCACCAGCTTGATGATAAATGCTACATTCTCCTGTTGTTGCAGAGACACTGGACGTTTCTGGATCGGCCTGAAGCGGGATGCGAGCGACTCGACGAAGTTCGTGTGGGTGGAGACAGGAAAGACGGCCGCCTACACGAACTGGGCCGCTACGGCGGGCGAACCGACGGGCGTCGGCGATTGCGTCGAGATGAGCTTCGACGGACACTGGTACATCAAAAACTGCGGGGGCAAGTCAGGCTTCGTCAGCTATAAGCCAGGTCCGTGTGAATATATTTCTTCATTAAAAATATATATTGAGTATTATATATATATATATATATTTCGTATATATATACACGTACACACTCACGCATGTAAGCACGCACACACACACACACACACACACACACACATATATACACGTACACACTCACACATGTAAACACACACACACACACACACACACACACACACACACACACACACACACACACACACACACACACACACACACACTGGTACATCAAAAACTGCGGGGGCAAGTCAGGCTTCGTCAGCTATAAGCCAGGTCCGTGTGAATATATTTCTTCATTAAAAATATATATTGAGTATTATATATATATATTTCGTATATATATACACGTACACACTCACGCATGTAAGCACGCACACACACACACACACACACACACACACACACACACACACACACACACACACACACACACACACACACACACACACACACACACACACACACACACACACACACACACACACACACACACACACACACGCAAACACACACATATATATATATATGTATATATATGTATATATATATATACATGTATATATATACACACACATATATATATAGTGTATGTGTGTGTTTGTTAATATTATTGATAATAATAAATAATATTAATATTCAATATGTATAAACAGTAATATTATTAGCTATTAATATTAATAGTAATAATGTCTAATATACATGCAAACGTATTAAAGAGGAACAATGTCACGCACACACACACACACACACACACACACACACACACGCACGCACGCACACACACACACACGGAGACGGAAGGTGAGACAGAGAAAGACAGAGAGAGAGATTTTCGGTCACGACCCACGATTTATGAACCAATAGACTGATTTATTCTCCGCTTACTTCTTATGTGCGTAAATACAATATAGTGCACGTATTGATGCTTACAGAACTTCCCTCTATGCTACACACACTTGAGCTAATTCCATCATTGCTCTCGCTCTCCTTTTTACAGGAACGCCGATGTCAACAGTTGAAGTCCTAACTGAAGAACCGACTACCACCGAAGCCGCAACAACAACAACCGAAACTATTACCACGGCAGCTCCAACAACAACTACAGAAACAACAACCACGGCAGCCCCAACAACCACGGCAGACCCAACAACCACGGCAGACCCAACAACCACGGCAGCTCCAACAACCACGGCAGCCCCAACAACAACGACAATGGAAACAACAACTATGGAAACAATCGAACCTGCGACAACCACTAAAACACAGACGACAACACCCGAAAGCGCCACTGTAAGTCAAACGCAGGCTACACCGGACGACGCGGGAGTGGACGAGACTGCGACTAAAACAACGACGGTGACAGCGACGCCTGCGACGGCTGCCACTGACATCACCTCTCGTCAACCAAGCTGCTGCCGCTGCTGTGCCGCGGACGGCAGCGAGTACTATGGGGTTGACACGCCGACGTGGTGGGGACGTACGACGAATACCAACACCTCGGCCACAATGAAACTGACAACGAGCGCCCCCGTTGTCTCACAGACCATCGCCGGAAGTCGCTTCCCGGAGCGGACGGCGCAGAGAGAAGCGTTTCAGGTTAGTACATTGCCTACTGGCTGATTCTCACTTCTCATTTGAAAGACGAAACTGTTCCGGCTGTGTTTTCTCTGTACTAGAAAAGCATAACATATGTATACACCAGCCCCGTAGGCTGCGTGGTGCGATGGATGCTCACGCACCTACCCCGCTCAGGCAAAATACTTCATTTTGAGTAAGTAGTTCCGCTTGGAGCGAAATAGTTGTGCTTGGATTAACACTGTTAAGTATTTTGCTAAACAGCTGACATTACCCCCTTCGACTGGGAAAAATGTTCCAACTAAACAATCGCATCCCCATCCAAAATCAGCCATGGTACCGGCCTGTACCTACAGAAACGTATTAGAAATTAGATTCTGTGTGTGTGTGTGTGTGTTTGTGTGTGTGAGTGTGTGTGTGTGTGTGTGTGTGTGTGTGTGTGTCTGTGTGAGTACGTGCGTGAGAGTGTATCCGTGCGTGAGTGTGTGCGAGTGTGCGAGTGTGCGCGTATGCGTAGCGCGAATGATTTGGCCTCTCTTACGATAACCGTATTTCATATGTATCCATAATTCACATTGGCTAGTGAAAATTAAATTTTCAGTGTTACAGCTAAAAGTGTTGTCCCTTTAAAGTTTAAAATACCGAAACCAAAACAAGCAAAGAGCATATTAGAATTAGGTGTGAACAAGAGTGTAAACCTGAGTGAGATGTTTGTTACAGGAGCAGGAGACGTTCACGGAGACGCTCGCTGACATGTCGTTGGACGACAAGATCACCATCGGCTTCCAGCAGGACGAGTTCATCCTCGACTGTCAGTTCTCCGGCTACGACTGCTCCACGCCAAAGTGAGGCTCTCCATATAAGCTGTTAAACTACCAGTATACAGTCATGTTCGTTAGCTGTTCACCTGCAGGTCGTTTTCTGATACACTCAAGCCTCGCTTTATGGTCACCTCCGTAATGCAGCCACCTCGCAATTAAGGTAACACCCGCGGGATAGTCCCAAATTCTTTCTGTAGCACTAAACTATATGAAATTAGTCCCGTAAATAGTAAATACGGTCACCTCGTCGTTGAGGTCATTTCCCCCAGTCCCGAGGGTGACCTTAACACCGAGGTTCCACTGTAGGCCGTATGTCATATTCCTTAGTCTATAAAATAGTTATAAGTATCGGTAACACAGGAAACAAACAAAGGTATGTCGGATGATATCGAATGTTGGTTGGTTTCTATTTTCAAACTTCTGATTTCTGTTCGTGTGAATAGTCAGAAGAACACAACTGCAGCTGCGTAGACCCCGTAACAAACATGCTGGGTGTGTACCTGCTGGATCGGCCCAGTCTGTTAACTGCGTTGTGTAATCCTCGCGGCTGTAAATATTGTTGTTGTTGTATGTCTATCAGATATATTAACTACATCATGCACTTATTCAAAAGCCAGGAGGGTTTATTTACGTTTTATTTGCCAATAGGTCTGAGGATGGTTTCCGGGGTAAAAATTACCGTAGAATCCGAATATCCATTTCATACAAAATTCTACTTGGAAGATTTCACGGAATTTGCACCGGAAGTGGGACGCCCTCAAATGATACCTACGTTGTTGCGCGTCGTGTCGTGTCGTATTCAACAGTTTCAATATTACGATTAAAAAGAGCTCGTAGACACCCCCGATACATATCAATGATGGATAAAATAAAAGTCTGATGTATACTTGTTCTGCAGGTGTGCTTGAATTGGTTCTATCTGCATCATGTCACGACCTACAAAGCAGATCTGCAGAACAAGCATATAACAGGCTTTTATTTGATACCTCATTTACATGTATTAGTGGTGGCTACGGGCTCTTTTTATACGTAATATTGAAACTGTTGAATACGACGCGACGCGAAACAACGTAGGTGTGATTTGAGGGTGCCCCATTTCCGGTTCAAATTCTGAGAAATCTTCCAAGTAGAATTTTGTAAGAAATGGATATTCGGATTCTACGGTAAGTTTTATTTAAGAAACCACCCTCGGACCTTTTTGGCAAATAAAACGTAAATAAAACCCTCATGACTCTTGGACTGTTGCTTTGATCACATCACATGGTATATTCTTGTTGGTGGGTTCAGAGACTTCCAGTTGTTTTACAACCCCACACACGGCAACTGTTACATCTTCAATGCGGGCTGGAATCGTTCGCCAGACTCGCTATGGAAGTCCTACAAAGCCGGGCGGCGCTTCGGTACGTACCTGCGGAACTAGGTTCCCGAAATGCGAGCGTTCCGGTAGAGTTCCGGTTCCGGTTCGTTGTATCTGATCGGCAAGAAGCCGACTTTAAAGACACAATTTATGTTCTAGTTGTTTCCAGCATTCGGCAAAGATTTAACACACCCACGTACACACTCATGAATGCACTCGCGCAGACACACAAACATGCACGCAGACAGTCAAAACACGCTGAAACACACACGCACACACACACGCGTACACGCACGTGCACCCACACTCACACCCATGCAGGCACACAGGCCGATAGGCAGGCACGCAGGCAGGCAGGCAAGCACGCACGCAAACACACACACACACGCGCGCGCGCGCGCACACACAC
Source organism: Paraescarpia echinospica (assembly GCA_020002185.1). Lineage (NCBI taxonomy): Eukaryota > Metazoa > Annelida > Polychaeta > Sabellida > Siboglinidae > Paraescarpia > Paraescarpia echinospica. Next base: position 17,905,604 of record CM034538.1, on the reverse strand, counting down.
ACACACACATACACACCTAGAATAGAAAGCCAAGCATATTACTGCATTATATTTTATAAACAATGACAAATCCTGCGGGATGGACAAGTGTGTTATTTAATGTACACACTTTCCCTGCGGCAGGGCTGGAGTTGATCCTGAACATCGACCAGGAGGATTATGCGCTTCTGACGGGGGACACGGCGGGGATACGTCTCGTCGTGCACCCGCAGGAGAGGATGCCGTTCCCCGAGGACGAGGGCATCACGGTCAGCCCCGGACACTCGACCTCCATCGGCATGAGACAGGCGAGTTGTTCACCCGGGAAAATAAAACTATTCTACTGAAACTCTACTGAATATTTTATATTTTCAAAGCGTAGTTGATGAGACTTTTCCCCAATGGAAACACTGACGTTCTATTTCCATGAAATCAGATAGATGCTACCTAACTTGTTGACCAATCACAAGCGGGAAATGTTCCATGAGGTTTGTTAAAGAAGACCGACTTCCAATAATCACTCTTCATCCAAGGGAGAAGGTTATGGCAACGCTGAGCTGATTGTTAGAAGTCATTGCATCCGGAGGGTGGATGCATAATGTGACATATCAAAACGATCAGTGGGTAGAACAGTGATGCCGGATCAGTTTTAGCTTAACATCGATTTGAGGCACCCAAATACTTTAATATATATAATATAATAATCTTTATTGATACATAATGTTAAGTATAGCACAGATGTAGCAGTAATATGAAACATGTATACATTACGTATCAAATGGAACGAAGCAAGACATTGCTTGTGTTCCTTATTCATGTCATATATGCAATGAAATCTATGATTCGTGTAAAAAAAAACTTATCATGGTGATAGAATTAATTAAAATATTGTCTGTGTTAGACAATACATCTATAGTATCCGATAAATGTGTAAGTGTTTTGACAGAAGTTAAAACACATTTGGCTTTCTGAGTTTCTGTATGTACTTCCCATTCAGTAAGTCATGTACCTTACGCGCAGTTATGCTGACGCTGCTGACGTTTCGTGACGTTGTCTTACCAGATGGTGATATCGAGGCTGGGTCCACCGTTCGGACAATGCAAAACCATCACGGAGCCACACATTGACCTGAACGTCTTCGAGGAGCTGTATCCGGTCAACTATAGCAGCAACGTAAGCAACACGAGACATCGCTAAATTAATTGCGGCGGCACACTGTTCTCGCTGCATTAACACTGCAGTAATTAACTGACTATGTGTTACCATACCAGTTGTCATTCTTCCCTATATGTAAAGTTCGTTGAAACCAACCGAAACATCGAAATACATAATCACAGTTGTTGTGACTTCGCAATGACAGACAACAATTAGCAAATTCTTCTTCGGAAATGTAGGCTCTACATAGATATTTACAGATATTTACTATACAAATACATATAGCATAGTAAAATATTTCCGTGAAAAAGTACAATATTAAATACTCTATAACATTAAGCCCTACATAATACATACTATTTTAAAAACCACCCGCATTTTGTAGAGGCCCCCATACAGAATTATTTTGTGGAGGCCTTTGTGCATCAAAACGTTTTCATGGTTCCCACAACAAGATCGGGGGGAGGCAGACAGTTGTAGGACAAACTGCAAGTGTCTAACTAATTCAGCGATCTTCCGCACTTTGCGTTGCGTGTCTTCCAGGGGTAGAGTGTAATCACCACTCCTGTCTTGCAAGGGTGCTCTGGGCAACTGCCCTGGGCATCCATGCCATAAATCTGGCACAGTACAAACCATACACAGACAGACGCACAGGCACGCATACATGCACGCACACGGCAAACACTCGATAAGTGATTCGGTCCGGAACTATTAGGACGGGAATGTCGCAATCAGACACAGACACACGCACGCTATGTAACAATACCGTTTTGTGTGTTTTGACGTATTGCTCCTGTACGTGCTGGCTGCTGTCCGTATCGACGTGGTCCGTGGCTTTCAGGCCTGTTTCAAGACGTGCTATCAACGTCACGTGATCCAGCGCTGTGGCTGTGGCGACGCCTATTATCCTATGAGGGGACTAGCGTTCGGAGACGCCAAAGTGATCGCTTGCCGTACTGCGAACATCACACAAGGTAAGCAAACTATTCGAAGAATGTCCGTGGGTAATAAATAAGTAAATAATACACGATTTAACTCTTACTTTATATAAGTTGGTTACTGGGGATGATTTCAGACATGAAGAAATGTCTCCCGTAACCGTTATGAATAATATGATATGAACGTATACACAACTAAATACAAAATTAATCCTACAATTATTATCGAGATAGCTGTGACATTTCTGTATAATAATGCTTCCTGAATCATGATTAACAGAGTACGTAAACGTAATAGCACGGGTGGAGCGCAGTGGTGTAGTGACTAGAGCGTCGGACTCTCAATCTAGAGATTGCGGGCTCGACACCTCCTGCTGTCATGTCAAAGCTTGGACAATTTCGTTCACTCTACGTCGCTCCAGTTCACCCAACCGTATGAATGAATGAATATCTGGCTATAGTCAATGATGGATATTAGTGTAGTAAATGTAGCATGGCTGAATACTTCCCAGAGAAGGTGATATATAGTGTTAGATTGAACAGATATGTCAGGAAGTAAAGTATAAAGCGCCTTGAACAGTTCCACAGACTGGATACTGCTTTGTATAATTAGTCGCCTTTTTACGTTACATAAAAGCTCGATATTATTGTGGTCTTAGAAAATATAACTACTTCATAAAACTACTACCTGCAGCCGTTAATACTTTTGTACACAATGTGCAGAATGTATGGAATGGATGAGTTTGACGTATAACATAAAAACATAATGGTAATCATTAGAAAGATGATGGGAAGTTAACGAATTTGTAAACCATTGATATCCACAAACATTTCAAATACTCACAAAATCAAGTACGCAGTAGTTGCATAGTAACGTGCAACACTCCACCATCTAAATATGAACCAAAAGTGTAATTAAATCAATTTAAAGTGAACATGTAAGTCATTAAATAGCGCAGAATCTAGGCCTTAGAACTGCTCAAAGCGCTTTACACTTTATTCCTTGGCAGACCTGTTCTATCGAACTCTAACACGACTTCTCTGGGAAGCTTTCACTTCATCCATGCTGCAATTAATGCGGGAAAGTTAATCGTACACAAATGCCGACCACTTTCTATAGCTAGTTACTCATTACTATAGTTGAATGAACTAGAGCAACGTAGAATGAAATAAATTGTCCAAGGTTCGAAACGGCAGCATAGGATTCGAACACGGGTTCTCTCGATTGAGAGTCCGATGCTCTAGTCGCTGTGCGACTGCGCTCCACTAACGGTTGTGATTGTAGATGATTGCAGGTACGAGGTACGGAGAATGTCCGCAAACAACGAACTCGACTGTGACTGCACATCGCCTTGTCTGTGAGTCTCTCTCTGTCAGATTGTTTGCATCTTTCATTTAGATATAACTAACCTTCAGAAGTTAATAACACCGAAGTTTTGTATCATATAATTTTGACTCCATGTCCCAGTTACTGATAATTATTATTATGTGCACTTTCGCGTGGCAGATGTGATGTAGTTTGCGTCTGTTTCGCTTGTGCCATTCCATGTATGTGCCATCACTTTTCGGTTGTAGAAGTATGGTTAATAGATATATAAACAAATAAAATATATAAATAAATATATAAATATATTATTAAAATGTCAATGTGATAAACAAAAACGTAAAAATACTTGTTAAAAAGTCAGTAGAAATTGTACTAAAATGTAATAAATTTGTAAATAAATAAATAATTTAAAAGGTCAATTCCACGGATTCATATGATGCTTTCTTATTTTGAAATATCTCGCTCCAACTATCGCCACTGTTCACGGTCGAGTGCGCGCAGAGCGTCGACGTTGGCGGCGGTCGACCCTTATATGTCGTGACACCTGTGTCGACGGCGAAATAGTTGTCGATCGCTCGCTGAGCGGGTGCATCGGGTGCCTCGTTAGAAATGCGATATGACCAATAGTTGCCAAACCAACCACTCCGCCAAGAAAGCTGGCGCGATGCGCTTGATCTCGTCGAGGAACGAACGAGAGAAGAGCTGACGAAGTCCGTATTGTCAGCGTACTCGTCGTCCAGCGGTAGGGTGGCGTCAGCTGGTGGACGAGTCAGGAGGCACGATCGAAGGTCACGGAGTGCCGCTTCGAGGTACACAGTGAATAACACCGAGCTGAGGCTGTCGCCTTGCAGCGTACCGATGGATGTCGTGAATGAATAACAAGCGCCTGTAGAGAAACGCGGCTCGGGCGACGTGGCGGCGAATAGAAAGCGAATCATCCGCAGTTAAGACTCGCCGAGGAATGTTTGTTGCGTATCAAACAGCTTGTCGCGACGTATGGAGTAAAAGGTGCGACTCAGGTCGATGCCGAAGAATTCGATCGACACGCGCTGACGCTGCGCTTTCGCACATAACCAACGATACCCGACGACTACGTTAGCCGTAGGAATCTCGATTGCGACGGCGACAGGTAGTCGTCAACTTTCGGCGCGATCCTTGATAGAACGATGAGAGACAGTGTATTTCATAGTACTGATAGTAAAACTATCGGACGCACACTCGTTAGTGGACCTATCAGTTTGCTCGGCGTCTGTATCAATACGAGCACACCTTTGCCTAGGTCTGTTCTTGTAGCGGATCATTGAAGATGCTGGAAATCGTGTCTGCTAGCAGGCCAGCCGTTCATTTGAAAAAGTCGGCCGGTATGTCGTCGAGCCCGCTAGCAGCTATATATCATATCTTATAGTTGTCATATATAATTCAAGAACACAATTCAATCGAGGTTGTATTTCTAATAACACATTGTTTCAGTTAAATGCTTAATCTACATTCTTACGTACAAAGCCGTACTTTGCCTGTCCCGCTTACAACACCATCAGAATGGGGCTGCTGCAATTTAATCTTTAGCACACTTTGCTTTACCTTGCAATTCACCTTAGATGCCATTAATGGCAAATGTTAAGAACATCCGCCCAATAACTCTTGTCTTTGTTTCGCAGAGACAGCGAGTTCGATCTACTGATCTCCACGGGTCAGTGGCCTTCAGACGTGCAACAGGTACGGAAGCAGTGAAACTGTCGACCGCACATGATCTTTATTGGCACTGTTTGGCAGACATAAATGATGGCAGTTGTGGGTTGGCAGTTGAAACTAAACAAAAATAATTCTTTAGTGAAGGCATTTGTTAGATTTATGTTCACCCCAAGAACTCCTAGCGTAAATTAGGTATTGTGTAATGTTATACTTCAGAATCATTGTTAGCATTGGCAGATCAGGGTCGGAGCATTGATGAACCGTTTCCATACGGGATGAATGTTCAGTTCAGGGATGGAAAGTCTTCAACATCAAAGTTTTTGTTTTTTAGCTAATTGTATATTTGTACTCTGTTTCTTATGTTTTTCTTGTCACTTTGGAACCGGTTCTTCTATGTGACCATAGCAGTGTAAAACGGCCAACAAACTACCTCAGCATCGGCCAATATTAACATTAACAGATATGTCACGAGTTACTACAGACCTTCGCGGAAAATTAATTCCTATCGAATGCAAACAAAATATATGTTAATATTAAAAAATAATGTTCTTAATTATAATAACACTGAACACCTTTGCATATTATTTGCATGTACGTGACTGTTTGTGCGCCAGCCTCGCCAATCAAACCACCTCTTTAAAATAGCTTTCCGAGTTAATTTATCATTTAAAACTGTTTCTAAGAAAGTGCACTGTAACCTATAAAAAACAGTATTTACTAATGTTTTCATACTTCTTAACATGTATGTCACTTTGGCATTCCAATAATCAAATAAATTTATTTTGCAACAACAACAACATAACAGTAACCGTTTAAAAAAAATAAGTTGTGTTGCATGGTGGTCACATGGCAAGTTATATGCTGTCTTCCTGTGACCCCATAACCATATATTTCAAGTTATATTTACACATACGTATACGATGATTATCACGAGTGTATGATATCTTCTGTGTGACAACGGACTGGGGATGCGATGGAGAAGGAAACGAATTAGTGTAGGAAATTACTGTTAGAAAACAATGATAAGAAATTTGTGCGGATCCAAACATATATATAAAAAGTAACCAGTTATTTAATTGCACTCCGCACATGTGGGATTTAGGCAATGCACGTGGCTGAGATAGTTGTCTACATATTGATTGGATAATAACAATTTGAATTTTTGTCTGGATTTGACGTTTTGTATTTTATAATCGAGATTATTCCATAGTTTTATAAAATGGTGTTTAGGTAATTTAGACGAAAAATGTGTTCTGGGCTTCTCTGTATATAAGAGGTTACGTTGTCTAGTAATTCAGGTGTTAGTGGCTAGATTCTTTTTGGTATATAATGTTTGAAGGATTTAGGCAGTGTGTTATGGTGATAGTCATACATAAATAGTGATACATGCCACCTGTGAATATCAGTGATTTTAAGTATATTTTCAGATTTGAAGATAGGATCGGTGTAACTTCTATATATTTTTGTTAATTATTCGTATAGCGCGTTTTTGTAACATTTTTATCTTTCTTATGGTATTTCCATTGCCCCATGCTTGTACACCGTAAGTTAAGTGACTTTGAATTAAGGTGTAATAGTGAGTTTTTAAAGCATTGTGTGGCAAAAAATGTTTCATTCTATTAATTACAAAAATTGCTCTAGATATTTTAGAACTGATTATGTTTATATGTTTTCTCCATGTCAAATGTTTATCAATATATATTCCTAAGAACTTCACCGATTCTTTTTTGTCATCCTTTCCAACATGATTAATAATGTCACTGTTTATTTTAATACAGTTATTTACCTGGTATTTGCTATTCGGTGGACTAAATATGCAAAAGTTTGTCTTTTATATATTTAATGACAATTTATTGGCACAAAGCCAATCGTACAAATGTATTAATTCTTGGTTTACGCTGTCAATTAAAGTATCAATATGAGGACCTGATTGGTATACAGTTGTGTCACCTGCAAAAGATAATACATTCAGAGACGTAGAGTTAGTTATACCATTGATATAAATTAAAAATAAGATTGGTCCAAGTATGGATACTGGGGCACTCCACTTATTATGTTTTTTGGAGATGATTAACATTTGTGTATCTTAGTATATTGTTTTCGATTTGATAAATTACTTGCAAACCATTTGTTGCTTATTCCCCAAATTCCATAAAAGTTTTATTTGAACAGTAAAATATCATGGTTTATTGTATCGAATGCCTTTGAAAGGTCCAAAGCCACAGACATTTGAATATACATACATACATATATATATATGTATGTATATATATATATATATAAATACATACATATAGATTATGGGGCATGTTGATTTACTAGAAATGTGTATTTAAAAGGTGCATGATCTCAGAGTACAACTTTAACCAGGCAGTCTAGTGGCCGCTCTGGAGGGGTCCTACTGCATGGACTCACGGAACACGCGTCAACGGTTATGTCTGTTATTTGCAGGCGGAGATACTGACGAGACTAAAGCCGAAGATCGAGTCGCTCCTCTCGGACCCTGCCGACAAATATAAATACAAGCGCAACCTTATCAAGCTGGAGATATACTTCGAGGAGTTCAACGTCGAACGCATCTCGGAGCTCGAGGCTTATGCCGTAAGTGTCTCATGACCAACGCTGCGTCCCAACTGTGTGCCGTTAACAGTGCATACCTCTTTCAGAGGGGGCATTACAAATTGTAAATCCCTTCTTACATTCAAAGAAAAGATAGTAAAATCATCGCAGAAGGTGAATATGAGTAACTTGTTACGTTGACTCACAAAATGTAGTTCGTGTCGATAACTCACCGGAAACTGTATATCAACCATCTTGTACTAGAGCTTTGTATCACCAGAACACAACATGAAAGTGTTGGTAGTGAAAGGTCATGACTTCATCACTGGACCGAGACGTTCGTATGATGCCTTGTCTACTGTAAGTCTGCATCAGCCTGATCTGTTTTCTGCGGTGCGTAGCAGGGTCGGTAGGCTTAGACACACCATGGTGTCACCAGGGAGTGTTTCTTCTGGCGGTCCCGTCTTCTCTTGCCCTGTATCGTGTCTTGAAATTGGTTTTAAAAATGGGGTGGTGTTGGGTGATGTGGCCGATAAACCTTGGTTCATCAGGGACACCAGGCTGTAACTGGCGGAGAATAACGCGGCGTTCATCAACGGCAGCAGGGAAGAATTCCGGAGAGCTAAATGCGAGGCGAAAAGGCGGTCAAGAAGGCCACATTCGTATACAAACGTAAACTTGAGGACGAGTTCGCTTCCAACAACATCAGATCTGTCTGGCAAGGCCTGCGGCAGATTACGCAGTACAAGGAACGCGCAGCGGCCATCAACAGCAGTGACCCCTCATTCCCTGATCAGCTGAACGACTTTTACAGCAGCTTTGACAAGCTTAACTATTCACCAGAGCAGCGCCCACTTCCTGCAGGCACCTCTCTGTCTCCGCCCTTTATTGTCCAGGAAGCTGAGGTGAGGAAACTGTTCAGGAGACAGAGCACGCGGAAGGCTTCGGGTCCAGAAAACATCTCCACATCTATCCTGAAGAACTACGCCGACCAATTCTCTGCGGTGTTTACGGACATCTACAACTCCTCTCTCCAGCAGTGCAGAGTTCCAATCTGCTTCAAAACTTCCACTATCATACCCATTCCCAAGAAGTCCAACATCTCCGGGGCTGGCATTGACCTCAGTCGTCATGAAAGTGTTTGAGCGCATAGTGCTTACGTACCTGAAGTCGGCCACCGACGGCCTCCTGGACTCGCACCAGTTTGCATATCAAGCAAACAGATCAGTAGACGATGCGGTAGCTTTAGGTCTGCATCACATTCTGAAGCACTTAGAGAGGCCAGGAACCTATGCCAGGATCCTGTTCATTGACTTCGGCTCAGCATTCAACACCATCATCCCATTCAAGCTGTTCGATTAACTTTCATTGTTGAATATACATCCTGCCATGTGTCACTGGGTCCTTAACTTTCTTCTTCAGAGGCCTCAATCTGTCAGAGTCAACAACTCTATCTCCAGACCTCTTATCCTGAATACTGGTGCCCCGCAAGGTTGTGTGCTATCCCCCTTCCTGTTTACCATCTTCACAAATGACTGTGTCTCCGTGGACCAATCGGTCCTTGTGATCAAGTTTTCCGATGACGCTACTGTGGAGGGCTGCATTGAGAATGCGGATGAGACGCCATACAGGGAGGAATTCAGAGAATGGTTGGCTGGTGTGCGGATAACAACCTCGAATTGAACGTCTCAAAGACAAAAGAAATGATTGTTGATTTTCACAATAAGAAGACTCCCATCCGCCCTCTTTCGATAAATGGCGTGGGGATCGAGCAGGTTGAATCTTTTAGATTCCTTGGAACAACAATTTCAAGCGATCTCAGTTGGGGCACAAACACACTGTGCATTACAAAAAAGGCACAACAACGCATGTTCTTCCTGAGGCAACTCTGGAGATTCGGCATTGCTCAAGAGATTATGATACGGTTCTACCGCGCAATCATTGAAAGTATCCTCACTTTCTCGATTGTAGTGTGGTTTGGCCACGCCAGTCAGGAGGAGAAACAACGGCTAGAAGTTATCGTGAAGGGCTCGTCTAGAATCACTAGGCGCGAGTTGCCATCCATTGAATATATTTACCATGCTCGCTGTGCACGAAAATGAAAGAGCGTTGTACGGGATACTACCCATCCAGCCAACCATCTCTTTGAACTTCTTCCCTCTGGCAAGCGCTATAGAAGTATTAAGACAAGGACAACTAGACTTAACACGGTTTGTATCTGTATTTGCAGGCTGTGAGTCACTTGAACCGCGATATGCCATGATACTGTCTTCAGTCTGTTTATATTTCATGTCGCCATGTAAATTATTTATTTATTATTATTTTTTCTTTTATTTACTAACTTAACTACATGTATGTATATACTTTTAACTATCAGCTTAGTTTTTGTATCGTCAAGTAATTTATTTATTCATTTATCTATTATTTATTTAACTACATGCATACTTTTAAACTTTTTTAGGTAATGTTCAAACGGTATTAATATTATGTTACTAAGTTCACTTTATGTCAATAGATGTACGACTGCCTTAATATGTGTTGGCAGTTGGCCTTGGTTTAAATTTATACTAGTTTTAGCATAGTTTTATAATGTTTCTGATTATATATTTTGCGTGTGCATGATGGGGGGCAGGGAAGACAAGCGTGTACGTATGTTGACGCCACAACGCCAATAATTCCTCGTACATTTTAAATGTTACTTGGTAATAAACAGTCTGAATCTGAATTAGAGCTGGCGACTGTTGTTCCAGCGAGGGAGCCCACTTGCAGAATCACAGATACACAGATACACAAACACACACACACACACACACACACACACACACACACACACACACACACACACACACACACACACACACACACACACACACACACACACACACACACACACACACACACACACACTCACACACACACACACACACACGCACACACACGCACACACACACACGCTTATGTTGATCTGTTCTTCTGCCGACAGGTGTCCAACTACCTGTCTGACATCGGCGGCGTGCTCGGTCTCTGGCTCGGCTGCTCCATCCTCACCGTCGCCGAGTTTCTCGAGCTATTCATGGACCTCGTCGTTCTCTCCGTCGTCAAGCGCCGTGACAGGAACCGCGTAGGCAAGGTCTCCATCCCGCCAGACGTCACCGCTGGAGTCAAGGGCGGCTGCGGTGAGTTCGGACTACAGGCGGACTACCCGTCAGTGCGTTCTCGCCGCAGAAGCTCGTTTCATTCACCGCCGCCGCGATACACATCTCGCGATGATCTCGCCGTAGACGTGGGCGACAACAACACCGTGTTCTCGCTGATAAAAGTGTAGGCTCGGGTGTATGTGGAAAGACGTTGGCGGCATACCATCGCAGCTAGTCTCTGCTCAACACGATATGGGACAACGAAACGTTGCTTCGCCGGAGACACCCGGAACAATGACGGTGTTAAGTTTCTCGTAGTCATAGCAACTGTTGCTACAACAGTGGCCACCATTAATCCATGCGGTATACGTAGACATGTTTATGTTTACAGGTGTGCAATGTCGCAGTACAGTTGAAGAGTAGCATGACTTCATAAGGACATTGTCAAACATTCAGTTGACATCTAGTTTGAAATATTGTTATACAATTACTACTCAATGATTTTTATTACCAAAAACTGGAATAAAATAAAATGTTGCTGCCGTGATATCGACGTTTTCTTATAAAAGTGAGTAGTGTAGTTTAACGGAGAAAATGCACTTTTTGGGCAACGTGCGCATGCATCAGGTTTCGTAGTGTCTTTTGCGTACCCCTTCGTTTATCGATTATAGTGCGCATTTTAAACACCGTTTATAATCCAAACTTGCAGATGTGTAAACGTATTACCATCACAGTTCATGGATGGCGAATTCGTAATCAACATACATATAAATCGGACGAAACTCAAACCAACAACTTCGACATATTACAAAATCCCTGAACTCATTGTCTACTCAAATTATTGGACAACTTTGACCGCTATGCAGTCTTAACAGACCGACAGCACGGCTTCCTCAGTAAACACTCCACAGATTCTCAATTAGTACTCACCGCACATTAGCTCTAGATAGCGAATTCTCTAGATAATGAATTCAAGGTGGACATGTTAGTAATGGGTTTCTCAAACGCAATCGACACCATCCCCCACAACCGGCTTCTAAATAAATAAAAAAACTATGTCATCCACAACAAAACACACGCCTGGATCTCTAACTTTCTCAAGTGTCGTGAACAGAGAGTTGTTGTTGGTGGAGAACGTTCCACCTGAACTAATGTCATCTCAGGTGTTTGTTGTCTTCGCGCTAATTACTGCGTGGCTGAATGCTTCCCAGAGAGGTCGAGATGGTGTTCGATTGCACAGTCTGCCAGGGAGTATAGCATAAAGCGCTTTGAACATACCTTTACGTTAGGTATACACCGGGCACGGTATGGGGACCGTTTTTTTTCTGGTATACATCAATGATCCAACTGATAATATTCACTATACAGTCCATCTGTTTCCAGATGTCCTCTACAGGGCAATACAATATGTTTGACTCATAAGAACTACAGACAGATCTAAATAGACTGACACAATGGGAACATGACTGACAAAGTGATGAGACTAACCCATGTAAGACATGTAAATGAAATAAAAATTTGTGTCAAAAAAGCCACCGGCTCCATGGATGACTTTCGGAATTTTACTGTGTAAAGGCGCCGTCGTTATTTAGAGCGTGCATGGCGCTAATCACGCTCACCTCTGCTCTGGTCGCGTTGTTCTAAACAATGTCACCTCTGTAACAGACAAATGGTCAAAGCTAAGTAAGATTACTACACAAATGTGATCACAAATAAGTCCAGTAGTCCACGCCAGTTATGGATCTGCATCAATAACATTCTACACATACAACCTGCTCCATTGCTACCTAATCATGTATCAATCAAGTCCCTGTGTACTCGTTGTCTGGTCATTGTAAAGACGATATCAGTTTTATTCGCTCGGCTTTCTCAGACCATACTTTAAGTATTCTAAATGTGGACTCTCCACACGTAAATTCCCTACTTGTATCGTTTGAACCTGCGTCCCCAAATAAGTATTGTGCTCTCGATCCATTTCCGACTATACTGCTAAAAGCATGTTTAGATACATGCCTATGCCTATAACACATATCAATGCATCACTGTGCTCTGGCTTCTTTCCTGATGACTTCAAATGCGCCCATGTCAGTCCAGTTCTTAAGAAGTCATCCATGCTCAAACAAGACCAAAAAGTCATAGACCTATTTCTAACGTTAGCTGAAGCTACCCGTCTAAGGTCTCACATTGGCACAAATGTCTTAACTAATGTGTTACAGAATTCAGAACTCAGAATCAGTTTATTTGACCTGTAAATACGATATATACACAATGAATAACATGAGTACCAGATAAGGTCGGGAGACTCCCATTAAGATATACAATATCGCTAGCACAGGAGCCACCCCATAAATATAATCAACATCAAAATTTACATGTCACAAATCAGAATAGCATATGCCTTGTTTTACAGTTGATAATTACTCAGTGTATCAACATACATACATAATACAAGGACTGATTAAATGTACTCTTGTACAAATTGACGTACACATGGATACTTAGGAATACATTTCAATACGTATTACGAATTACATATAAAGCAATTATGAATACGACAACAGGATTCATAATTTAATATAAAAAAGTTTTTTGTGTATGTTGAAAAACCATACAGACTGTGGGTGTAAATGTTATTAATGACAATACTTGGTGTATTGTTAACTGTCTCAACTATGTTATGTCTAATGCATGTTTTGGCAAATTCATGTTTGAATCTGGACATATACAGATTATTTCTTTCACGTGTGCAGTGCTGATGAATATTATAGATGTGTGTGTTTGGAAAAACATTGAAGTAGTAGGGTAAAAGATTATTAATTAATTTATAGTAAAATTTTAATTGTTGGATTTTATAAATGTCATCCAACTTTAGCAACTGAAGTCTTTTAAAAATAGGACTTGTGTGAGCATTATATTTACTTAAGGATATTATTCGTATTGCTTTTTTCTGTAATTTGAAAATTCGATGTGCCTGGTGACCCCATAAAAGTAAGCCATAATTAATATGAGGGAGAATAAGAGCATTGTACATAATATATAATGTATTAGGTGGTAATAAATGTTTAAGTTTATTTAGTATGCCTAATGTTTTAGAGATTTTATTTGCTATTTTGTTTGTATGACTCTGCCAGTTTAAAAGGTTATTTATTGTGATGCCTAAACAATTGAAATCGTTTACACATTCGATGTGTGCCCCATCTATTTGTAACACAGGGTATTCTATTTTCTTTTGAGGCATATGAAAAATCATGAATTTAGTCTTGTTGGCATTTAATGACAATTTATTAGCTTTTAACCAATTACTAATCTTTGTTAGTTCTTTGTTAATATTTTCACTTCGCATTTGGCCTTCTGAATCATTAAATGTTTTTAGTATACTAGGAGGGTGGTGTCGTCAGCATATGTTATGAATTTGAAAAGGTCACTAGAAAGTGCTATATCATTTATATATATATATAATAAATAAGAGCGGCCCTAAAATTGAACCTTGAGGGACACCAGTGTTGATGACTATTTCCTTAGACTTAACATTTTTAATTTCTACATATTGCTTACGATTTTGTAAATAACTCTTACAAAGGTCCAGAGCCTTGTCATTTATTCCATAGTAATTTAACTTTTGTACCAATATATTGTGATCAATTGTGTCAAATGCTTTTGATAAATCAAGGTATATATTTATTGGAGTAACCGATTTATCAAGTTCTTGTATAATTCTGTCTATGATTTCGAGTGTAGCAAGCTCGGTAGAATGTTTCTTTCTGAACCCATATTGGCTATTGTAGTATAACGCTTTAGAATGGAAGTAATCGTGGATTTGATAAAACACAACCCTTTCAAACAAAATTGAAATCACTGGCAGGATAGAAATAGGACGATAATTGTTAAAGTCAGAAACATCACCTTTTTTGAAAATCAGCATATAAACAATTTCATTCAACAGAAATGTCTCTTTTAAAAGTACATACTGATATTAACTTAAACATTGATAATGGTAAAGTAATTGCCCTATCCTTACTTGATCTATCTGCCGCCTTTGATACCATCGATCATAACATTTTAATTACATGACTATCAAAATGGTACGGCAAATCTGGCACAGCTCTGAGCTGATTTTCTTCATACTTAACTGATATATACCATTAACATTGGAACTGCTTTTCGGCTGCACTGCCCACTCTACGTGGTGTTCCCCGGGGTTCTGTTATTGGGCCTTTGCTTTTCATTCTCTACACAACACCACTGTTATTTACAGTCATGCTCTAAACCATCATCTTTATGCAGATGATAACCAGAGTTACATTTCTTTATATACGCCTGATACTAATTGCTCCTTAGATCAGCTCAGAAATTGCTTAATGACATTTTCGTTTGGATGACTGAGAGTAGATTAAAGTTAAATGCTGATAAAACAGGGGTTCTTATAATTGGTACTCAGAGGCAGCGTGACAAAATTAAAAGCTTTTTTTCCACACCTATGCTTAGCCAGTGTGTTACGCCTGCACCTTCAGCATGAAATCTCGGAGTAATTGTTGATGATAATTTCAATTTTAGACGGCATATTTCTTGTCGCTGCTGTTATTATCATATTCGTGATTTACGACGTATTCGCCGTTATTTGCCTCTTTCTGTTGCAAAACCTATCGCAACTGCACTTGTTACTAGCAGGCTTGACTATTTAAATTTTGACTAATTCAATTTTTCACAATATTGCCCTTAAGGATATCACTAGGTTACAACGTGTACAGAATTTCTTAGCTAGGGTTGTGACTCGGTATCTGCAGTTTTCTCACGCAGTGCCTTATCTGAAGTCCTAGCACTGGCATCCTGTACGATATCGTATTATCTTAAGATTTGTACCATTACCTATCAGGTACTTTCACGTAAGCAACCAATATATATATATATATATATATATACAATTGCTTACTCCTGTAAAAAAGCCTATCCAGCTTCGATCATCTAGTTCTGATTTATTTTTTATTTCTAGAGTCAATACTAATATTGAAACTAGGGCATTCTCTGTTGGTGCACCAACTCTCTGGAATATGCTCCCTCTTAGTGTTAGATCAGTTGAAAATATTATACAATTTCGCCGTCATTTAAAAACGTACCTTTATAACCTTGCACATATCCACCTTAGCTCACTGGCGTATTGATCCATCTATTGACAACTTTAATATGGCTTATCGATTCTGATATTGACTAACCCTTTTGTATTGATGCGCCTCTGAGCTTGGTTTCAGAGGATGTAGGCGCAAAAGAAGTAACCGTGTTATTATTAAAACATCTTAATTATACACAAGGAGACGCACCACTACAGGAAACCGACAGTCACCTCTATATGTGAGTATGTATCATCAAAGTACGTAAACACATTTTCATCAGGTGACATCTTCAGCAAACTGTACCCTAGCATTCGTCAGACGCAACTTCAAGTCTTGCCCCCAAAACAGCAAAACAACTGCCTACATAACCCTTGTCCTGCCGCTTTTAGAATATTCGTCATCAGGTCCTCATCAATAAAATAGATATGGTTCAAAGACAGGAAGCTCGCTTTTGCCTCAATGATCGAGAAATGTTAAAAAAGACTAGAACAACTAACAATCTGAAGAACAAAACAGACGCCTCACCATGTTCCACTAAGCCATCCACGGTCACCTACTTTTGGCAGTCGGAAACCTCCTGCAGCCCGTCCAACGTCAGCCACGGCATTTCAATGGCAACGTTTTCAACACCATCCACACCAGCAAGAAATATTATTAATTTTTCGTATTTTTCCCGAACAATAAAATATTGGAATTCACTATACTAGGCGAAATAGCCAGTATCACAGAACCACAGCAATTCAAGAAGGCCTTAATCCAAACAGTTCCAAACATACACGACCAGGGTTTCCGCCAGAAAAAAATAATTTGGGTACGGAGTTAGTAAATTTTGAGACCATGGAACTTGTAGGCGACGCCTGCCACGGGCACCCCGATGGGCGGGGGGTCTGGGGGCTCTCCCCCCGAAAAAATTGGATTTCTAGATGCTCGGAGAAGCGATTTCCCGACACTTGGTGTCGGAAATCCCGCCCGGCTCATGGTGATCATTTCCATGTTTCGTAGAAGAATGAATTACAAACGTAACAGTCAGCAGGAAAATTGTAAACTTGCCTTCACATTTTTGAATAAATAGTCCGATTGATGATGTAGTATGGTATCTTGTTGTGTTATTTTTCTTCACAAAGAAACAATTAATACTCGAAAACATCGCGAAAAATGTACAGCCATGACAGCACGCCGTATTGTTTACACTAAGCCTACCAATATACCGGTACGCCACGTTCTATCCTGAGGTGAAGGCTTCAATCCCGCAGTGAATACCACATTTAGCCAATCACAGAATAGCTAGCATAAACGTGTTGGCACGGGCTCACTCTTCACCATTAAAAACGTCATCAAGTATGAGTTTCATTGCACAGAATTTAAACAAAATAAAAAATCTTGATTTATTTTGGGTACGTATCTATACCCTAGAATTTTTTTTTGATACGTAATTTTATCCTTTTACCCTGCTGGCGGAAACACTGACGACAATATAGCACGCGCACCCAACCCCTGACCGTTTGACTCCACATGAGTGTTGTCCAATACTCTGACAAGACAAGACAAGACAAGACAAGACAAGACAAGACAAGGCAAGATAAGGTAAGGCAAGACAAAACAAGATAATGCAAGTATATTAAACGGTATCACGTAAGTGTTTAATTATGTAAAAAGGAACCGATGACGACACAGCAACTTCGCTATCAAAATGTGGCTGCTCGTTTATTGGTTGCTTATTGGTCAAGCATCCGCATCATGAGCAGTCGTTAGAATTTCGGAGATTTCATTACAATCGTTCACTGTGGATACCACATTCATTCTGAGTAAACCACTATCGTGATATGCTTTATTGAATATGAGAATGGTTAGTTTGTATTGACATTGTCATAAACTGTATAACACTAAACATATGGGTTTTGGTTTTAATCTATTGTCATAAACCTGTGCTGGAATACGGTTCGGTAGAATCTTATAAAGTCGGTTTGTAATAAAACGTGATTTTGCAATATATTCCTGTGGACCGGACTAATCGAGTCATGAATATCGACCGGGTGTGGGCAGGAGCGATCTCTTACTTTCTGATCTAACTATGAAAATGATCACGTAGAGCTGCTAAATGTTTTCCCATATATACAACACACATTACGTTATCCAAAATTACACGTGTCTTCATAACGATCTCAATCTACAAAAAAGAAACATTTGCCGGCCACCGTAGGGGTAAACCATAAACTATCCGCAAGATGGCGCACTTGAATTGAACCCTAGCTATATGTTCGCTGCTATGGCAGCAGGAATACCACTAGCCTTTGTGCACATTGTTGGAACTTTTTATCCAGCTAGTTCTTGTTATGTAGATAACATGGAAATATCACAATCACCAGACTATCGTAACATTGAACTGACTGTAATACAGCACCTTAACGGCTGACTAATGTCACAACAAACGTTCACTAGTTCATCAGGTAGTTGTGAAGGTACCGCGGTGGACGTCTGGGCCGTTGGTACTGCGGGTAACCAGGTTGTTGAGCAAGCAGACCTCCGATGTCAAGGTCATCAAGGTGGGCGTCCGATGACAGCTGTTGATTTCCTGGTTGTCGCTTTGGAGAACTTCCGGCATTCCCCAAGGAGCTAACATGTCCTTCATGATCTGGATGATGGCGGAAGACGTCACCGTACTGGTTGCAGCTAGTTCCGGCCATTTAGAATGTTGGTCCTGTATGACAACCAGAAATCGTTAGGTGTGAGGTGCGGCCTGCATGATCCCGGCATGACCTTCGTGGGCCATTTTCAGCACTTTGTCCTGAAATGGGATTACAGCATGTGTGCCACGTGACACACACACATCATTGAACACGGATAGCTCGTCTTTGAGTCGGAAGTAGGCTTCCATGGCAGGGGTGGGTGTCTGGGCCAACCATTATGTACCTGCGTCAAAGTGCTATCCTCGGAAGAAGCGTTTTTCGACTCGGCTGCAGTAACGAGGTTGTCCAACTCAATTTTTATGACACAGTCATCTGTCGTCGACTCACACTGTTCTTCTTTGACCAGCCTGCAGAGCATATCTGCTACCAGGTTCTTGGAACCAGCAGTGTACTGAATGTCAAAATCATACTGGTGTAGGTGATCCGACCATCGGGAGTTTCGCAAAGGCCTGTGACCCGAACCGGAAGTCGCTAACAACGTTGTGAGTGCCTAGAGGTTCGTCTTCAGCGTGAATTTTCTACCGAAGAGAAACACATGCCAGTGTTCGCACGCGAATATACATGCCAGTGCTTCACGTTCTCCTGTGGAGTACTTCCGTTCTGTTCCTGAAAGCGTCTTGGATGCATACGCGACTGGCCTCTATCTGCCATTTGACACTTGCGATAATACCGCACCGAGTGCGATTCCTGAAGCATCCATCGTCACGATCGTTGGAGCATCTAGATCGAAATATGCGAGAATTGGAGCAGACGCAATTTTCTGCTTCAAGTCGCCGAAAGCTTGGTTTTGTTAGGCTGTCCATTCCCACTGAGCGTCTTTGCGTAGTAGTCGTCTAAGTGGCTTAGCAATTTCTGAGTAGTGTGGGAAAAAATAAGGTAGAAATTCGTCGTGCCCAGAAAGGAAGCAACGTCCTTTGCATTGGTCAGATCCGGTAGATCCTCAATTGCTTTCACGTTGGAGTGTAATGGTAGGACACCCTTGGAGGAAACAGTATCCTAGGATGTCGATTTCCGTCCTGGCAAACTGACACTTCTCGCGATTAAGTGTGATGTGATACTCAGCAAGCCTGTTAAGCACTAGCTGCAGCCATGTGTCATGCTGTGTCCATGGATAACAATGTCGTCCAGGATGTTGATGCAGCCAACTATCCCCTTCAGTACAGAAGACAAATCTTCTGGAAGGCAGTAGGTGCTGAACTAAGTCCACACGGCATCCTACAGTACTGGAAAACTCCCCCATGTGTGATGAATGTTGTCAAGTACTTTCTATCTTCAGCCATGGGGACCTGCAGATAGCTTCGACTCGTGTTCAGCTTCGTGAAGACTGTTGAATGGTGAAACTAGGCAGACAGTTCCTCCATTGTTAGCAGGGGATACTTGTCCGGAATTGTGGCCTTGTTTACAGCTTTCAGGTCAACACACAATCTTATTTCATCCGATTTTCGACGTGCGACAACAATATAAAATCCAGGGTGATGAGTTGATTGGTTCGATCATGCCAGTGCCATTCCTTGTGACTGTGAATCCGAGACGGTTGAACAAATCTATTCCAGTATGTCAATGGTAGGTGGACAATCCCATTCAATGGAATTTCCGTAACGTCGTATGTCGATAATGTATTGTTAAGTTTGCACAGGGGATAGGTCTGGAAATGTTTTTTTTTCACCGAGTCGCTGAGAATTGAACCTTTGCCTCTGTGTCCATTACAGGTGTATCTGGTTCACCAGTTTTGTCCGATTGATGAATTTGCCCGACTGTACCCATATTTGCAGACCGGCAACATTTCTGAAAATGGTTCATTTTGGAGCACAATTGATATTTCTCTCCTATGACAGGGCATTTAGGACTTCCTGAGAGTTATAACCACAGTTGCCACATGCTTTACGCACATGCGTGTGGTTGCTTCTATCTTTGTTTTGTTTCTTCCCGATTGTTTGTACCTTAGAAGGTTGTCTTGGTGTCTCCATCTTGAACTTGTCTGTTGTAGGTTCATCCTGTCTCTGAATGCGTGTGCTTTCGGTTACTGCAACTTCGATACGAGACGCCAGTATTAGGGCTTTGGCTAATGTGAGAGTGTCCTGTTCCATTAGCAATAGTTCCCTGATTCGCGGATTGCTGGTTTTCTCTATCAACTGATCACGAATTAGTTCTTCTGTGAGATCCCCAAAACTACAGTTCACTACCAGTTCACGCAGCGCCGTTATGTACACTTGCACGTTTTCACCCGGACGCTGTGCGCGTTGGCGAAGCACATATCGCTCCATCATGACATTCCACTTCGGGCCGAAATGATTCCGAAACGCTGTTACGGAATTGTCGTACGTGTCCGTGTTTGCCAATGAGGCAAACACTCGCTGCCACTATGTTCCTAGGCAGTGGATTAGTATAGCTCGACGCCGGGCCTCGGCTGCAATCGCGCCTCAAAGCCGCTGGCTATAAGATATGTCTGGAAATGCCATGGCACCGTTGGCTCGCCTGGTGAAGCGCGAAACGGTTGTGGGGGCGGTAAACTTGCTTTTGTCATCCTCGTCGCCAAATTATGTTATGTCGATAACATGGAAATATCACAAACAACACCAGACTATCGTAACGTTGAACTGACTGTAATGCAGCATCATTTCACCCCAGAACGAGTCTGACGTCAGCTGATCAGGTACATTAAAGGCACACTGTTAAAGTAACAGAACACAACAGTTCTAAATTCCTTTCGTTGTCATCATTAGAAGAATTTGAAAATACATAATTGCATGTCCTCCCGTCTAAACCACTGATCGATCTATAATTATACATGGATAGGAAGTCTAATGTTAAAAGGTCTATTTGCCGTGAAGCTTCTTCTCGCGTATGATTCAAGGAGGGAGGGCCGAGTCGTCACATGTCGCACTTAAGGTCCTGAAGCCAGGCGCGTGCTGTCTCGTCCAGCCTGGCCAGGTCGCCATTGCATTTATCTTAGCGGACTCTCACTGATGATGTGAGTGCCGTCGGCCTTTCGGCACCGGTCTGCCTTTCGGCACCGCACTCGCACGAAGCTGGTGGTGCCAGCCACAGCTGGTTGAAGTTGTGTATGAATCTTCCATAGCCTATTCTTATGCAGTTGAGGCGCACCAGAGAGTGTCAGCTAAGGTCATGTCCGACTGGTTTTATTGATGGGACTGGGATGAATTCCCTAAGTCTACAAAGCGTAGCGTCCCACTTTCTTGTCCGCACCTCATTTGGCAACACAGTCCTGCTTTTCGAGGCAGCGTCGCTGACGATGCGTCGTGCATGCTCCGAGAAGGGATGTCGAAACGCAGATGTTTTCGCCCAGGTGCAGCAGTTGTCACCGTGATGTGTAAAATGTGTTAGTCATCTGCTTCGGCCAGACGGGCTAGTGCGAGACATTGTTTGTTTCGTTGGATATCAGGAGGCGTGTTGCACCCACAATTGGCAGCATGGCCATGAGGTATTCACGCACAAAGTGTGACGCGAACTCACCGCACGTAAATTTTCCTCTGACCTCTATTATCGACGGTTTTGGGAAAGCAAGATGGCAGACAATGGTTTCACGTAATTGCCTCCACTGCTTATCCAAGTATAGGCCTATATAGATTTGTGGTCTAAACATATAACGCATGCACATAGCTCGCCATCTGCCGGACTAGTGGAAAACTATATGTGTTTAGTCCACAGAAAGTACGCATAATTAATTACGTCATGTTCTGCCAACACTGGCGCGGTTCATGAAATTCGATAGCCGTGTGTTCAAAAATAGTTCCCTAATGAATACGATACAGCACAGATGTTCTCATTCTTCAAAGCAATGTAATACATTAATGCATTTATAATCGCTACACTCGCATTCGTAGAAAAGTGCAATTTGCTGTGCAATTCGTGTCCCATTTAGTCAAGTGGCCTACAACACGGACACTTCCGGTATTCTCGGCGTCATAATAACCTCGTGAGAGGCGCCATCATTTTCTGACACTCTTCTTCTGTTGCGAACAGGAGAACAAATGACCAGCCGGATACCTTCATTCTTCGTCGTCCGCACAGTCGATCAATGGGCTATCGGTCATCGAAGAATTTGCATTCGAAATGAACTTAGTCATTGCTGATACGAGTTATAGCAGAAGATCAATACATCTTTGTGTAGTATCGGCTCCAGAGTGTTCTAGACCATTATAAACTTATGGGTCTTGATGTTAATGGAACGGCTGGCTGACGTCGGTGAAGTGTACTTGATTGTCTCGAGCTTGTTAGTGGCGTTGATCCACATTCTCGTGGAAAACGTGATTTCTTCCGCGTGGATTGTTGTGATGCTAGTAGATTAGGTGTGGTTAATGGAAATAGTTGTACTGTTGCGATAATATTGTGATAGCTGTATTACTATTGCAATACTATTGCAATAGTGTCGTAACTGATGCGATAATATAGCGAAAGAATTATGGATCAACGTATATTCAAGAAAATATGTCCCCAACTATAACGTACGATAGCAATTGATTTTAAAAATAGTGAATCCCTGAATGACGCTGCTATGGTGGACATCAAAAGTTGTTGACACCCTCAGTGCCAGCATAGAAACGTCGGCTTGGCGATAATGTTCTGAAAAAAAGCTGACTAGTTGAATGAGACCTTATAAGACCATGCATAACATTATAACTATACGATATATATATATATATATATATATATATATATATATAAAGACTAGTCATTTAATAGAACATTGCCTAGTGCTGGATACATTTAGAACTATACCGATTGTAGGTGTTTTGAAGATTTTTTTCATGACGAATAAGAATCGAACAACTATATTACGTAAAGATCCTAAACTGTGTAACAACTAACAGGTGCAGAATATAACAATACTAATTAGATGAACATGAATTGTTGAGGGTGGCAGTCAACTGCAGGCATGTAGGATACAGTTGCAAATGCACAGTAAATATATATTGCTGCATTTTAAAGGGTATTTACATGCGCAAAATGTAGTGGCATCAGCTATGAGGCCGGGACACGTGTGATAAGAATGCTTGGCAAATATAAAGCCATAAGGCTATGCTTTAGAAGTCAGCACACAAATATCAATATGTACAATCGAGATGAACAGAATTTCCCACATTTAATTAATATATCACTCGACATAATTTAACAAAATTGCCAACTAAGGGAGAATGTTCCAGAAGGCAAGTGAACTGTGGATCCAAATAGTTATTAAAACTCCTCAATCTCAAATTTCAAGTATTCGCATTGCTAATGTGTTAGTGTGCTTGTATGCGTTTCCACAATATCACCGAACACAGCAGACACTTGGAGCACCAACGTTTTTTTACAATAGTGATAAATACAATGATAAATACAGTATATTACTATTGCAGTAGTGTCGATAGTATTGCGATACTATTGCAATAGCTGTATTAATATTGCGATAGTGTCGTGACGATTGCGATAGTATTGCGATAGCTGTATTACTATTCTTAAATATTGCGAACAGATTATCTGCTGATTGTGGAACAGATTATCTGCTGATTGCGTGGGTGCTAGAACATATTATCTACTGATTGTGTGGGTGCTGGTAGTGTGAATATGTTTAGAAATAAAATCGGCACATACCTCAGAAGGGCGGGATACATGTAAATAAAAGGATTGGACTCTCGATAAGCCAAAGGGTTTCCTTGTCCACCTGCCATCTACAGTTAATTCTCTGGGTGGCAATCTTGTTAAATCTTGTATTGCGATAGCTGTATTACTATTGCGATAGTGTCATAACTATTACGATAGTATTGCGATAGCTGTATTACTATTGCGATAGTGTCGTAACTATTACGATAATATTGCGATAGCTGTATTACTATTGCGATAGTGTCGTAATTATTGCGATAGTACCGCGAAAGCATTATGGATTAATGTATGTCTAGGAAAATCAGCTCCAACCATGAAGTAAGGGTAGCATCATTACATGACCTAGGTGGCAATCGATTTCAAAAATAGTGAAACCCTGAATGACGCTGCTATGGTGGACGATTGTAGGTGTATATAGATTTTATTTATAACGAAAAAGAACTTCAAACAACTATACAAAGTAGGCACAATACGAGACTTATTAAATTAGGGCTTTGATTCTTTTTGGACTTAGGGCCACATCACCCAATCCAGTCTGCCTCCCTTCTCAACAATACTTCTCCACAGGTCTATCCTGATTTCTACCATTCTCGGCTGACATTTGTGAAGTACTCGTACTCGTATTCATAAAACTTATAGGTCATGGACTCATACTCGTACTCGTACGCATACTCATTGTACTCAGATTTTACGAGTACATTACGAGTACATCTGAGTACTTTCTCAATATACACTGAGGAAAATATATTTATCTGTTGTTATAAAATGAAACTTTCCTGAAATATTTAAATGTTCAACTAGTTTTAAATACTGTGTTATTTCTGATAGAATACCACCTTACCATCCCTACACATAGTACACCCTCATTCTCTGATAACCATGACTATGATACCCAAACATGGCAACAGGCAGCATCTTTTCCCAGTCAGAAACCCCCTGTTAAGCAAACGATAATTGTAGGCTATCAGTTCAGGTCATAAACCTGTTTGTTTAATTGAGCCACCAGGATGCCCATAAAGAGCCAATTTGCAGTTAACCCACCATTTACACAGGAAATGCCTTTGATGTCGTTTGGAGACCATGCCACTTGACACTGGCTGACAGTGCTAACTGCTAAGAACAAGAACTGCCAGTCTTCCTCTGTAGAAGTAAGGTGGCTCAAGTCAGACTGGCTCCTACACTAGTATAATCCCGTGCCAGCAGCCTGGCTAAAAGTCCAAAGGGGATTTTGAGCCTGTTATATTGTCGTGTGCTAACCCTCCCAGAACCAGTAGTCTACGATCAGAAAATATAAATTGCAAACTTCTAATATCAGCAAAACATTGATCAACTGCCATTGCATATTCACTTGTGCTGAGTTATATAAATTACATTAATTAATAATTTTAAAATACGTTATTATTTAGTATTTATAGTTTAAAAATTGTATTCGTACTGATATTCGTAGTCGTGAGAATGTACTCGCACTCGTACTCATCTGTCATCAAAGTACTCGTACTTATGAAAATGTACTCAGCCCCAGGTCTGCTTCACACTGTCTCTATCTTAGCGCGGCATTCTGAGATCGTCCATCTTTTAAAAACAAATTTCTAGTGAACCGACATGCCGCATACACTGTATATCACTTTCCTCAACGCCATGTAAAGTTTTCGTGTAAAACACACTTTTAATATAAAACGGCTCAAAAGACGCCAAGTAATACCAGCGTGTAATACGTTTATTACTCCGCTGGCCGAAACTGACGTCCAGTAATTTTTTAAAAGCTTACTACTTTGAATAACATATCAAATGCAAAAAATGATACGTTAGAAAGTATGATAGAATAAGTCAATAGTATTCGTGTTGCGCTTACACTTTCTTAAAAACAGTTAAAATGCTAGTTTAACTAAAAATCCAATTTTAATTTTGGTTGTCCTCTCCTCTTGCTGCCAGCCTCTTTTATGTCCATGTTTCCTTTGTGGATATGTATGAATAAAACAGATCTGCGTGTGCTAGCAACTGTCTATCGGTGTTCAAAGGTGTCCAAGGACATCAGCTAGAGCTTTCTCAATGAAGTCACACGTCCAATGAATTAAGAAGCAGAAGCACAGTGGCTAAATGTCAACTGCCGCGCGGAGCGTTGTACACCTCCATCAATCTCAAACGCCTGCATTGTTTGGTTGGCCTTAAGCGGTCTATTCATGCAGCCTCTTTACATGCATTAATATGCGTCTCTTTCGTTTCACTCCATTGCCATTCATTCATGTATTTATGACTGACCGGTGGATGGTCTTTTGCGCATTCGGTAAAGATACGTGGCTCGGATGAGTGCGCACGGAATTGGTCATGTTAGTGTGAAGTGAGTTTCATTTTAAAAAGATGGAACACAGTCCAAAACATCCTTGCTCCCCGGCGGAGGCTGGAGATGGAGATGCAGAGGCAAAGATCAAGTCGATCAAATGGGAACTGTTGCGCGCAAAGCAAGGTAAGAATTAAAGCTGATGAATGTTGTACAGTTATAATAATCGACCGTGTGTAGGTAGTATACTACATTTTCAGAATTGCAGTCTTTTCCTCATTTCAAATGAATTAACTAATTGTTCTTAAGACTAGAGACTATACGTATATAAATATAATAAATACATCATGCTGAAATGGGAAACTCAATCGAGAAAACCTGTGTACGAATCATGTGCTGCCTTCGACCACTCTACGTTGCTCCAGTTCACCCAGCTGTATGAACGAGTACCTGGTTGTAGACAAGTTATTAAGCTAAATACAGCATTACGAACGACGCATTCACACGAGTTGACATTAGCCGTAGCGAACATGTGGCTAGAGCGTCATATCGAATAGGCAGTCTGCTCAACATCCTGTTGCAGTTGTCATAAGGAAAAATAAATCGCTGAGAATTTGCCTTTCTACGATTTACTATGACTACACAAAACTGCTAGGTCATTATACACACTTTTCCTTAAAACTCCAGTGATCACAGCTTCATCTATGAAGGATAGGCGTGGAGTGTAGTGGATGGCGCAGTGGATTGAGCAACGGGCTCTCAATCGAGAGAACCCGGGTTCGAATCTTGTGCTGCCGTGTCGAACCTTGGGCAAGTTCGTTCACTCTACGTTGCTCCCGCTCACTCAGCTGTATGGATTACTACCTGGCTATAGACAGTGGTGGACATTTGTGTACGAATAGTCTTTGCGCATTAATCGCAGCGTGGCTGAATGCTTCCCGGAGAAGCTGAGATGGTGTTCGATTGAACAGGCCTGCCAGGGAGTATAGTATAAAGCGCGTTGAAGTTGGACAGCCCTAACAACTAGATACTGCGCTCTATAAGAACATACCTTTACTGTTTAGGCCTATATTTTCAAAATGTTAAACGTTATCCGGTTGGGTGGAAAGAAAACTTATATTTAGGGTAGAGACAAACGGCCAAAGGTGGGAGACATTTGCAATAGTTCGTGATGCGGGGAGAAGTAATGGTTAAGAGGGCATCGTGAGAACGGATTAAGTCTGCAGGATTGTTGTCGTCAGGCCTGCGTGAGAGATGATGCAGAGTGCACCATACGTCTGTAGCTAGCCGGAATGTGTCTAGCCATGATATGAGCGCGCGGCGTCTGTCTTATCGCAGTCGAAAGCAATGTGAACTCCACCCGTGTTGTCATGTTGGGATAACGATCACAGATAATATCTACAAATAATATATTATTTAAATCTAAAGATAACCGAGCTAGCGATAAGTGTGTGTGTATAATGTTTGCAAATTAAAATTAAGGTTTTCCTCTTAGTCGGCTCATACTCAGATATTTTTCTAACAAGTTGTACGGACGCCATTTAATTGAATAACTGGAACTGATTTAGAATATCGATTCCATGCGCATACGTTTTCTTTAGTTTTTTTTAAAACAGCATATATTCGATTTACGTTCGGTATAAATGTGTCGGATCATTATACTGGTGCTTCCTAATTTCGCCGTTCATAATGGGAATACATCGTTTAAAGAACCTGGACAAACTCTTCCATAAGATATTCGTATTAAACCTCTACCGTTCTATGTAATTAAATTTCTACAATTTGAAAAATTGCTTTGAGTTAAGTATTTACTTTTTAATCGAGAAACCGCGTTGCCGCGAAAACACGCTGACGACATTATTCGCGTTATGTACGACACAACGATGACAATAATATAGACCTGATAAGTAGGTAAAGTTGGTTTATATTTGTGTAAATACTCATCTAATTGTTCCATTAATAACATATATTTTACAGAACTGACTTGTCAGTTTATTTGAACAAACGTCGTTGTTTAGACTTACTTATATTTAAACACAAGGAGGTATTGCTTCTAGCGTGAGATCACGGTTTTTCCAAGCGAAACAATAATACAACTGCTATCGTGCAACACAATTGAACGAATAACTATGGTCTCTGCTGCAGCGTCATCCGAAGGATTTGCATTTTGCTAGTAAGATATAATTCATAGTTTGTTGTTTTAGAGTTTAAAATATTCAGGCCTGTAGCGTGATTGATACTCTTTGGGGTGCGTTTTTAACATTTGACCGCAGGCTCTCAAAAGCACCCCTCGAGGCTCCCAACCGTACTCATTGAGCCTGCGCTCGCCATTGATACTCCAAAAAACTTCAACTGTACCGCCTTGAGACTTCCAACTGCACCACGTGTGTGCGTGTGTGCGTGTGTGCGTGTGTGCGTGTGTGCGTGTGTGCGTGTGTGCGTGTGTGCGTGTGTGTACGTGGGTGTACGTGTGTGTGTACGTGTGTACGTACGTGTGTGTGTCCGTGTGTGTACGTGTGTGTGTACGCGTGTGTACGTGTGTGTGCGTGTGTGTGTGTGTGCGTGTGTGCGTGTGTGCGTGTGCGCGTGTGTGCATATATATATGTATGTATATATATATATAATGCGTTTGATTACGCACACACGCACACACGCACACACGCACACACGCACACACGCACACACACGTACATACACACGTACATACACGTACACACACACACGCACACACGCACACACGGACACACACGGACACACACGGAAACACACGGAAACACACGGACACACACACGTACACACGTACACACCCACACCCACACGCACACACACGGTTTTTCCAAGCGAAACAATAATACAACTGCTATCGTGCAACACAATTGACCGAATAACTATGGTCTCTGCTGCAGCGTCATCCGAAGGATTTGCATTTTGCTAGTAAGATATAATTCATAGTTTGTTGTTTTAGAGTTTAAAATATTTAGGCCCGTAGCGTGATTGATACTCTTTGGGGTGCGTTTTTAACATTTGAACGCAGGCTCTCAAAAGCACCCCTCGAGGCTCCCAACCGTACTCATTGAGCCTGCGCTCGCCATTGATACTCCAAAAAACTTCAACTGTACCGCCTTGAGACTTCCAACTGCACCACGTGTGTGCGTGTGTGCGTGTGTGCGTGTGTGCGTGTGTGCGTGTGTGCGTGTGTGCGTGTGTGCGTGTGTGCGTGTGTGCGTGTGTGCGTGTGTGCGTGTGTGCGTGTGTGTACGTGGGTGTACGTGTGTGTGTACGTGTGTACGTACGTGTGTGTGTCCGTGTGTGTACGCGTGTGTACGTGTGTGTGCGTGTGTGTACGTGTGTGCGTGTGTGCATATATATATATATATATGTATATATATATATATAATGCGTTTGATTACGGACACACGTACACACGCACACACGCACACACACGTACATACACTCTACCGATACATACGTACATCTACGCACGTACACACACACGCACACACGCACACATTGCGTGCGTGGATGGGTGTCTCTCTCTCTCTCTCTCTCACACACACACACACACACACACACACACTCACACCCATCCACGCACGCAAACACACACGCCTTGAGACTTCCAACTGCACTACGTGTGTGCGTGTGTGCGTGTGTGCGTGTGCGCGTGTGCGCGTGTGCGTGTGTGCGTGTGTGCGTGTGTGCGTGTGTGCATGTGTGCGTGTGTGTGCGTGTGGGTGTGTACGTGTGTACGTGTGTGTGTCCGTGTGTTTCCGTGTGTGTCCGTGTGTGTCCGTGTGTGTCCGTGTGTGTCCGTGTGTGTCCGTGTGTGTGTACGTGTGTGTACGTGTGTACGTACGTGTGTGTGCGTGTGTGCGTGTGTGCGTAATCAAACGCATTATATATATATATATATATATATATATATATACATATATATATATATATATCACATGTTTCTATCTCGTTCTCTCGCTCCACGCTCGCAAACTCACACACACACACACACACACACACACACACACACACACACACACACACACACACACACACACACACACACACACACACACACACACACACACACACACACACACACACACAGACACACATACGCACACAGGTTCATGGAGGCCATGTTCCCCTTGTCTACACAAACACGCACTGATTAGTTCAATAATGCATATCGAAGAAAGCCGCCTGGTCTCTGCAAGCATGTATTCGGCTTGTATTTTATGCAAAACTCGATATCCTGTAGCGAATCATCAATCAATCAATCTTGATCGAGAAGACGTTGTGTATTTCTGTGACGCAGAACCCGTTTATTCAGGCTTTTCGCTAGACCAGAGAGACCGACAGCAAAATGCAGCTTCTTGGTACGACGTAACTCAAGCGCACCACATGGCCATCTTTCATCATCTCTTAGAAAGTATAACAATTAACTGTTCCAAGAAATAATGTGCGTGTATTTAACAAGGTTTAACAAGATTTAACAAGATTGCCATCCAGAGAATTAACTCTAGATGGCAGGTGGACAAGGAAGCCCTTTGGCTTATCGAGAGTCCAACCCTTTTATCTACATATATCCAGCCCTTCTGAGATATGTGTCGATTTTATTTTTAAACATATTCACACTACTAGCACCCACACAATCATCAGATAATCTGTTCCATTCATTCACAGTCCTTTGTGAAAATGAGAACTTTCTTACGTCTAATCTACACTGCTCCTTTACTTCATGTCCTCTAGTCTTTCTATCTTTCTTAACTGAAAAAAACATATTTCTATCAATATTTTCATAACCTTTCAATATTTTAAACACTTCTATCTGATCTCCTCTCAATCTCCTGGTCTCTAGTGTTGTTAAGCCACGTTCTTTTAGGCGTTTTTCATAACTAAGATCCCTCAGTTTTTGTATCATTTTAGTCGCTCTCCTCTGTACTCTTTCTAGCATATCTATGTCCTTCTTGTGGTATGGCCTCCACGCTTGTATACAATATTCTAAATGAGGCCTAACTATTGTTTTGTACAGCGGTATTATTAGTTCTTTTTCTTTATAATTTTTTATGCTATATTTCGCCTAATCAATCCAAGGATTTGATTTCCCTTTGAAGCTGCAATTCCACACTGCTCTGAAATCTTCATGTCAGCACTAATTGTCAGCCCTAAGTCTTTTTCTTTTACAGTAGTACTTAGTACAGTTCCCCCCATTGTATATTCTACATATTCGTTCCCATGTCCTGTGTGAAGGCATTTACATTTCCCAAAACTTAACAACATTTGCAACTTTTCAGACCATTTGATCAACCTGTCAAGATCGTCTTGTAAATGCTGTCTATCCCCATCACTTTTAATCCTTCTAAACACTTTTGTATCATTTGCAAATTTCAACACCTTGCTAGCTATATCATCGTCCAAATCGTTTATATATATTCAGAATAATATAGGTCCCAGTACTGATCCCTGTGGAACCCCACTCAAAACTGATTTCCAGTTTGAAGCCTCCCCATCAACAACTACCCGTTGTCTTCTGTCAATCAGCCATTTTTCTATCCAGTAAATTATACCATTTCCTATGCCATGGGCTTTTAGCTTAAGCAGTAATCTCTGATGTGGCACTTTGTCGACAGCTTTTTGAAAAAAATCTAAGTAGATGATATCTACTGGTGATCCATCATCTACCCACTTAGTGATATCTTCCAAAAAACATAACATATTTGTTAAGCATGACCTCACTTTTAGAAACCCATGTTGAGATGGGTTTATCAAGTTATGTTTAACAAGAAAATCCACCATGTGATCTTTAATTAGTCTTTCTAATAATTTACAAATCACCGATGTTAAACTAACTGGTCTATAATTATTTGACTTGTTTCTCGAACCTTTTTTTAAATAACGGTATAATGTTTGCTTCTTTCCATTCTAAAGGAACCACTCCCTCTTCTAATGACAAGTTGAAAACTGTTGCAAGCGGTATGCTAATTTGTTCTACAATTTCCACTAGTAGTTTGGGTGGAATACCATCCACTCCAGGTGATTTATTTTCCTTCATAGCCCTAATTTTCTTAGCTACCATTTCTGGGGTTACAATTAACTGTCTTAAAAAGTCTTATTCTGCCCCCTTGAACGTAGCCTCTGGTACTGGCAGTGAACTAGTGTCTTCTCTGGTAAACACTGAACTAAAATACTCATTTAGGTCTTCTGCCATTAAGAATCCTTCTGATATTATATTTCCAGCACTATCTTCTAGAGGACCGACCTTATCCTGAACTTTCTGTTTGCTTCGAACATACGCAAAAAAACTCTTGCTGTCATGTTTTATATTACAAGCTAATTTATGTTCATAGCTTCTCTTTGAATTTCTAATTTCAGCTGTAGCTTGGTTTAGTGCTTCTTTATAAATGTTGTAGTCTTCGTCATTTCCAGTACGTCTATATGACTTCCACATCATTTGTTTATACTTAATTTTTCTAATGGCTTCTTTCGATAAGTATTTCTTTCTGGTCCGTTTCCCTTGTTTTTTGAAGGGAACAAATTTATCTACGATGCATTCTATTTCATTCTTTAAGATATTCCAGCATTCTGTTGCTGTCTTATTCTTCAGTGTATTATTCCAGTCTATCTTTGCTAAATATTTCCTCATTTCCTTATATCTTCCTTTGTGGAAATTTCTCCTGAACTGCTTTTTATTATTTCTTTCTGATTTTACTTTGATAGTAAAATGTATCTGGTTGTGATCACTACTTTCCAGAGGCTCACATAATTTAACATTGTCAACTAATTCATTCTGTGAGGACAAAACTAAGTCTAACACATTCTCTCCCCTGGTTGGTTCTAGCACATGTTGAGAAAGGAAACTATCTTGTACTAAAACTAAAAACTTGTGGTCCTCACTACCCATACTCTGTAGAGATTTCCATTTTATATGCCCATGGTTAAAATCCCCCATAATAACACAGTCCCGTTTGCTCACTTCCCTTATAACGTTTTGTATTTTTTCATTCTCTTCTATGCTTATGTTTGGACTTCGATAAACTAATCCAACCGTTAACGTTGAGTTTCCTGTAACTATGTTACACCAAACAGCTTCTTCGCAATCTGCTTCTCTGTCTAATTTTATTTCATATGCCTGGATAGATTCTTTAATATATAAAATAGCTCCACCTCCCCTTCTTCCTATTCTATCTTTCCTAAACATTACATATCCTGTCAGTCCCAATTCGGCATCTGATATATCGGTGGTTGCCCATGATTCGGTTATACCTATTATGTGAGGGTCAATATCTTCTACCATAATGTTTAGTTCATTTCTTTTGTTTACTATACTCCTTGCATTTAAACAAACACATTTATACCCAGCTTCAGAACAGTTTTCCAGACTGTTCTTTGCTGAATTATTTTTGCTGCCTTTATCTATGCCTCCAGTTTCAGGCTTCTCTGCGAGTCCCCCCTGCGAATTTAGTTTAAATAGATGCAACCTGTCCCACTGTCAACAGATCGCAGCAGATTCTCTGAGAATACTGCTGCCCCCTTTCCACTTAGATGGAGGCCATCTCTCATGTACATATCTTCTCTCCCAACAAAGTGCCCCCATAAATCTATGAATCCCACGCCCTCTTCCTCACACATCTGCTCAACTAGTGCGTTGATCGCCATCCTCTTACAGTTTCTGTATCTTGCCCCCCTTCCTCCCATTACTGGCAAAATTCCTGAGAGAATAACCTGTTCCACTCTTGTCTTCTTTAGCTTCCTCACTAGATGTCTGTACTTCTGAACTATCCCAGTTGTTCCCTCCTTGTCTGCATTGTTTGTCCCAATGTGTACTAGTATAGACCCTCCCTTGCCATGCCCCAATACCTTCTCTACCCTTTCGGTCACATGCTCTATCCTAGCCCCCGGTAGACATACAACAACGTCCTTCCCCTCGCATATAGTCTTGTCTGTTTTTCTCAGAATTGAATCGCCCATAAACACTCTCTCTTTTCTCCTTGCCCCCTCAATCACTGCCTCGGAGTAGCTCCTCCGGTTTGCATATGTCTGGTTGTTGTCTTTTCCTCTTGTCGTCTTCTCTCCTGTCACATTCTCTTCCATTCCCTTCTTTCCTGTCGTGTTTTCTCTTGTCCCCTTTCCTCCTGTCATCTTCTCTTCTAGCACATTTACTCTCACTTCCTTTCGTCCCTTCTTCTTTCCTCCCATCACATTTTCTTCTCTCCTCTCCCGTCCCTTTCCCCGGCTACCTCCTTCACTACGGTCACTTTCTCCCCTGTCACCTTCACGCCTGTCATGTTTTCTGTTTTTTGCTGAACACTCTGTCTTCTTCCATCAGTCTTCTGTCTCACAGTCTTACCAACTGCCTCTGTGGTATCTACCTCTTCACCACCTGTATCGCTGTCGTGTCTCTCCTCGTTCTCTACAGTCTGACTACCTGCTGATCTATCCCCACTGGCCCGTTTTCTTTTCCTCTGCCGAACACTTTTCCTCCGTCCCTCTGTTTTCTCAATGTCTTGTTCCTTCACACCGGTCACCTTCCTTCCTCTCAGTCTCCTTTCTTCAGTCTCCGTGTCACAACTCTGCTCCTTCTGTGTTGTAGAATTCTCAACTCTCTCCGCGTCATCCCTCTCTGCTCCATCTATTTCTATGTTGAGTCTCGCCTCCATCTCCTTCACTATATCCGTCAACTTACACACCTCCTTCATCAGACATTCCACCCTCAAACATCCCATACACCGAAATGTGAATCCGTCATCTTTGGTCTCTGCCCATGATTTAGGACAGCCAGACAACGCAAAATCCACCCAGCTCTGGCAGTCGTTGCAAAGTAGGTGTCGTTTTGCCCTGAGTTGCCGCTTGCAAGGTGCCATATCAGAATTTATTTATGTTCAAAGTAGTTTTATGTAGTCTTTGAAAAGACTTTTCTGTGTACAATTTACACCAGATTGTTTAGGTTATAGTTAGTTATATTTGTTAACACACAGTGACACACCGTGCCTTACCTAGTTACGATGTCGATGACAATGTATTCAAGTTAGGCTTAGATACAAGGTAGTCTTTACAAAGACTGTTTCCTGTGTATTATTATACACTTTTTGTGTGAGAGTTCGTCCGTGTGCATATGTGCATCGCCGGTGTGTTTGTACGGACATTTTATTGTTTTGATTGCTATCTTATGTAATCGCAAAACACCAGCTAATATTAATAAATGAAAACAACATCAGTTAATAGGCCTCGGTGTAGTCACGCCTTGTGGACACAGGAATGCACCGGAAACCAGCGCGGACTTACGCCTAGTACACCGTCTGTTCCTGGACGGTGTTGACCCCGACTTTGTCAACACAACATCCGACGAGCCCTTTGTGCCGCCAATATACTACCATGCTTCGGTACCTGTGAATACATCAACGACACATGAAGGCGCTAACCAGGAAACGCGTTCTCGCCTTGCGTGACACACAGCAAAGGAGGCGACTGTTCCACGTCTTCACGGCACGGCGGAGTCTGAAGCCGATGACTGGTCGGTCGCGCCAGTAACAGGAAGTCGCGTGAAAGAGCAGCTGGTCCTAAATCAACCAACGACAACGTCGTATGCTCAAATCAACGAGGACACCTTTCGGAGATCCATCTTAACCAGCATTGGAAGTTGTGTCTACGTGAGTTTCATTATGACGAAATGGATGTTTTAACTTTCAACAGCCGCGATGCGAGGAGTGAGCGCAGATCTTAGACCTAACTGAAAATAAGATTTCATTCCAAAGTCGAGTCTACTCATATACGGTAGGTTTGAGATATCCAACGGTTAAATTATTCTGTAGTGGATTTTCGGTATAAGGAACAAGTCTGATATTCTTCAATGCCGTGGGTGCAAAGGCCTGATATGTGTGTGTGTGTGTGTGTGTGTGTGTGTGTGTGTGTGTGTGTGTGTGTGTGTGTGTGTGTGTGTGTGTGTGTGTGTGTGTGTGTGTGTGTGTGTGAGTGTGTATCAGGGTTTTGTTAAGTGTGCTGATAGCAAATTCAACACGAAAAGTCAATCAGTTTCATCCTAAACCTTATGACATTTTGAGTGATTTAAATTTTTGACGTAAATTTAATATAATGTAATCACACCAATTTTGCACATTTAATATGTTATATGACAATTCATTGAGTAAAAAACAAATATATTGATGGGGGATTTTATGGCATCCTTATGGGCCAACAACATATTAAAACATTAGTACAGATTAATACCAAATGCACTTTTTATTAAGCTAACTGTATACATTACTTGAAATAATTCACTTTATGTGCAAGAAGTTCACATATCTAATTGAATAAATGAAGTTGTGGTACAGTTTTAAAGTTGCATTGCACCATACGCCCATAGTTGTTTTATTGCATAATATACAATACAAATTTGTAGTGTAAATTCTAAGAAATATAAATATATTTCTGTGTGCATATATTTCAACATAAAAACGTGTCAATGTTGAAAAATATGTTATATATGCCGCAAATGCTATGACTTGCTGGTGTTCATAATACTTCACAGGTACACTTGATGTGCATTAAGGTTTATTATTTCTTTTGTCTTGTAATATGAGCGTCTAGTGTACCAAGGCAAGTAGTTTCCAATGGTCATAATATAACTTTGAACAGTTGTCAAAACAAGAGTCGAACAACCAGCAGTGCAATGTTAGCACTATTTAAAAAAAAATCATATTTCCGTTTTGTGCGCGTTGAAAACAACGGAAACTGTGGTGTGCATAAGCCAAACGTAAATGCTATGATATATATATGTATGATATTTTTAAAACATGGAGAGGTTGTATTCAAATTGATTATCAACACGAGGCTGTGATGTGCGCCCAAAACGGGCCCCTATGTTGTCCGCTGTGATAACAGGGGTTCGCTATCGTCATAACTATCGTATGCTGTTGATACAAAACACACACCTGCATTTGTAAGATTTTATGGTATTACATTATGTTACATACGATATTACATATTAACCAATTATACAATAATAATAATACATTTATTAAGCAAAACGATAATATTACTAATACATTTTATAAATATATAATGTCAAAATGAACTGTATGGATACATATTATATTATTATATTATCAAGTAGTGTAATATATAAGTATAGTGTCAAGTTGCATGTATTACCCAACCATGATAATAAACCCCGTTGCGGATGTCTCATCTATACTGGAAGGAGATCAATCAACAGAGTGAAACTCGGTTAACTGAGAAAAGAAATGCATCACCAAGCTCAGGCCATACAAACGTCAACTTCGATTGAGAACAAAACATAACAAAAATCCTACAACGCGGAAGGTGCCTCAAACCAACACGAGTGGAACTACATGGGAAAGAAGAGATCGTTCGCCACGCCATGACTGGCCAGGGTCCGAATATGCACAATGTGTTTGCGAAATGTGTGATGATGGCTAAATAATACAAATGGATGTGCAGGGTCCCGTTTTGGGCGCACCTTTTTAGCAAGTCAAAAATCGGGTGGTATTCTGAAACATCCCGTAGATACAGTCATTTTAACAGAAATACGCTAAATTTTAGCACACACGTAGTTAGATAAGTGGAGAAGATGGTTCCGTAGAGAACAATTTATTAGAATGAAAAATGTCAACTTGATGACAAATCTCGCTTAAGGGGCCCGTTTTCCACGCTGTTCCCCATATGCAGTTATTTTTCAGGTGAAAAGAATTTCGCAAAGTAATGAAGTAATGTTATATGAGGCCAGCTCTTCCTTGGTTAAAAGCCAAATGTCTATAATTATCCATTTTGTAGTGGAAATAATGAACAAAAGAGAATAATCTAAGCCATAATCATGAAATTAGCAAACATAAATATATTCGTGATGTTTCATTTTTTATATGTAAGTACAAATAGATATTCACAAATTCAGATAATTGTCAACAGTTGTATATTTCAAAGGGCATTTTATAACTAGGAAGCCTGGTAAAACGCTTACTAAATTACAAGCGTAAGTAATTTAGCAATCATGAGGAAGTGTTTTAACTAGTTTAAACTAGTTTTCGTTTTTTATTGGGATACACCCTGGTAATTAAACTAAGTGTGTAACGATATATTTGCACTATATCTCGCATAATTCATGATGCCGCTTCTTTTTAAACTGAAATATTGCTAGAATTGTGTAATATTAGTATATAAATATACATATAACGATATATATATATATATATATATTAAATATATAATATGTATATATATATATATAAATATATATATATATATATACATATTTATGTGATTATATTGCAATGAAGAAGAAGAAGAAGAAGAAGAATTTGTTTTATTTGACCCAGACATTTCAAATAATTCATATAATACATCCATGTCAAAAAAATAATAATACAAATATATAACCTTATAGTAAACATGGCATAATGTATGATAAATAACGAAAAGTAGGGTCAGGAGACTCCTTTAAGACTATGGTAGTCGCTATCGAGGAGCCACCATTTGTAATAAAACTTTAACTGAATCAATACATCACCTAATCAAATTCTTTCAGAATAAGAAAAAAAAACAATAATATGTATGCATGTGTGTAGTGTGAGCAAGCTTACATGCTTATTGAGTTTGTCGTTTAGGCACTGTTTTGTACTGTATCAACTTGACAGGTGGTTGTCGGTTCTTAATTTTGCATACATATATAGCAGTTTTGCCTGGTGCATGTTACTTGATAGTTTTATAAAAAATTAAGTTTAACATACTTGGCAAATCCTTGTGAACTGTGTGTACTAAGCTTTTCTTTGACAATATCAGGAATGTTATTTAGTAAAAGTGGTAAATTATGCCTAAGGCATTTCTTAGCAAATTCATGTTTAATTTTATAAGTGTATATTTTATTCTTGACTCTTATATCGTGATTATGGTTAGTGCAGGTTCAAGCATTTTTAGCAGTTTGGTAGAGAGACCATCACATCCACAGCTATTTTTATTGGGTAGATTAATTATTGTTCTCTTTATGGTATCTTCTTCAAAATATTTAAATGTAAAATTACATTTTACTATTTTATTTAGATAATATGAATGATCATGAATGCCTTTGTATTTAATATAATAAGCCAGATTACTACCTATATTGGTAAATAATGTATTTAATTTATTTGCAATTTCTAATTTGTGTGCCACAATAGAATCGGATTCTTTAAAATATTTTGGAAATGATTTATTAATTTTATGTTTAGACAGGATTTCATTTATAGTTTTCCAAGTGTTTTTTATATCAAATTTAAATTGATTAAAACATTTGTCAAAATATGATTGCTTTGCTTTGCGAAAACTTCTTTTCAAAATACTATTGTATGTTTTTAGATTAATCAATAATACGCCATATTCAGAAGATTCAGGGTTTGTGATTTTCAATTGTTTGTAAAGTTTGTCTCTGTATCGTATTGAGGTTAGCAAACCTTGAGTTATCCATGTAGATTTTTTATGTTTATATTTATTAAATTTCACTAATTTGCTAGTCATATATTTATTTTTAGCTTGATTTATTTCATTGATAATAATGTTATAATTATGGTTTGGATCAGCATTTGAACTTGTATCTAATTTTATATGTATTTCAGAAGAGATTATATCATTTCTGACTTTTAACATAGCCTCTTTATTTTGTACATTAAAGGAAATAAAAATAAGGCATTAGCTAAAATCCTTTTTCCATGTGTACACAAAGTTTACCATTGTATGTAACATTAGACAACATTAAACAAATACAGAAAAATACATTTGTAGCATAAATTCGATTTTAAACCCGTCTGTGAAGCGATTCCCGCGGAAAATGAAATTTTAATGAGCTAGGCGATCACGTGGTATCGTGACGTCACTTATGACACACACTCGCATCAGGCCGACCCTTTCCATGCATTCAGAGCATGTTTACAAGGATAGCTTTTGGGTCGAAACGAGCGTCAGAATGAGTTCTTGTGCAATATTCCGACGTAATACAAACACTAGTCATCATAGAGGAACAAGCAGTTATCTTACGGTTCCACATGAATCGAATTGTATTCAAAACAACGAATGCGAATGGGCCTACAAGTCGACTAGGTTTCCCTGACGTGGTCATTATATATAACGATGTTTCTAAATTTAATTTATCCAGACAGATCACAATCTGTTTTCACATATATACTTACAATATATTACCGTACAATATATTTACAATGAATAAATTATATATCCATTACATTATATTTGTTTGGATAAATAAAATTTAGAAACATCGTTATATAATGACGATATTTTCATTTTTGTGGCGAATAAATAATTACTACAAAAATAAAAATTATTTACAAACAGTGCATTATAGTATGAAATGATTTGGTTTATATTATTTCGTGAAAACATAAACAAAAAAGTGTAAAGAAAATCAATGGTTTGCATGCTGTCAGGATTGAACCGGCGTCGCCCGATTATAAAATAAATGACATGAAACCAACGTGCCTACCCACTGAGCCAGCGGCACCAGAGGAAACTCTGACTGATTTAAGTTGTTATGATAAATTGTACAACTCCTTAATATATCGATATTCTAGTGATAGTATGAAATTATACATGTTACTTTATGTAGCTGGATACAATATATGTTTGCTATGTATGTTTATTGGTGTACATTATCTCCCGTTGGTTGCATTCGATATAATTATTCTGAAAACGAGCCCAAGCTCGGCGTCGGCGAAACCTAGTCGACTTGTAGGCCCATTCGCATTCGTTGTTTTGAATAAAATTCGATTCATGTGGAACCGTAAGATAACTGCTTGTTCCTCTATGATGACTAGTGTTTGTATTACGTCGGAATATCGGAATATTGCACAATAACTCATTCTGACGGTCGTTTCGACCCAAAGCTATACTTGTAAACATGCTCTGAATGCATGGAAAGGGTCGGCCTGATGCGAGTTTGAGTCATAAGTGACGTCACATCTCGGCATCCCGAAAAGCGCGCCAAAAATATACATATTCGAAAATGTCCGGATGCACAGCATAAAATGTGGAATTTCTAATTCATTGAATTTTTTTTATTTTTTTGGCTTGGTGGACATGGAAATAGATAGCAGGATGTAATATAACATGAATTCGAGCAATAGATGTTTTTATTCCCTTTAACTCGTATAAATTTTGTAGTATGTTTCTCTTTTAGAGCAGTGTTCATAAGCATAAAATATGGTTGATGATCAGAAATTTTTTAAATTAATATTCCTGCTGTACTTTGCAAAATATGCTTTGTTAAATAAATAAAAAAATTATCAATAAGTGTACCAGTACATGTTGTGAACCTTGTAGGAAGAGTAATTTGGGGGAAGAGACTATATGAAGTTAACATGTCAAAGAATGTGCTACAGTGTTGTTGCTCGTTTATTTTTAGCATATTTGTATTGTAGTCCCCTGCAAGAATAAGGTTGTTGTTTTGATGATGTTGCACAGATGACAGGACCATTGTAAATTCATTTATAAATTCGTTATAGTTTTCAGTTAAATGCCTTGGTGGTCGGTATATATTTAGTGACTGTCTGCGATAAGCCTCCTCCATTTACTTGTATTATTTGTCCCTCTCATTGTTCATACATATTTAATTTCATCTTTACTTCATAATCAAAGTGTTTATCTATATATATTAATAATCCCCCATTGGTGCTGCAACGTTTTCCTTGGGATATACAGTCATATCCATTTAATTGAATTAGTGATAAGTCATCATTATCAGATAACCAGCTCTCTTGGAGACATATTATGCTAAATTTAAAATTTTTGGAAGACAAGTCATTTACAAATGCCTCGAGCTCACTAAACTTTGCATTAATGGACTGTATATTTGAGCTTAGGATACTGAAATGTTTATTATTGTTTTGAACTAACAAATTAAATTTTTCAAAATCATAATATGACGATCAGCGTATTGTTGGCAATTCATTATTTTCATCAACAGTATTACTGATGTTTAGAATAATATTTAGACAATTATTTGTAATACCACCTGTAAATTGGAGAACAGTTTCGTCAGTTATCATTTCAGTGTATTTTAAATTTTAATGAGATCAGCATATTTTCAATGTGCAGTAATGTTTCAATAAGAGTGTGTGCCTTTAGTGTTTGAGTTACTAGATTTTGTTTAATAATATTTGTATTTTGTTCATGTAAAGCTAAAGCAGTGCATGATAAATAGCTACTTAAAGTGTCAGAGATAGAAAAAAATAGATTATGTTTAGAAAAAAATTCAAGAAAAAAAGGCGATGAAATAGAAAAAAGTCAGGACCATTTGACAAGATGGCCCGAGAAAAAAAAACTTAAGAATAAAACTGTATTTCTAGTGGTAGGAGCTAATGCATTCTACTACATTCTAACCAACAGATTTCCAACATATATAAATGCAAAAAATGCATAAAGGTTATTATATTATAACAAATAAAAAAGTCATATGTGGAAAATAAATAAACATTAAACAGAAAACGAATCACAAGTCACGACACAAGTGAGTGACAAATTGCAATAAGAGATTAAAAAAATGATTTAGAGAATACTGCAAATAGGAAAACAAGATATTGAAAGTAAACTTACGTTAATACAAAAGCAAGGTACCCTTTAACTAACTTGTTTTACATACATATAGTTCCTATAGCTGACATTGCAAATGCAGTCTAATGCATTTCCAATATATATAAATGCATAGGTTATTATATTATAACAAATAAAAAGTCGTGTGGAAAATAAAGAAGCATTAAACAGAAAACGGATCACAAGTCACGACACAAGTGAGTAACAAACTGCACTAAGATATATTCAAAAAAGTTGATATAGGGAACACTGCAAATAGCAAAACAAGATATTAAAGAAAAAAAGAAAAAAAGAAAAAAAGAAAAAACCTACGTTAATAGAAAAACAGGTACCTTTTAACCAATTTATTTACATACGTACAGTTCATATAGCAGACATTGCCAATCGCAGAACTAGATTTCATGTCAGTCGGAAATGTCACGTGAGCAACAACTAATTGTTCACATCATTATCACCGACATTTGGTGCTATGCCTTGCTTGTCATTGGTACTTGTCCAGCTCATTCGAGGTGTATATCCTGTGAATTTTCCGGGAAGCGAGTCACATTGACGTTGTTCTTCACTGACGCAGGCATTTCCCCGCCGAGCGACACTCACGACCGAGTGATGGCGGAGTGGCATAAGACGGTGTACCACTTCCTTGCGCCGTCCGGACACCCGACGGACCGTCACCAGGATATGAGTGCCAGACTCAT
Source organism: Paraescarpia echinospica (assembly GCA_020002185.1). NCBI lineage: Eukaryota > Metazoa > Annelida > Polychaeta > Sabellida > Siboglinidae > Paraescarpia > Paraescarpia echinospica. Next base: position 17,861,861 of record CM034538.1, on the reverse strand, counting down.
CTGGCAGGGCTTCAAGGAGACGACGAGTGTTCACGGGATACCGCACGTCGACCGCGCTCCAGGTACGACACGTGATAGAAGTGGCAAAATTCTGACTTACATTTTAGAGTCCTGCAAAGGACGACGGATGTTCGACCCAATCAGGTCATTTTAAATTTGTGAATGTGTTTCTAATAACTTCCTAATTTAACATCTGCAGTTCACATGTCCACTTAAGGGGTTTGTTGTTAGTTGCTTCCGTAAGTGGTGGTGCTCGAACTGTGTTGCAAAATTCAATTTGGGTAATGCGTCTTTTATCGCATTTTTTTCATAATGATCTCCTGAATGTGAAATTCATGTAGGCCTATATGTCGTTCAAGAAGAGACTTAACAATGGCGATGTAAACCGACAGTCCTGGCGAGCCGTAACTAATTTCTCATGGCAATGATTACAACAACAGTAATAGTGGTATTTATTTTTTTGCTACGTCAATCTCAAAGCGGCCGATCGTCTACAGTATAAACTTAGAAAATAAAGGAAGTTATGGTAGATAGATAGATAGTTTGAAATCGACATTTATTTATCTAAATTAAAAGCAAATTATTCCACCCGAGTTATGCGTGATATACCTAATCTCAACCTCTATTGCATTAATTGCTTTTCTATGTTTTGGAGAAATATTGGCAATGCCAACGTCAAGTAGTTAATATGACTGAACCCTGTTCTTGATCTAGTTTTAAACTGTGACAATATATTCGCTTGAACACATGTAGATGCACATACTTCTAAATGCAGATTTAAGCGTTGTCAACATCACTTCATGAACAGTTCCCAAACGCTGCGATATCATTTGATATCATTGCTGACTAAACTCTTTGCTTCTTGCTCCCGTGTGCAGGCGTTGCGAAGAAGGTCTTCTGGTGCTTGCTGTCGCTGGCAACCTTCGGTGCCTTGCTCTACAACATCACCAGCATCACACGCTCCTTCTTCAGGTTCGTCGTCACGGTCTACTCTCTCTTACACGGATCAGTGACAAAATCCTCTGAAGTTATATACTGGAGTGCGTATATACTGTGTGCGTGTGTGTGTGTGTGTGTGTGTGTGTGTGTGTGTGTGTGTGTGTGTGTGTGTGTGTGTGTGTGTGTGCGTGTGTGCGTGTATCTATATGTGTGCGTGTGCGTGTGCGTGTGCGTGTGCGTATACTTGTGTGTATGTGCATGTGTGTGCGTGTGTGTAGGTGTGTGTGCCTATGTGTGTGTGTGGGTGTGTGTGTGTGCGTGTGCGTGTTCGTGTGTGTGTGCGTGTGCATGTACGTGTACGTGTGTGTGGCGCGCGCGTGTACATGTGCGTGCGTGCGCGTGCGTGCGTGGTGCGTGCTTAGTTTTCCTCCTAGAGTATCTGCATAAATTCTCTGAGATTAATCTACGACTGCTCGAAAGAAACGTAACGCCTTCGTTTTGTTTTCTCGAAATTCGCTCATAGTTAAGGATGAGCTCATAGCATATCCAAGACGTTACTTATAAAGGCTAAATAAATACATATATACTTATGTTCATAGTTACTATCATTATAAAAGAAATGCATAGCAAAATGTAGCAATAAGCTAATAGCAAAATTATTAGAACATAATAACTAATTAGAGAAGAGTGTCAACCCACACCCACGTTGTCGGTATGTGTGCTTCAGGTTCGGCGTGAACGTGCGCGTGGAGCTGCTCCACGCCAACGAAATGATGTTTCCGGCCGTGACGGTCTGCAACATGAGTCCGGTCCGCAAGTCGGCCATCTCGCGGATGACGCAACAGAAGCAAGCTGCCGTAGAACTGGCGAAAACGAGAAAGAAAAAGCGAAAGCGAAAGAAGCGAGCGAGTAAGTTCTTTAATATGTTGTTGGTAAGAGAATGGTAAGCAAATAGTGAGAATGGGTATTATGTTTTCTCATTTAAGAAAAATGAATTATACGACAAAAGTAACCTTAGTGAAGGATGAATTAATAATATTAATGGAACTGATTATTTACAGAATGTGTAAATGCTAGTAGCGTGAACTGTTTAAACACAACATCCACAAATACTTCAGAAAGACAGGTTTTATTTAGACAAATAATATGTTGGACTCTCTATATGCGAAAGGCACATTGATGTTTTCTACGTGTAGTGCCGTTGTGCAGTGGCTAGAGCTTTGGACTCTCAATCGAGAGAACCCGGGTTCGAATCCTATGCGGCGGTGTCGAACCTTGGGCACGTTCTTTCACTATACGTTGCTCCAGTTCACTCAGCTGTATGAATGAGTACATGGCTATAGACAGCGGTGGATATTTGTGTACGAACAGTCTTCGCTCATTACGAGAAGTTCAAGAGTGAACAGGTCTGCTAGGGAGTAAAGTGTGCAGTCCTGAGGACTGGATACTGCGCTATATAAGAACTTACCTTTTACCTTTACTTCTGGCGTTTTTGCTCTGGATATCAATTGTGCTAAATCTAGTTACATATCTTTTCAAACAGATGCTGTCTCTTCCCTGTTTTTGTTCAAAGAATTTTTTAATACTAAAGCAAGAGGGTGTTGGCCTATTGTCCGCCAAATGGCGCTTAATAAGTCTACAACAGTGTTCGTATTTCGATCGCTGCGCCTGCAAAATGTTCCAGTTGTACAGCAAATCGTTCATAGCGTAAACATTACTGTGGCAGGCGGGACTACCTACAATTGTTATTTGATGTTCGGCGCGTTGTTACCAGCACAATTAAGACCGGATTAAGTGAACTTCCTTCTAATGATTATCACACTTGACGCGAGAAGATGATTTCGCATAATTGAACATACAGCGTCGCTTTAAATATTGGTGTGGATGTTAACCTGACTCGTGCCTGACTATTTCAGCAGCTTACCCGTCTTCGGTGACATGTGAAGACAGTCTGTGGACGCCATACCTGACGTACTGCTACACCATGATACCACCGAATGTAGTCGACAACTACGTGCAAACAGTGTCCACGGCCGACGTGGCCGGCTTCGGCAAACTCCTCACCATAACGACGGCGGTGCAGCAGGCGTTCGTCACGACACTAACAGGGTGAGTCGTTGCTTTTGGGGTTTTATTAGGGTTCGATATTCGACCAGCAACAGCAGGCTCCTAAAAAACCCTCCAACTGTACCCCCGAAAACCTCAACTACACCCCACTTGACGTCCTGAAACATGGACCACACCTGTACCTTAAATGATCTATTCAAGCGGAACTCCTCCCTCGAGCAGACTATTCTGTTACCTCAGTGTGTGTGTGTGTGTGTGTGTGTGTGTGTGTGTGTGTGTGTGTTTGTGTGTGTTTGTGTATGTGTGTGTGCGTGCGTGTGTGCGTGTGTGTGTGTGTGACTGTGTGTATATGAGGATGGGTTCGCACTTATCGTGCCCAGCCTACGGGCCTGCAAGGTGAGTATTGTAACACGGATGAACACGGCAGTGTGAGTACAGCTATACGGATATGAACATAGCAATGTGAGTTTTGCTACACGGATAAACACAACAATATGTGTATTGTATTTATTGTATTGTATTGATTCATATTCCAGCAGGTCCGGTGGACCCAGTAACAGGACTGATAACTGAAAAAATACATATAAGTAACAAAACGATAATAGAACAATAAAAACAATAACAACAATAGGGACATAAAAACAACACAGTATCAACATCAAATATACCAGACAAACAGCCGTTATACACAGAAATGTTTTTGAATTGAAGATTTAAAGATTTCAGCTCCTAAAAATATATTACAAGTTGGATCACTTAAATACACTGTGTTGAAAGTAGTCATCGTCATCACCATTGCGCAGCCATAGTGTCCCGTGGTCCAAATCTGCATGTCTTGTGCTATCCTCTGCCAGATGATGCCCTTCTAGTACTCGTCTAGTTCGTCTCTCCACCGTCTCGCCGGTTTCCTCTAGATCGTTTCCCTTCGTAAGGTATCCAGTTTGTGATACGAGATGACCATCGGTTATCTCGTAGTCTGCTGATGTGCCCTGCCCAGGTCCACTTCTGTCTTCTGATTAGTTCTATCACGACTATGACCTTTGCCTTCTCTCTTACCCAGTTGTTTGTTTTTCTCTCAAGATATGTGACGTTTAACATACTTCTTTCCATCTTTGTTTGTGCGGCTGCTAACTTGTTGTTTGCCTGTATTATGAGTGCCCACGTTTCCGCGCCGTATGTCATCACTGGAAAATACGCATGAGCTATATACTTGTCTCTTCAAGCAGGTTCCAAAATTACCCTTGAAGACGTCGCGGTGTTTGGCGAATGCTGTCCAGCCGGTGGTGATTCTTCTTTGAATCTACTTGTCTTGGTTTTTGTCAGTGATACTGTATCGCCATCCCAGATAGTCGGAGCTTTCAACGTTCTCTATCTGCGTGGTGTTGATTGGTGTATCACTTTCTAGAATCACGTTTGTTTTCGAAATGTTCATCTTCAGACCTTGTTTTTCACTTTCATCAGCTCCTGCAGCATGGTTTGTAGTTTGCTCTTTTTGTGTAGGTCGACTGTCACCGAGCTGTTGGTGTAGATGTCTTTCAGGAGTTCGATGCACACGTCTTCTCTCCCCTGTTTTTGAAAGGAGATCAGTATTGCTTCAGTTTGCACCCAGTCGAAAGCCTTCTCTTAGTCGAAGAATGCGATGGAGAGCGGGATATTATATTCTTGACACTTCTCTTTCAGTTTGTTTACGACGTGTATGTGTTCTGTCGTTGAGAACCTGCTTCTGAATCCTGCTTGCTCTCGTGGTTGGTTTTTGTCGAGTGTCTTCTCTAGCCTATTCGTTAGTATCTTTGTGAGTAATTTGTAGATGTTTAATAAGAGACCCATCTTTAGGTCTTTCTTAATTCCCTTCTTGAAGATTACCACCATCGTTGCGTTCTTCCATGCGGAGGGTATTCGTTGCTTCCACCTCCCATGGAGGTCTCTGGTACCTCTTTCGGGTCGGTGTGAATTATGGTACTGTGTTCACTGTCGTATAGCGCGGTGTAGAATTCCTCTATTCCATGATCATATCTTGGTATTTTATTTGTCTACCCTGCTTGTCTAGAAGGGTAATAAGTCTGTATCTGCCTAGTGGCCGTGTTCTTTTGGCTTTCTTCGTGCTCTTTGATGCCATATCGTTTCTCTTGTTTGTACTTCCTGGTGTCCTCCTTCGCTTTCTTTTTGATGGTCTTGCATATTTCTGCGTACTCTATTTGTTTTTTTACTGTCGCCGTTATCCACCATTTCTCGACGTTTCTTCATTAGTGCTCGAGTCGGTGACAATATTCTCGTCATTACATGCCTATTGATTGCATTGGCTACACTAACCATCTCTGGATGTTTTCGTTCATGGTGTCGATGTCGTCTAGTTCTTGTAGTGTCTCGAATCGAATTCGAAGGTCGAGTTGGAATTCAATCTTTTTGTTTCTATTTGTGTGGTATATACACGTGGTGGTCTCTTGTCTATCAACTTCTTCCTTTCAACCTTGACGTCCAATTTGATGTTGCTCATTACCATTCTGTGGTCATTTCCGATGCTGACTTGGTTGATGACATTTACGTCGGCGATCATGTCTGGCTTGTTTGTCAGGATGTAGTCAATTTCGTTCTTCGTTTCTCTATTTGGGCTTTTCCACGTCCATCTCCTCCGTGTTTTCTTCTGGAACATGGTATTCATGATTATGTACTTTCTTGATGTTGCCCATTCTACCAAGAAGTCATATGTCTATTCAAAACGGAATGTTTTCTAATGTTGATTCTGCTACTGGAAACTTTAAAAGGAGTGTAGTTTCGCAGAGATCGTGAAGTACAATGAAATTGGATAGCCGCTACCAGAGAAGACCAATCTAGTTGGGAATGCACACACGTGTATAAAAAGATGAGATCTGCAACTTGCCTACGATGTTGAAGGGAAGATAGTATAAAATGATGATAAAGTTCAGGATAACTGTCAGAGGAGTATTGTATTTTGGATTTGTAACATAGATATTTAACAAATTGTTTTGAACTCGTTCGATTTTGTCAATAAACGTACGTTGCCAGGGATTACAGATAGCACTGCAATACTCCAACTGACTGAGTAGAGATATACAAAAGGATCGGAAAGCCTGTATATCGGTAAATGCTGTGCAAACGCGCGTAATAAAACCACTCATATTAAAAGCTTTAAAGACACTACGATTAATATGATCTTTAAAAGTCAAACTTTCGGTCAATGTGACACCGAGATCTTTGACAGTGGTGACCTTGGGCAGAGACTGGCTTAAAATAGTGTAGGGTATGCTGGTAAATAGTGACATTATGCAGAATTTTTCAACGTTATGTTTAAGGTGCCATGTCTCACACCAAAGACATATACTGTCCAAACCCTTTTGCACCAACTTAAAATCGGTCACCGACGTAACTTCTTTAAACAATTTGGAACCAGCAGCATACAATGACATTTCACGTGAGTCAACATGATTAGTGAGATCATTAATATACAAGATAAACATAAGTGGTCCAATTTGTGAACCTTGTGATACACCAGACTGTTAAGTTCCTTGAACTATTGCGTTCATTAGTGCAGAGCGAAGAAGGCAGCCAGAATGAGCCTGGTCAACCCTCAACTTATGCCACGAACACCTTACACTTAGCCAAGCGGGCAGGTAACGTAAGGGCTCAATGAACACATCACGAAACGGCACGTTTGCAGGCGGCATAGACCTCATGGTAGAAGCCATGCCCATACTATAATCCGAGATCGTAATTGTACAATTGAATAGGGCCAGGCCCTGTATGCTATGAGCCTGTCTAAATTATGGTATACTAATGCATGCATAATTATAACGAAGGATGTTATCTATTTAGTGATACAGTCTGTATCTAACGTACTGAATACAAAGCATGTTCAATGTTTAATGTTCATGTGACCACGACGCAGCCTGGCGATTGATCACTAAACATTACATCCTCCTTTCATAGGGAAATGTTCAAGCATCGTACACAATGGTAGGCCTGTATGTCCGGCCGTACCTGGACTGCAAAGGTAGGCTGCTCTTATCGGGTGGTGCTACGCGCTAGTCCATCGCTGGTGGTTTGACGTCTCGATCCGGGGTTGTCTCGCTCGGTGTTTCCGTCGCAAGTGTCGCGGGTCGCGGGACGTCGGGTATGGCGGTGAGAGGCACATCGCTTCTGTGGTGTCTCGGCTTGTTGACCGCACCGTCCTTCGTCTGAACGTAGTGCGATCGTGGCATGTTCGCTTTCTCGGTGACGGCGGCTGGCTGGTAACCTCCCGCGTTTCTGTTCAGCAATACATCGTCTCCGACTGAGATACACGCTCGAGCTTTGGCGTTTCGGTCGTAGTACTTCTTTTGTTTCTCTTGCTTCTCCTTGAAGCGCTGGCGGGTGACGTCCGGATTTGCGATAGCAGATTGCAACGATCTGTGTGTCGCAAGCAGGATGGACCTCAATCGTCTGCTCAACAACAGCTGCGCAGGTGACTTTCCGCAGTCTGAAATGGGCGTCGTACAATACGCCAGCAGTGCGAGGTAAGGGTCTCGACTGCTTGCGGTTGTCTTTACGATGATTCCCTCTGCGGTCTATACAGTCTTCTTCGCTAACCCATTGGATTTCGGGTATCGGGGATTTCCGGTCACATGAACGAATCCCCATGCCTTTGCGAATTGCGCGAACTCTGCGCGGGAGAACTGAGGTCCGTTATTGGAGACGACCTTCTCCGGAATACCGTGTTTGGCGAAGATTCCTTTCATCTTCATGATGACGAATGATGCCTGTGTTGAATAGAGACCTCTCTACTTCGATGTAACGGCTATAGTAATCCTGCAGGGACAAATAGTTCTTCCCGTAGCACTCAAAAAGGTCCACGGCCACATTCTGAAATGGTCGCGCTGGGATAGGATGGTTCATCATGAACCTCATGTACCAGTCATCCCTTGGTAGTTTCATCTTTCAGGAAGATGCGGGACAAGGTGTCTGCCAACAGAATATGTTTCCCTGGCACGTAGATGATCGTCACGTTATACCTCTGGAGTCTCAGCAGCATTCTCTGTAGCCGTGGTGGCGCACAAGCTAGTGGCTTTTTCGTGATGGCCTCCAGAGATTTGTGGTCTGACTCGACTGTTACGTCACGCCCGTATGTTTACTGGTGAAATCGTTCGCACGCGAACACCACTGCGAGCAGTTCCTTTTCTATTTGCGTGTAATTCTGCTCCGCGCTGGTCATACACCTCGATGAATATGACACGGGTCGTCGCTCCTGTAGCAACGCAGCTCCAACACCTTTCTGTGAAGCGTCACACTGTAGGACGACGTCTTTCTGGGGATAACAGTAGGCGAGAACTGGACCTGGTTGCTTGCACAACAGCTGCTTCATGTCTACGTAGGCCTTCTCCCTCACTGCATCCCAGATGAACTCGTTCTCTTTCTTGGTCAGGTCTCTCAGTGGGGTGGTGATATCAGACAAGTTTGGCGCGAACTTCCCCAGGTACGTAGCCATTCCAAGCACGGTCTCCAGCTCGTCCTTTGTGGTCGGTGTCGGCATCTCGCATATGCCCAGAGTCTTCACAGGGTCTGGTCGCAGTCCGTCGGCGGATAGTATGTGTCCAAAGTAGCTGATTTGATTGGTCCGAAAGATGCACTTTTCCGGATTAAGTCTGACCCCTCGTTTTCGGGTCCTACGTAGCACTGCATAGAGCTTGGCGTCATGGTCTTCTCTGTTTTTGCCATACACCAAGATGTCGTCCACGATCGCGTCAACGCCAGCCAATCCTTCGTATGTCGGGTCGATCTCCTTCTGGAAAACGTCTTGTGCCGAGTTCACTCCAAACGGCAGTCGGGTGAACCGGTAACGTCCGAAGGGTGTGTTGAACGTGGTTAGCTTTACCTGCCAGTAGCCACTTGTTGCGTCTAGCACAGTAAACATATGTGCACCATGCAGCTTTCCTGCGACGTCCTCAACGGTCGGGCAAGAGTAGTGCTGTTGAGGTCCCGAGGATCTACGCAAATGCGTAACGATCCATTCTTCTTCTCTACGACCGTGATGGAGTTCACCCACTCGGTTGATTCATCAACCTTCACGATTACGCCAAGTGATTCTTCTTTGTCAATCTCGGCTTTCAAACGGTCCCAAGAGTGGGTGTATCACGGGGTGCGCTTTCGGTTTTGTCTACATCGTGTGAGTCCGCGGGAATTGTTCAAGTCCATGGAATAGCTCCGGGTACTTCTCAGCAATGTCTCTGGGGACGTTCTAGGGGAGATTTTCCATCTTCACTGTTGGTCTGGGTCATCTTCGGTACGCGGTCCTCAATTTGTACCAGTCCCATGGCTCTGCACAAGTCAAACTCGATAATGGGAGTCGCTTTCGTGTCTGTGACGAAGAATTTTAGGGAGTGCTTATTCCCCCTGAGTTTGCATTCAATCTTGCAAGTGCCTGTGGTGGGTACCTCGTGTCCACCATATCCTGTCAGTTTGATTCGGGTCGGCTTCAAACGTTTGGTGCGACTCTCGGCAAGCTTGTCAAATTCTGTGATAGGAAGCACGTTGATCTCGCCTCCAGTGTCCACCTTAAACTTCATTGGGATGTTGTCATGCCCAACGTGGAGGGTCGTGTACGGTTGTCCCCCAACCTTGAGGCATCCGATGGCAGCATCTTGGCTCGCTGCGTCGTAGTCGGAGTCGTCGATTGTATGCACTCGCCGCGGATGTCTCTTCTGTCGTCGTACAGCAGCACCTGGTTTTGCAGCTGTGCCGAAGTGGTTCATCTTTCCGCAATGGTTGCAGGTTCTTCCCTGTGCAGGGCAATTCTCCATGGCCACATGGTTCTTCCGCACTTGTTGCATGCATCGTCACCAACATTCCTCCTTCGAGCCCCGTCCGTCCTTCTAGCAGCCGTCGCTGTGTGGGACTGATGACTTATTGCAGCTGGCTTCTGGTTTCTGCCAATAGAATAGACGTCACGGCTTGATATGAACTTCATTTGCTCGATGTTTGTCTCGTGAGCCTTCGCGATCTTCAGAGCCTGTGAGAGGTCAAGGTCATCCGTTACGAGTCTCTCTTGCACCTTTTTGTTTGCAGAGTTCTGGACGTGTCACGCAGCATCTTGTCTTGGTCGTGGAACTTGCAGTCTGCGGCGATGAGGCGCAGCTGCTTCATCCAGTCGTCTACTGTCTCTTCAGGTTCCTGTCGTTTTTCATAAAACAGCTTTCTCTGGATGGTAGCGTTCTTTTCGGGCGCATGGTGTGCCTCGAAGACTTTGAATAACTCTGTTGTCTTCTTCTTATCGGCTTCTGATAGTTCGCAAATTAGGAACTTGTCCGCTTTCTGTGTCTCGGTCCACTTGTTTGCGTCCGGACCAACTAGCTCGAGCTCCATCAGCTCTCTCCACCGTGCCCAGTTTTCGCTTGTGTTACCAGCCAAGTCCATTGGTCGTACTTGTTTGGTAGTCATCTTGATGTCTTCTGGTTTGTTAGGATTCTTCTTCTTTCGACTGGATCGTCGTAACGCCTCTTCCTTTTGGAGAATTCACTGCTGCGTTTGCGGTAACTTAAGAGCTCAACAAACACGTCACGGAAACCTCATGGTAGAAGCCAAGCCCAGACTTTAATCCGAGATCGCAATTGTACAATTGAATAGGGCCAGGCTCTGTATGCTATGAGCTGTCTAAATTATGGTATACTAATGCATGCACAATTATAACGAAGGATATTATCTATTCAGTGATACAGTTTGTTTCTAACGTACTTAATACAAAACACATATAGGACATATATATGACATATACACAGAATATTGTTAATGTCCATGTTAAACTTAAATGTTGAATGTTCATGTGACCACGACGCCGCCTGGCGATCGATCACTAAACATTACACAGACAACACCGGCTTCCAGTCAGATGCTTTGTCTTCGAGGATCACGCGTTGCTTTCGGTTGACAAAGTAAGACTGCAACCACTCTATGCATTGCCCGGAATAACCATATGATCTAAGCTTGTGAATTAACAATGGGTGGCACACTGAATCAAAGGCTTTACTGAAGTCCAAATAAACAGAATCAACCTTTTTCTTGTTGTCAATAGATTCAAAAATGGCTTTCAAGTAACACGTTAGATTAGATACTGTACTTATACGCCTCACAAATCCGTATTGGCTGCCCGAAATTGTGTTACGCACATGCTCATACAATGAGTCGTATACCACTTTCTCAAAAACTTTGCTAAATAGTGGTAAGAGAGAGAGGGGGGGGGGAGAGATAAAAAAAATAGTTCTGTAGTTGCACACATTTCGTTTATCTCCCTTCTTATACAGAGGAACAACATTTGCTCGTTTAAAACAAGTTGGAAAAGTTCAACAGTTTAAGGACATATTAAAAAGTACAGTTAGTGGACCTGCTAAGTCGGCGGTACATTCCCTAAGGATTACACTTGACATACTGTCAGGACCGCATGCTTTTTATTTACATCGATGGTTCTTAGTACCTCGATGACATCATTATAAGACATATTGATATTAGTTATTGAGTCGGATTGAAAAGAGGGAATACTTGAATAAACAAGGTTATCTACTAATGTAAAGACAGATTCGAAGTTGTCAGAAAATAGTTCTGCTATGTCGGCTGTTTATGTTTCTTAAAACTGGTTCGTAGTTCAGAGAAATACTTAATAATCAGACAACGAATGTGAGCGTTTCCATGCTTTGTGTGCGGTGTCTTTCTCATTCAAGGTTGCGATGATATTGTTATCACACCTTATTGGGTATTTACGTCCACGAATGCAGATACGAGGAACGAATTCGTTTATGGCAGTGAGAAACGACCACAGGATAGAAGACAATAAGTGTCTTAGGTGACTAAAGTCCGCTTTGCGTTAGTTACAAATAAAACGTTTCGCAGGTTCCCGCTTTGGTCGGTTGGCACACATGAGTGTTGCTGCATAGATGAACACCGCAATGTGTCACTACACGGATAGACGCAGACATTTGAGTACAGAGTGTCTGCAAGCATATCGATCTCGATTCCCTTCCCTATCCCTAACGCGCTGTGCGTACTACGTCATCGCTTGTTGTGTTTATGCGATCGGTTAAGTGTCGATCGGATAGGTAAATACGTAACCGGCAGGGGTGATCGGTAAGCGCAATCCCTATCCATTTTACGTTCAAATTATGGATGAATCAAAATAAACAATATGACAGCATTGTACGTACACCTGTTTTTGACTGACTAGCCGCCTCTTTTTAATTGCAGTTGTGTTTAATGCATCAGAAAACATGATTTTTAAGACCTGTCTCAGCATGGAATACATAACGGTAGGGGCACAAATCGTGCGTGCAATCGTTTTTGTTGTTTTCACAAAAAAATATCAAATTCTTCCGTAAGATATCTATGTACTAAATCTCTAACACATATTCCGTTAAATATGTGCAAATAAACTGTTAGAAAAGTTGTCTTGGGTGAAATACTTACGAATATAAACAGGCAAATCAAAATCTTGTAAAAGGCGCTAAAAACCGCGGATCCTATCTTCGCTGTGATGTGCTTTTGTACATAATTCCAAAATGATTTAGATGCATTATGGTCTGTCCATTTGAGCTTGTGATTAGGACCACATATCCAGCTGAAAAAGGCATAAATGTACGATACGTTGGCGAGTGAAACGCCATAATGCAGACACTCCTGACGGTTTCCTATCTCCAACAATCGACACCGATTGCGGAGCGCGTTAGGGATAGGGAAGGGAATCGAGATCGGTATGCTTGCAGACACTCTCTAATGTAAGTGCGAACAACGGCGCTTTACAAATTGCAGTGTTGTTCGGGCTTATTCACACAATTTGACGGGGCCTGTTGACACAATTTGACAGGCAGTACCATAAGATACCTTTCAAACTTATGCATTCTAGTATTCAGAACTTATACTAAAACATGATCGTTGTTGCAGAGGCACTGGACGTTTCTGGATCGGCCTGAAGCGGGATGCGAGCGACTCGACGAAGTTCGTGTGGGTGGAGACAGGAGAGACGGGCGCCTACACGAACTGGGACACCGTGGCGGGCGAACCGTTGGACGCCGACGACTGCGTCGAGATGAGCTTCGACGGCCTGTGGTACACGAAGGACTGCACGGCCAAGTCGGGCTTCATGACCTACAAGCCAGGTCCGTGTCCCCCGTCAATGTTTCTTGTAGATCAGGGAAAAACTATGGCATGTAACCTAGCACTTTTGACTGGCATATGTATTAGTCCTGCGATACCCCGCATCCTGTCGGATCAGAATAATGAGTATGTGTTTCCACTCACTACTTGGGAGAGCATTAGCGCAGCGGTAAGAGCTCCGGACTCTCGACTGAGAGAACTCGGGTTCGAATCCTGTGCGGCGGTGTCGAACCTTGGGTAAGTTCGTTTACTCTACATTGCTTCAGTTCACTCAGCTGTATGAATGAGTACATGGCTATAAACAATCGTGGGTATTTGTGTTCGAATAGTCTTCGCGTATTAATTGCACTGTGGATGAATGCTTCCCAAAGAAGTCGAGATGGTGTTCGATTCAACAGGTCTGCCAAGGTGTAAAGTGTAAGGCGCTTTGTGCAGTGCTGGGGACTGGATACTGCGCTATATTAGAACTTACCTTTCCCTTTACTACTTACCAGGACTTCGTTTGTGAAAACTACCTTATCAAAGAATAACATACAACTGGAAGGGTGATAGTATGGGCTTACACCACTAGTGTGCCATGTTTTTAACGGGAAGTATAATACTCTCTGGTTGATAATTGTCGTTTTGTGACAAGCCATGTGTATGAATTTTGCAATGCCCGTGTTGCAAGTAACGGCAGCACTCTTTAATTTTTAATCTTTAACAAAAATACTAGTTTTACATCTGCTTAGCGTCCAATTTTGCTTGGTGGCTGCAGTCCTACTTGTTCAAAAATGATTGTTTGTTTATATAGTTCAGATATGTTTTATTATATAACATTGTTGTATAATTTAACATGTAAAAACATATTCTGCCATTGACCGCCCAAATGTATTTTGCCAGGTTTTTTTAACATAAGAGTGTCTCGAACCTAATCTGAAAATATATTAGTGTTTTGACCATATTGATTCAACATAGTAGACCTTGTGTGTGTGCGTGCGTGCGTGCGAATATATATATATATATATATACATACATATATATATATATATATGCATATATATATATGTATATATATATATATGTATATATATATATATATATATATACTGTGTTTGCGTCCTGTATGCGTTATTACAATGTAGGTCTAATACGCGTACTTCTACTCAGAGCACGTTCCTCTATATTACACGTACTTTAATTGCTGATTCTACTATTGCTGATTCCACGTTACAGGAACGCCGATGTCAACCGTTGAAGGCCCGACTACAGAAGCAGCAACAACCCAGACAACAACTACGCAGGCTACAACTACGATAACTCCAACGACAACAACTAAAATTACTACCACAACTGCTCCAACAACAACTATGGAAACAACAACCACGGCCGCCCCAACCACAACAACAACGGAAACAACAACAACGGCAGCCCCAACCACAACTACAGAGACAACAACTACGGCCGCCCCAGCAACAACAACAACAACTATAGAATCAACAACCACGACAGCCCCAGCCACAACTTCTGAAACAACTACAACGGTAGCCCCAACTACAACAAGCGAACCCGCGACAACTACCAAAACGCCGACGACAAAATCCGAAAGCGATACGTCAACAACCGCAAGTCAATCGCAGACAACATCGGACGACGCTGGAATGGACGAGACAACATCAGACGAGCCAGCGACCAAGACGACGACAGTGACAGCGACGCCAGTGACGGATGCCACTGACAGCGCCTCCCGTCAACCAAGCTGCTGCCTTTGCTGTGCCGCGGACGGCAGCGAATACTATGGGGTTGATACGCCGACTTGGTGGGGGCAGACGACGAAGACCAACACCTCGGCCATACTGAATCTAACAACGAGCGCCCCCGTCGTCTCACAGACCCTCGCAGGAAGTCGCTTCCCGGAGCGGACGGCGCAGAGAGAAGCATTCCAGGTTAGTGCATTGCTTACAGGCATATTACTTATGTACTTTAAAATGCATCTTTTCAAAGCTTTGCTTGCTCAGTGATTGAAAATAATTTAACGTTTTCACTTCAGTTGATTTTTCCTTTTCTTTCTCTGAATGTCTGGGGTCAGGCTGTGTGTGTGTGTGGGGGGGGGGGTGTTTGTGCGCTCGCGTGCGTGCATGTGCTTTGTCCTATTTCGTGATAACTGTATCTCATTCGTGTCCAAGTTTCTCTGCAGTGAAAAGAACGATGGCACCTTGGTTTAAGTAGACTGCGTTCCCAGTACTTCTGAGTTACAGCGAATTTTTTGTTCCATTAAACCAAAGCAAAACAAACAAACAAACAAACAAAAAGTCCAGTAGACGTAGGTGTGACCGAGGTAGCCGACGTGAGATGTCTGCTACAGGAGCAGGAAACGTTCACCGAGACGCTCGCCGACATGTCGTTGGACGACAAGATCACCATCGGCTTCCAGCAGGACGAGTTCATCCTCGACTGTCAGTTCTCCGGCTACGATTGCTCCACGCCCAAGTGAGAGAGATACATTTATTTAGAATATTTTAGATCAACAAGAACATATTAGTACAGTTATAATGCATGGCAACTGAGAATACAAGTTGATTGATCCACGGAGACCTGCACTAAGACCTAAAAGATCGCTGGTGTACATGCCACAATGACAATTATATTCGTCATTAATTAATTTAAATCTAATACTGATATTATAAATGAATATATTTAATTATGTAACATACTAATAACTAAATAAAGTGTAAGCTAATTGAAATAAAAAAAATAGTTATGACGAGTAATATATAATAAATAGTGGTAATAATAATACTAGAATAAATAATAAATATATACATACGAAATACCAATATCAACTGCTCACAAAACTATATCTGATTCACACATACTTTATTATCAATTAACACTAACCGAAAAAACCCTGACATACATTAATTAACAATGGCAAACATTATCTAACGCATTCTAAATACCATTAACATAATGCCTGGTTTTAACAATCTTTAATGCAGTATATAATGAAAACTTGACAGTAGTTGTCAGCCATAATACATGACAAGCATTTATAGTATAAACGTGCATAGTGCACAAATGTAACTAGATGTCTATTTGACTTGCATATAAGGTCTATACAACAATTCTGAATATTTCCTAATTATACATTTACTTGCATAACTTATGAAACCATGGCATGAATGGCTATTTATTTTGACTGATAATGTGCTAGATATATAATTTAGTCTCTTCCCGTCATCAACAAAACTATACAGTTATATTCTTTAGCTGTTCGCCTGCAGATTGGCCTCTTTCAATATACCACATTTCGTAGTAAATACAATTTTATGTATCATTATACTGTTGTATGTTTACAGAGTTTTTTCGAGTTCTGTTTCTTTCCTTCCTGAAGTGAACTGCCAGTTGAATACAACTGTAACTGCTTAGAACTCTAGTGTACATGTTGGGTGCATCTTTTGGATCTGCGCAATCTGTAAGTCGTTTTTTGCGGTAAGTTATTTATAACTTATGCACATACTACAGCATGCACTTACTGCGATTACATGGTATATTCTTGTTGGTGTGTTCAGAGACTTCCAGTCGTTCTACAACCCCACCCACGGCAACTGTTACATCTTCAACGCGGGCTGGAATCATTCGCCAGACTCGCTATGGAAGTCCTACAAAGCTGGGCGGCGCTACGGTACGTACCTGCGTAATTACGGTTCCCGAAATGCAGAGCGCTCCAATAAAGTTCCAGTTCCGGTTCGTTGTATCCGATTGATAAGAAGCCGACTTTAAAGAAACGTTGTCGAAAAATATGAGCACAGCCTACGTTGGAGATTAGGGAAGATGGTGTCCTTGGTGTTTGAATGTTACTCAACACTGTTCCTTCGCTACTACAACTGAAGACAGTGTAGCAGCGACGACATTTAAGGCCAATGTGTTATTTATTTTATTAAATTTTATGACATTGTCTCCACATCCGACCGCATAGCCCCCAATCCGGTCACGAAACATTTAAATAACGGCCGATATTTTATAATCATGATGCAGTGTTGATTTTAACCGACGGCACATAATTTAATAGTCAGTGCCATTTTGACAGAAACATCACTTTTCCCGCGATAATTGCATCATACTACTCTTGCCAACGCACATGCGTTTTTGTATAATAAAATGATATGGCACTACATTGTAGCAAAAAATCTTGCCGCTGAAAAATACTGCCGCACCAACCCTTATGCGCATGTCCGGAAGGACAGTTTTTGTGGAGAGATGTCAGGACTTGTTATATGTTAGCAAGTGCCTATACGTATACAGACTAATTTTACGAACAGGTAGTCAGGGTTCGACGAATACGTACGTTCATCCAGATTATATTATTTACCGATTAGACTGATATTGATTAGGACATGCATTTATATAATAAAATTCTACAACATGCACAAAACAAATAACTAATTAATTTAACTTTAATCGAGCAGCGACGACATTTAAGGCCAATATGTTATTTATTTTATTAAATGTTATGACATTGTCTCTACATCCGACCGCATAGCCCCCAATCCGGTCACGAAACATTTAAATAATTTAATTGCTTTAATTATACTGTAGCGAATGAAAAATGCTGCCGCACCGACTCTTAATGCGCATGTCCATAAATAAAAGTTCGTCGAGTAAAGACACACATTATAAATATATTAATGTAATCGCGGTCTTCAAGCTTTATTATGAATATTTGTGATGAGATTGGTGTAAAATTATTAGAATGTTGTTCATCTGAGACATTTGAAAGAACGATATATGTGGAAATATTATAAATGCTAGCCAACTAAAGTAATGAAAGTTGTATTCTGCATAAATAATATACAAACTTCCAAAACACTATTAGGTTCTAAAACAATTTAGATTTGTTTAAAGTTAGTTAACATATTTTATCAAAAACATAAACGTGTCCTTTTGGATGTGTAACATAATTGAATATAATCCTGCAAGAATGATGATCATTCACTCACCTACCCATTTGGCATGTTTACTGCTGAGCTCGACTCCACTTGGCTTTTGTTTACATCCGTATGCCCATACAGACATTCAGAAATGTACACACGCATACATAGCTATAATTAACTACGTGAATGTCACATGGTAATTGGGCTGCACTCTGCTCAGTTCGTAAAGTGAAAGAGTCTCAGTAATAGTGCATAATGGCAATGCCTATTTATTTGATAAAACATTTGAAAACGTGTGTACAGTGTGTATTAAACATACCCCAATTATATTACATGATCACAGTGCACATGCATTATATACTTAATAGAATTTAAATTATTTGAAAACATAAGTATGTTATGCATTACATATACATGCATTAATGTAATGTATGTGGATTGAATACTTGGGTAGTGTATAAGTAACTATGCCTACAGTATATTTGTTTCATTACTAGCATCAAACTAAGTATATAACAGACAATACACATTTCAATTAGTGTGCATAGTGTACGTTATATCTTGTGTGACTGTCACACGAATAAAATAATTGTACTCTTATTGTCATGGGGATGTGCACAATATGACAACAAATATATATATATATATATACATGTATATGTATAATTACATATATATATTATATATTTATATATACACAAAATGATGTGGTACACAATGCACATGCAACATTCATCAATGTATACACAGACATATCATTAGATTACTAGTATAAAACACATCACCATCACAACAAAAGTCGCCAAATTACTTCATGACTTAAAACAAACAAATCAGCAGGCCCCGACCAGGTGCCAGTCAGAATTCAGGGTCGGTGCGGCAGTATTTTACAGCAGCAGGATTTTTCGCCCCTTGCTAACATACAACAAGCCCTGACGTCTCCCCGCGAAAAACTGTACTTCCGGACATGCGCATTAAACGTCGGTGCGGCAGTATTTTTCAGCGGCAGAATTTTTGGCTACAACGTCAAAGAAACTGCGAGTGTGCGCGGTAGTTTGTAATCGTTAATTATGTTGGTAAGTTAGACATTATAATGACAGTGGCCCCTTATCCGATTTCCCATGTCCATCGCCCCATCACCATCCTCCTGATGGGATAATCTGGTAGTTCATAAATGGTTAAATATAGGTGATGTCTAGGACAAACGGTTTCATGAAGTTTAAATCGTACCGGACTGGTGATGTAACGCTATATTATAAGATAGTTTCTACGATTGTTTCAAGATGCGTAAGCAATGCAAAACGTTGCGACCAATCTACGGAGGGTAATTTTAGTGGCGCCAAATTTGACCAAGCCATGTCCGTAGATATGTCCCCCGCATAACTGGAACAATAGAATAGAACATAATTTATTTGGTTACACACATAATATGCATCACACATAAGACTTTCAGAAGGCAACACGTGCAACTAAGGAAATCCTCTGGAAATCCCCAGGGGCTTTTGTTGAGGACCACCTGGAGTACAATTACACAGTAAATCAACATGAAAAGAATATGGTAAATAAACGTATAAAAAGATTTTTTCCCCGACTCATTGATTGATAATAAAAGCAGAGTTAAGAGCTAAGAAAATGCTCGGTTCTACCTTAAGTTATAGTCAAGCACACTGTGGTGCGGACATTTCGGCAAATAAATAATGAAAAAAATCATCGGCGGGTCTGAAATGTGTACTTTATGTGTAGGCACGTTAATGAACACTTACGGACGGCGATGTATCATCTGCATTATTTGGGGAGGTTTTTTAACGAAGGCGTCTTGTTTCTATGGTCCCACGCGATGCTCGTCGCAAATTATGCCTCGTGAAGTATGTTGAGTGTCGTGTGGTCTACTAATAAAAACCCGCTGTCACGTATGGCCGTTCGATCGGTTGTCCTCGGAATCTCGCTTGAGTAGGCTACAGTCGTGACGTAATGTTATCCTGTTTGTGTACTTGCGTAGGCGATGTTAATTCAGCGTTGGGCAGCATGCACACGCACACATGCATGCAAACACACGCACTCACCAACGCATGCGCCCAAGCATACACACGCACGCACGCACGCATACACACTCACACATGCACACACACGCATATAGACATATACACATGTATATATATTATGCCCTCTAACATCATGGCACACGCACAGTCATACAAATTAGATGTGGTCAAATCAAACAGAGAACATGCACAATGTGACTGCATTCTGCATTCCAAATACAAAAACCAGCGGGATGGACAAGTGTACACACTTAATGTACACACTTTCCCTGCGGCAGGGCTGGAGTTGATCCTGAACATCGACCAGGAGGACTACGCGCCTTTGACGGGGGACACGGCGGGGATACGTCTCGTCGTACACCCGCAGGAGAGGATGCCGTTCCCCGAAGACGAGGGCATCACGGTCAGCCCCGGACACTCGACCTCCATCGGCATGAGACAGGCGAGTTGATCACCCGTGAAGAGGACACATGAAAATTCTACTGGACAATTTCGAAGAATGAGAAAAGAATGTTCTATTTTTGTGCAACTTTAGAACTTGACCAATAAGAAACAACTAAATGCACACGTGGTTTATCGAAGATGCCGATTGCTGCGATTTGTCCAGATAAATCATGCTCAGTGAAGCGGCATATTTTCATTTAATATCGTCCGTAAATCATCCAGTAAGTATGCAGCAATTTCTGATTGCAACAACTCAAACATTCCGTCGGACAAAACCTAACGATTACGAGCGTGCGTGCGTTCGTGCGTTACTATTTTATTTGGAACAGTATATAAAGACTATTTCAATTAAAATAATACTGCACGAACGCACACGCACACGCACACGCACACACACAGACGCACGCACACGCACGCACAAACACACACACACACACACACCTTACTATTTTGGAATATTTATTACTGAAACATGAACAATGGACAGAAAAGTGAACGCAATCATCTAATCCAAAAGGGAATAATAAATATCCGGATTATTGCTTATGTTAATACGTCCTCAGTAACTGACTACGCACAGTTACTGCATGCAGCTGCTGATTGATTGTCTCGTTGTCTTATCAGATGGTGATATCGAGGCTTGGTCCACCGTTCGGACAATGCAAAAACATCAAAGAGCCACACATTGATCTGAACGTCTTCGAGGAGCTGTATCCGGTTAACTATAGCAGCAACGTAAGCAACACGAATCATCGCTAAATTACTTGCGGATTTATTGTGGCGTCATATATTTTTCGCATATATTTACACCGGAGTTGGATCATCAATGTCTTTTGATGGATATGACAATTTATTGGCTGCCAAAACACAAACGCACCCAGTCCCGCTCGCACTCTCGCGCGCACGCACGCACGCACGCTCGCGCCGCGCGAATACATACGCACGCATAAAATAAAGTATTCTACACCCTTATTCCAATGGCTTGTTCGTGTAGACTCATACACATGCACGCATACAACACGTGCGCACGCACACACGCACGCACGCAACAACCCTATTAGAAAATCCGTCCGGAACTATTAGGACGGAACTGTCACAGTCCTACACAGCAACACGCACACTATATAACAATGTAGTTTTGTGTGATTTGATGCATTGCTCTTGTACGTGCTGTCTGTATTTCTTTCCAGTTGTTTCAGGCATTCGGCAACGTTCTATTAACTGACTAGTCTGCATATACCGTGGTTAGAATGTTATGGTCTTGTGAGGTCTCATTCAACTAGTCAGCCTTCTTATCGACGTGGTCGGTGGCTTTCAGGCCTGTTTCAAGACGTGCTACCAACGTCACATGATCGAGCGATGCGACTGTGGCGACGCCTACTACCCCATGAAGGGTCAAGCGTTCGGAGACACCGAAGTGATTGCTTGCCGTACTACGAATATCACACAGGGTTAGCAAACTCGTTGACGAACGCCAACAAATGTAACGCTTTGTATACATGTATAAGTAGACTACTGGGATGGTTTCATACATGATAAGATTTCGCCCGTAGTCGCTACTAAATAACATAAAAGCAAAAATACGATAGTTATCATTAGAAAGATGATGGGGATTTTACGATTTACTTACTGTTGATTTCCACAAACATTACAAATACTCACAACGCCAAGTGTATAGTGTGTGAATCGTAACGTGAACGGCCATCATCTGAAACACGAAACAAACGTTGTAGTTGATAAGATTACATGTTGCGATTGCAGATGATTGCAGGTACGAGGTACGGAGATTGTTTGCAAACAACAAACTCGACTGTGACTGCACACCGCCCTGTCTGTGAGTCTCTCTCTCTCTCTCTCTCTCTCTCTCTCTCTCTCTCTCTCTCTCTCTCTCTCTCTCTCTCTCTCTCTCTCTCTCTCTCTCTCACTCTCTCTCTATCTCTCTCACTCTCTACCCCGACTACGTGTCTCTCTGTTTGGTATATGTTGGTTGACCTGTTTTGAAATCGAATATGCAGTTTGACCATTTCCGACTATTAATGGAAAATAAAACTACATGACTTAAAATCATGCATCAGCAGCATCATCTCTATATATTATATTTGTTTGACATTACGTCTCTACAAGGGATATGTATTGTAGATTTAAGATGTTATATGATCATTCTAATAATACAGACTTTCAAGTTTAATCCACATTTTTACGTACAAATCATAATTTATGTATCATTCTTATAGTACTACAAGAACTGGGCTACTGCAGTTTAGTCTTCAGCTCACACTGCTCTATCGTGCAACTGCCTTTAGTTGCCATTAATGGCTAACGTTAATAACATCCGTCCAATAAATCTTGTCTTTGTTTTGTAGTGACAGTGAGTACGATTTATTGATCTCCACAGGTCAATGGCCGTCAGACGTGCAACAGGTAATGCAGTGAAACTACCTTGATCGAGATCCCCTAGCGTAAATTAGGTATCGTGTAGCGTTATACTTTATAATTATCATCATCACAAATCGGCCGAGGCCGGAGCATGTATAAGCCATTTCCAGATGGATCAATTGTTCATTAAAGATGGATAATCAACCACTTCCAAATAAATGTTTTTGCAGATAAGCTTAGAGTATGCTTTTCTTGGTTTTGTTTCCTTCTGTTTTCTTCCCATGAACGGGTGTCCAAAAGATGAATGTTGACACTGGTTTTTTTGTGTTACAATAGTAGTGACCGTCTGGTTCGGTGCTTACTTAGGTCTACATAGAATTATACTCCTTTCAATGAAACGTAATTTCTGCATATTTTTTCTTCGGTCATCTAAGAAACTAATCATATTATGTTTCGAATAGTAGACGTTTTCCGTACATTTGTAAAATAACCTGTTTTAAAGTTTATTCTATCAATCGGCTGACCCTATTAATTTATTATTTTAAAATGAACATTTGAATAAAAAACGTACTCTTTAAAAAAAGTATAGTATGCAACTGACCAATAGACAGGCGTCTTGAGATGGCTAGTTTAAGAAAGTTGCACATTTCTGAAACATGAGTTGTAGTGCATACCTAGTATCAAGTCAGGTCAGAGTTCCTAAGAAACGTAACATGGATTTTCCTTACTACCAATGTATATGTATGTGTATGTGTTTGTGTTAATCGGCAGGAACCCGAAGGTCATTATGCCAATATGGGGACTTGTGCGGAAGCAGTGTGGACGAACTTTATACATGCCTGTCCACCTTTGATAGGCCATTATACCACTGTATGCTTAAATGTACCATTGAAACCTGTGTTAAGCTATTTTTTATTATAATTACTGAGCATTCGTCAGGATAGTTTATTGTATTACATCAATTTTTCTGCAACATATCCAAACGTAGTCAATTTCAGCCGCAGTACCCACCTTGTATTTACATTACGGTGCAACGACATGTAAATGAAATATATCTCAGTCTTAGCCTAACATTCCCCGTAAACACGGCAAATGCGAGAGATAGTGGACAAATGCAGGAAGGAGAAGAGAGACAATATATGTAATACACAACACATTGGATATCATTAAAGATGAAAAATACATTAAAACGAAGTTATTTACTTCGCTGCCAAGAGAAAATCAACACAACGATTTAATCGCCACATGTCAAAAAGAATACACACGAGAAAACAAAATGACGACAGCAACGTAAACGTCGGCGTTTGGAAGCGAGGAAAGACGGAATAAACGAAGCTGATCTAACCGGAACACTATTGAAGAGGTGGATGATAAAGTTGTATAATTACAAACTGCTCGAGGATCAGAACAAGACATTAGCTCAGTGGCTACATTACGCAATAACACCGGAGAACGTACCAACCGAGGAATTCGTTGTAGCGGCATAACAAGCGACACTGATCTTGCCACAAGACCTGCCATACAAGATTCGTGCAGACATCGCAGGAGTTATAAAATTAGCAAAGGCTCCAAAACCAAAATTAACCGGACAGGAGCGAAAAACTCTGATAAAACTGCAGAGAGGGAAATGAAGTCCATTACCATACTCCCTGCGGGCAAGGAGAAGGCCACAGTCATTGTGGAGACGAATTGGTATCATGAGAAAATTAAGAAAATGCTAAGTGACCAAGCAAAGTGTGAGAAGCTAAAAAAGGACCCGAGCAGGAAGTACAACGCAGAACTGGTCAGAATGATACGTTCCCTGGAGAAGGAGGGGAAGATCAGTATTGATACGTGAACCCACGCTGGTAAAACAAAATGCCACATTGAAAATTCACAAAAATCAGGCACTTGTTGGTACATTCAATGGACAAAGCAGAGCCAGAGGAACAGAGCGAGCTGGGGTATCAAATACCATGCCAGAGGTGTAGTGAGGAATATACTGGAGAGACGTGAAGAATATTCTAGTTAAGACAGGACGAGCTTAGGAAGCATGTACATAACACACCAGGGGCCGGTTTCATGAAGCGACTAAGAACGTTCTTAACGCTAAGATGATTGACTTAGTAATTTACGTGATTTTTTTAATATAAGCGAACATAGTAGTTTGTGCAAACACGTGACGCTAAGTAATTGCGTAACTTTAAGAACGCTTCATGAAACCGGCCCGGGGAGAGCAAAAAGAAGAGATATATGTCAACTAGCAATACATCCGCCCTTACAGACCATACAACCACAGCGAACCTCTCACTATACTGGGAGTCTCTGGGATGAAGTGAAAATAGTACACAGGCAGACTAACAGAAGGATACGACACGTAAAAGAAGCAATCTAGATACGAAAAAGGGAAAAACCGATCAATCGAGACGAGATCAATTACAAACTATCACATGTGTACGATGACGTCATCCGACCAAGAAGCCACCAGTACTGATGAAGCTTGCATGATCATGATATGCAGGCTACTGCCTCTACGAAGGTTACTGGTTAGGTTTGGATGTGTTAAAAACTGATCTGACAATGTTATTATAACTTTGCGATGCGGCCTTCACCACTTCGTAATTTGGCCAGTTATTAGCATAAAACGGCTAGTAAGCTTCCTCAACAACGACTACTGTTCACTTAAAAAGGCATCACCATTATTACAGACCTTCGCGACAAATTAATTTCTAACGAATGGAAGCAGAGTATATGTTAATATTAAAACAGTGTAGCAGTAATCGAACTAGCATATGTATGCGTGCAGGGGTATGTTAACGTGTTTGGTCCTAGACGGCTTGCAACTCGGGCTCCAAACGTTGAGGAATAAATCTACTACCCCTCTGAAGAAACGTAACGCCTTTAGTGTTTCGAAATTCCCCGTTCGTTAAGGATCTTAGAACGGTTTTAATGTTGGTACCCGCCGTTAGATGGACGTAAATCGGTTGTTAAAGATATTACGCTTGATCCCGAGTCATGCGATTGGTTGTGTCAATCACCTGGATGACCGCTTTGGACGGGTTCTACAGTGTAGGCAGTTTCTAGGCACATCGAACGCTCGCCTCATTATGTCTGTTATTTGCAGGCAGCAATACTGACGAAACTGAAGCCGAAGATCGAATCGCTCCTCTCGGACCCTGCCGACAAATATAAATACAAACGCAACCTTATCAAGCTGGAGATATATTTCGAGGAGTTTAACGTCGAACGCATCGCGGAGCTCGAGGCTTATCCCGTAAGTTGTGGAGGGGAACGACGGGAGGACACGGGGAAAGAGAAAGCGATAAACAATATAAAAAAGTGAATTATATCCAACTAACAACAAGGTCTGAAATACATATTTAGATGTACTAATCGTTCTATTTCTACAACTCATAAGAACTAAACCTATGCATCACCATAATCCATAACAAGTGACGACCGGCTTGGACAATTGTGCTAAATTGCTAAATCATCTGATCGCAGGGGTTAAAACACTAGCGTAAGGCACTGGCTCTAAGCCAAAACGTTTAATAAATTCCACCAGTGCGATTGTCTCCTTTAATTAATACGGTCCACCGGGCCAACAGACTCATACGAATGCTGATGTTAATCTGTTCTTCTGCCGACAGGTGTCCAACTACCTGTCTGACATCGGCGGCGTGCTCGGTCTCTGGCTCGGCTGCTCCATCCTCACCGTCGCCGAGTTTCTCGAGCTCTTCATGGACCTCCTCATGCTGTCGGCCATCAAGAAGTGCGGCCGCGACGGGAGCCGAGTCAGCAAGGTTTGCATCAAGCCGGGCGTCGCCGCCGGAGTCAAGAGCGGCAGCGGCGGTGAGTTTGGACTGCAGGCGATGCCGAAGGGCGACTACCCCAAGGTGCGTTCTCGCCGCAGAAGCTCGTTTCATTTGCCGCCGCCGCGATACACATCTCGCGATGATCTCGCCATCGACGTGGACAACAAAAACACCGTGTTCTCGCTGCTAAAGGTGTAGAATTTTGTGTGAGCGATGTTAGTGGCATACCACGTAGTGTCGATTGCTTCACTGACAAACAGTGGTGTGTTCAGATAGCACAAAATGGATTCAACACACGATAAGCGGTTATAGTTGCACATAGCATCATATTCGTGGACCAGTACTGATGCTTCCACCAAATAGAAATGAACGTTGTCTATTTAGCCACATCAACGAATTACATATTGTGATATAGTCGAATCACGATTAATTTTTAATCATTTTTACTATTCATGACACGTTGTATACATACATCTGATTGTATTTCATTTACCAGCTCAGGTTCCACAGAACAATTCTTACCGGACGACAAGAAGAAAAAGAAGGAACTACGTTATCAGCTATACTTCAAATGATAAACAAGTTCGGGGGCTAAGCGGGAGAAATATGACATATCAGATATCTGACAAAAAGGAGAAACAGCTCATTGTGCCGCTATACAAAGAAAGAGTTAGTATACGTTTGGGATGTTGCATGTATCCACTCTGTCCATCGGAAGAAGGCATACACAAAATAATAGAAAGAGTACAACAAAGAGAAACCAAGCCGGTTTCTGAACTGCGCGATCTTAGTTACGAAAGTCGTCTTATAGAATGTGGGTGACAACACTAGCGACTAGGAAGCTATGAGGAGACAAAATAGAGGTTTTATAAATATTGAACGGTTGTGAAGATTTGGATAATTATTATTCTTCAAGCTTACAGAAGGCAGATGATCAAGAGGGTACAATGCAACATTAATTAAAGAACAGTGTAGGTGGGATATGAGAACGTAGAGAGAACAATAAATGACTGAGGCAAATTAACTTATGATTGTGTTAGATCTAGCAGTGTTAATGTATTTAGAAAAAAACATTGTTAGATATCTGATCAGAGGGGGTTATACATAAATGGAAAATAATTGTACTTTCGATAAGTCAAAAGCTTCCGTGTCCACATGTCATCCGAAGTTTGTAGTTTTGACTGGAAATCTTGCCAAATCTTGTTAAAGCTCACTGGCCTGTGAGTCTTGTCTAGGCTATGTCCACCTGAGTGACAATTTGAATAAATATTGTGGAGAGTTGAATGGTACCACGCAATATCCGACGGCCGTTTTGTCACTAGTACAAAACGACTTCAGAAAATCCATATTTTAGCTTGCACGCAAGTCAGAGTATATCAAACGATCACGTGCGACTCTCTAGTTCATATTAAGGCGTACACGTGTTCGTGTTCGAGATATCTAACATGTAATATAAAAGTTAAAGGTGAGTTCTTATATACCGCCGTGTCCAGTCCTTAGCACTGCTCAAAACGCTTTACACTTTACTCCCTGGCAGACCTGTTCAATCTAACACCGCCTCGACTTCTCTGGGAATCATTCAGCCACAGTGCTGTTTCTGTGCCAAGACTAGGCGTACACAAATATCAACCTATGTCTGTTTTCTGGTGTTCTCATTCATACAGCTGAGTGAACTGGAGCGACGTAGAATGGACGCATTTGCCCAAAGGTTCGAAACGGCAGCACTCAGGTTTTCTCGATTGAGAGTCTGATTCTCTCTTTATTGCGCCACTAATCTCCGCGGATAA
The DNA here is from genome assembly GCA_020002185.1 of Paraescarpia echinospica. Taxonomy (NCBI): domain Eukaryota; kingdom Metazoa; phylum Annelida; class Polychaeta; order Sabellida; family Siboglinidae; genus Paraescarpia; species Paraescarpia echinospica. The sequence goes on along the minus strand of CM034538.1, from coordinate 17,833,371 downwards.
TATATACGTACGTATTGTACAGATTTATACTGAGTCACTTTAGCTGCACAAGACAGCCCCTTTGAGGTCCTCCACAGGCGAGCCTATTCATTACAGTAAAAAGCTATTGGAGAGGTGGGTAGAGTACTACTCAGAACTATACTCCAGAGAGAATGCTGTCACCAGCTCAGCCATGGAAGACATAGAATGTCTGCCCATTCTAACAGCTGGACGAGGAACCAACCATCGATGAACTTAGCAAGGCTATTGACAACCCCTCCAGTGGAAAAGCATCGGGAAGCGATGGAATTCCACCCAAAATCATCAAGTGCGGCAAGAGCACGCTACTCAAACCCCTATACGTACTTCTTTGCCAGTGCTGGAATGAACGGGCCATGCCGCAAGACATGAGGAATGCCAACATCGTCACGCAATACAAGAACAAAGGAGACAGGAATGATTGTAACAATTACAGAGGCATCTCACTCCTGAGCGTAGTTGGCAAGTTGTTTGTTCGTGTCATCCTGAACAGATTACACATACTCGCTGACAGAGTCAACCCCGAATGCTAGTGTTGCTTCAGGGCAAATTGATCAACAAGTGACATGATCTTTTCGCTTCGACAGTTACAGGAGAAATGCAGGGAACAGAAGAAGCCGCTGTACATTGCCTTCGTCGATCTTACCAAAGCCTTCGACCTTGTGAGCAGGGATGGTCTGTTCAAGATCCTACCGAAGGTAGGATGCCCCCCAAAGCACTGAAGCGTAATCAGGACATTCCACGATGAGACTTTTAACGTTACCAGTGGCGTCAAAAAGGGATGCGTCATCGCCCCAACCCTCTTTGGGATATTCTTTGCCCTTATGTTGAAGCACGCCTTTGGATCTTCGACAGAGGGAGTGTACATGCATGCATACGAGATCTGACGGAAAACTTGTCTCGCCTAAAAGCGAAGACCAAGATGTGCCTGGCCCTCGTCAGAGACGTTCTGTTTGCGAATGATGCAGTAGTCATCACGCATACTGAGGACGAGCTACAAATCTCATGCGGCAAGCTACAAATCTCATGAACCGCTTTGCAAAGGCATGCATGGATTTCGGACTGACAATCATCTTGAGAATAAAGGGGCATGATGTGATCACTCCCCCTGCCATCACCATAAACGATTATGAGCTAGAGGTCGTCCATCTCTTCACCTACCTTGGCCCGGGTCCACCATTGCCGACAACCTCTCCTTAGAAGCAGAAATCAGCAGAAGGATTGGGAGAGCGGCCTCAACACTTGCCCCGCTTACAAAGAGAGTGTGGAACAACAAAATGCTGACGGAGCACACAAAGGTGACAGTGTACAACGCCTGCGTATTGAGTATACTTCTGTACAGCGTTGAGTCCTGGACGCTGTACTCCACTCAGGAGAATCGAATGAACTCATTTCATTTGCGCTGCCTGCGGTGCATCCTCGGGATCTCCTGGAAGGACCAAGTCCCCAATACAGAGATCCTCTCACCTGCCAAGTCTGTGAGCCTGGTGACACTGCTCAGGCAACGCCGCCTCCGCTGGCTTGGCCACGTGCATCGGATGGAATATAGGAGACTTCCCAAAGACATCCTCTACGGAGAGCTGGCCACTGGAAAAAGAGCTGCAGGACGCCACCATCTGCGCTTCAAAGACGTATGCAAGCAAGGCTACACATAGATGTTCAATTGGGAGGATCTTGCTGGAGACCGATCCACATGGAGGCAGGAACTACACAGGGGTCTCAAAAGAGGAGAGGATACTCCCCGCAGGCTAGCAGAAAAAAAACGCAACTGCAGAAAAAAACACCCAGGCTGCGAAATGTCTACGCCTAACGTTCCACCCAGCTATATAAATGTGATATGACGTCATATCAGATCACATAATTCTGACTACCAAACAAAAGGTTAGATTTCCATTTTCTTGTGTTCAACCAGCTGTGCTAGTGGCGCTATACCATTAACTGTGCCACGTGGTCTGCCGGAATAAGTCATAGTAGAATCTTGTTCTTTGTAGACGCAGCTCCGGATTCACACCGTTTTATTAATACGTCAGCCAAAATTAATATATTTTAATCAGCTACAAGAGCGGGTGCTATTCTCTTACTGTAAGCCACGCAAATGACACTTCTTGAAGCAAACATAGCCTGACTCATAACTGTTTTAGAAATTCATATCTGGACTTATTCATACTGTGAACCAGCTAATGGACACCCTGCATTCACACCTTTATTTACTTTATTGCGTATGCATGTTCACTGGACGGATCGATCAGATTCATGACGGTCAGATAACACAGCGTATTTTAATTGATTTGCTTTAAGCCAATACGGCCATATGTGGTGAACGAAGAAAACATTGGAAGCAGTATGCGAAAAGAAGGAAGCCTGCATGGGAGGCTGGGTACATAAGGAGACTAAAGCTACGATTCCATATGTACGGAAACGCGTACGGAAATGCAAGCGTAATACCTCTGTAGTGACGTCACTACTGGGAATTTCCTATCCAATTCGTGAGCGGATACGATTCGAATCGCTACACGAAGCGATTCAATTGCCGCATCCGCACGACAAAACTCATCCGCCTATGCATGTTTGGAACTACTTGTGTTAATTTACACAGGGCACTATATTAATTGTTTTGCCGCATGCCGCATCCGCATGCCGTATCCGTACATGTGGAATCGTAGCTTTAGGACAGAGCGGATTTCAACGGGGTACAAGACTGTTGCTGCATGCGAACAGGAGAACGCGGGAAAGAGCTGCCTATAAGGATATGGATGCTTATGGCACGCTAGATAAGGGTAGCGGAAAGTCGATTATAAAAAATGGCCCGAGCAGGAATAAGGATACGAGGGACTCAGGGAGAGTCTGTGACCACGGATAGGAATGGGAAGTTGGGAGCAGAAAAAATATAAGTAATGGATATCTGGAAACGCAATGTGTAACAATATCACTTAACGATGTCTCAACAAAAAGTGAAATAAAAAGCAGCTCCCTTGTCGCGGCAGCCACGTTTAATAAAGTTTGGTTTACCAGAACTATCGTCTCTATTTTGCCTGTATATTCTCCCTTCTTGCATAGAATATTCTATGTAAGAAGGGTGTTCACCTAGGCCACGTTGGCATTGAATGATGCCTAAGAAGAGCAAAGGAATTGGTATGGAGAAATCAAAGAGTACATCCAAACGTGTGAAGCCTGTCGTGAGTTCGAACGTTCTCAGGCTAAGGAAACTCTGATGAGCCATGATGTGTCGGTCCGTCCATGGCAGCAGGTCGGTGTCGACCTGTTCTCTTACCAAGGAAAGGACTACTTAGTCACCACTGACTACAGATCCAACTTCTGGGAAATAGACTACCTACCAACCATTGGCTCCAAGGCAGTAATCACAAAGCTCAAAGCTCACTTTGCTAAGATGGGATTCCCGGACAATGTAGTTACTGACAATGGTCCACAGCTGGTGTCAGATAAGTTCGCTCATTTCAGTAAGAAATGGGGATTCGAACACGTGACGACATATCCACACCACAGTCGCTCAAACGGCAAGGTGGAATCATCAGTGAAAGCTGCAAAGAAAATAATCAAGAACGCACAATGCGCTGGTGATGACCAATATTTAGCACTGCTGAATATCCGCAACATCCCAACTCAAGGAATGGATAGTAGTCCTGCACAGGGACTACTAGGTATAGGCAGACGAAAACAATTCTTCCAGCAGCTCAAAGTCTTCTGGAGTCGCAGCCGTCTGTGCAGCAACACGAAACAGATATGCTAAAAAGACGCAACGCAGTCAAGCAAAATACTATGACAAATCTGCTACAGATCTTCCACATCTGCACCAAGGCGATACCGTCCGAATGAAGCAGTTCAAGCTTGGAGTTAAGTCATGGAAGAAAGCAAAGGTGGTGAGAAAGGTCCTATGAAGTTGAAGATAGTGAAGGAACAGTGTACAGGCGCAACCGTGTACACCTAAGAAAAACACACGAAACACCACCACAAGTGTTGGTTGAGGAGTCCATGGATATCCCATCCCGTCACTCCAGTTGAACCAATTCGGGCCAACACACCGGTTGAAATTCAACCGAACACACCAGTTGAACAACAACACCAGAGTGACCAGACAGAGCCACATTATCCGGTACGTCCAACGACACCCAGGAAGTCCGAGAGAATCAACAACTCTCAGCTACCCAGCAAAATACAAGGACTATGCTGTATCTAAATGAATAGTTGATGATACTTACATGAACATATTGTTGAGTGCGGACTTGATTGATGCGGACTCGCATGTATGTTAAATTGTGGATGCTCCATCCGTGTGTTCATAAATGACTATGATGTGTCTAAGTGAACAGCTGATGATACTTACATGAACATTGATGAGTACAGACTTGATTGATGCAGACACGCAAATGTGTTGACTTGTGGGTGTTCCATCCTATTCAATGTGTTCATGTTTGCCATGTTCGTATGAGTATGTCATGTTGTCTGGTGCTATTCTCATAATTGAGCGTTTACATGTTGACCATGATGTCTCCCCAGAAAGTGAAATAACAAGCCGCTCCCTTGTCCCGGCAGCCACGTTTAATAAAGTTTAGTTTAACAGAAATATATCGTCTCTATTCTGCCTGTATATTCTAAAGTCCATACGATGAGACCCGAGTAAATATCGTAACACAATGTCAAGGAGCTGTTGAACCAGGGAGCAAATAAAAACGATCTGGAGATACCAACATTATGATTATGGGGAAAGTGGAGGTACTCGGTACAGAGATGTGATACAGAATGGCAGATGAAAGGGGTGAAGAAGGGGAGTGCACCTTCCATTGACGACCGTTATGAGTGTGGAGCTGGTACTGGCAACATGGAGATTCGAGTTAGCCGGGCAAAGCGGCTGCTAAATGTGTACGAGGCAAAGTAAAGTCTGGAGCCAGGGGACTGACGGACAGGACGTCCCAATATGGTAGAGGAATGGATATGTCCAAGAACCAAGTCGTCGGTCTCCCCTAGACGTAGCGCCGCAGTGGCGCAGTGGCTAGATAATCGTACTTTCAATTGAAAGAACTTGGGTTCGAATATTATGCTGCCGTGTCGAACATTTGGCAAATTCGTTCACTCTACGCTGCTCTAGTTCACTCAGCTGTATGAATGAGTACTTGGATAAAGCCAGTGGAGGATATATGTGTACGAATAGTCTTCGCGGCGCATTAATTGCAGCGTGGCTGAATGCTTCACAGAGAAGTCGATATGGAGGTTGATTAAACAGGTCTGCCATGAGTAAAGTGTAAAGCGCTTTGAGCAGTCCAAATGACTGGCTAATGAGCTATATAAGAACGTACCTCTGCACTTGTACGGCATGTTGTTAAGTTGCTATATAACGGATTGTGGATGTGACAGTTCGAAAGAGAGTGTGTAGACGCAATGCATGAGAGAACAAAAAGAAGATCAGTTGTTCGATATGGGATGTCGAAAGAGTTTGAGGCAATGCAGTGTCCTTAGCCCTTTACTGTTTATCGTGAAATCGGGAAGACTTGAACATCTGGTTGGTGGTAGAGGATATCAAGCAAGTGGACAGCATTGTGTACCTTGGCGGATGGGTTACCGAGGATGGTCATTTATTATCATTGTTTGGTGATACGTTCAACTTGACATCATAATAATAGCTGCTTTACTCGCAGACTCCATACAACATACAAGTGCATTATCATGGTTCTATAGTTGTGTTATAAACAATAGTTACAATGTACTGAATGAAATATCAAGTCAACAAAAATTTTGTTGACTTGATATTCCATTCCCTGTATATACATTTAATGTATATACAGGGAATGGAACCAGTACTTTCATATTCTAGACATGTATTTCACGTCACTGTTAATAATGCTACAAATCAAGATATTATTTGAGAAGTGCAATCGGCATATAAATCTGTACGTCAAATTTATAATAACAGCAGTACAGTTAGGTAAATTATTGCAAACAAACATTTCAGTAGCACTACAATATCTGTCATACCCTAACACCAACCGGAATATATTGTTGTAAGAGACATACAATTTCCTATTATGATTATGAGTTATGAAAATTCACCATATACAATAATACTTATATATTACACTACTTGATAATATAATATAATATGTATCCATACAAGTCATATTTAACAAGATTTAACAAGATTGCCATCCAGAGAATTAACTCTAGATGGCAGGTGGACAAGGAAGCCCTTTGGCTTATCGAGAGTCCAACCCTTTTATCTACATATATCCAACCCTTCTGAGGTATGTGTCGATTTTATTTTTAAACATATTCACACTATTAGCACCCACACAATCATCAGATAATCTGTTCCATTCATTCACAGTCCTTTGTGAAAATGAGAACTTTCTCACGTCTAATCTACACTGCTCCTTTACTAATGTAACTTCATGTCCTCTAGTCTTTCTATCTTTCTTAACTGAAAAAAACATATTTCTATCAATATTTTCATAACCATTCAATATTTTAAACACTTCTATCTGATCTCCTCTCAATCTCCTGGTCTCTAGTGGTGTTAAACCACATTCTTTTAGGCGTTTTTCATAACTAAGATCCCTCAGTTTTGGTATCATTTTAGTCGCTCTCCTCTGTACTCTTTCTAGCATATCTATGTCCTTCTTGCGGTATGGCCTCCACGCTTGTATACAATATTCTAAATGAGGCCTAACTATTGTTTTGTACAGCGGTATTATTGGTTCTTTTTCTTTATATGCTATATTTCGCCTAATCAATCCAAGGATTTGATTTCCCTTTGAAGCTGCAATTCCACACTGCTCTGAAACCTTCATGTCAGCACTAATTGTCAGCCCTAAGTCTTTTTCTTTTACAGTAGTACTTAGTACAGTTCCCCCCATTGTATATTCTACATATTCGTTCCCATGTCCTGTGTGGAGGCATTTACATTTCCCCAAAATTGAACAACATTTGCCACTTTTCAGACCATTTGATCAACCTGTCAAGATCATCTTGTAAATGCTGTCTATCCCCATCACTTTTAATCCTTCTAAACACTTTTGTATCATCTGCAAATTTCAACACCTTGCTAGCTATATCATCGTCCAAATCGTTTATATATATTAAGAATAATATAGGTCCCAGTACTGATCCCTGTGGAACCCCACTCAAAACTGATTTCCAGTTTGAAGCCTCCCCATCAACAACTACCCGTTGTCTTCTGTCAATCAGCCATTTTTCTATCCAGTTAATTATACCATTTCCTATGCCATGGGCCTTTAGTTTAAGCAGTAATCTCTGATGTGGCACTTTGTCGAAAGCTTTTTGAAAATCTAAGTAGATGATATCTACTGGTGATCCATCATCTACCCACTTAGTGATATCTTCCAAAAAACATAACATATTTGTTAAGCATGACCTCGCTTTTAGAAACCCATGTTGAGATGGGTTTATCAAGTTATGTTTAACAAGAAAATCCACCATGTGATCTTTAATTAGTCTTTCTAATAATTTACAAATCACCGATGTTAAACTAACTGGTCTATAATTATTTGACTTGTTTCTCGAACCTTTTTTAAATAACGGTATAATGTTTGCTTCTTTCCATTCTAAAGGAACCACTCCCTCTTCTAATGACAAGTTGAAAACTGTTGCAAGCGGTATGCTAATTTGTTCTACAATTTCCACTAGTAGTTTGGGTGGAATACCATCCACTCCAGGTGATTTATTTTCCTTCATAGCCCTAATTTTCTTAGCTACCATTTCTGGGGTTACAATTAACTGTCTTAAATAGTCTGATTCTGCCCCCTTGAACTTAGCCTCTGGTACTGGCAGTGAACTAGTGTCTTCTCTGGTAAACACTGAACTAAAATACTCATTTAGGTCTTCTGCCATTAAGAATCCTTCTGATATTATATTTCCAGCACTATCTTCTAGAGGACCGACCTTATCCTGAACTTTCTGTTTGCTTCGAACATACGCATAAAAACTCTTGCTGTCATGCTTTATATTACAAGCTAATTTATGTTCATAGCTTCTCTTTGAATTTCTAATTTCAGCTGTAGCTTGGTTTAGTGGTTCTTTATAAATGTTGTAGTCTTCGTCATTGCCAGTACGTCTATATGACTTCCACATCATTTGTTTATACTTAATTTTTCTAATGGCTTCTTTCGATAAGTATTTTTTTCTGGTCCGTTTCCCTTGTTTTTTGAAGGGAACAAATTTATCTACGATGCACTCTATATTGACGTAATATATAAAATATTTTAGTAATATTGTTGTTTTGGTTAATAATTGTATTAGTATTACTATTATTATTATCATTAGTATTATGATTATTGTATAACTTGGTAATTTGTAATACCCTATATAAAATAATGTAATAACACGAAACCTTAAAAATGCAGGTGTGTATTATGCCAACAGCATTTCGATGACAGCTAACCCCTGTTAGCATAGCGGACCACTTAGGGGCCCGTTTTGGGCGCACGTCACGGCCTCGGGTTGTTCATCAACTTGAATACAAACTCTCCATGTTCTTTAAAATCTAATACATATATCATACCATTTTGGCTTACGAATACTACAATTTCAGTTGTTTTCAACGCGCACAAAATAAAAATATTATATTTTGAAAATAGTGCTAACCTTTTAAGAAAAGTGTAAGCTCACCTCTTTGAATGTGTGTTTCGCACTTCCAACCAATGTTTAGTAGGGCCCATTTACGAGTTACTTAGCAGTGCCACCACAAATTTAGCTGTACATAGAATAATAATGCCAAACGCATGGGGGTCCGTTTTGGGCAGAGGGACCGTTTTGCACGCCGTTCCCCTGATCTACCGTGGTTTCTATTTCTAATCCACTGGATCTTGTTCCCAGCGGTCAGAGTTGCTTCCTGGTGTGAGAGGCGCCGGCCAGACATTGCATACAACAGCAATGTCATTGCTAACTCCTTATTGGGGTCAATAGCAGTATATGGATATATAGGAATAGAGGCATGCAGACTACCAAACAGAGTAGTGCAGCGGCGCAAGAGCAAGACTTCACTCCTGTACACGGGAATTATGAGGACGAACAGTTCAAAAGCAATACATCACCTCCGCACAAGTGAAACACGAGGAAGAACAGTACATTGCCCCTTCACAAGGGAACCATGAGAAAGAACAGTGCAGGAGATAAACCTCACCCTTGTACAAGGAAACCGCGAGGAAGATCAGTACTTGAGCTAGACCTCACCCAGAAGGAAGAATAGTATATGAGATAGACCTCAACCTCGTACAAGGGAACCACGAGGAAGACCAGTACAGGGGCTATACATCACTCCTGTACAAGGGAACCAGGAGGAAGACAATACAGGAGCTTGACCTCATCGAGTACAAGGTAACCAGGAGGAACATAGAAGAATATACATCTATACACAATAAATTGTCAGTTGGCGTGGATACAACACCCTCTCTTCTGGTTAGGGTGGGCTGGTGTCACGTATCTAGTACCTAAACAGTGGTCTGCAGAGGTTAAATAGCATATTCCTTCCTTCCAGGAGTAACCTGTGTATAACAAGGCAATTTGTACGACTGTCTAATAGAACATTCCACCAAATATCCTGTTCCCATCTTCTTGAGTCGTTTGCTACATTGCCGTCTCCCCTTGCCAACCTCACCCTCGTTCAAACGTCACATCAACCTGTCGAAGAGGTTGCTCAGAGTCATTTCGGTATAGGCCCTACCTGC
>CM034538.1:17557696-17822658 GCA_020002185.1 Paraescarpia echinospica | reverse complement strand
TCTATAATTTATGGAACAGCACTGCATTGGGTAGTATCGGGTGTCTGTTAATTGCCCATCTATCCTTCGTCCACAGCACGTCACACACAAACGCAGATGCTATGTACACTGTTGAACGCTACATCCTTTATTTATATAATTAAAGCAAAGCCCATAACTTAAGTCTTCTGACACTGCGTGGTATTTCTATATAACTTGTATATATCACATAACAAGTTGTCAGTTTTAAAGATGTATCACCGAGATTCATATACAGAAATACAAAATCACAATTGCATTGATATCATGAGAAGCAATTAAGCTGCATTGATTATACTGGTAAATTTGCTGCATAACATATTTGTGACTGTACAAAAATACTCTATGTAATGTATATGTACATCCGCATTCACTCTTCCTCTGACGCAAGTTGTACTTTAGTCATCTTCAGACTAAGATCCCAGAGTTTATCTGCGACCTCGTCAGTCACGTTGTCTGAAAACTTCTTCAGCTGGCAATCGCTAAAAAAGAAACAACACTCATTGACGTTTTGTTTACATCGCCAGTTGCCAATAATGGCACACAGTGGTAGTATATAACTATAGATGTAGGAAAGTATGTGATGATGATGACCCATTGGACATCACATTATAAGTGTGATATTGTCAACATGGTGAAGTAAAGCATCTTCTAGGAGTCCTATCACTATAGGCCGAGTACAGCTACCGCCTATACTACTGCTGACATAAGGATTGGGCAATTACTGCACGAATCAGAGGGCTTTTAATGAAGATATAACGTGGATATACCTACAAATGTTAGACGGAAATACTGTGTACATACCTTTACGCTATTTAATAGCAATATGTGTTGCTGGTAATAAATTCATTTAACATTAGATGTTGTCGGCACTAATACATAATACCGACAGCCAACAGAGCACTAGGAATACTACCTATAACACTAACTACATAGACACATACTCAAAAGAAAGACCTATATACATAGATTTATACTCACATTAGATACCTAATTTATACCATACGTACATGGACACTCAAAAGAAAAACCAGCAACCAATTCTGACAAGTGGTATATATCGTAAGTGAAGGATTCAAGAAAGAGATTATCCACTAAGTGCGACACTCATGGTATATATCGTAAGTGAAGGATTCAAGAAAGAGATTATCCACTAAGTACGACACTCATGGTATATATTGTAAGTGAAGGATTCAAGAAAAAGATTATCCACTAAGTACGACACTCACGCGTACAACTTTCCGGACACACCCTCCTCCTCTTTGGAGACTGCCACATAGATGACTGTCTGGGCACCATCCAGTGGCTGCTTCATGGCCATCCACGTAATGGGCAGCAGAGAGACACGGAGAAAGGCATTCTGACTGAACGGCATGTACTTGTGTGCGTCAGTCATCACGACGCCAGGGTGGACGACGTTCACTGTCACGTTTGTACCTACAGCAAAGTTATGATTTTACGAGGTCTTTTCAGAACATTACCGCCAAACTTACCTTTCTATACTGGCATTGAGGGTGGTTACTACCAGGGTGCTTGTCATCGTCAGTCGTTCTTTTAAGTCCCAAATTGAGATGGGACCGACATTAATGTGATCTCTGACTCCCTGAGGGATACAAGTCCCCAATATTGAGAGCCCGGTTTTTATACCAATATACCATGCCTGCCAGGTCCTGGTTTTGAACTCAGATCACTGGCATGCCAGGCAGATGTGCTAACCACTAAACTATTGCACTATCCTTGTTACTTACTTAGTTGTGCCTGTTTGTGGCACATAAGGCTAGGTCAAGATCTTGCCAGACTGCATGTAGTTGACATGAAATAATTTGTTTCGACAGGTGGCACCATAAATAGAAAAGAAGCCATGGCCAATCACTGGGACTGTTTTTTTTCATGCCAAATGGATGAGTAGCAATTGACCAAACAATATAGTAACGCATATATGAGTAGGATGTCTGGATGTTCATGTCTGCTTTAATATTACAAACTATTGCCCCTAGAGCAAATAAAATCAGCACTCAGTTGAACTGTTTGATTTTTGTCAAACGAACATGTTGGTCAAACGTAAGGATATACTACGTCATAAACAAAAACCAAGAAAACTGCCAATGACTACCTCACTGAAGCACCATACCTTTGGCCCAAATCATAAGTTATATCATTTATTGTGCAGCCCTGTGTTACCGTAATCATACCTTCTAGGTACTTGGTTAGCTTGGCTGTGTAGAGGACAAGTGCCAGCTTGCTCTGGGAGTAGGCCGTGCCTGGTTTGTACGCCTCCTGCTCCTCCAAGCTGATGTCGTCAAAGTTGATTTCCCCCAGTTGGTAGGCAAGGGCCGTGACATTGATCACGCGACTGGGGGAAGATGCCTTCAGGTCATCCAACAGCAGGTGGGTCAACAGGAAATGGCCTGGAAAACACCACATCCCATTTTGGGCCATTTTCAGAAGAAAATTGGTGTATCAGTAATGTATTTGATAACCAAAAAAACATGGTTACGGTTGCTAAGAAATCTGATCTGAGTGTTCGAATATTTGGATTACATATTGTGTTTATAAAAAACTGGTCAAAAACTGTTGGTACAATTTAACTATATTAAATGTTATATCACAACGTTCAACAATTTTGTCCCAATTTCATTGATACATTTTTACATCATACAAAACAACATATCACATATCTACTAAGAGTATTGATGAATAAAGAGCAAAGTAAAATAATTATAGCTATACTAACATAAGTCACTGTTTAATCCAAGTACACATACAGACTGGGAGTCTGTAAACAACATTTATTAGCCTAGACAAAAATTAGATACTTTAGAACAACTAGGAATGCTCAAGCTATATATGAATAAAGTTCCTTCATTCAATGCGGGGAATACTGAAATACACAACAGTAACCAGACTCGATCTGTCTGTGTTTTAAAGCATGCACACAACCATTATTCACCAAGGTAGTTCACGCCAAAGTGTAGCTCGATGCCTTCTTCTGTTTTGGTCTTGGGATGGCACATGATCCCAGCATTGTTGATCAATACATCAAGTCGACTCTCCTCTGAACAAACACACACACAAATTGAAACACGATGTCAACATTCTAGTTCTGTATCAAGAAGTAACAAGGATGGTGGAATTTGCCAATTTACCCATTTTCATACTATATTTACATGTTATGTTAATGAAAAACCCAGTTCCACATGTATCAGTAATTAACTGAGAGTGATCTACTGTCAACATGTATATAAAAACGTTAACATTGCCTATAAATAATACACTTGTTATATGTTCATGATAATAGATATATATTTAATTATTATTCAAAGATAAAACCATTGCCACTGGCTTGTAGACACTGGCCAGCAGTGAACATAACATTAGCTATATCGTAATCATCCCACGGAAATCAATGTCAATATTTACCTGCCGTGAAAAACCAGCCAATATTTATGATGAAATAATAATTCATAATACAAGGTCCGTCTTATGACGATGCAAACACTGGATTGAATTTGTTATTGGGAAAATAAAATCAAGTTATGGTTCAACACAAAATCATGGTATCTGAAAAATACAAATCCCACTTATCTAATTACCAAAATATCAGTTATTTGAAAAAGAAAAACCTTTTACTCCAATTTCCAAAAACACTAACCGTACACAGGGTCTCTGGCTAAGGGCTTGGTTGTATTTTGAATGTCATCTGTGTTTGCAATTACTGTGCATCCATGACAACATCGATACATGCTTCAGGGTTGGTGGCTATTATTGCAAGCTGCGAGTAAATAAACATATTTAATATCAAAAAGTAAAATTTGAGTCATGACAAAATACTTCAAAAATCAGATACCATTTAATTAAAAATAGCAAATATGGATGACAAAAATCACCTTTTTTGAACTCTGTGACAAAATCTTTTATGGACTGAAATGAGGCCAGGTCCAACTTGTAGCAAACTACATTTTTGTTCTTAGTTGATGCAGTGATCTCACTCGCGGCTTCCTTTCCTTTCTCTGGGTCACGACATGCCAGAATGACTCGAGCTCCTAAAAATTATAATAGAGTGACATACTGATAACGAATATGGATGTTTCATGATCCGAACTATAACAAAATCAACAACCCATTATTCTTTTTTAAATAACTAACATATCTTGAAAATGGACATATAAAATGTGTGTATGTATATACACTGTATACATATATGTAGTTTAAATACGTACCCTGACAACTAAACAACTTAATAAAATAATGATGTCAGGTCCAACGATATCAAACTAACCACAGTGTATATTTACATAATAAATACATTACAAATAAATTAAATTACCTGGTCTTTTTGGTTCATGTAATGGTTAATGTTTAAAGCAAATATAAATATGGTACACGTATGTACACATTTGTTATGACTTAGGAGTATGATAATGTATGAATCCAATTGTTTATTTGAACTGTAATAAGATACACAGTGCAAATATACGTTGAACATTCAATGGTATTCACAATTTCACACATCATGAAGGGAATTTGAACAATGTCTGCAACCAATTTCTAAACATTGTCATCTCACCTCTGCCTGCCAGATCTTTGGCGACTTCTTTACCAATCCCTGAGTTAGCTCCCGTAACAATTACTGTCTTTCCTTTCATCTTCTCTTGGCTTGGACATTGTGGTCCTCTCATGTAACCCCTGCAAAAATAAAGAGTCTGTTATGTTTACTTGGCCATAACAACAGGCACATCAGTTGTCCCATAAGTTCAACATAATCATGTGTATATTGGCAATTTACCTGAGCTTGTTAGGCTAGCCTGGATCTGGAGTGTTCTTTCTTGAGGTTCACAGTATCTGTCATTCTATAAATTCTGCATGTATTTCGTAGTTATAATGTGAATTTGCATTATAATTATATTTATGTAAGTAAGAAGTTCAGCATGTAAATTGCCGACAATCTTTTACGTAACTGGCCTACACTATTAGCAGTGTCCAGCTACTTACTTCCATAGGACGAGGGATAGTGTTAGGATCAGTGAGAGGACAACTAAAATTTAGGCAGTTTAAGAAAAATATTAGACATTAGCGATTAGGCCCCACCAAAAAGGTAACCTATATATTAATGACCGGAAATTTCAAGTCACTCTGAAAATCGTGTTGACCTCCGAAATCTTGTGTTCTAATGTTCTTGGCCTATTTTAATACACTGACTGATCTCGTGCCGACTTGTGTGATATATTCTGACCATAGAGCGATTTACACAATGCAGATAGGATACATAGTTTTGGAAGTAGGAAATAGTCTTATGAGTTATAACTTACGATGTTATCATTATATCATCCGTTGTTTAATGATCAAGATTGATCGGTCAACGTAATATTCGGCCTATGGACGTTATGTCCCAAGTCACATATGTCTTAGACGATAAGTCCTAAATTTGGAGCGGTACGTCCCAAAACGCTTGGACGATTTGTCCCAAATTTATTTTACTTTTTTATTTGTACGCTGTTCACGAACGTAACACAAAATCGGTGGTTATTTCCGTTAATGTTGGCACTCTAAATGGGGAATATCGGCACGTTTTAAACATGACTTATTATCGTCCGTCGTTGTGAAGTTTAAAAACAATAATTCAGATTTGACCTGCAATACACAACTCGGTCGTTCCACAACTAATAATGACTAAATACAAAACAATAAAGTAACCTGAAATCCAGATGGAGTTTTATTATCTTTATTAACTAATAAAGCATGCGTACATGTGACTGCCTCTATCTCCCGAATGCCTATTTGCAGGGGGTTTGACTAAAAGGCGCACGACCACGAAGGTAACGAACGACCACGCACGACCATGTAATATAATATGTTGGTAGATAGTTTGGCCGTTGATGGTCAACACACTTTCAGCTCCATGAAGGCTGGCTGACTATAATGTGCCAACTTTGAAGTCCATATACATCTAATAACTTGTACTCTAAGTATTAACAGGTAACAATTGGTTTTCCTATTGTGTTTGTTAGGAATGTGTGAAGGCCATTGACTCACACACCAGGAGTAATTGGCTTTCTAATGAATGATAGAAGTTGTTTCTTTCACTGAGTAGGTATTGAGCACATTTGCAGTTAAGCCATTAAACTACCAGATACCGGTAGTTCATGCACTTTAAGTAAAGGGGAACCCAAAAATCATCTTTTTGGGCATGTGCATTTAAAAGAATTAAAACAAACTAGTCAGTGGTTAAACCAGAATGTGGTCTCAAAGTGGAAGTTTCTAACAAAATTAACAGGGAAGAGTAGGAACGCGTGACGTCAGTCTATCCATGAAAATGGTGCAGCCCATCCAACTAGAATTTTGTGTTTTCAACAAGGTTTTTCTAGTAAACTTCTGGCACAGTATTCTTAATTGTAGTAGCAAATGGTTAAGTTTCATTAATAGTTTTAGATGTATAGTCAAACATATATTAATTAGTTATTATATTTAAAAATCATTACCCTGAACCAATTTGCATGTATTACAGGGGGAACATAAACAGGTGTTAAACTTCTTATTGAGAATGTAACATTAGACGATTCTAACACAAATATGACACACCAGATCTGCTCAGTTCAAAGCATTCCAGTGCGAGTTAGTAAGTACTTGATTATTCACCTAGGCCTTCTCATAATCAAAGTCAAATGTAAACCAACTTCAGTCAGATACTGTTGATCTTGGATGCTTTGTTTCAATGCAATTACATGTACAATGCCATTATTCAAACAAAAAGATCTGCTCAGTGAAGCAATACAAGAGTATCAAGCCAACTACTATGGCCTGCAAATCCTTAACATGCACAAATCAAAGGATAGACTACTTGAAACAATCTGCCAGATAAAGCAAAGCAGGTGTTATGAAGCCAATTACGATAGCTTCCAAATATTCTTAACACACGCAAACCAAAACCAAGACAAAAAAGCTCAGTAACACACTGAAAGAGTGGGACATCAATAAATATGACAATTAAAAGGACACTAATAATTTCGTAGTAATTTAACAATTTCAGGGTACCTAAGTGCTGATTTTAGATATATTATAAAGGTGTATTATAATTATGGGATACCCGGTACTCTAAAAAAATAAAACAAACAAATCAAAGATGCAAACAAATCAAAGGGCAGGGACATAATTTCAGGATAATGTTACAATTTCAGGGTGGTATAAGTACTGATATAATTTTTATATGTAACACACATGTATGCAAAGACAAAACAGTTTACTTTCACGAATGTATACTAATTAAGTCCACGAACCAATAATTGTTATCTCTTTATTATACATTTAATATATAATAGTTGAATATATACAGTTGATTTATATATATATATATATACACTGTATATACACACACACATACTCGCATGCACACACACATATACACAGGTTTTACAATATTATAATGAGTTGTGCATTCCGACCAAAAGTGGTGCATCGCATTACGACAATGCCGTTGGAGCATTCCAACCATGTAATTGGAGCTTTGCGAGTATGTTTTGTGCATTCAGGCAGTGGGGCATTCCACTATGAGTCGAAGCAAAATTAGGGCGTAGTGGCGTCACCTAGCGAATGGCATGAACACTGATATTAGAAATGATAGCGATGTCCGCGGATATTTGGCTACAAAGCTTAATATATGTGCCTATTTGATCAGAACAACGACTTTTAAGCATTACAATGACATTTATTATAATTTACAATGGACAGTACAAATCGTCTTTTTGGGACATAACGCTCCTTTGTTGAGACATATCGTCCACAGTTTGGGACATAAGCGACTTGGGACATAGCGTCTATAATTCTAATATACAGATGACTTGAGATTTGGATTTCCTAGTTGTTTCCAGCACTCGGCAACGTTCTATTAACTGACAAGTCTGTTCAGATATTGTGGTTACAATGTTATGATCTTATGAGGTCTCATTCAACTAGCCAGCCTTTTTCAGAACATTATCGCCAAGCCGACCTGTCTATGCTGGCACTGAGGGTGGTCACTGCCAGGGTGCTTGTCGTCCTCAGTGGTTCTTTTACGTCCCAAATTGAGACGAGACCGACATTAACGTGATCTCCGATTCACGAGGGATACACAGTCCCCAATGTTGAAAGCCAGGTTTTTACAACAAATATACCATACCTGCCCGGTCCGGGTATTGAACTCAGGGCGCCGGCATGTCAGGCGGATGTGCTAACCACTACACTATCGCGCGCCCCCTGATTTAGTCAACCTTTCCGATTTTACCAACTTTGAGTAAACCAATTACCCGGAAGCGAAATCGCGGACTTGCAAATAGTCGCTGCTAGTTGCACGTCTGACGTCGTCATACACTTATTATCACCCACGTTTTATATTTCTGCACGGATGAGAAAATATCCATATATCAAGGTAATTCTCACCGCAATCCAAAGACGAAGCCAATTGCTAATGCGATGACGATCGGGTACCATGAGTATATGAAATCTTCTCCTGGTAAATGCGCTGGAAACATGATGATTGTAAAAAACGTCAAAACTTTAAAGCGCACAGATCTGTGGTGTCGCAATACGAAATCCTCTCCTCTCTAATTTCATCGTTACGTCTAGTGCGTAGCCCCAATGACCAAGGCTATACCTTTTTGGCGTTTCTTCTTAATTTGCGATCACATGGAACGTCACGGATAATAACTTCTAATCTAATTTGTTGTCCTTGTTGTAAGCAACGCAAAATTAAAAAATGTTGGAGTTGGACTCTCAGTCGATAAGCTTGCCAAAGGTTTAATTCTGTGTCAACTTGTCATCTAAATTTTGCTCTGGATGACAATCTTTCAAATAATATTCACGATTAATAAATTAAATATGTACAGTATGAAATTATTAGAAATAGCTAAAAGTGAATTATAAAATGTTACCTGCCACAGCAAAGTGCATATTAAGTCATTACAATTTGAACTGAAATATCGTACCTTTTTAGATTTCACAGATCATGAGCTTTAAAATGATACCTCATCATGTGTTGAAATATTTTCAGTAGTTTTTTATTTACTGCTAAAATTGAAGAAAATAATAAAAAGCAAAGTTTTGAGAGACGAGGTCACTTTGACTCGTACTGTCCATTGTTTGTTTAATATATGGTATCGTAAATGCCTGTATCTTATTAATTTTGGATTGTTTTTCGAGGAAAATAAACTGGGTATTGAAAGATGAGTTTATAAAGTATGCAAAAATCACAATTATTGCTGGAATATATTCTAAACAGCTATTGTTGGCTCGTGTCCAGAATATGCCTGTGTGCCGATTCGTTATGGCGGGTCACAAATAGTCATGTAGTGGAATTACAAATGTATTTATTACGTGAGTGCATGTAGGTCCTGGCATTTATGTTGTTGCGTTTCATGGTTTCCTGTTAGCAGTCGCTTTTCTTCACCTTTCGTCTTCATGTACCTCCTTGTAATTCCTCTCTACACGTCTCTAAAGAGACGTGAGGGCCGTGTAGAGAGAACAAATCTGCCAACCTTGTCAGATTTTTGTGCGAATCTTCTCTAACACCACCACCTGCAACAATTTCCAAAACTGACAACAGCTGAATTATGATGGATGTTTGTTGGAAGTGAGCAAGCCCAGGCCGAAAAATATCTCACAAAAAAATTAACCATGCTACTGGCCTGTTCATGTACAACTTCACTGCTGATCCTGAAGAATTCTGCGCTAACTGTTGCCCCTGCTTTATTATCATACCTAAGGTGCCGGAACCGGGCTGGCTTAGTGGGCTGAATCGTCCCAATATTTCAAGAGGGGGACTGCATGAAGATAGGATTAACTCTCCCACATTTTTGGAATGGTTATACATTTTGTTGTGTAATTTGTGTTGGTGGGAGGCTAGATATAAGATTAGCCCCCAATATTTGTTGGTGTTTTTGTTGGCAGGCCTCGGGGAATAAAGATTTTCAGATAGCAGAGCTGAAAAATTATGAACGTGGCATCAGAAATTTTTGAACAGCATCTCCAAATCTTCCAATGTCATCAGTCGAGCCGTCAACGGAGAAGCTGAAGTTACGCCGGCATGCGGCGGTGAAAATTCAACACCCCCCAATGTCACGAGTCAAGCTGACAGCGGAGAAGAGCCACTCGAATATTCCGGCATCTATGTATACTGATGCATGTTTGTGATATTGTGGCTGTTGCAGTCCTGAAAGAAGTAGCCACTGCAAGACAATTTCTCACCACCATAGTTTGATCCTCGTTATCCCTCACTCTGCACCCGTACAAGACAAAACTCTCCTCTTAACCTGGTTCTGCAACGTGTGCATCGGAGTCTCCCACACTATACTGCTGTATATGAATTCCAGCTTAAAGATGACAAAACAAGTGTGGTACAAGCATTTGCTACCAATGTCAGTGCTTAAATAAAAAAAAATAAAGGACATGAAGATAAACTTTAAAAGATGATCTACAAAAGTTGTAAAAATAAAGTAAATTTTCAATCAACTATTAGTTATTAAACACAAAACTAAAATCTATGTAACAATGGTGTTTATTTATTGCCTGCATAGTCGTGTCTTTACCCAGTTTCTGCCCACAATCCATGATCTTCTGCCTCTGACTGAACAGAGAAAACCGATTTAAACTGAACTCATTTATTTTTTCCACATTTGCCATCTTCTATGAAGCTTTTCCCACCCACTTCCTTGTTTCCCAATTTCTCCCTCTCTTCATCTTTCGTTTGTAATATTATGCTTCCCAAACGACTACAATGTTTTTATATTAACAAGCTAACGTTAGAATATTGCAAGTGCATCTGCTCCAACGTGCCACAGTCCACTTGCCTCTTTCCGAGTTCATTTGCTTTTTTGAACTACTGACCTGTTCCACCAATTGACAATGTGCCAAAAAGCACAAAGGTAGTTATTAACTTACATGTACGTGTGTTTTCTTGACGATCTTTCTCGTACCAAGATTGAGTGGTGATCAATTCACCAGAGGGCGCCAATGACCGTTGTAAAGAAGTGGTCCGTTGCTCCATGCGTGGGTGTAAGCTATTTGAAATTAATACGCTACTTTCTATTACAAAAATAACAAGTACACAAGTATCCTATGTATAGTTTAATACACACATTATTTCCACCAGTGGCTACATCTGCATAAAGTGTTCACGCCTGCCTAGATGCAGTACGTGTGCAGCAGCTGCACAGCCATAGGAGGTCAGTATGTACACCAACAGTTCTGGAGTTCTCACGCCTTTGCTAAGCATAGATGATTCTGTCCTAAAATCACTCGTGTGGAGGGGCGAAGGGGTTGTCTGCAAGAAGAAACACATCAAGTTATTGTCTTGAAACTTGATATATTAACAGTAGCAATTAATGACATAATACTGATTGAATTGGAGTGAGGTAATAGTTGGAACATTACAGTAAAACATCTGAATAACATTCTTTATAATTTTGGCTAAATATTCTTTAACCTTACAGCTTAAAACCTGCAGGCACCCAAAAATTTTGAAATATGTTACAGCAGCATAGGTTAATTGGCCAGGGTCTAATGGATTAAAGCTGTACACATTATTCACAGTCCACATTGAGGCATTCATTCTGTTCAACACTGGGACAATGGCAGGCAGAGGTAATGAAATACACAACTGCCCAGGTTCTGCCACAGTAATAAGGAAGCAGGCAAATTTTGTGAAAATGTTGCATTTTGGGAGGCCCTGAGGTGCCCTTAGAATGATTCAATCAAATACAGATTTTTTGTATAGTGGCACTACCCTAAGATATGTCTATGCAAAATTATAGAAAAAGTAACTGAAGAGTTTTTGAAAAAATAGACAAAATGTGAAAATTTACCAGTTTCTGGGGCCCTACAGAATGATTCAATTAATTACAGATTTCTCGTGCATAGTGGCACTATCCTAAGATATGTCTATGCAAAATTAGAGAAAAAGTAACTGAATGGTTTCTGAGATATGGCAGCTAACGGCGCATGCAGAGTGATGGCATTAGTCCGTTGGACCTTCGGCCCGAAGGACTAAAAATTGACTTTGTAAATCAAGCGTGCCACATACTGAAATGGAGCTTTTCTGCAACATTCCATTTTTATAATCACATACAGAACTCTTGCAAGCAAGGCACCAAGAGACAGGATTACATAACTTGGAACTGTAATAATTAATGTGTAATAATTTTTTTAAGAAACTGCTTTAGAAAATCACATACAATATAAAAAAGCACCCTATATAATGTTATGTCAAGTCAATGGCAACATTGCTTAATGCACCAAACAATTTCTTTGCATTAACAAAAATGTTGAGCAAATAAAGAAATAACTCAAGATAGTGAGTGGTACGTACGCAGGCGGGCTGCTCTGATCTTCTTCCACATCTCAACATTGCCGGGTGAGTTCACTGAAACAAGGAACAACACGTCACTATGTGTCGCTACACTATAACTAGCCTATAAGGAGTCCAAAGTTTCAAGGATTTGTTGCATGGTCATAGCCAATTGTATTAAATGATATGATGTGACAATGTACACTATTTCAAAATATGGAGTGAAACATGAGAGAACTATTATTATATAAATAACATTTCACATACATCATTAGTTGATAAAACAGTAGATATTGTTGAATTTGTAGCATGACATATATATTTGATTATACAAATATATCCAACAGCTAACAATACTTGTGACAGATTTGAAACAAAGCCAACGTCCATTAAGACCTCAAATAAATCTAAACAAACTGTGGTATTTCTGGGTGTTATAAAAGTATATACAAAATATACAATGTACATGGTCCAAAAATTGATTGCTTAACTCTATTAGGCTGTCAAAAACATAGGCAGTTTCTACGTACTGATACTTTGGAAAGCAAGGCTAACAGGTATTTATTATTGGGATTGTGTAAACTGGTTTAGAACATGGATTTAGACATGTCGAGGCACTTGTTATTAACAGAAATGCTTCCTCACCAGCGCCGTGAAGCTTGTAGAAGAGGAAGTAGCTAACTACTGTTCCGTAGACGACATATCGGAATCCACGTCCTTTCCAGTAGTGCTTCCAGGGAAAGTGGATAAACTTTCCCATTGCTGAGTACGGGTAGCTCATGCGTTGGCCGGGGGAATTCATGGTGACCTGGGCAACATACGTCAACAATTGGAGACTTTCCAAGCAACAAGAGCCGTGATCAACCAACTTTTAACTTATTTAACCAGTGGCGCAGTAGTTAAAAAGTTACTGTACCACCAAAAACTGACTGTTCTGAAACATTTTCCATGCATATATTTGAGGAGTTGCACAATACTAGGCCAAAAAAGGAGGACTGGACACCAAAAACAAAAGTGCTTAAAATAAATGAAAAACTGTCTTAGATGGTAGCCAAGATACATCTACACCTAAAATTAAAGAAGAAGACAAGATCCGTGTACTCACTGTTATGTGGCGCAATGCCAAGTGAAGTTCATGATGTAAGTTACATGGTGTCTTTTAACTAAAATATGAGAATGTGAAACCCTTCAGAAATCAATATTTGCTTGACAGGCATATGCTTGTACCTCATCAGAATCCAACTAAGACTTTTAAAATGTTAAGAATGATCAGAGCATCCTGGACCTGAAATGGTGGGCACTAACTTACGTTATCTACCACATTGTCCATAACCACAATTTTTTTCAGTTCAAACAACAATAAACAGGCAGGATGTGTTTTTTGGGCCTAAGATACAGCATAAATGTTATCAACAGGAACTGTCCACAAAGAAGCTGGTTATGGAGCAAAATATAGCGTATGTTACAGGACACCAATCTGGCCCAGTATTGTGCGACTCCTCATTTACAATTTATGTAATACTCACTGTCAATTTTTGTGACACTGATTTGTTGTTTGGAATTAACTTTCTGAATAAGGTAAATTCTGTCCAAATTAAAAAAAAATTCAAAAGTGCAACGACAACTGAAGACAATTTTGTTGCACCAGCATCATTCTTTAGAGCTGTAAGCCTGTGTAGACGTAGCGTGTGCTTTGACGAGTGAATGTTGACATGAATCCATGAGGTTGTTTGTATCATCACCAGCGACACGTAACAAAATTGTCTTCGGCGAAATTTCAATAGTTAAAAGTGCTGTCAGTGGTGTCCTTTGTTGTCCAGTTTTAAAACTGGACTCTGGAGACTGGAGTGCTGTTGACAGTGTTGAGCCTGAGGAACTGGATCTTGTAAACGCATATTTCCCGATGCCTGCCTAAAGTAATCTACGCCCATAAAGCTAAAGGCACACCGACTATAGGGTCTTCTAATCTGTCTAAACGCTAGTTTGCGCTAGTCTGCACCGCTGCGATCGTGCGTTATACCGCCGCATCGCGCTCGTAAAATGAGCGATATTATGATTATTGGATACATCGGCGTATGTTGATGCAAACCGGGGCATTATTTATGCCTCAAAAGTGCACTAGACGCAATATTCTTAACCGTAAATAAATGCCATTAGTACTATCTAAGAGTGACACATTTTGTGTGAAATGCAAACCTGGAGCCCTAGCTAAGAAGGCCAACATTTTGGGGGACATAGAGTTGAAGCTTGGTCTGGAGCTGCCGGGTGAATAGGTAACCATTAATTTCTTACGAATGGCATGAGCCAGGCCCATGGCAGAAATTACTAGCACACGCACTATGTTTGTTGCCTGGCACATATTTTCCATTACAACAAAATGAAGCAATACCTAGAGATACAATGGTGTTATTCTTAGCAGCGTAGGGTTCGAATGCAACAAATACACACGACTTACGATGTAACCTCTGCTTAGGCCTTAGCAAACCGCTGGTGCCCTTCGTTTCCACCTCGCTCCAGCACTGGTCGGGGTGAAGGTCAATCTCGCCAGAATCTCGTTTGCGTTTACGGTGAACGGCGAGACCTCAGATACCCAGTGTTTTGGAAAGACGATGGAACCTGTGACAGCGGAAAAACCGGATACTTTGTCAAATCGTACGTCACTAGACTTCCACGGGTATGAATTGTTGTTACTTCGAAAACTGCAGAACGACCCCGCCTTGTGCGTGGAATGGAGGGATAAACTTCAGAAGAAAATCGCAGACGAGGACTACGATTTGGGGGTAAGCTCTCCGTTTCGGCTTTCGTCCTGTCACTCGCTGTCTGTCCGACGCACGACTGTCACTGTCAGTGCCAGTGTCAGTTCGACTGTAGTCTCTACTATCTCACTACCTCACTTGCCATAATTGTCGCCCGAGGGAGTTTAACTTGTGTAGGCCTACATAATGTAAACGGTCGAATAACTCTAATTACTTTTCCTGACTTAAGACTTAAGTTGATTCTGTCATGTCACTGTGTCAGTGTGTGTGTCACACTCAGTCTCAGTCACAGTATGTGAATATCAATGTGTTAAATCATTATAGACATAAATGACTATAGTTAAGTACGTCAATTTCGCCACATGTACGTTAAAAATCGCCTTACTAACGTCTTGTGGTAGTAGCCTATATTTATCATTGAAACAGCAAAACCGAGGCGCGGTGAAGGAAGCACTCCGTGTGAAGACGTTGCCAAACAAAAACTTGTTTTTGACAAACTCATCTATGAATAATCTGATTGGTAAAAATATATGTGATTAATAATACAGTATGGAACATTTTCATGATGAGTTACAGAAATAAAAACCAATGCAACGCATCTATCATTGTTATTACCGTATGTAACGTGACTGTTTGTGCTAGCGTGTCTTCGCAGCAATGCAATTTCACCAATTTAAATTGTAAGTATTTCACTTAAAAAAACTTTTCACTCAATTTGTTTGCACAAATGTGATTAGATATATATATACGGCAGAGATTTAGAATATGACTATATTATAGAAAAGTTTGCCCAGATTGTTATTAAAATGATGTTTTCCTATCGTCTACGGCAAAATTCGGGACATCCAGTATACCACTTCTAGGGGGAGTTAAGCTGGGTGGGGGTATGCCATGGGCATGGGATGGAGATGGACTTGTGAATACTCATTATGTAATTGTAATGCTGTAATTTAATCGAATTTGTATTTGTAACTGGCAAAACGTCGTATGGACACATACCAACTGCACTTCGCTGCTTGGTGCCATGGTGGCAAAGAATGAAACCTACATTACCATGTAATTTTATTTAGATGTTGAACTACAAGTGCTTCTAAAATGTAGTTTTGCTATTTAGTCTTAGACACAGTGATTTAGCTCACTACATACAACATACAAAGTTGAATGTCCTTACACATAACAATTTGTCACCGTTATTACTGCATGGTCACCATGACATCTGACATGCAGTTAAATGTAATCTTTTTCCGTTGTTATTTGCAGGAGATACCCCACAGTCTGTGGTTCTTGACGGTGACACTGGTTCGCAAGAAGGATCGTCTGCTTCACTTCGTGGAGAAGCAGCAGGAGCAGGCAGCCAAGGATAGCAGGACACGACGCATTTGTCTTGGTGTGTAGTTGTCACGATATCAGGTTGATCTGTCATCATAGCTTTATCTTGTTATCTAGAGACCTCTCCACTCATCTTGGATGGGTTGAGTTAATTTTTGGACAGGTGGAAATTTGAGATGCAAACATTTTTTTTTTAATAATGTGTAAATACATTATTAACTCTCACTGTTATCTGTCTATATGTCCATTAATGCTAAAAAATGTGTGTCACATTTTTGAATGTATTTTTGTACTTTTGGACTGGATTGTACATGCATGCACCAGGACATTTTTGGACTGGTGAAAATGTTGTCATGCATGAAGGCCTGTCTGTTAATGTTATTCATGTCACTTGTTATGTTTCTTCAGCTCAAATAAACTGGCACTCTGAGCATATTTGCATCTAATTTACACACTTGGGTTAATTCAATCAAATCTAGATGTGATTGAAATTAAAACATTTGTTCTTGAGACTTTGGCATCCAGACATCATTTCTATGGAATTGCCGGGTTCTTACGCACATTTCGTTTATCTGGAAAACTTTTTATTAATCTGGATGCATGCACTGTGGGCCAAAAAGTCTACTAACAGTGTTCTATTGTAGTGCCAAACTATCCCTCTGCACAGGCAGAGATAAATCATTAAATTAATACTCGACATCGATACGTGTATGACAGTTTGATTTTGGGCTAATCATGGATGATGTTACATGTAATGTTCAGGAAGTAGAAGTGATATAAAACATGCACTACCAGTCTCGCTGGTAATTATTGGAATTTCCTGGAGTTTCCCTTTGATATCGGGCGTGAACGTTTACGTGGTTCCCATGGTTAGAATTGTGACTGGCGACACACTAGAGGATGAAGAACTGATTCAGTAAACTTCTGTACTTTGCATAGGATATCTGCCAGGGTCAGTTACGTATCATCCCTGGGTGGTAAGGATATTGGCACACATATTTCAGTGAATGCTTCATTGAGATGTCATTAAGGAACAAGAATATTGCTTGCAGGGGAGACACTCTTGACACGGTATCTACATAGTCACATGTTCACGGAACTACATTTGGATGGCATCTACAAATATGGTGATGACAACACATTACCTCCAGAGGTATGTTGTTTTCATTTACTGCAATGTCTAGTTCAGTAGAAAGTTTCAACACATTTTTTTGCAGTATTTCCTGTGATTGTGGAATAAATTAACAACAAACTCTTATATAGCATTTTTACACCGGTCAGTATGGTGTTGATATTATGGTTTCTACACACTTTTAAAATCTTAATTGATTACTGCTATTGTTTCACACCTAACTTTCTATGCATCTGTTTCTGAGCATTTGACAAAATATTTGAGTTTGTACAACTGTATTTTGTGAAATTGTTGTATGTTTATTCTAACCCAGATGAGAACTGCCTCAGTGCAGCTTATTTGTAACATAATAAAAATTACTATTATTACTATTAAATATGTAAAATGTTGTTCATTTTTCTGGCTTTCTGTGACATAAATCGGTGGAGACGGTATTTTTAGATATTCCATCATGATTGCCGAAAAACAGTTTCACAACATGTCTTCCCTTTTTATAAATTCCTTTTGACATCTTAATTTTTTTGTTAAATTCACGTTTCCGTGTGACATAAAATGGTGGAGACAATTCTTTCAGATATTCCGTTGTCCAAGCATCACGTGGCTGTCGATGAAGTACAACTACCTCGACCGCATCCCGCCGGACATCGGTCAGATGGCGAACCTGGAGCACCTAGCGTTGACCAACAACAAACTCCAGAACAAGTCGATCCCATACACGCTCATCTTCTGCACCCACCTCCGCACCCTCCTCCTCGACAACAACCTCCTTGACGCGCTCCCTGGCTTCCTCCTCAAGATGCCGTCATTGGAAACCGTACATCGCCACGGCAACCACAACTACTTCAAGTCGACATTCATGTGGTACCACACGGACGTGAACGAGCGGATCCTGTCCATTGGTCATGTCAGCGATTTTGTGATGCGTCAGCCGGAGACTCTGCAGTTTTGGGCTGCGCAGGCTGTGATTGGTTCAAAACTCAACTTCTACCGTGACCCTGCCGTTGCGCCGGTGCTGCGGGACTACATCACGAGTATCTACACGATGTTCAACGTGTGTGTCTTCTGCAACACGGCAAAGCTGTTGAACCAAGCAGGTGTGTGAATATTTTAAGCACCTTCAGAACTGAGTTATCCAGATTTATGGCACTATATAAATATTCTTCTTCTTGTTATTATTAATATCTTTCTTTTAATTCATAATAAATTAACAAATTTTAAGGTGAGAAAACTTGCCTTATTTACTCATTGAAACTATTTTATCAATAATGTATTATCATCAATATTTTAAGAATCTCTGAATGGATTTATCCAGATTTACAGAGCTATGTAAGTCTTCTTATTATTATTATTAATATATTTTAATTAGTAATATATTTATGCTTTTTTAAGGCAAGAAGACTTACCTTATTTGCAATAATTATTTTATTCAAATACACTAAAAACTTTATTTTATCAATCAACTCTTGTATTATCATCAAACGTCACAAAGAAACGTTAATGGCAACAGCTGAAAGTGATGTTTCTTCATTTAAAAATTATTTTATAAAAAACAAGTCCCAGATTGTAACTAAACAATGACTTTATTGAGAGTTCACTAATAAGGTTTTGAATGTTATTTCTATTCACATTTCATCAGAGAAAACAACCAAGGGAATATTCTAAATAATAATAAAAAGTTTGACATTTTTATTGGTATTACATGCGAGACATTACCAACGGAATGTTCGGTTGATAACTGTTGATAAAGCAATATATAACCCATGTATGCAAACAATTTGTTTTTGACTTATCCAATACAAGATTTTACCTTGTAGTTGTAGGAGCTTTCATCAGCATAGCATGGCAACTTCTTCAGTACATGTGATGTATGACGTCATCATACATGTACTGAAGAAGTTGGCGTGCTACGTTGATGAAAGACTACAACTACAATGTAAAATCATGTATTGGATGTGTCAAAATTAAATTGTTTGCATAAAAATGAACTATCCTGAAGAATGTTCAGCAATGCAACCGAAACATTTTAACATCTAATATTTACTATGCAGGGTACAAAGTGATCACCTTCAAGAATCCATACCTCGGCAACACTTGTGTTCCGTTCCAACACTGGGCGTGTTCATTGAGCTGTGCAATGGGAGTCGAGATCCCCGCCCGACACGAGCAGATCGCGGCCGCGCACGAACTGGACTGCGAGTATGATGCGTACGTCGAGAGCTGTCAGAAGCAGTACCGTATTGTGTACACGTCATCTGACGGCAAACGCTTGCAGCACCGACGGACAATTGTGCCACACCAAAGCCGTGGCTGCGGCTTCAACCAATCGTGCCACTGTGTTTTATTATAGACAACTGTGATATCGCTGAGACGGCAACTTCTGCAAAGCCGTGACTGTGGACCCGTCTACTACAGTCCAGGCCAGTCTTTGGGGCCAGTTATACTCGTCCATGGTCAACCGTTTATGGATGTATCATCCAATTTGTATATTCGTGTTTTTTGCTGTGTCATTATAAAGATATTTTACACCACATCACCGCAATGACAATGTTTGTAATCGTGGAAGATGGTTTGTATATATACGTGTATTGTCAAGTTTTTCGCCATTATTTGTGATATCGCAGGGTGGAGTTTCTCCGCAGTGTGTCCATGTATAAGTGGACGAGTTAACCAGTGGCGCCACGCAGTGACAATGCCGTAACATTGTGGTCTTCGTCCGTCCATCATTGTTTTGCTGGTGGTTGTGAGCAGCGCTGTGGAGCGCTGTCAAAGCCGGATGTTTTTACGTGCATGTATTATATTTGCCGAATCTATCCTTTCGACCATTTGTGCTCATCAATGCAGTCGAGTTAGGTTTGATTATGTAATTAGATCTACGATTATAGCATCCTACAACATTGCAATCATGGTTACAATTACACTGCCTAAGATGTGAAAATTATTGGATAATACGAATTACATTTTTGGTGTATGTGGGCACTAACGTGTGGCATTTTAGCTGTACGGTAATTACACAGAAATCTTTGGTAGTAATAACAGTTGTCACACATGATTTTACTTACTTTCAATAACATTGTAATTATAAACAAGTTATTTGATAGCATTCGATACGTTCCCCTTTCCTATATGGTTCATGAAACTCGGACTCCACAATGTTTTTGTTTAATTACAGTATAGAGAACATCACGTGTGACACAATCACGTGTATATATGTTACATAGTTACATCATTACAATGAGAATTCAGCCCAAGCCAGATTGCAGTGAATGCCATCCACTATTTGTTGTGTGGTTTGAAGAAGATAGCTACACTTTTATGTCCATCTGATTTCTTGGCAAACAATTTTGTGGCTTAGTTTATCACAGGAGAAAGAGGATACTTACACATATCTATAAATTTGGATTGATATGCCAACATGCTATTTAATTATCTCACAAGTACGATAAGAAACACTTCTTAAGTGCTTCATTTGTATCTGATATTTGCTTCTAATTGTCCATTGAAATGGACACGAAACCAGAGTAAAAGAGATAGCAGCCGATTAAAATATTCTGCCTTATTCATAAAATATATTCATATACATGATGGCGGGTCCTTTCACACAGCCATAAGTGAAACAATGTAATTTGATATGAATAATATCTTGTTCCATAATGATTTATGTCTACGACGAAATAAGACTATTTAGTTTGACAAAAATGGTTGTACAATTTGTTGAAACACTAAATGCATTTTGATGTTGTATTGTAGCACTGTTTTAAGGAGCCTTTGAAAGAAATCTTTCTCATGTGTCAGTGAAGCAATGTTTGACATTTGTGTGTGTAGGATGTATGTTTAACTTACTGGGTGCATGTGCACTTAGGTGATTTGTAATCACTTGGTAAATTTTAAGACTAGATGTCAATATTTGTATCTGTGAATAACTTGTCAGTGATGTTACTTTCACAGATGATGTGATTAATGTGCTCTGTGGGCACAGGTGAAATTATTCAATTGGAATTTTTTTTATTTCAGTTGCAGATGTAAAGATGTATGCAACTTAACAACATTTGCTATGTACTGTACGTGCTTCCACATTGTTAAAATGCAGACGTGCAGGCTCAACCTTTTTAATATTTTTATAGTTTCAAAAATGTGTTTGTGGTGATGTTTATAAATAGCAAATCGTGCTCACTATTGAAAAAAACTGAATATTAAGCCGAATAACCAAATAACAGTATGTACGATAACCTTTTTAATCATGATTAAGATTTTTTTAGGTATCTTCCAAGCTGAAATTCTTGTTAGGGCTGCACTCTTTTCTCATTATGAATTGACAAAGTCCTGAAATCACAAATGTTTTGAGGTCTCAAAATGGCTTTAAGTTTAGTTTTTTATTGGTAGAGAGCGGATCAGTGCAATTTAAATCACCAATTTCTAACTGGTATTATATTATCAATGACAAAATAATTAGAATTGAATGTCTAGTGATGATACTGGTTACCAGTTACCAGTGATATCAGTAAGAACTATGTTTCTCTAGGAGTTTGTATATTCTGGCGACGTACTGGTCATTTAGTTCTAGTCGGGATAATAGTTGGTGATCCAATAATGCTATTTAAAAAGATCTGTGATCTTATAAAATGTATAAATTGTAAATAAAAACATTTTGATGATGAACACGAAATTGTTGTATTGTTTAAATGCAAACGAGATTAAAAACTTACCAAAACAATCCATTTTTATTCCCAATCTGAATGAAACATAAGCTAAAAACAGTGTCCTTATACTCAACTAATTTTTAACCTGCTGTGTCACCCTTTTCACTCCCCCTTTTGGTCGCGCTTTCCTGTACATTTCCTGCACAGTTTGTTGCGACATTTACCAGTCATTGTGACGTCACCGCAGGTAGCACCGCTAGGATTTAGTCCATCCTCGTGTGCCAGGGGACACTGCTGCTGATTACGTCAGTGCCAGCCAGCAGTACCCCCTGGCTGATCGCTTTGCGAAACTCTGAATTTAAGCTCAGCCTATGAAATCGCTCACTATATCAGTGGTTGCTGCCAGGTCAGGTGGTCATAATAAAACTAATTTCAACCAACCGTGGATCGTGTTAATGCAATGTTTAGGAGGTAGAAGCAATTATTCGAATACACAATACCATTCAGCTGCCCGTGCTAATGGGCGAACGGGTCATTATTATATTGGGATTCCCAGAAGTCGTTTATCCGTCGTCAAATTGGGGCATGTATTTGCGCTGGTCTCAGCAACATCTGACAGGCTGTGACATGCAAATGACCACTTTTGAGCGGGCTTGATGTGCCAAATATGAAGCCTGTTCATTGTGAACTCATATCACATATGAGTTCACAATGAACAGGCTTCATCACTTGACAAGAGTATTAAGTTTATGTATACGAAGTTTCAAATATGAATATGCTAACTTCGGGGTACTATAAGTGTATCTCCTCCCGGGTGCTCTCCTCATTATGTGTTCACTCAAATCTTTGAACCATTGACCTCTGAACTATAAATTGCGACTTATCAGGAAATTAATACTCACATGCATTCTCATAAGAAATAGGTTGCGTCCTTCTTTTGTAAAATTTATTGTCCATGCAAACATAATTCTGGGACAGTTTTTCTTTATATAACGTTATATAAAACAATTGAGTCCATTAGTCGTAGCCATTGTCCTTATTTGGGTCTGGTCGTCAAGGTGATTCGCCATCTTGGCTATGCACAATCGAATAATGCGTATTATTTACCAAGGAACCGAAACGATGCAGCAGTATTTTGATGGATAGTGTCATCTTTAATGCCTGACAGTAATATACAATTTGTTAAGGTGACCGACCAAAGATGTGCAGCTGAAAAACTAATGGACAGTTTCCCTCGTTTGATTGCAATAAACGCTAACGCGCTTTCTTGCAGTTGTTGTGTATAGCCCCCCGCCAAAGGCCGTTGCTAGGATACGCGCTAATGAACTCGACGGTATGCAAACTGGCCTACGCCCTCCTCAACAATATTTAGTGGTGCCACCTAGCAAGCTGCAATACGAGTGTCGCCCTCTATCGACTGATCACACGTATTCAACAGCGCGGCAGTAATGGGAAAACACGTGAAATTAAACTTGATAGTTGCCACTTGCAACAACAGGGGGATTGGAAACAAAGGAGAACTCCCATGGCGAATAAGGTATCCGCTAACAACAGTTACGAAGCGTTCGGTGTCTTTATTTTGAATTGTTCTGCATTATATACGTAAAAGAGATAGACGACTAGTTTCGCTTAACCGACTCTCGTCTGGCTGCGTGACTTCGCCAGAACGATAGTCTGGCTCTGAATGGTCCTTTTAGATGGTATGCCATGAGAGCTGCCACCTAGTGAATATTCATGTGATTAAAAGGCATTAAACTACGAAAAAAGTTTAATGTCGGTTTATTTTGTGTGTGACAAGTTTCAGTATAAGTTGACTAGTTGTAGTATAGTATTTATAATAAAAGTGTAGGTAATCATCCAGCATCTTAGGCTTAGCCCTTATATTAATTATTAACGCTATTAAACGATCGTTTTACCTAATTTTTTAGACACTAACGTATTCTTTTCATCTTTTCCCAACATCGTAGACACAAAACAGAACTGTATTTGTTAAATTTATTGTCTTTGGGGGAATTTTATGCAACAAAACACTGTTTGATTGGTGCGCGTTAATATGACAATCATTCGAAATATACTCCAAACGTGTTGCGGTGCCATCACAACCGGAAAGGCGATGCCACTAACGCATATCTAGTTCTGCTTTACACACGTATTCCGAAATCTCATTGAAATGTAGAAATATAAAAAAAAGTTAAAACACCATTTCACTGACAAGTATCTCGACAACAGTGTCATGAAACAGAAACAGGTTTTATTTTTAAACATTACCGAAAAATATGTAATTTCTTCAGAAATAACATTTCAATTTAAAAACATTTAAAAATAAATAATTTACTGTATTTAATCGGGTCTGTAATCATTATGTACGACTACAGAGTGCCACTCTGTAAATGTAATCATTGTGTACGATTACAGAGTGGCAAAATGTTCTGCATTATTAACACGCAATTCAGCAATTCTCTTTTGTGAAATGGCTCTGAAAAGAACCGTTTTGTTTGGCTCTGAAAAGAGCCGTTTTGTTTCTTCTTTGGGTGCAGCTGTCAGGGGTACTGGTCGTGAATGCACACAAGTAGTGCCGACAGATGCGTTCGGTGGTTCCTGTGCTGCTGTAACCACAGGAATTCTTGTAGGTACTTGCCGAAAAGAGGTAGAGATGTGCCGAATTGCCTTCTTAGCTTTCTCTTTGCTCGCATCCAAAAGTTTTCAATATTTTGTGTGTGGACGTCTGGAGAAAGCGGGTCCACGAAGTTATGTTCGTGGAATACAACCTACGCCGGCCACTTTCCCCCAACACCCATTCTCAATCATTAACCCAGCTGCGGTGATACTCGCGGTGGTAGAAGTAACTCATTTAGTTCGACAACAATGGGGCTACCATTGTTATCGAAACCACCAAGTACCTGCGGGTGGTTCCTGACGTCGATAGCACAGATGTCACACACAAAATTGTGCCAGTCAGTTTTGTTGCATAAAAGTCCCCCAAAGACAGTAAATTTAACAAATACAGTTCTGTTTTGTGTCTACGATGATGGGGAGAGATGAAAAGAATACGGTAGTGTCGACAAAATTAGGTAAAAAGATCGTTAATAGCATTAATAATAAGGGCCGAGAAGATGCATAATTACCAAATTGTATCCTTGTTGAATTTGTTATTTCATTGTTGGCCTGAGAGCCAATCATCGCCTTTACCCGAATCTGGGGTAAAGCCCCCTACCGGTAACAATGGCTGGAGCTTAATAATCCAGGCCGTTGTGACGGGCCAATGCTGCTGGCTGGATAATCGAGGCTAATACACGACCGAAACACTGGAGTCAGATCTCAGGATTGTATCATTTAGCCTCTTTATCGAGGTTATCCTAGCTGGAATGGCACCACCGTTTGCTGTCGGTTGTTGCCAGATTAATATGATTATACATGTCAACTTTTGAGTTTCGAATTCCAGGTGAATTTCAGTCACACCAAAATCCCCAACTGTATCCTTCATTGCGAAATATCAGCATACAAAATAAAAATGCCACTCAACCAACCACTAGTAATAGTTGTTGGCGTCTAGCGGCCCCCTAACAGAGTCAGAGACGTTGCTATGGCCACATACGTGACTTCGTAAGACAGACCATTGCCTCCCCCATACAGTCAAACCCCAGAGCTACATTCTGGGTATGCAGCGACTTTAACTTGCCCGACATTGACTGGCTAACTGACTCCATCAAACCCGCCCCGTACAAAGTTTGGTATCACAAACCCCTTGGTGACCTCTTTCTGAATGACTATTAGGTCTGGACCAAATACCTGGTAGTCCATGTAAACACTCGAGAGAAAAACTGTTTCACAAACAGACCATCCCTTGTAAATCAAATTGAGGACATAGTCGGCGTGAGTGACCATGCAGCAATCCTTCTTGAGGCTACACCTAGTGTCACACGCACCAAACCAGCCAGGAGGAAAGTCTTCCTCTAGTCCAAAGCAAACATCACAGAAATAAAGTCAGAAGCCACCAGACTGTCATCATCAATCCTTGACAAATTCACAGCAGAATCGCCAGTGGAAGAGATATGGCAATCTCTCAAAACAGGCCTGATATCCCTTATAAACAGGTACGTTCCAACTAAGATGACCTCAACTAGATGCAACCAACCATGGGTAAACGCACACATCAAGCGCTTAGCTAAACGTAATGGGAAAGGTACAGCAGCTTAAAAAACGACAAGCCCACCACCACTATGTCAATGGTCTAATCACAGATAGAGATTCCAGTGCTAAGAAAAAGCTCTGGACTTATGTCAAATCAAAGTACAGTGACAATGTTGGAGTCTCCCCCCTGAAGAGAGATGGTCAGACACAAAGTGACAGTAAGATCCAAGCCGAGATACTACATGACCAGTTCTCATCAGTATTCACAAAAGAACCAGAGGGCCTCCTACCCAGCCTAGACACCAGCCCATATCCCACACTACCAGACATCATCATAACCGTCAAAGGAGTAAACAAACTCCTGTCTGGATTAAATCCACATAAAGCCACAAGACCCGACAAGATCCCCATTAGAGTACTGAAAAAAGCTGCAGATGAGCTATCCCCTACCGTAACCCTCCTATTCAAGATCCCCATTGAACACACCCCATCTGATTGGCTTAAAGCAAATGCAGTACCAACATTCAAAAAAGGCGACAGGGAAAGCTGAAAACTACCACTCCCATCTCCCTAGCCTCTGTCTTATGCAAACTCCTTGAACATTTAATCCACTCCCACATCATGACACATCTTGATAACCACAACATCCTCACAGAGATGCCCAGCAAGGCTTCAGGAAGAAGCGATCCACAGAGACACTGCTTTTAGGAACCCTACACGATCTAGCACCACACACTCGAGGGAAAGGAGGGCATCAGGACAAATGGACTGCACACTCCTTGATTTCAGCAAGGCGTTCAACAAATTATTGCCTCAGCGAAGACTCCTACTAAAACTAAAATACTATTGGCAACATCCTAGAATGGATTGTTCCTACTTAACCGAACATAGAGAGTCCTGGTGAATGGAAGCTCTTCCAAAGAGATCCCCAGGCTTTCCAACATTCCTTTTTTATAGCCACAATAGTACCCTGGAACAACCTAACCGCCCAATCAGTTCAATCTCCCTCTCTAGATGCTTTCAAGCTGTGCACGCAACAAACACCATACCATCCACGAAATCATCAGTAATGACGGTAGTGGATTACTGGAAGAAGAAGAAGTCGAGACCTCCAACTGCACACCCTTGACTTGGCCTTCACTAGCTTCAGGCTCGCAGAAAGCCTACATGTCCATGTGTATATGACCATGGCTCCAACTGTACCCCTGCAACTACTAGGCTTGGGCCAAATCAAAGCTAACCAAAATGTCCAGCTGCACATAAAAGCCTACAAACCGGAGAATTTATTTTCCATTAGAGCAGTCGTTTCACAACAAATCCGGAGGACTCCAAGAAAATATGGTCCTAAGGGTTGATAGGTATTTCTTCAGTTCAGCATATCTCTGCGAGACGTAGCTGCCCAGATGATCCCACGATACGCTGCTCTGTCTGCCGTTTGTCTCCCTGCTCTCACGATGTCTTCCAACCAGTCGCTGATGTCCTGCTCCCATCTTCTCCTTGGTCTTCCCCTCCACTTTGCCTTCTAGGACAGTTTTCTCTAAGGAATTATGTCTTGAAGTGGCCAAAATAACTCAGTTTTAGTCCTTTTATTCTGTTCACTAGTTGACAGTTCTTTATGTCTAATTTTTTAAGGATCTCTGCATTGGTTGTTCTTGTTATCCATGGCACTCTTAGGACTTTTCTGTAACATTTAATCTCAAACGCTTGTATTCTTCTCATGTCTTCTTTGTTCAGTGTCCACGTTTCGCTCCCATATAGAGCTGTTGGGAAAAAGCAGGTTTTTAAAATTCTTATCTTTGTTGGTATGTTTTGTCCTTTCCATAAATGTTTCAGATTATTTAGTTTCTGCGTTGCTATGGCTATTCTTCTGATCTCTGATGATGGCTTGCCGTCTCCTTGTAGTCTTGTAGACAGGTATTAACTATGAATAATGATCGAGATATAGAAACTGAGGTAAATAGCTTATCTTTTTAAAAATATTCTTCCGTAATATACTTCAATTATATCTTGGGTATATTTATTGGGCAAAGTGTGACTAATCTGTAATTGGTCACTGGCAGAGGCTTGAGTCAATAGACAGTGCCCACTAGACCCCTGGACAGTAATGCCTACATTCTAAGGGGTCATCCTGAAACAACAAAATGTCAATTATTAGAAGAGTTGACATAGTTCCGCTATACACAAGAAATCTGTATTTGATTGAATTATTCTAGTATCATCAGCATATAGTAGAACATACATTTGCAAGAAAATGTCTACATCATCATCACTAAGGTTGTTGTAAATTTCACCAGCTGCCATGTCAAGTCCCTTATAATTATGACTAACGGTGTTCAAAATCATTCAGGTAAATAGCAAATAAC
This sequence comes from Paraescarpia echinospica, assembly GCA_020002185.1. Classification (NCBI taxonomy): domain Eukaryota; kingdom Metazoa; phylum Annelida; class Polychaeta; order Sabellida; family Siboglinidae; genus Paraescarpia; species Paraescarpia echinospica. The sequence continues at coordinate 17,793,979 of CM034538.1, read as the reverse complement.
AAAGGAGACAATTTTTCTCCTTGTGGTAACTACATCACATGAGAAGAAGGCTGACAGCCCCCCAAAATGCAAAATGTTTCACTATCTAGTGATGTGGTTTCGAGAAGGGCCCTTGAGACTATCCCCTAACAGTAGATTTTGTATATTGTACCAGAAACAGAACATTATTCCCCTTCCCAAAACATCTGTCACATGTGGAGTCTGTGTCTTGTATGGATATATATTTGTATGCAGTTGTTTTATATAAGCAGAAAGTTAATTGAAATTAGTTATTCTTAGGCTACATAAAAGTAATTCCCGGTTTCTCATCAATGCATGTATTTAAAAATATGTGCCACAACATTTTATTTTCTATTATAATTATTCCTCTAAATGCAAGACGTGGTGCATTAAGTGAACAGTAAACATGTCAACATTTTACTTCCATCATAACCCTTAATGATCTGTAACTATGATTCACCAAAAAAACATTTGATTAATAATTACCTACAGGCTTGTTTGATTTATGCTGGGCAGAAACTGTTTCTGCCCGTCAGAAATGGCAACAATAGGAAATACATGCCATTGATAGATAAAAGGAAGATCACTGCCATTTAACTTGTGGATTACTGTTATTATATATTATATCTGCTACTGCTTGGTGGACAGTTAATTAGTGGCTCAAGTTCAAATACATCAGGACGTTTTTCACACCTGCATGGTAGTTTAGGCTCAGTAGTGTGCTGGCAGCCACTAAACCTATAGGCTTGTGTGAAAAGGATAGTTGGCAGAAGAACTATCTTCAAAGCACCATTGCATCCATTTAGTCAGGCAGCAGTCACACTGTCAGAGTGTCTGCTGCCATATTTGTATATATAGGCTTAATGATCCCAATACACCAATCTGTTAGCACAATGTCAGATAATAGAACTAGGTTAAACATCTTAACAATAACTACAATTAGTTCTGTGGGGTTGTTTTTAAGTACTCATTTATAACATTATCAATGCAACATGCCTTTTTGTTTTTGATTGGCATTAGTATGTCATCTTGGGTGTTTATGTTTATGTGACAGTGTAATGGCCCCCAAAAAGGATCCCAGAACTGGACAATTTTCACATTTTGCCTTTTATAAAAAAATCGTTCAGTAACTTTTTCTCTAATTTTTCATAGACATTTCATGTGGTAGTGCCACTATACACAATACATCTGTATTTGATTGAATCATTCTAAGGGCACCAAAGGTCCCATAAAATGCTAAATTTGCTACCTAAAATTAATTGTCCACCTCAGAGTAGCTATATTTATAGCTTGTTGTGTATTACACCCAGCTGTGGGCTAAGATTCTCTGCCTGCTATTGTTTGAGGGAAACTGTGACTAATCTGTAATTGGTCACTGGCAGAAGCTTGTGTCAACAGACAGCATTGTGCCACTAACCCTGTTAAACTGGACAGTTGCCTGTAGGTTTTAAACTGTGTCAGACAGTAAGTCTACCTTTTGCTCTCAAATAATCTGTCCTCTTAGTTTTACACATAAAGACATAATCTGGCATAACGTGACAAGTTTTTGTAGCAGCACATTTGTACTTCCAGTTTACCACTGCAACATAACATACATACTGTGTGCCACATTTGAATGTCATGCATGTAATATTTCCATGCAATCCATTTGCATATATAATATAAAACTTCAACAGCCGTTTTCTTCATTTTCACTTTTTGACCCCTACCATGTTCAATGCTCCATAACGCCAATTTTTGTAGCAGTCATAATTTTTGAAACTGTGTAAAGCACCCTACCCAACCTTTACAAGAATGTAAGAAAACAATGTTACAATTTTTCCGACTTATCACTCATTTGATCAGCCAGGGTCACATATAGACGTATTAGTCCAAAGGACTTCAGTGCTTCTTGGCCCATTTTTTTGTCAACTAATTAACCAAATTAGTCAACTAAGTTGAGATTATGATGGTACCTTTTAGTTTTATGTGTTATTCACATTAATTTACAGTATTTCTTTGGCTTGTTAACAGAGGAGATATGGCTTTCTTCAAAACAATCACGACAGAGACATCACAACCAGGTAGTGTAAACGTTTTCTTTGTTTTTATAACTTGTTTGTTATTTGGCAATTTGGTATGTTTCTTGATCAAACCTGTGTATTGTATTTAACACATTAAAATACAGTACAGTGGATCGACACAATTAAGGTCACCCTGAGGACTGGGCAAAAGTGACGTTAATGACGAAGTGACCACATTAGCGAGACTAATTTCTTACACTTTATTGTTACAGAAATAATTTGGGACAATTATAGAGTGACCTTAATTGTGAGGTGGCTGTATTAGCAAGGTGATCATAAAGCGAGGTTTGACTGTATTTGTATTTGAAATAAAAAAATAAAATTTCTATTTAAGACAATATATTTAACTTTAGTTCTTTGTGACCTTCTGTGGCCTTTAAATGTCATTTTCTGTTCCCACAGACAAGCAGAATGCCGTGATTATGGGACGGAATACTTGGGAGTCGATTCCCAAGAAATTCCGTCCACTCCAGAAAAGAATAAACATCATCCTCAGTCGACATCCGCAGTAAGTGTTGTGGGGGTCTACTCAGTAGTGAGAATTAGACATAGTAGTGTTAATTATTGATATAAATATTTTTAAATGATTACTCATTTACTACTTTTCTTGTACTTCAAATAATTTTTAGTTATTTGTTTTTATTTAATTACTGTTTTTATTTAATTACTGTTATTATCTTATATTTTATTACTGTTATTATCTTATATTTTTTACTGTTATTATCTTAAGTTTAAAGTATTATCATTGCCTCCCTCCCTCCCTCCCTCCCACCCATGCACCCACCCACGCACCCACCCATGCACGCACCCACCCATGCACGCACCCACCCACCCACGCACCCACCCACCCACTCACTCACTCACTCACTCAAAGAAGTAGTATAAAGACATCTGCAAGGAAATGATCACCAAACATTTCTGGAACTGAACTTAAATGTGTAAGTTCCGGTATATGTAAAATGGATGGCAGAGAATGACTATTGATTTCAGGAAGCAGCCAGACGGAGTGTACGTGGCTGGTAGTTTTGACGAAGCTATCAACATGTTGACATCATTGCCACTTATTGACAAAGTTGACAAGTTGTTTGTCATAGGTGGCAGTTCTGTTTATAAGGTAAGTGGTAAGTCAATATTGGCGGCAGTATGGTCAAGTATATATGATTGTTAGGGTGAAGTGTGCCCATACGTATGAAGTGATATAATTACTTGGGAGTCATTCAAAAATTACATAACACCTGACGAGGTGGGGGTATTTACCTACATGTTATAGAGCATGAAGGCATGGGGTCTTTGCAAGATTGTTACGTTGCAAGGAGTATAGTAAACAAAAGAAATGAACTAAACATTATGGTAGAAAATATTGACCCTCACATAATAGGTATAACCAAATCATGGGCAACCACCGATATATCAGATGCCGAATTGGGACTGACAGGATATGTAATGTTTAGAAAAGATAGAATAGGAAGAAGGGGAGGTGGAGTTATTTTATATATTAAAGAATCTATCCAGGCTTATGAAATAAAATTAGACAGAGAAGCAGATTGCGAAGAAGCTGTTTGGTGTAACATAGTTACAGAAAACTCAACGTTAACGGTTGGATTAGTTTTTCGAAGTCCAAACATAAGCATAGAAAGAATGAAAAAATACAAAACGCTATAAGGGAAGTGAGCAAACGGGACTGTGTTATTATGGGGGATTTTAACCATGGGCATATAAAATGGAAATCTCTACAGAGTATGGGTAGTGAGGACCACAAGTTTTTACTTTTAGTACAAGATAGTTTCCTTTCTCAACATGTCCTAGAACCAACCTGAGGAGAGAACGTGTTAGACATAGTTTTGTCCTCACAGAATGAATTAGTTGACAATGTCAAGATATGTGAGCCACTGGGGAATAGTGATCACAACCAGATACATTTTATCATCAAAGTAAAATCAGAAAGGAATAGTAAAAAGCAGTAGAGGAGAAATTTCCACAAATGAAAATATAAGGACATAAGGAAATATTTAGCAAAGATAGACTGGAATAACACACTGAAGAATAAGACAGCAACATAATGCTGGATTATCTTAAAGAGTGAAATTGAATGCATCATCGTCAAATTTGTTCCCTTAAAAAAACACGGGAAACGGTCCAAAAAGAAACACTTATCGAAAGAAACCATTAGAAAAATTAAGCATAAACAAATGATGTGGAAGTCATATAGACGTACTGGAAATGACGAAGACTACAACATTTATTAAGAAGCACTAAACCAAGCTACAGCTGAAATTAGAAATTCAAAGAGAAGCTATGAACATAAATTAGCTTGTAATATAAAACATGACAGCAAGAGTTTTTATGCGTATGTTCGAAGCAAACAGAAAGTTCAGGATAAGGTCGGTCCTCTAGAAGATAGTGCCGGAAATATAATATCAGAAGGATTCTTAATGGCAGAAGACCTGAATGAGTATTTTAGTTCAGTGTTTACCAGAGAAGACACGAGTTCACTGCCACTACCAGAGGCTAAGTTCAAGGGGGCAGAATCAGACTATTTAAGACAGTTAATTGTAACCCCAGAAATGGTAGCTAAGAAAATTAGGGCTATGAAGGATAATAAATCACCTGGAGTGGATGGTATTCCACCCAAACTACTATTTGAAATTGTAGAACAAATTAGCATACCGCTTGCAACAGTTTTCAACTTGTCATTAGAAGAGGGAGTGATTCCTTTAGAATGGAAAGAAGCAAACATTATACCGTTATTTAAAAAAGGTTCGAGAAACAAGTCAAATAATTATAGACCAGTTAGTTTAACATCGGTGATTTGTAAATTATTAGAAAGACTAATTAAAGATCACATGGTGGATTTTCTTTTTAAACATAACTTGATAAACCCATCTCAACATGGGTTTCTAAAAGCGAGGTCATGCTTAACAAATATGTTATGTTTTTTGGAAGATATCACTAAGTGGGTAGATGATGGATCACCAGTAGATATCATGTACTTAGATTTTCAAAAAGCTTTCGACAAAGTGCCACATCAAAGATTACTGCGTAAACTAAAGGCCCATGGCATAGGAAATGGTATAGTTAACTGGATAAAAAAAATGGCTGATTGACAGAAGACAACGGGTAGTTGTTGATGGGGAGGCTTCAAACTGGAAATCAGTTTTGAGTGGGGTTCCACAGGGATCAGTACTGGGACCTATATTATTCTTAATATATATAAACAATTTGGACGATGACATAGCTAGCAAGGTGTTGAAATTTGCAGATGATACAAAAGTGTTTAGAAGGATTAAAAGTGATGGAGATAGACAGCATTTACAAGATGATCTTGACAGGTTGATCAAATGGTCTAAAAAGTGGCAAATGTTGTTCAGTTTTGGGAAATGTAAATGCCTTCACACAGGACATGGGAACGAATATGTAGAATATACAATGGGAGGAACTGTACTAAGTACTACTGTAAAAGAAAAAAGACTTAGGGCTGACAATTAGTGCTGACATGAAGGTTTCAGAGCAGTGTGGAATTGCAGCTTCAAAAGGAAATCAAATCCTTGGATTGATTAGGCGAAATATAGCATATAAAGAAAAAGAACTAATAATACCGCTGTACAAAACAATAGTTAGGCCTCATTTAGAATATTGTATACAAGCGTGGAGGCCATACCGCAAGAAGGACATATATATGCTAGAAAGAGTACAGAGGAGAGCAACTAAAATGAAACAAAAACTGAGGGATCTTAGTTATGAAAAACGCCTAAAAGAATGTGGTTTAACAACACTAGAGACCAGGAGATTGAGAGGAGATCAGATAGAAGTGTTTAAAATATTGAAAGGTTATGAAAATATTGATAGAAATATGTTTTTTTCAGTTAAGAAAGATAGAAAGACTAGAGGACATGAAGTAAAGGAGCAGTGTAGATTAGACGTAAGAAAGTTCTCATTTTCACAAAGGACTGTGAATGAATGGAACAGATTATCTGATGATTGTGTGGGTGCTAGTAGTGTGAATATGTTTAAAAATAAAATCGACACATACCTCAGAAGGGCTGGATATATGTAGATAAAAGGGTTGGACTCTCGATAAGCTAAAGGGCTTCCTTGTCCACCTGCCATCTAGAGTTAATTCTCTGGATGGCAATCTTGTTAAATCTTGTTAAATCCACATGGTATATATTTTAAGTGGCAAGCTTAAAGCAGTGGAAAGTGACTCAGGACGGGAGTTAAAAACGTGTAATATTAAACCAAGGCATTCCTCTAAGTTTAGATAATGCTCATAGTAATTTAATAACTATGTTGAAGTAGGCCTATATATATATATTGCCTGCCAAATTATGTTTATTTAAGCCTGAAACAATATTTGAAGAATACAAACAAAACATTCAGGTTTAAACACACTGTTGGTAATATTGTAGAGGTCAGCTGGGATAATCATAAAGCCCTTTGATGTTCTGTGCATTCACAAAATTCTTCCATTCAAGACAGCGTGTTTAGTGAATTTCCTGGTAATAATTACCACCGCCTATTGGTAATAACAGAACAGACGAACTCACTTTAACTAATGGACACGCTATTAAACCATTGCAAACCAACTCCAACTAACATATTGTCAGTTGGAGTTGTTTTAGCATACACATCCTAACTTCTTTACAGTGCTGCTGTGGTCCATTTCATTGATCTTGGGGATTTAAGGATTAGTTATAATTCCCGAGGTGTGGTTCAGAACAGCTGGGCAAGGGGTAACATTTCCGAGAAAAAAGTGTTATGTAATTATGGATAACCCCTTAGCATAGCAATCCCTCTGTCTCGGTTATAATTGATACACCCTGTATATGTTGTATATGAAATCATTCATCTTGTTTTCCAGACAGCACTCCAGTCTCCATTGTGTGAACGAATCTATCTGACCCGTGTACTCGGTGACTTTGAATGCGACACTTTCTTGCCCGAATTTGACACAAATGTCTTCAAACAGATCAAGTGAGTATGAGTCCTACTGTAAGACTGAAACAGGGCTTGATACAAGTTATAAATTATATTTGTGGAGTATCTAAAAAACCAGGGCATGGCAGGGACTAAAAACTCTGTCTGGTGTTGAGTCCGGCAAACATGTCATACAAACCTCAGAGTCCGCAGAAGAGAGTCTCAAGTTTGCTGAGGACTTGAATTCTTTCTTTGGGCGTTTGACCGGCATGACTTCTCACGTGAGCGTCAGGAGGCGGTGGATGATATAGAGTCTCAGCTCACTGAGGATGCCCCAGAAAAAACTCCTGATGACGTCAGTAAGATCTTCAAGCACATTAATCTTCACAAGGCAGCCGGACCTGACAATGTCAGTGGTCAGGTTCTTAAGGAGTGCCAAGCTCAGCTGGGTGCAGTGTTCAGCATCCTTTTCAACTGGTCTCTGAAGCAGCATCGCATCCCCCTGGCGTGGAAATCGTCAGTTATATGTCCTGTCCCCAAGAAACCTGTGCCATCTGTTCTGAACGACTACCGCCCAGTGGCGCTTACCTCAGTCATCATGAAGTGCGACTCGTGCTTTGAGCGACTCGTACTTCGCCCTCTCCTGCAGCATGTTGGGGATTAACTGGATCCCCTCCAATTTGCATATAAATGCAATCGAGGTGTGGATTATGCAGTCCTCACTCTATGTCATAGTGTGTATACTCACCTGGAAAAGCCCAAGTCGTTTGCCAGGATAGTCTTTATTGACTTTTCGTCAGCTTTCAACACCATCCAGCCACACATCATGATGAATAAACTTGTCAATATGCATGTGAACCCACACGTCATCTTGTGGGTAAACCAGTATCTTACTGAACGTAAGCAAGTAGTGCACTATAATGGTGCTGTGTTGAGCTCACTCTTCACTTTCACCGGTGCCCCCCAGGGCTCGGTGATCTCCCCTGTTCTGTTCACACTCTACACAGATGACTGTTGTAGCAGCCAGGAGAGTGTCAATTTCATCAAATACAGTGATGACACAGATATTGTCGACCTATCCGGCTCTGATCAAGTGTGTGCGTGCGCTGGAGCTGATTTCACAATGTGGTGTGACCATCATTTCCTAGACCTGAACGTTCGTAAAACTGAAGAACTCATAATTGATTTAAAGAAAAATCCTACTCCTCCCAAGAGACTATTCATTAACCAAGAGTGTGTAAGGAGAGTAGATGAATACAAGTATCTCGGCACTAGTATTGATGCAAAGCTCACATTTGGGGAAGATACAGCAGTAATTAACAGAAAGTGCCAGCAAAAGCTGTATTTCTTACGCAAGCTCAGGTCACTCAGTGTCAGCACACATGTTCTACAAACCTTCTACAGATGCTACATCGAAAGCTCTATTACATTTGGGTTTCTTGTGTGGTACGGTGGCCTGAGTATTGTGCATTGCAACACTCTGGCACAAACAGTCAGGGTTAGTGGCAAGGTGGTGGGAAAAAGCAAACCAGTCTATAGGATCTCTACAGGCAATGGGCAGAGAGAAAAGGAAGGAAGGTCTCATCAGACACCGTACATCCCCTGTTTCCATGCTATAAACTACTTCCTTTTAATATGCTGTTGTACTGTACACTCCAAATGAATTTCCCTCCCAAAGGACAATGAAGTATTGTGATTGTGATATCCATCAGGTAATAATACCCAAGTTCACATGTAAATTTCATAAGTTTTTGAAAATGTCAACACCCCTACCCCTTTGTCACTACAATTATGTAAAATAGTCAGTTGTCCCCTTAAAATTATGCAGCTGTTGTTCCGACCCCCAAGGCTGGACATTAGATCACACAAATGTGGTATATATATAACCTTTGATTAGATTAATCTTTGAGTTTTAGTGTTCAATTTTTTTTATAAAGTTCTATTCAATGCTGATATTATAATATTGACATTTACATATCATTCTTAAAATTGATTAAGAATAAACAGGAAATAAAACCTTCCATATTGTCATGTACATACATGATATGTTTTCAGCCACCCCTACCCGGCCACCCCCTGTATAATATTTGCATGCTGGCCTGTAAACCCTTCCCATGGCATTTATAACGTGGAGGATTCATGATATGCTGCATTATTTAGTACGTTTTTCAAGTTTAATGGTTAGTTTGTGTGACCATATATTATACTGTGGTAGAAATTGTAACAAAACAATATCACTTGCCAGCACATCATAAATGGTCTTTCTTTATTCATGACGTGTTAATCTGTCTATACCTGTCGGAAGTCGGTTGATAATTATTATAGGCCATCACTTGATTGTCTCTAATTCATCTTCATGATGTTTTACAGAAATGCAGTCATGAGATGTGTTTTTAAATGGCGCTAACTTGAAAAACATCGAATATAATAAAGCCATGCAGAAATACCACTTGTGTATAATAAGGCTTTAAAATAACAAAGCACACAATTGTCCATTTCAAGAAGATGGCACCACGTGTATGAGTTATTAAAGTGCAACATATCTGCAGGTGGTTTCGCGAGGTTGGAAGTCTCAACAGATTGGCCGGTTAATAATGCTAATAATTGATTTCCTTGCAATCGTGAGATTGAATAAAATACAGAAGACACCTTTTAAAGAAATGCAGTCGTGAGATGTGTAGTTTGGTTGCAGGCGGTTGGGGTTTAAAAGGTCAATGTGCATCATTATTAAACGACAATACTTTTAACATTTTATAACTCCTAAAGTATTCAAATGCGGACTTTCACTGATTCTTGCTAAATTTGCATGCTTCAACATATAAAACTCAGCGAAATCGGAGGTTACATGTTTTTTGCTATGTCAAGTCAAAGGCTAGGCATTTTTAGTCATTTGGGCCAAAAGTCCAAAGGACTATTGTCATCACTCTGCGTCCGCCGTGTGCCGTTAGCTGCCATATCTCAGAAACCGTTCAGTAACTTTTTCTCTAATTTTGGATAGATGTATCTTAGAGTACTGCCACTATGCACAAGAAATCTGTATCTGATTGAATCATTCTAAGGGCCCCTATTTTAGGCCACAGAAAATAATTCCCAGTTTCTCGTCAATGCATGTATTTAAAAATATGTGCCACAACATTTTATTTTCTATTATAATTATTCCTCAAAATTTAAGACATGGTGCAATAAGTGAACATTAAACATGTCAACCTTTTATTTCCGTCATAACCCTTGATGTTCTGTAACTATGATTCACCAAAAAAACATTTGATTAATAATTATCAACAGGGTTATTTGATTTAAATCATTTGATTTAAATCAATGCAAAATTTTCTTACAAAATTCTCTACTGCTGAAGAAGCTGGCTTCTGCCTACCCACTGAGCTCTATTTATAACTGGCTGGCTGGACACCCTTATCTCTGATCACTGGGCTGGCTGAGTGGAGCAGACTGTGTACATTGCGAATTGGCTGGGCTCAGCCTTGGGTCCTGCCTCCCATTGTAATGAGGCTCGTGGATGTTTAAATAAATCAGTAGACCACAATAGTGAACTCTTTGGAAGTGATATCATTGGCTGGATGACTGTAAAAACTACATGGCGTCATGGCATAAACATTTCTACAACCACTGGAAATTGGCGATTTAAAAAAAATACAGTATGTTTTTGAAATGTTGGTGTGTGATTCATTGTCTACATACATAGACAATTCTATGAGCTTACAAATGACACAAGCATCACATCTGTAGGTCACCTAGAAGTGGAGTTATGACACCTTGAAGGTCGTCACATCTCAAGGTCGGGTCAAACTTTGATGACCTCTATCTCTGCATGGAGAGGAAGGTCAGATTTAGCTGAAATTTGGTTGGTAGGATACACTCATGAACATAAACCAACACACCAAGTTTCATCAAAATCGAATGTAAATTCTTGATTGATTTAATATAGAATACCCCTAAAACTAGTACGTTTTAAAGAAATGCAGTCATGAGATGTGTAGTTTGGCTGCAGGCGGTTGGGGTTTAGAGGGTTAATGTGCATCATTAACTTCATCTGTTTTTGGTAAAATACATCTAGCAGTTTGCAAACCTCATGTTGCAGTGTGCCAGAAATCAACAGCGCTGTGCAGACAGAAGACAAAACGGAGTACAAGTTTGAAGTCTATGCGAAGGTACAGTGATGCACTGGTGCCGCCACCCAGTGTTCTGTAAATAGCCTGCTGCTGCCACCTGCTGGAGGATTGCTCCCTGCTGCAATCTCTGACACTTCCCGTCCTCTCGAGTCAGAGAGTGCTGAGTGCGTCAGTACCCTGGCATATTGACCTGTCAACGTGTATTTGTTAATTGCTATGTTGACCAATCATATTACTCACTTTCAGAATTTAAGTGTTAAGTGTTGTATGGAAGTTAGCTGAATCAAACTCATGATTGACTTCGCCGTACCACCCATGAGAACAGTGCAGACATCTCTCCGATTTGGACTCCAGTTCCAAGACAAAGCCCCCGAGTTCCAGGAATTCCAATATGATTATCCATTCGACCAATCTCACGAGCCGTTGAGCGGTATTGTGTATTAAAATACCTAACTACGTCTACTTCCCAAACCACCAGAACTTGCCGGCAAGCAACATTATTAGCTGAGTTTATCTTCCGAGTTTCGCAAGGTGAATTGCCGGGGGGTACCATCCTCGCAAGCCAGGACCGTTTGCCATGCAAAACTAGCCCTGGCAGATCTCCTACGCGAAGTGCGGAAGTTAGCTGAGTCAAACTAGTAATTGACTTTGCCAATCGCGACTGCGTCACCCGTGAGAACAGCGCAAATACCCGCCCCAATTTGAGGACGTATAAACGACTTCTGGGAATCCCAATATATAATGACCTGTTCGCCCATTAGCACGAGCAGCTGAGCGGTATTGTGTATTCAAATAATTGCTTCTACTTCATAAACATTGCATGTAACACGAGCCACGGTTGGTGGAAATTAGTTTTATTATGACCACCTGACCTGCTGACAACCACTGATCTAGTGAGCGATTTCATAAGCTTAAATTCAGAGTTTCGCAAAGCGATCAGCCAGGGGGTACTGCTGGCCGGCACTGACGTAACTAGCAGCAGCGACCCCTGGCGCGCGGGGATGGGGGTACTGAAACTGATGTAACCAGCAGATCCCCTGGCACATGAGGATGGCCTGCATGCCTGCGCTTAGATTTTGTTGGCATGTCTTTACCCATCGTCGCTGGTCAACCGGGTACCGGGTACGTACAACCCTGGCTCGAGAGGATGACATTTCCACTATTTGCATGTCTAACGGAGAACTGAATAGCTGCTAAAGACATGTGACTGCAAGGTTTTGGCTGCTACTTTGACCTAACCTTGCACTCCCTGATCTGCAGCTTATGTTCACTTGGTGTCGTTCAATGTATAATAGCTCCAGGGAAGTCGGTGAGTACTGCTATATCCACGCATTGTAAACAGATGTTGGGTCATCTTAACCCACACTGCTTTTATTTATATACAGTATCCTCTCATGTATTGTTATGATGTAAACCGTTTGTGTAGACTTATTACACTGAGTAGTATTATTGTCAGTTGCACCACTGGTCCAATTTACTTCATGTCCCGCAGCATATTACGTATTCTTGAAACCAAAGATGGAATAGCAAAGCAAAATAAATTACCTTGCTGAAAATGGAAGTATGCAATGGGTACGTTACTACGCTTATCCACCATTGGAAATGTAATGTTTTAGTTACTAATATGTGCAGTATACAAATATAGATTGTAATTTAGTAAATATTTGTATTACTTGAATTGATAAAACTTGTGTTACATTTGCAGTTAGTTTGCAATTATATTTTAGTTGTAATTTCTTACAAACTGTTCCACCCACATTAGATAGTATTTATGTCATACATTTTGTCCATCCATTTAAAGGTACTTTTTTGTGTTGTTGAGATAGTATTTTGTTAAGATTCTTTTGTCATTAATTTTATGTGGTGAAATCGTCAGTCTTTTCGCAAACCAGATCAGACCACTCTCCCCGTCTGCAGTGTATACACTACACCAACTGACATAGGCTGATGCTGCGTTCCAATCACCCTGTGTATGTCGTCAATACGACTAGGCGAACTAGGAAGTCGTATTTACGACATACACGAGGTGATTGGAACGCAGCATGAGTCATACATTTGAAGCCGGGGTCAAGTGTGACTCGGCCGGTGTCAGTCAATGTAGTGTTGACAGTTGGAGTGAATCTGGTTTGGTCTGGTATCTGGTCGAACGAAAAGTGCCAGTGTATCTCGGCCTTAAAGGTATCTTTGTGTGTTGCATTGAAACAAGCCATTTTACGGTACTTTTTTGCAAGTTCTTTCGTACAGCAACATTTCTGCGATATCTTTCTATGGTGTTAGACACTGTGCTGGGGAATATACACCATGCAAATAATATAATTTCTTTAATTTGCCATACCATGTGTAATTTTGTTTATATCGCATTGTTACTTGTTGCTGTATCATGTAAAATGGTCGTAAACCAGCTGATGCTACTTGCTGCTGCACAGTGAATTAACAAGTAGAGTTAGATAAACAATTAACATGAATTAATTCTGAGGTTTATCTGTACAGTCAGGGTTTTTGTTAAGAGCCGGGACCCGGGTAATTTACACCCGGCTTTGGCGACCCATGTACCCGGCTATCGAGAACGGAGAAGGGAAGCTTTTATTAGCACCTGTGATTCGCAAGACACCGCTTTCCAGTGTCTCGATCTGCGTTAAAAATTATTCTGTACAGCGTCTATAAGTTCCACAAACAGTTTAGCGCATCGATGATGATTACGACATATTGCAACAAAACAGCGCGATCAACGACTGTCATTTGTTGCGTTAATAAACGGCACAGTTCGCGTCCCGCTTTTCTTGTTCGTGCCTTTCCTCTGAATTGAATTCCCACTATTCTTAGCGATGTTTGTTATTCCCGATAGCGTCCGCCACTGCGCTATTTTCGTAGACGGGCGCCCATGGCGAACTGCTCGGCAAAAATATCGACGTAGCGACGTTATTTCACAAATTAAAACAGTTTAAGAGTAAGTTAAGAAGAGTATATACATATTTAATTGCGGGAGTTTTACGGACTGGTTAATGCTGCTACGGCTACGTCGTAGATGCGCGGCCTGTTCGCCAACGTCAAAAAAGGAATCGTGTGTCTTTGGCACTTGTGTCGAATCGGGTTTGCCTAACTTTGATACCTAAGACTAAGTGCGCTAGTTCCATCATTCAACATCAACCCAACCATATTTATATTACGAAAATGGTATGTCTTAGCGCACTTTTGAGGTCCAAATAGCGATCCGATTTGCGCTAGTCTGCGCCGCTGCGGCCGTGCGTTACCTCATCGCGCGCATAAAATGAGCGATATAGCAGTGTATGTCGATGCAAACCGAGACGCTATTTACGCCTCAAAAGTGCGCAATATTCTTAAACGAAAGTATGCCTGGGTTGATGTTAAAATGATCGCACTGAGGTATCAAAGTTAGTCAAAGTAAAAACTCACGTTATAACGGCGAAATCGTGTTTGGTCCGGATTCGTGCCCTGTCTTTCTTTGGCTTGTCTAGGTTTCTGATTTTTTTTCAATTCGGTGTACAGCCACCCATTATTTTTATATCAGTATTGATTCAGTAGGCCCAAACAGCGCTCTGGGTTGCATCAACCTGCGCGATTATATCGCTCTTTTCACGCGCTTTGCACGCTAATCCACTGCCCCAGACGCGCAGACTGACACAAACTGGAGCGCTATTTGGGCTTCGAAGGTGGCATAGAACGCAATATCTTATTCGTATTTCATAACATCACATGTCTGAAACTATGTTGAATGGTGGAAAGAACACACTGAGTTGTAAAAGTAGACAGATATTAGGCTGTAGTTATGATATATAACAGTGACATCGATGTGGGCTTGGTTTCTACACAACTCATTTAACAAGATTCCCATCCAAAGCTACAGGCTCCAGAAGGCATGTGGACTAGGAAGCTTTAGGGGTATCGACAATCCAACGATTTTTACCTAGGTATAACCCGCCCCTATCAGATATTTATCCATTCTATTTTTTAAACATGTTTACACTGATAGAATTAACACAATCAACTTGCTAGGATATTCCAAAGTTACAATATCGTAATTTTATGAAGTTTTTACTATGCCAAGAGGCAAACAAAATGTTACAATCTCATTATGTTGGAACTAATACATTGATGTTAATAATAACGCTTGTTTTGCATTAAACAACATTATAGAATGACAATGTATAATTATCAACTCAATGAACAGGGGTTGGAATTCTGCTACTTAACCATTATGTTAAATATTTATTTTGATAGTAATTAATATTATGAAACTAACATATGGGCATAGCAGACCTTTTGTGATTCGGCTTGGAGCTGGATTAATCCTGGCGATTCCTTGAAGCATAGATTCCATGTCCACCAAATAGTGGTAGGTGAATGAATGCCTTCGTAGCATTGTCTACAGAGAGCAGTGTCTGTTAACTCATAGGCGTACATTGTTATTATTTGTATGTTAACTAGACATTTATTTTTTTAAACAGTTAAACAGATGAAACTTAACTTATACAAGTCAAAACAAATTGTCTATGATTTAATAGTGTTACATCGTAATTTGATTATTGTAGTTATGTTGTATCCGTAGTGGTTCGCGACTCGGCAATGTGTCATTTGGGCAGGGCATGCTATGCTGTCCCTGCTTTGGGGGTCATGGTTCCTGCTATCAGCTCTCTTAACAAAAACCCTGTCAGTAATGTGAGAAGTGGAGATATTGAAAAATGGTGAATATGTTGCTGAACTTTCTTCACGATAGTCAGTAGTTATTTTATATTCTGTCTTAAAATATAGGAGGCATACATCAGGTTTTTTTTGTAGCACCAGTACCAATCGACGTCAGGAATAACAATTGTTTTGTAACTATTTACTTTGCTCTTTTATATCTTGAAGCATGTATACTAACATGGCTGATATCACTTCTAAATGTTATGTAATTGATGCCATGTAGTCAAGTTGTATTATACTGAACATTCCTAAAGCATTGCAGCTAGCAGACCAATTGTTGTCATCAACACAACATTATATTAAAGAAGAATTCGGTGAATTATATCCAGTTTTATTGAACATTACTCTGTGTCCACTTGGCATTGATGCTCAATCAGCAGTTGTCTAGACGCATTTAGTTCTGGTTGTAACTACATGACCCACTGCTCTTAAACGTTCATAGCTTTTAAACATTCTTTAGGAGATAAGTTCCCAAACATACAAGGCGTCACGTATTTTTGGTTACAGCCTGTGATAATCACAAATCGTGTCCAATCCAAAAACATTTTCGGGCAGGTTCTCTGGGATTAAATGATCACACCCAATGGGGAAGTGATCTCCAATGTTGGGAACCCCCTGCTGTACCTGCTTTGTTGCCAATATTGTGCCATCCGTTCTGTATTACGGATCATCCAATATCATTTGTGTTACAAGAAGTATTAGTTAAATTTCCTTGTGTTAACATACATCGTTTTTGCAATGTTGTGATCATGTCTGTGTGTATGTAGTCACATAACAATGACATGCATTTACTAACCTGCTGTACAGAAGCGTATAACTGGACTAACTTAAGCTGCTACAAATAAGATTTTTCTTCAAAGCTGCAGACTACCCGAGCCATGTTGGTAATGACGAACTGTGAGTGCTTCAGTTAACTGTTTGCATGACGTACGGGTCATCTATGACCGGTGATTGCATTAAATCCCTCAACTTGTTATGATGTGCAATTTTTTTTAGTCCTTTGGGTCAACGGACTTATGCCATCATTCTGCGTCCGCCGTTAGCTGCCATATCTCAGAAACCGTTCAGCAACTCTTTCTAAAATTTTGCCTAGACGTATCTTAGGGTACTGCCAATATGCACGAGAAATATATGTATTTGATTAAATGATTCTAAGGGCCCCCCAGGGCCCCCGAAACTGGTAAAGTTTCACATTTTGTCTATTTTTCAAAAACCTCTTCTGTAACTTTTTGTCTGATTTTGCGTAGACATTTCATATGGTAGTGCCACTATACACAAGAAATATGTATTTGATTGAATCATTCTGAGGGCACCTCAGGGCCTCCCAAAATGCAAAATTTTCATATTATTTCGCTGCTGCTGTAAGCCTCCTGCACTGATCTCTATATATAACTGGATAGTGAACATTGCCCTATCTCTGATCACTGGGGTGGCTGACTGGAGAGATTATGCTAAAACCCTGCGTATTAGACTATCCTAGGCTCACTGCCTGTCATTGTCCCAGTGTCAAACAGAATGCCTTCATGTGTGTGGGCTGTAACTATAATGTGAAATGGGAATCCCTACTGCACTGGCAGAACCTGAGAACCTTTAAAACAGCATATACATAATTATCAATGCAATATAAAGATATGATGTAGGATTAAAATAAAATAAGGTAGAAACTAACTTATGTATACTCGAAAAGGTTAAAGCATATTTAGCCAGAATTATAAGGAATATAATTATATTATTCAGATATTTTGCAGTTATTACTTCATTCCAATTCAATCAGTATTTTGTCATTAATTGCTGCTATTTTAAAGTCAAAATGCATGCTATGTATATGTACCTTGTGAGCAAATAGTTTTATCATAGTTCATCTTTTCCTTCTTTCCATTCTGAGGGAGGGTGGTAGGGCCAAAATGAGAACAGAAAATGTGTGAACGTTTTCTTAAACAACCTTTGACTGTGCTACTGCATGATTGCAGCTCACCAACTCTCCTGCAAGGTTTCTACAACCACTGGAAATCGGCCTAAATAGCAGAGTATCGGGATAAAATTCTACAGTATTTTTACATTAACTAATATATACAATCTTCGCGAAACGGTCTACTTGAATATCTTATTTCCATGTGTATCTTCTCTGGCATGCATGGCGTCGCCTCTAAACATGTCAACATTTTACTTCCATCATAACCTTTAATGATCTATAACTATGATTCACCAAAAACTCACAATATAATCCAAAGAACTTCAGAGCATCTTGGCCCATTTTTACCACACACGAGTTACCTTCTAGACGGGATGTTAAGATTTTCACCCACCAGGAAACTAACTATAATCTCAACCAAGATAGTTTGCCCCAATCTGGGACAGCCAGTATGGTCTGTCCCTGGACCTATCCTTTCATAATATTTAGCACATTTATCATAATTCATAGATCTTCGGCCTATGCCACATTTGCTTTACATGAACAGTTTCCTAAGAACAACCCTCGCACACAGTTTCTCTTTAATAAAAATGTAGTAAATTAGCTGTTGCTGACATAAACACGTTTTGAAAGACGTGAACATGAGCCTAGCAAGTTATTTGTGAATTCTGGCCAGATGTCGGCTATACCGTGTGACTTCAACATCATTGTGGCAACATCATCCAACCGAGGTATTGGCAAAGATGGACATCTACCCTGGCCTCCGATCAAGTAAGTGTCGTCTTCTCATTTTGTGTGGAGGTTATGATGGTCAGGTGTTAAGGTTAAGATGACATTGCATGTTCTGCCAACATAACATCATATACATATGGCTAAACGCTGTACAGCATTAATTGGCTCTGTCGTGGTTCTCTCCTATCTGCTGCATCGCATGTCAGCGCAGCAGTATTTAATAGTTGTTTAGTTGGTCCATATGAAACTGTTCACGGGTTGGAAGGTTCACTCAAGAGAGGGACAACGGAGATGTCAGAGAAACAACATCGACTTGACTAGTGGTGCTTATTGTCACATCGTTGTTTGTAAAATATGTAAACACATATTTCCTCAGATAAAAGATCAAAAAAAGCTGAAGTGAATTTATTATGGGTGCATCACCTGTATTTTCAGGAAGGACTACCATCATTTTTCCTCCATGATTACAAAGACCAGAGATCCGGGTAAGTAGTATTACAGTTGTAAACTAATTGTTTCATTTATTGACACTTAGGCACCACTCATCAGCACATTACTTACGTAATTTTATTCATTGAGAGTTGGGCGAAATTGTCAAAATAAATATCCTTACACGGATAAGAAATACAGTTTTGAATTAAACCATAACGCCTATAAAGACAGTTTCATACGTTACTGATTTAGTTAATCAATTGGAACATTTCTAGGGAATAAGTTGTTATATTTCTACATTAATGTTGCCATGTGTAGATTTGGAAATTGCAAAACAACATTTACAAATACTAGTCATTCTGTGTTGTGTTTTGTGCAGAGAATTGCATAGGGTATACACTTTAAATGTTTTCGTTTTGATATCTACAACAAGGGACTGTTTCTGAATGGATTGTTTTGCCCCTGTCAGACAAGAAGTGCGTGGCCATACATGGCCGGATGTCATGGCTAGATGCGGCGCCAGAGCAGCGATTCAGTCCCGATCTGCTGCACATTGTTATATCCACTACACTTGAGTAGGTGTTGGCGTTATACTGTTAAGAATCAAAACAATGGAAGACCATTTTTGTGTTTTGGAATAGTGTAATGGTATGTATCCTCAGCCGTGTTACCGACTGCTTGTGAAAACATAGAAGTTAAATTATACTACGTATTTTGGTTATGGGTAATAATAACATTATGAAAACGTTTCAGTGTCAGGACGTATATCTTCCCGAAAGCGAACAGAAATTGCACAAGTAGCAGTATCACCCAATTGTCGCCACGTGGTATAGCAAAAAGGATACTCCGACACCTGCTCTCTGCTCTGTCAGATCACTGGCGACTGTTTCGTGAACTGAAAGACCTGATCAGATTCCTAGAGGTCCGCCATGAAGATGAAGAAGCTCGAAGCTAGTGTAATGACAAGACTGGCATAGGATCACAGAACGTAGGAATGCGATATGCAAAATGCTCCAGAAACCAACGTTGGATATTAACAATGCGGTCTCTGCGCTCTCTTCACTAAATGCGTTCATTGCATTACTGCGACCGCAGTTCGACTTCTTCGGATATCATGGTCAAGAGCGATTACATTCTTTCCAGAAGAAACGGAAAAATAACAACACACTACGAAGACGGTTACACAGACCGCAATGGATGAGTTAGCTTAGTAACGAAATCTTAAAATCCCTCGTTCGTACCCTGGTGGTATATTTGAGAATGTATATTTTCGCAAATGAAACCGATATGTATGTGTACGTTAGTTGTGTCCAGCAGAGCAAGTGTAAGCCGAGCGCGACATACTTCAGAAACTTGTTATTCCGTCCAATATTTATTTATAGCAAAGAACAATTCGAAAGGTGATACTTTGAATCCTGGCTACCTAAACCAATATTTGGTGAATTTCAGGATTGTTATGTCAGAGCGTGTTCTGTTTTATCAATTTATTCGATTTTGCTATACATCACCGGTCTACTTGGGTGGGGCCACCAGGAGCTCGGGGCCCTAGGGCAGATGTCCCAGTTGCCGCTATGATAATACGCCACTCTATCGTAACGTTATATAATATACTTTGCTGTCAATATACCAATCTTGAGAAAGCAAGTGTGTATGATTCAATACAGTCACATTTAGAAATAGAATTATATAAAAATGAAATATCAACTTAACACGGACAACTTTGACAATATGTATGTTGTAACGTTGTTCCATTAACGCTGAACCAAAGTCATTTGAATGTATTGATACCATCGGTTATTCGTTAAAATATGACACCCTTGTGTGGACTGGTTTAAAGGTCAGATTGATGGCCTTTCTTTATTTCAGAGAGTCTGCACCCAATCTGTATGCAGTGGCACGTAGCTTAGACGAGTCTCTTAGGATTGCACACGAGCTGGTTGTCAAAGACATCGTGGAAACCGTATGGCTTTTAGGAGGAGAGAATCTCTTCAAGGCAAGTGGACAACATACTGTATGCCACCATTGTCAGTGTGTGTGTGTGTGTCTGCGTGCGTGCGTGCGGGTGGGTGTAATTATGTGTGTTTGTGTGCGTGCGTGCATTTCCTTGCGTGCGTACGTGAGTCTGGATGAGGGCGTGCTCTCATGGGAATAGTGTTGACAACTCCGTGGTTCTGATCA
Source organism: Paraescarpia echinospica (assembly GCA_020002185.1). Lineage (NCBI taxonomy): Eukaryota > Metazoa > Annelida > Polychaeta > Sabellida > Siboglinidae > Paraescarpia > Paraescarpia echinospica. Next base: position 17,772,917 of record CM034538.1, on the reverse strand, counting down.
GATTCCTTCTAATCTGCCAGTGTAAGAGCTAACTCTTATTTAGCAAATATTAACGCCATTATTATTGAATTTACTTACCAGGGGGTAATTATATTCGCGTTATCTGCGTCATATTCAAATAACATTTTGATTTCAAATATTTATGTTTAATTAATAATAATTAACTTTAACTCATGCTCATTGACAATCCAAATTTGCAGAATCAAATATTATAATTATATTATTAAAAGGGTGAAAATCCTTACACAACTATTAGTGATTTGTTTTTTATTGTTTAAGCCATTTATTAACATTGATAACTTATAACTGACAGGAAGCCGTCAGGTCTGAGTTCTGTCGGATGATCTACATCACTCGTATAGATGCAGAGTTTGACAGTGACCGTTTCTTCCCGCAGTTTGAAGAACAATACCGCATCACGAGGTGAGGAATCGCATCTAACGTTCGTTTTGGCAACATTCCGTCCTAATATTTCAAGACAGATAATCTGGAGAGGCTGGATTACTGTATCGTATTTCACCGTAGTTAAACGCATAATATAATTGACGATCATAATCGCACAATAGCAGTCTTATAGAGGCGACAGCAACAGTTTAACTCACGTTTCCTAGACAACTGCAGGAAACGTGATCCTTCCTTTTCCAATACGAAAGTAAAAGGGCATGTTTTACTGATATGCTTTTGTTTTCACTGCAGCGACCCACGTGTTGATTCGTCCGTACAAGTGGAGAATGGCATCAAGTTCTGGTTTGAAGTTTATGAGAACTTGAAACCAACCTTGCACACATAAAGAGCTATAATCAACCGAAGGACGAGAGTTGAATAGTGCGCACTGTCATTGGTCATCAAACAAGTTGTGCATTGTCTGGTTCTAATTTCAGCAGTTAAACAAATAAGCTCATTTAAGTGGTTTATGATTCAGCGTTTGTGATAGCCGCTACATTTTAGAACGAAAGTTCACAGAGCCTACACATTCAATTCTGACAAAGAAACATTGTATGTAATTTATATATATATATATATATATATTTGTAGAGCAACCGCGATTCTTATGCAATAATTCAGTATGAAATTTTAAATATGATTGTCGCAACCGGTGTATTGTATTATTTCTAACACATACAAACTGCATACTGAGGCAAATGCCCAGAAACTATGCATCAACCAACAGAAGGGAACCCTGCCATTATGTATGTATGGGACAACACTGGAATATGTTGATCGTAAATGCAAGAATAACTAACATTACATGGTGGACTACTTTAAGACGTACAATAGGTTACAGTTGTTATAACAGTATGTTATGTGTACGTTTTGATAACATGTAACGAGTATCAAAATAACAATATACTAAATCACGCACGCACACACAGTCACGTGCGTGTTAGAGAGAGAGAGAGAGAGAGAGAGACGAGAGAGAGAGAGAGAGAGAGAGAGAGAGAGAGAGAGAGAGAGAGAGAGAGAGAGAGAGAGAGAATACGACTGCCAGTTAGCTCCCTCACAGGGGTGAAAAGGGACCTGAATGCGTAAGCCTCCCCTGCTAGTACATAGCCTCTCCTCTCCTTGTGGTACACTGCGAATACTGGGCAGGACAACTCTGATTCCAAACCTGGGTAGACCCAGCTCATTAGCCTTGGCAGGCAGTGGGTCTAGTAGAAGGAAAACTCTGATTATAAACCAAAGAGACGGTCCCTCCTCTCTGAAATAAATGTAAAGAGTTTGGGCTTCAGGCTAGCGACCTGTCCCTGTAAAAAAGATAAGCTACGAAAACAGTTCAGAGCACAGTGGAAAGATGGTGCTGTTGTGTGTATCCCAAAGAAATGAAACCTAACTGAATGTGACAACTGGAGAGGTGTGACATTGCTGTCAATACCAGGGAAAGTGTACTGCCAGATGATACTGAACCGAATGCGAGATGTGATAGATGGCGAACTGCTTGAGGAACAAGCACTCTTTAGGCCGAAACGCTCTTGTGCTGAGCAGGTTTTCGCACTCAGACGCATTAATGAGAAATGTCAAGAGTACCAGTTACCCCTCGCAATCAGTTTCATATACTTCACCAAAGCGTTTGACAGCATCTGTAGTGTCGTACATACAGTCACTTACGGTAATTACTGGAATCCATCTGGCGGCACTTTGATGCGACATAATAAATAGCGTGGCTGCTTGATTCAATTCGGTGTTTGTCTATGTAAGAGAACACTATATTTGGCGACGAGGACGGGATGGATTCGCTGATCAATTGTTTACCGGCGATAGCATCGTTCAGCGTAAACAGCGAACCTACAAATGTTGGCCAACGTTGGCAAATCTGGAAAAAACAACTCGAGTACTATATTATCGCCTGCGGCGTAACTGACATTGCCCAAAATCGTGCACTGTTTCTGCATTTGATTGGCCCTGAGTGTCAAGAAATATTTAGCACATTTACAGATACGGGTGACGATTTCGAAGGGGCACTAGAAAAGTTTGATGAGTACTTCATGCCAAAAAAGAACATTCCCTTTGAGAGACATCTGTTTAGGCAAGCCAATCAGAATGTGGGTGAAACCGTGACCCAGTTTGTGACCAGGCTACGCAAATTAGCAGACACGTGTGAATTTGGGGACACTAAGGAAGATAACATCCGCGATCAGGTTGTTGAAAAGTGTCGATCACATCAATTGAGGAAACGCCTGATGCGTGAAGACGATCTTCAGCTGTCAGAGGTGCTGTCTATTGCTAGAGCGATGGAGACAGCCGATTCGCAGGCAGAACAGATACAGCCCAGCACTGCTACTACTGTAAACCATGATGTGTGCTCAGTAAAGTCGAAACAACATGCACATTACGGTAGAAGGAACGCAAAACGCAGACTACCCAACAAAGATGATAAACAAAGGCAATGTTATCGGTGTGGTCGACTTGAACACTTTGCGAAGAACTGTGATGTTACTCGTGGAAAAACTTGTAATAAATGCGGGATGCAGGGACACTTTGCTGTGATGTGTAAAACCAAATCAACACAACACAGTAAACCAAACCAGAATGTGCGCTGCGTAGAAACAAATGAGTCTGATGAGTTTACGTTCTCAGTCCACACGTCCACAGACAATCGCAAAGGTACAATCGATGTCGATGTTGGGGTTATATCAATCAACATGCTCATTGACTCGGGATCCAGTGTGAACATTATTTCGCAAGAACTGTGGGAGACACTGAAAGAATGCAAAATAAAATGCACTTGTAACATATTCGGCAAGGAGGTATTTGCGTATGGAAACATTCCTCTGAATGTCATAGGGACGTTCACAGCTGAAACAAAAATGAACAATACGAATGGAGTCGAAGAATACGTCGTTGTCAGTGGAAGTGGTAGACCACTCCTGGGGTGTAAAACATCAATAGAGAGGAGGATATTGAACTTCGATCACTGTAACGCATTCTGTAGACAGGGACCGCTAGTCGCGGATGATGTCATTCAGATGTATCCGGAATGCTACGACAGATTTGGAAAGTTGAAGGACTATCAACTGAGTCTGCATATTGATGACAGCATTCGCCCAGTCGCACAGCCATTGAGACGAATTCCTTACTCAATGCGAGCTAAAGTTGAGTCGAAATTAGATCAACTCGAGGAAATGGACATCATTGAGAAGGTCACCGGCCCGACGAAATGGGTCAGCCCGGTGGTTGTTGTGCCTAAGTCATGTGGCGAAATCAGGCTTTGCGTTGACATGCGCATGGCAAATGGAGCGGTCATCAGAGAACGACATCCAATTCCGACGGTAGATGAAGTCTTGCACGATGTCAATAACGCAGTCATGTACAGCAAACTCGACTTGCGATGGGGTTATCATCAAATCGAACTCGACCCCAAATCGCGTGAAATAACGACCTTCGTAACACACAAAGGCATTTACCGTTACAAGAGACTGATGTTCGGCATTAGTTCAGCACCCGAGATGTACCAACATGCGATTCAGCAAGTGTTGAAGAACTGTGAGGGGGTGCACAACATATCCGATGACATACTCGTATATGGGACAATTATCGATGAGCATAACAAACGTCTTCTGAACGTCATGGAAGCCCTGAAAGAGAATGGACTGACTCTCAACAAAACAAAGTGTCAGATTGGAGTCAGCGAGATCACATTCATGGGGCACCTGTTATCAAACAGAGGTATCGCGCCAACGGCGGAGCGCGTCAAAGTGGTGAAGAACACGAAGACTCCGCAAACAGCCGCAGAAGTTAGCAGCTTCTTAGGACTCGTGAACTTTTGTAGTCGCTTCATTCCACAACTCGCCACAATGGCAGAACCGATGCGGAAGTTGACACGTAAGAGTGCAGAATTAATCTGGAATGAAGAGCAACAACAAGCGTTCAACAAACTGAAAGCACTGATGTCAGATGCTAAAGTCTTGGCCCACTTTGACCAGAACGCGACAACCAAACTTATTGTCGACGCGAGTCCAGTCGGTCTTGGGGCAATATTGGCCCAGAAATGTCACGACGACACATTCAGAGTAGTGTGTTATGCCAGTATATCGTTAACTGATGTCGAAAGGAGATACTCACAGACCGAGAAAGAGGCGCTTGGAATCGTATGGGCGTGTGAGAAGTACCACATGTACCTGTACGGCGTTGAGTTTGAACTGGAAACTGATCATCGTCCGTTGGAAGTAATCTACTCGCGGAAATCAAAGCCGCCGAGTGCGAGGATAGAGAGATGGGTATTGCGTCTGCAGCCATACAACTTTACTGTGAAATATCGACCAGGCGCGACAAATGCAGCTGATTCGCTATCAAGATTGTCGTGTGTTGAAATCGAAGAGGCGAGAAGAAACCTTGCAGAAGAGTACGTGTGTTTCGTTGCAATACATGCTGTACCGAATGCGCTCCTTCCAAAATATGTAGAAACTGCATCAATGACAGACAAGGAACTGGCTACTGTGCGGAAGTGCATTCAGACTGGAAATTGGAACAACCAGCCGATTGACAAGCAGTATATTACTGTACAAAGTGAGCTGTCGTGCGTGGGAAATATCGTACTGCGTGGTACGAGGTTGATGATGCCCAGCAGCTTGAGGAAGCAGACGGTGATGCTAGCCCACGAAGGACATCAAGGGATAGTGAAAACAAAACAGAGGCTCAGATCAAAAGTATGGTGGCCGGGAATGGACAAAAGCGCCGAAGCAATATGCAAAACATGCCATGAGTGCCAACTTGTTGGTGCGGCTGCGCGTCCAGAACCGTTGATAACAACACCGCTACCGAACAAGCCTTGGGAATATTTGGCTGTAGATCTCATGGGTCCGTTCCCAACAGGAGAAAGTATGCTAGTAGTCGTTGATTACGAAATTGCAATAATGAAATCGACAACAACAAGTGTGATCACTGACCGGCTCGATGACATGTTCGCGAGACATGGAGTTCCGCTAAAAATTAAAAGTGACAACGTGCCACAGTTTGTGTCTGATGCATACAGATGCTATCTGCAGGAGAATGGAATCGAATAGCTTCACTCGACTCCACTATGGCCCCAAGCCAATGGTGAGGTGGAACGACAAAATCGAACGATCCTGAAGGCTATCAGAACTGCGCATGCCACAGGAGGGAATTGGAGACGGGAACTGAACAAATTCCTTCTGACGTACCGGGTAACCACACACACGACTACGGGGGTGGCACCCGCAGAGCTCATGTTCGGCCGAGCATTGCGCACCAAACTACCTGAAATGAGTGATCCTGAACGAACTCTGGTTGACATACACGTGCGAAGACACGACAGCGTGCTTAAGATGAAGGGGAAACGCTATGCTGATCGGCAACGCAGAGCATCGCCAAGGGACATAGAGATCGGAGGAAAAGTCTTGTTGAAACAGACGAGACAAAACAAGCTGACAACAAACTTTGAAAGCGAGCCGTATGACGTAATTGGAAGAAACGGTAGCGAAGTTGTAATCGAACGTGATGGCGCTGTCTACAAGCGGAATGCATCGCATCTGAAGAATTGTCTGCAGGACACCGGTGATCAGCATGTTGTGACGGACGCAGCTGAACCGATTGCTGTGGAGCTTGATCCGCAGTGCGACGATCAAGGGCACAGTCGAGCATCGGCACAACCGTCACCGCGCAAATCGACTCGTGACCGCAAGGCTCCTGCCTGGCAGGACGATTTTGTGGTCAACTGATTGTAATGTTGTATGATCTCAGAGAGTATAGGCGGATCGCTGCTCTCTAGATCTTAATGTGTAATCATGTTAATTTCAATACCATAGTGTAGACGGACTGCTGCGCTTTGTATTCTTACCTGTTGTTGATATGCACATTGTTCCGTGCTTTGTAGTTTTGTAGTGAGTGAAAAGAAAAAGGGATGTAGTGTCGTACATACAGTCACTTACGGTAATTACTGGATTTCCACTGGCGGCACTTTGATGCGACATAATAAATAGCGTGGCTGCTTGATTCAATTCGGTGTTTGTCTATGTAAGAGAACACTATAGCATCCACAGACACTCCCTAAGGAAAATGTTAAAGGGAATAAAAACATATATTGCTCGAATTCATGTTATATTACACCCTGCTGCTATCCATTTCCACGTCCACCAAGCCAAAAAAATTAAATGAATTAGAAATTCCACATTTTATGGTGTGCATCCGGACATTTTCGAATATGCATATTTTTGGCGCGCTTTTCGGGATGCCGAGATGTGACGTCATTTATGACTCGAACTCGCATCAGGCCGACCCTTTCCATGCATTCAGAGCAAGTTTACAAGTATAGCTTTTGGGTCGAAACGAGCGTCAGAACAAGTTATTGTGCAATCTTCCGACGTAATACAAACACTAGTCATCATAGAGAAACAAGCAGTTACCTTACGGTTCCACATGAATCGAATTTTATTCAAAACAACGAATGCTAATGGGCCTACAAGTCGACTAGATTTCGCCGAGCTTGGGCTCGTTTTCAGAATAATTATATCGAATGCAACCAACGGGAGATAATCTACACCAATAAACATACATAGCAAACATATATTGTATCCAGCTACATAAAGTAACGTGTATAATCTCATAATATCGCTAGAATATCGATATATGACGGAGTTCTACAATTTATCATAACAACTTAAATCAGTCAGAGAGTTTCCGTTGTTCCCGCTAGCTCAGTGGGTAGGCGCGTTGGTTACTTGTCATTTATTTTACAATCGGGCGACGCCGGTTCAATCCTGACAGCATGCAAACCTTTGATTTTCTATACACTTTTTTGTTTATGTTTTCACGAAGTAATATAAACCAAATCATTTTATACTATAATGCACTGTTTGTAAATAATTTTTATTTTTGTAGTAACTATTTATTCGCCACAAAAATTAAAATATGGTAATTATATAACGACGTTTCTAAATTTTATTTATCCAAACAAATATAATGTAATGGTTATATAATTTATTAATTGTAAATATATTGTACGGTAATATATTATAATTATATATGTGAAAACAGATTGAGATATATAATGACCATATTTTCATTTTTGTGGCGAATAAATAATTACTACAAAAATAATAAAAATATTTACGAACAGTGCATTATAGTATAAAATGATTTGGTTTATATTACTTCGTGAAAACATAAACAAAAAAAGTGTAAAGAAAATCAAAGGTTTGCATGCTGTCAGGATTGAACCGGCGTCGCCCGATTGTGAAAGAAATGACAAGTGACCAACGCGCCTACCCACTGAGCTAGCGGGAACAACGGAAACTCTCTGACTGATTTAAGTTGTTATGATAAATTGTAGAACTCCTTCATATATCGATATTCTAGTGCTATTATGAGATTATACACGTTACTTTATGTAGCTGGGTACAATATATGTTTGCTATGTATGTTTATTGGTGTAGATTATCTCCCGTTGGATGCATTCGATATAATTATTCTGAAAACGAGCCCAAGCTCGGCGAAACCTAGTCGACTTGTAGGCCCATTCGCATTCGTTGTTTTGAATAAAATTCGATTCATGTGGAACCGTAAGATAAATATGTGTTCCTCTATGATGACTAGTGTTCGTATTACGTCGGAATATTGCACAATAACTCGTTCTGACGCTCGTTTCGACCCAAAAGCTATCCTTGTAAACATGCTCTGAATGCATGGAAAGGGTCGGCCTGATGCGAATGTGTCATAAGTGACGTCACGATACCACGTGATCGCCTAGCTCATTAAAATTTCATTTTCCGCGGGAATCGCTTCACAGACGGGCTTAAAATCGAATTTATGCTACAAATGTATTTTTCTGTATTTGTTTAATGTTGTCAAATGTTACATACAATGTTAAACTTTGTGTACACATGGAAAGAGGATTTTAGCTAATGCCTTATTTTTATTTCCTTTAACCACGTATGGAATCCCACAAAAGATTGTAACAGCAATCGAGAAGATACATGAAAACTCGAGATGTTGTGTAAAAACAGAAGACGGCTACAGCGCCTGGTTCATGTGATGACTGGTGTCAGACAAGGTTGCATTCTTCCCCCCTTTTCTTTGCCGTGACCATCGACTGGGTCATGCGGCTAGCAACCACAGGCAATGAAGGGATTGTGTGTGTTAAGGAGAAGCGTTTATCAGACCTGGACTTTGCTGATGACATTGCTGCCCTCTCAGACACCATCCAGGGCCTACAACGTCTCATGGACTCAGTCAGCAATTACGCTAATGGCTTGGGACTTGTCATCAGTGAAAAGAAGACAAAAACATGCTGACAGGGAGCACCAACCACCCACAGATGTTTTGATCAACCAGAAAAAAGAAGAAACAGTCGAAAACTTCACCTACCTTGGCAGGTCCATCAGCAACCAAGGAATCTTCGATCATGAACTAATCTGCAGAGTGGGGAAAGCGTCAGCAGCCTTCAACCAGCTGAGGAAAAAAAAAACAAGAAATTTACCTTGAAATCTAAACTCCGCTTTTATAACTCAAACGTTATACCAACCCTCCTATATGGATGTGAAACATGGCAACTAAAAACAAGCCAAGGAAACAAAATTGCTACATTCGACACTAAATGCCTACGAAAGATCTTGGGCATACACTGGACCGACCATGTGACGAATATAGATGTCCGGATACGATTGGGACAACCGCTGGCATCATCTACTATCTGCAGACGACAAATGAGCTGGCTCGGCCATGTCACAAGGCTCCCACCTACTAGACCTGCCCAACAAGCGCTATGGTGGATACCAGCTGGCCAGAGAAAGGGGGGACGACCAAGAATGAACAGGCGCCAAACTATCGACCGCGATCTACAGCTGGTCAACAAAAGTTGGGAGCGACGTCAGAACACTAGCAAGCGACAAATCTGGATGGCGTGCTTTGACTGCCTCATGCGTCTATAGACGGGGGAACTGCTAATTCTAAGTAAATAGTTGAAAGACATTGTTAGTTTATTGGAACACAAGGAGCAGGCATCTTTTTATAATTTGTCCAGTAAGTTTGGCTAATGAATTTGGCTAATCAATTAACATATTTTGCGAAGATAATAGTTAATTTGTTCACCCCTTTCCTTACCCATTCTGGTACGCACCAAAACACGAGTGAGTTGTATTTTCGCACAATAGAACACACTTTAAGACGAGATTTATTTATAATACCATACAATGGTGCAGAATATATAAATATGTCATAAATATAAGTATGCGTCGTTGTACAGGTACAGGTACAGGTACAGGTACAGGTAAGATACTCAGAGTATTTGCAAATAATTGCAAGATTTCAAAGAAAGACATGCAATGTTAGTTAACCTCATTAACTAATTGTGATCAACCTGCAGTTTCTTATTGGGTTATTTAAGCGGTTACCTTTATCAACATAGATTATTTCAGAGTATTAAAGTGATTAATAAAATATATATGAAGATATATATATATATATATACTTATATGGTATCGGAGGTTATCACGTCATGTAATACATGAAAATCGTTCCCAAAAAAAATCGTATTACACAAAGTACGGCACGTTTAGTTTATTTCATTGTTGACCCACCTGCCTGTTTCAAAATGCAGTTTTAATTACCGCGTCTAAATTGTGTAAAGATAATGCTTAAACTATTAGAGAACAATGTCACTTGTGGTTCGTGAGTGTTTCTTTAAGTATTACAGTTCTTAATATCACATGTGTTACTGTGAAATACATTCCATGATCATGTATGAATTAAATACATTGTCATCCTTGCCCCAGCCAGACATGTCTGCTACATCATCACTAAATATAATAATGGAAAAGTAACTACATAGACTGTTAGGTCCTGCTTAACATCTAAATAGCACTCACTCGTTGTTGCCATCCTTCTATGTGGCTACGAGAACTCGACGTCAACAGCAGAAGCAGAGATCGAGACGCGTACAATCATAACGCAATTAAACACTTCACATAACACAAACGTAACGAATCTAACAAGATTACAAGACAGCTAGTTAACTCGCGCGCTGGACAGCAAAGGCCCTTGTCAACAATTAAGTGACACCACCTCTTCTGGTGTAGCCACGTCACCGATCACAACACCATTTCGAAAACCAACATACAGTGTATCCTATAGAGATAAGACAAGACTTGGCCGCTGGAAGAAATATTGGCTGGATGACACCATGGAGTGGCCCAGTCTAAGCTTACCGACCCTGCTACGCCTACGCGCTGCAGAAAACAGATCAGGCTGACGCATACACGCAGTGAGCAAGGCATGCTACCACCATTATTATTTTGATGCCGTTTTTCATCTACTACTCAACTTTGGTCATAACAATGCTAGTTATCACGTGATGTGTTGTCACGTCACAATGGCTGCGTTGGCGCCAACTGATCACGGATAAATTTGGTGAAATGCCAATTGGTGATTCTGAAGACAGATCTGACATTACGTTATAACTGGCATACGTTGATATCGGTGTGGCGGGCCGAAAGTATCCCATGCCAGAAGTAGGCGCCTACTTTTGGGTCCTCGTCGGTCACGGGGCTGAAGTAGGCGTTGTTAAGTATTAAGGTAGTTTGCGCTAGTAATACGTAATGTAATACGTTTAAGTTTATCATTCTATATTTTCGACAGCCAGACCAGATGGTTAATACGCACACCAACAGACCTTGACTCATGTGAATCCCCTATTCTAAGAACAACCCTGTGAACTTTACTCAAGAACATAATTATGTTGCTACTATAAACAATTGTTTTACGGCTAGTCTCCAACTCCGAAGAACAGTCCAATGGGCCTACGTATAAATTACACCCGAACATATTTTCTTACATTAAAATACAAGTTGTCAACCGCAAATTAAAACCTTAACGCCTTGAATCGCCACGGCAAGCGTCAATATCTCAACCGACCGACGAAGAAATTACGTTCTGGTGGATCAGACCACGCCAGCGTTCAGTCGACGGCTCTGTAGTACATCTTATTCTTCTGCTTGGCGCAAGAGTAAGCGACGACGATGATGATGACGACAACAGCGAGACAACCGGCCGTAATCAGTGGCGCCAGACTCGTCCGTCCCAACTCGCTCGCCAGGTCTGCGCTGCAGTGCACCACGTCTGCGTGAGAAACCCGACCGCTTGTTAGAACCACATGGGAACGTCGATTAAATGTCAAATCCTCTCGATAAACTTTGTTAACGTTGTTAATGGTATGTGTCTGTGTGTGAGGGTGCGTGTGTATGTGTGCGTGCGTGCGTGCGAGTGAGTGAACATACTTAAAGCGGATTGGCCAAAGCGAACGCAACTTTTAAATAGGGTAATTAGAGTGGAACATGGGTCTAACGAGGCAAACACGATTCGGCTTGCTTATTTTAATCTGCGGTGGATCCATTAACACGTGTCATTAATATATTAATGGTTTGACTTAAAAGGAACGCTTTTGTAAAGTGACGAACCCGGCTCCTTGTGCAACGCGTCCACCAGAGCTTGTATGCGCACGCCCCAAACCGACATCATCACCGGCTCAATGGCCGACGTGTTGACGCCGTGCTCCGCCAGGGGGATCTCCTGGCGACTGCGACAGGAGTAGGAGAAGTTGGCGGGAGTCGCGAAGTAGGACTGTTGTTGTGCTGACGTCACAATTCGCACCGCCGCTGAGCGAAACGCTTAGTAATTAGCAGTTAGCAAAGTAATAGCTACAACATTGCACGATTGTCATGTTGTGGATAGGTGCGTCGTACAAAATTGTGTATCATTGTATACACCATGATTGTATATCCATATTAGTGTTCACTTTATATAATGTATAGATCGCTCGCTCTCTCTCTCGCGCGCACACGTACACATGCACACACGCACTCACAGTTGGACTCTCAGTAAACCGAAGGCTTCCTTATTCACTTGTCATCTTGGGTTTAAGGGGCACTGTATAGATTGCGCTATTCCACGGCAGAAGTATTTTGTCGGCCGACGCTTGGCGTCTACGGCTATTTATAAAACAGTGTGGTCCAGACGATATGTTTGCCGTCGTTAGTTCTCGGTAACACAAGACAAGCGTGCGCTGCATCTAGTGATTGTGTTGTTGATAAGGATTTAGTGTTGTTAGTTTGCAACAGTATATTTCATAAATAAATCCTTATCAACAACACAATCACTAGATTCAGCGCACTCTTGTCCTGAGTTCCCGAGAACTAACAAACATATCGCCTGTTCGAGACTGTTCTATAAATAGCCGCATTTCTGACCAAATGCAATTTACAACAGAAATGTTGTCTTATCAACTGATTAATTCCTCAAAATCTTAACGTGACGGTGCTCGTTCATTTTCTATAAATGTCCAAACATTTAATAAATTATGGCTGCAACAACGACATGAATGTTACACAACAGCTACAATTGCAAATTTAGAACATCCCAAGAAAAATCGGGAATTGACAGAGACATACGTTTTAGTGGTGACATGAAGTTGCTGACGTCATTTGTGTCAAACTTGAACTCGATGTGCGTCACTGCCCACATCGTTACGTTCTTGAAATGTCCGTCGGTCGTGTTAACAAGGTCGGGCTGAAAACCACAGAAAAACCAACAGCATTGGCTGTTCACTCACGACGAAAGGGCCATTCAGTCTACCGACAGTGTACGCCTACAACTGCAGCAGCCCACAAGATAATGTATGACTAGTTGATTCGTACACAGTCCACTCGGTTGGGTGAGTGAATATGTGGCCACAGGAAGTGGCAGATAAGCCTAGGAATATGGTTCGTGCATTAATTGCAGCGTGGCTGAATGTTTCCCAGTGCAATCGAGACGGTGTTCGATTGAACAGGTCGGCCAGGGAATAAAGAGATCTGCGAAAGTTGATACTCTTAGACATTTAATACGAATTATTCAAAGCTATCCAAATTGAATCATTACTACAGGAGGATCCCACTTAAAACCGACATGGAAACTCCCAGATTGTGCATTTAAAAGTCATAAAGACTAGACAATAAAGACAAACACAATCCTCTTTCCGCAAAGCCGCAAGAAGATGACTTACAAATCGCTGGACATCGAGGGTGAGTGTGTAATGTTTCTTCCCCCACATCACGACCAGCTGAGCTCTGTCTTGACCGCAACTTCCGCGACCCTGGAATGCTTGTTTTGGCAGGTTCACGGTGCTGGTCGGTTGCGTCTTCTGATATGACACATCGGAATAAGAAATGTTTATTAAGGCCCGATTACACGAATAACTAGTCGGATTAGTTTGCCAATTCGGTGTTGTCCAACTAATCCGACGACTAATTGTTCGTGTAAACGGTCCTTTAGACCCACATATAAAACAAAACAGTAAAATTGTTAAAACTGAAATATCTAGCTCATTTATGAAATAGTATGAGTTAAAATAGCTGATAGTATATACATATATTATTAACTAAAATATATAAATGTAGGAAACTTAAAGTGCGGTATATAATGAATTAACAATATCCTAAACGTGGACTGTCAAGGTGCTGTAGATACATTAAAACGTTGTCAAAGAGAATGCTATAAAACCATTGTTGGCCACTCTCGTAGCAGCCACCACAATTTTGTGTTTTTCAACAAAGTACATTTGGTTCACTTAAACACATTCGAAAAATAATAAACACAAGTGCATAATTCCCAATGCAGTAATGGTTTATCAAGTAGTTTAACAAGTAGTAATTATTTTACCATTAATTTATGACAAAATACAGCAGAAATCAGGCAACAGCAGTCGACAACGCTACGTTTGCATTTAGACAGCATTACGTTTGTGCTGTAAACCTGCTGTTGCCCTGACAGTCACGAACAATAAATCCTTACTGCGTGGTGTGCTAACTAGGATCTTCCGTGAGCCATGTAGTCTATTCGCGGTAAGGTGGATTTAAGCAACGTCCAACCTGGACCATCTAAATACACTGTCGACGTAGTCAATTCCGTATCTGCCTAATCCATTAATAGTCTAGTCCAGGAATGCTTAATCCATTAATGCTGTAGACCAACAATTACATTAGTGTGCGTGACACAGTCGTATAATGCGAAGTTGCTACGAATAATGTTCCATATAATAAAATATTATTATCTACGATCCACGACAACTGGTCGCCGAACACAATACAACTAAACTAACAACTAAACCTTTGGAATTTAGCGTGCCCGTCACCTTTTATAATGTGCCCATGTTCAGGTTACAATAAGGTGAAATGACGGCAACGACCCCCCCCCCCGTCTTGAGATGTCACCAGTCGAGCCGAGACAGCGGAAACTGACTCTCTGGCCGCGAAAAATGTTCTACACCATTTGGTTCGGCCGCCAGTGGAGGTTTGTGCCCCCTAGACTATCCTCTCTGGACACGCCTCTGTACTGACAGGCATCTCATAATTAAGGTCACGTCACTTATTTCAGCAACAATAACATATAGAAAGTTAGCCCCGCTATTCAGGTCACTTTCATCCAGTCCCGAGTGTGGTCTTAATAGTGAGGTTCCACTGTACAAGAAACGCACGCCAAAGCTGTGTTTGTTGTCGTTCTACATTGATGCGACCAGTTACGGGGCCGTTCGTACCTGTTGCTGGTCTATTTGCGTCACAGCAAATGAGGCTCGTAATACCACGCGCAGGCAAATGTGTCCTTCTTGCACCAGAAAGAAATCGGCGCCGTCGCCGACGTGGAAGTCAGCCGGTGTTGTAGCTGTAGTCCCCAGGGGTCTCACATCAACTGGTGCCGCTGGTGTCGCCACTGGTCGGGATGGCAACGCTGTCAAGAAGAAACGTCGCGGTTCCTACATAATATTCTTGTGTACATATAAGCAGTGGACTGTGAGCGGATTCGGTTTTTACAAACATGCACATTTATTTACTCAGGTACGCTAATAAATTCATTGAATATTTATAACTTTTAATGCATACATTTCCAATTGTGACGTCACCCCTTTCTCCGTTGATACACAATGGCGTCAAGACTCTGCACGCATTATCATAGGGTTACATTGAAATGGACTGCGAAGACATTCTTGACAGAGAGAAAGCATGATCAATATATACGAACTGACATGGCCATGGATGCGTTGTTGTGTAAACCTGACGACAGATCACAATGCGGAGATTCGGACACGTGGTACGCGTAAATGCAATGGAATGTTGTGGAGGATTGAGCATTGGGCAGGGCGTCGTGGCGGATCCGAGGAATCACTCCCATTAGGGAATAAGCAATCAATCGAAAGAAGTTGGCGATGGTAATGATAATAGTAATACGTTAACTTCTGTTGCGCCTAAACCAAGCCCAGAGGCACATCAAGACAATTTAAAGGTTGGTCAAACCCCAACTCAGTAACCAGTATTAAAGTAACTGTTGTTGACAGATGGATTGGTACGTCAGGGAGCTAATGTGGGTATTCAAGGTTATAAACTTAATAAAGGTAAGTTTTTAAATGACTGCGGAATTGTGTGATATCTTCAACTGACCTAAGATTAAGAAGGACCTAATTTCAAAGAGTCGGCGCAGCAACAGAGATGACTTTAATTCCAGTGTTAGTATTAACTCTATAGGGACAATAAATAAATCATAACTAGATGACGCGTTGCAAATGTGACGGCGATGTGAAGTTGCTGTCATTACCTGGAGACTGCGACGTTGCGTTGACTCCGTTGTCTAGGACGGCGTATGCGACCCCTGTGTCTGCGCTATTCACCTCGGATACTGGTCTTCCGTCGTCCGCGAGGACAGACTCGCTCACCAACGCGGCCAACAGCAAGACTGAAACAGTCGAAACATGTCAGGCACGACGTCGTGTATCGTATGCAAGGATAGTATTATATACAGTCGCACTTCGCTTTAGGTATGTAAAGGTAAGTTCCTATACAGCGCAGTATCCAGTCATCAGGACTGCCCAAAGCGCTTTACATTTTACTCCCCTGGCAGACCTGTTCAATCGATCACCATCTCGACTTCTCTAGGAAGCATCCAACCACGCTGTAATTAATGCGCGAAGACTATTCGTACACAAATATCCACCACTGCCTATAATCAGATACTCATTCATACAGCTGAGTGAACTGGAGCAACGTTTAGTGAACGAACTTTTCCAAGGTTCGACACCGCCGAACAGGATTCGAACCCGGGTCCTCATAGTCGAGAGTCCGAAGCTCTAGCCACTGCGCCACGACACTACATATGCGGGCACCTCGGTAATACAGCCACCTCGCAATTAAGGTCACTACAGGACAATCTCAAACTGTTTCCATAACAGTAACGTGTAGGATATTAATTCCGCTAGTTAAGTCACCTCGTTATTCGGGTCACTTTCGCTGCAGTCCCGAGACAATAATAGTGAGGTTTCACTGTATGTCGCTACCGCCCTATAATGCCTACCATGTTGTGTGAACGAATATAAACAGCAGCTCGAAATATCGATATATAAATTAAAAAGGAATTATAATTTAAGACAGTTAACATGAGCAGTGGCGTATGTGGGGACATGTTGCCGTTTGACTTCCATTTGTCTATACATTTTCTATATAAACCAGTTGCGTCACTAGATGGTAATATGATATACTATTGGGGAACAAACGTTGGGCGTAGCGATTAGAGCTCCGGACTCTATCAAGAAATTCATGGTTCAAATCCTCGTGCCGCCGTTTGGAACCTTCAAGTCCGGCAATAAACAACGGTGGATATGTGTTTACGTGGAACATTATTATGCAAAAACGCAATTGCTAAGATGCCAGTGTATACAACATCATAGGCATAACAATTAATAGAGTCGCAATATCCTAATATATATCTCGTAGACCTATATACAAGAATGGTCGCACCACATGGCTATATCCCTCATCAGTTATGCAAACAAAATTATGCTAAAAATTATAATGAAGAGAATCACAACAAAATTAGAATGTGAAGTCAACAGAACACAAGCTGGTTTCCGGACTGGAAGAGGAACAAGAGATCACATTTTCAACCAGAAGATGTTAATTCAAAAATGCAGATAATTCAACCATGACCTTAGAATTTGTTTCATAGATTATTCAAAAGCTTTTGATAATGTTAGTCATCACCAACTATGGAAAACCTTGATACATATGGGATTTGACCAGAAAATTACATCACTTATCCGAAATTTATATGTTGGACAGCAGTCTGCAGTGAGATTAGAGTGTGGTACCACATATTGGTTCTTAGTCGGCAAGGGAGTGAGACAGGGGTGCATGTTGTCCCCCCACCTAGTCTGTCTATACACAGAGAATATCATGAGATAGGTCGAGACTGACACGAGAAGCAAGTTTTTTAGTGGACTGAAAGTGGATGGACAGGATATATATGAATTGAGATATGCTGATGACACAGCGTTAATATCCGATACAAAAGAAGGATTGGATAAACTGATAACTACTGTTAAAGAGCACATTGATATGAAAGGATTGAAACTAAACGTAAAGAAGACTAAGGTTATGGATGTGAAGGGATGTCGAGAACCATCAGAAGTCATAGTAGATGGCGAGGAAATAGAACGAGTGGAAAGTTTTGAATATTTGGGGTCACTGATAGAAGCGGATGGAGATGGGACGAAAGAGATCAAGCGGAGTTGGCAATGGCGAGTAAAACATTGACGGACATGAAGAAGCTATGGAAAGCAAGGAACACATATATGAAACTACGAATTATCCGAGTCTGCATATTTCCAACTGCTACGCATATATGCGAAATCTGGACTCTTAATAGGAACATTACTAAACGTTTAAATGCAGTGTGTTATAGAAAGATATTACGAGTTTCGTGGACTGAACGTACAACTAACGTATCCATCGCAGATGAGCTTGGTGTTATACCCAGGACTTTATTGAACTTTGTAAAGAAACAGAAACTAAGTTATTTCGGCCATGTGAAACGGCATCAATCTCTAGAGAAACTAATAATGGAAGGAAAATTGGAAGACGGCAGAAGCAGAGGAAGACCTGTAAGACAATGGGAGATGGACATAGAGGAATGGATGGGAGCAGACGTCTGGCGAGTGGGGAGACTGGCAAACGAAAGAGTTGTCTATAGACAATCCACCAAGGCTGCAACGTTCGGAAATGGATAAGCAAACCCAACCAAGACCGGTATATTGGCAATGCATACAGTAATCCATAGCGCTCTTCAATAAATTTCCTATGTTTTTCGACAGCCATAAATAAAACAATATGAAATAGAAACGTGTTTCTCTTTGTCACATTTTAAAGAAAGATATAGAACACGTCATCCAGCTCACTGAACAATATAACGACTTATATTAATAGATCAGAAGAATGATGAAAGATCACATGCAGGATATATTCAAACGATAAATGTTACGATATTAGTACTATAAGATAAGATGTTGTTTGTTTTCCCCATGGGGAAATTCTCTCTGTGTGGTCGACATTCATAAACAATAGTGTTATATGTAAAGGGTTAATACAATGCAGAGAAAATAATTCACTCGCAGTGAGACATCAAATATTCATATATAATACCAAACAATTACTTCAATAACATATTCAAATACGCAGTTGCAGCACATCAAGACTGTAAATAGTGCAGTCATGACTGTAGCGTTGGCTTTATATAACATGTTAATGTTTATATATACAGGTGTATATTATATTTTAGTTATATATTATATAATATTATATATAACTTACATAATATCATTATAATATAAATAATTCTCATATTTTAGTTATATATATATTATATAATATTATATATAACACATATAGTATGATATATCATAATATATATATGTATATACCTGGTATAAATATACTCTGTATATACACACATTCTCGAGACACTTTTTCCTGACGACTGTGCCCTCATGGCACACAAGGAGAGTCATCTGTAGCTCATACTCAACAAGTTTGCAGAGGCATCTAAACTGTTTGGCCTAAGTATCAGTCTTGGTAAGACGCAGGTCCTCCATCAGCCTGCCCCTGACACCACAGCACCTGCTCCCACAGTCTCCATCGATGGCACACAGCCAAAGGCAGTGGAGTGCTTCAAGTACATTGACAGCACCATATCAAGTGACGGGTCCTTGGATAAAGAGATCGACGCAAGGATCTGTAAGACCAGCCAAACACTTGGTCACTTGCGGACCAAGGTGTTGAGTCACCATCACATCCGGCTGTGAACTAAATTGCTGGTATATAGAGCCGTCGTCCTCTCATCTCTCCTTTATGGTTGTGAGACATGGACACCCTACAGGCGCTACATCAAGAAGCTGGAGGCTTTCCACATGCGCAACCTCAGGTTTATTCTCCATATCCGCTGACAAGACCGGGTGACAAACCTTGAGGTGCTTGAGAGAGCGCAGACCACTAGCATCGAGGTGATGATTATGAGAGCCCAGCTACGATGGACCGGGCATGTCATCCGTATGGATGAGACAAGGATCCCCCGACAACTTCTCTACGGCGAATTCTCTGAAGGCCGCAGGCGCCAGGGACGTACCCACAAGCGATACAAGGACTGCATCAAGGCCAACCTCCAGTACAGTGGCATCCGTCCAAAAGAACTCGAGAGCGCAGCAGCTGACAGAAGTCAATGGCAAGCCCTCACCAGGACTGCCTGCCACGCCTTTGAGGAAAGACGCTGCCACCGCCTGCAAGATGACAGGGACAGACGACACCTGGCAGCAGCATCGTCAGCACTAGCCACAACGGGCTTCCCTTGCACGATTTGCAAGAGACTATGTGCGTCCAGAATTGGCCTACATAACTTAAGGACGCACGCCACATATGACTAGCACAGCATCGTCATCGTCGGATACGACGGACTACCAATATATACACACATACACATATACATACAAACATGTAATATGAAGATGACTGGTGATAATATATTTACGTCTTACAGTCTTACACAATTTATATATATATATATTATATAATAGGGAATCAAACTCAGCCTTGAATGTATTCCCAGTAGGTACAGATGTGTGCATTCGAATCCAAGGTCTGTTGGATGACCCTGAATTTTTTTATGGAGTTGTGGAGATATTACACATGAACGCAGTTACGCCGATGTGGTTGCATGTAGTGGTCGGCCGCGTTCTACTACATCTCCCACTAGCTGCACGGACACCGGGCGCGAGCTGCGGCCTGCGTCAGGCGTTAATTGAAACGGCTGTCGAGGCCTATTCTTCGTTGATTCCTCATTACGCTCCGGAAACACGTTAATTACTGTACGATGATAGCGTGAGCAGTCTTATGTATATGTCGACGGATTCTGACCAACTTTAACGGCATGTTTGCTAGTGATTACCTATAACGAGTTGCCTCCGTAATTAACTGCAAAGTAACGTTGGGCTATTTTATTGACGTAGTGATGTTTTCGTCCGGCACAAGACACAAACATAACATTGAAGACAACGAGCGTTATTGATTGGTTTGGTAAGTGGAGATTCATATTTAGGATTAAGTGGAGCTCTGCTCCGCTAATGGCGAGGCAAGATGTCCAGCGGCAGCACGCGATGTTAATTATCCGCACAACATAGCCATGTCTTCTGCGACGAGGGACTGCGGACGTTGGTGGCGTAACACGACTTCATTGACGCGCTGTTCATTGCTAGCGACAGGGGATAATAGTGATATCGACGGAGACTGTTTACGATGCCTGCACTTGCAAGTTCGCACATGTTGTTGTTCTTCTTCACAGTCTTCATGGGTGAGACTGGCTTGCATACGTCGACATTTTCTTTACTTTCTCTTCCTCTTCTTTCTCTCTTCCTCCTCATTGCGCTTGCACTACTTTCTCTACCACCCTTCTCCGTTCTCCTCGGTCTTTTGGTCTTTTTCTCCATTCCCCTTTCCACCCCTCCAGGTCTCTCTTTACGCAATCCTTCCACCGAAGTTTCGGTCGCCCTCGTCTTCTTTTTTCCTCCTCTCTCCGGGCATCTGCTTTCTTTGCCAACCGTTCTTCTCCCATTCGCTCCACACGTCCTGCCCACTTCAACAGACTTCGCACCAACTTTTTTTATTGAAACTTTCTTTCACACCAACATCCTCCCTCAGCTCTTCCACTCTTCGCTTATCTATGCTCTTTACCCCCGCAATTCTCCTGATCCAGTTGTTTTTGCACACTCGTACCCTCTCCTGTTGTTTCTCTGTCATTGCTATAGTTTCTAGGCCATACAGGTAGGCTGGTGTCACACATATGCACAGTACCTTTCCATGCTTGTGTGCAATTGCTTGAGCATGAAGCAGGCGGTTTGGTTGGCTTGTGCGTGTGTGTGTTTGTGTATATGTGTGTGTGTGTGTGTGTGTGTGTGTGTGTGTGTGTGTGTGTGTGTGTGTGTGTGTGTGTGTGTGTGTGTGTGTGTGTGTGTGTGTGTGTGTGTGTGTGGTGTGGTGTGGTGTGGTGTGGTGTGGTGTGTGTGTGTGGTGTACGTGTAACATATGTACCCGGCTGTGTCGATTGGCGGATGGGTGAATGGGTGGGTAGATAGATGTGGGTATGTTGATGGGTGGGTGGGTAGATGGATGACAGGATTTACGACTGACGTTGAATGGCATTGAATGTAGTCGGTACGACTGGATGTGTGCGGACATCGACGATGATACTCCAACGCTACCCTTACATGTATTTAATATAATTATGCACAATAAGGTATTGATAAAAACACTATATTTTCAATATAAAATGTAGAAAGTAATTGTCGAGGACCAAAAATATGGTATAACTTTTATAAATTAGCATTTGCAACACATTTATGTGAACTGTTCGACATTGGGAAGCAAACACTAAACCCGATTGTTTTCTCAGAGCACGAACTATCATTTGCAACCTGACAAAGCGTCACAACACGGTTACCTGAAGCGATAGCCTCACCTTGTACAAGAGCCAACATTATTCGCCGGGAACGTTTCCGTCTTGTTGATATTGTAACGACCGGATGTCGCCTAGCGTCCACGAACGATGACAAGATCCCTGGCAGACGGTCCTCGCATTGACGACAGGTCACGTGACAGCGATATGTCATCCTAGTCGTCGTCGCTTGTGAGAGCAACTTTAATGGGAACCGAGATGACGACGGCTACGACATATCGTTGCTGTGAGCCCGAGAGATGCGGCCGACGACGACGTAGGATGTTGTCAGGCCGCGCGATCATTCTCGCCTCGCACGCCCGCTTGTTGTCTGCATATCTCCGGGTATTGATTTATGCTGATGTCGTCCGCCGTGGCGTCGTATTGATTGCACGTGTTGGACGTCCGCGATATGATGCCGCGATGATAAATTGGCGAGTTTTCTTTGCACAGTTGTCATGATCGTTCTAGGTTTTCCAAGCGGTTTTTTATTGCGTGTGTGTATGAGTGTGTGGGTGCGTGTGTGCGTGTATGCGTGTGTGGTGTGTGTTTGCTTGTGATTGCGTGTTTGTTCGTTTGTCTATTCGAGTGTACGTGAGCATGTGTGAGCGTGCGTGAGTGCGTTTAACATATGTGTGTGTTGTGTGCGTGCGTGCGTGCGTGCATAGATTGGATTCGAATTTCGTCTTAAAGGAAATAAAAATAAGGCATTAGCTAAAATCCTTTTTCCATGTGTACAGAAAGTTTAACACTGTATGTAACATTTGACAACATTAAACAAATACAGAAAAATACATTTGTAGCATAAATTCGATTTTAAGCCCGTCTGTGAAACGATTCCCGCGGAAAATGAAATTTTTATGAGCTAGGCGATCACGTGGTATCGTGACGTCACTTATGACACACACTCGCATCAGGCCGACCCTTTCCATGTATTCAGAGCATGTTTACAAGGATAGCTTTTGGGTCGAAACGAGCGTCAGAACGAGTTATTGTGTAATATTCCGACGTAATACAAACACTAGTCATCATAGAGGAACAAACATTTATCTTACGGTTCCACATGAATCGAATTTTATTCAAAACAACGAATGCGAATGGGCCTACAAGTTGACTAGGTTTCGCCGAGCTTGGGTTAGTTTTCAGAATAATTATATCGAATGCAACCAACGGGAAATAATCTACACCAATAAACATACATAGCAAACATATATTGTATCCAGCTACATAAAGTAACGTGTATAATCTCATAATAGCATTAGAATATCGATATATGAAGGAGTTGTACAATTTATCATAACAACTTAAATCAGTTAGAGAGTTTCCGTTGTCCCCGCTAGCTCAGTGGGTAGGCACGTTGGTTATTTGTCTTATATTTTACAATCGGGCGACGCCGGTTCAATCCTGACAGCATGCAAACCTTTGATTTTCTTTACACTTTTTTGTTTATGTTTTCACGAAGTAATATAAACAAAATCATTTTATACTATAATGCACTGTTTATAAATATTTTTTTTATTTTTGTAGTAATTATTTATTCGCCACAAAAATGAAAATATGGTCATTATATATAACGATGTTTCTAAATTGTATTTATCCAGACAGATCTCAATATCTGTTTTCACATATATAATTACAATATATTACCGTACAATATATTTACAATTAATAAATTATAAAGCCATCACATTACATTTGTTTGGATAAATAAAATTTAGAAACATCATTATATAATGACCATATTTTCATTTTTGTGGCGAATAAATAGTTACTACAAAAATAAAAAATTATTTACAAACAGTGCATTATAGTATAAAATGATTTTGTTTATATTACTTCGTGAAAACATAAACAAAAAAAGTGTATAGAAAATCAAAGGTTTGCATGCTGTCAGGATTGAACCGGCGTCGCCCGATTGTAAAATAAAAGACAAGTAACCAACGAGCCTACCCACTGAGCTAGCGGGAACAACGGAAGCTGTCTGACTGATTTAAGTTGTTATGATAAATTGTAGAACTTCGTCATATATCGATAGTCTAGTGATATTATGAGATTATACACGTTACTTTATGTAGCTGGATACAATATATGTTTGCTATGTGTGTTAATTGGTGTAGATTATCTCCCGTTGGTTGCATTCGATATAATTATTCTGAAAACGAGTCCAAGCTCGGCGAAACCTAGTCGACTTGTAGGCCCATTCGCATTCGTTGTTTTGAATAAAATTCGATTCATGTGGAACCGTAAGATAACTGCTTGTACCTCTATGATGACTAGTGTTTGTATTACGTCGGAATATTGCACAATAACTCGTTCTGACGCTCGTTTCGACCCAAAAGCTATACTTGTAAACATGCTCTGAATGCATGGAAAGGGTCGGGCTGATGCGAGTTTGAGTCATAAGTGACGTCACATCTCGGCATCCCGAAAAGCGCGCCAAAAATATGCATATTCGAAAATGTCCGGATGCACAGTATAAAATGTGGAATTTCTAATTCATTGAATTTTTTGATTTCTTTGGCTTGGTGGACGTGGAAATAGATAGCAGGATGTAATATAACATGAATTCGAGCAATAGATGTTTTTATTCCCTTTAACACAACAGTGTAATTACAGGGACAACTCGCTTGCGAAGGCAATTGAACGTAGCTGAATATGTGCTTGTTCTACTTGACAGTAAGACCATGCAATGACATTTCTGTAGCTGAACGACAATGTTTGGTGATATGTCGATAGATTAATAAAATGACCAAGCGTATTTTCAAACAACATTGCCGGATACACACAATCTCGTTAGCTGCTGATTGTTTATGGCAACTATCTTTACTATCAAAAATCCAGTGTACTATCAACGGTAGCTATCGTTAGTTAAAGTTTTACGATCGATAGTATTGCACTGTCACGTTGTATTGGGGTGCATCGACAGTTCGATATATTCCTGGACCCCGATTATCAACATGACTGGCGAGCCACGGGAATGTGGATATGCTCCGGCTCGGCACCAAACTTTGTTCCAGCAAAGGGCAAATCACTGTCTTAATTGTGGTTTGAAGCTTTTTATCCACAGATTACTGGTATGCTTCCCGAGAGAAACCGTCAGGGAGTAACCCTTAGGTAGTCGGCCTGTGGATACTATATTCAACTGGCTCCTCCTTGTTACAGACATATTATGTTTACAACAGTTGCAATCTTCCTCTGAACCCTGGTCGGACTAGGATGACTGCAGTCTTCCAGCGATCGTAGCGCAATCTGGATAAATGCCATGGCAATCAATTAAGTACTGCGTTCCTCATTCAATAGCAACCGATGCTCTTTGGTGGTGATTTCTGAATCACCAACGAAGAAGTCCTCAACAGAATCAAGCAAGCCATTGGATCCTTTGAAGATATCCTGACGACAATCAAGACACGGACACTGAAGTGGCATAATTATGTCGCGTGATTTACGAGGAACGATGGCGCGGTGGAATGTGGAAAAAGTAGTTCCGGCTTCCCATGTTAAAATATAGGAAATAGTTCCAGTTCCACCAACGACGTCTCCGACCCGCGTCAACGCGCCAAAACGCACCCTCCATTTCAGTAACGTCATTGAACATCCGGGAATTTTTTGAAAAAACAACGGGAAATTGGTGTCACCAATCGGTACTTTTGTTTGATTGATGTACGACGTGTCTAAAATATAGTGTTATAATAATGCCTATTTATCTGAAGTACTGTATACGAAATGTAGAATACATATTGGACGATGTCATAGCAGAACCTAAAGCCTCGTTTCTTCGAACAGGGCGACCATCTTGGAATTAGACCCTTGGTACTATTTCCGTACGGTAGTGCTTAAATTGTGGTGAACTATAAAAATAGGTCATAGACGTTATGAAATAAGTCAATCATATCATGGAATAGGTCATTGCACATGCTGACTGACCCTATATATATATATAAAACCTATGTATAGCTTATAACGGTTATAAAATAGGAACTTATCTTCTAAATCAGTCAAACTGAAGGCTATCTGCGTAGGTACGATATTAATTTTTATATTATGCGCTTGCACACAATTTTGATTTCTTCATAGAAAATGGTGGGGTGTTGGTGAAAATTCCGGGAATTCGGTGAAAATGATGTCAAACTGGTAGTAATTCGGTTAGCAGGCATTCGGGACTTGCGCGTAAGTATAGACTTTTGTTCAATGACGTCATTAAATAAGTACGTGTGTTAATTAGGTCAAACTGGTAGTAATTCGGTTAGCAGGCATTCGGGACTTGCGCGTAAGTATATACTTTTGTTCAATGACGTCATTAAATAAGTACGCATGGTAATTCGGTCAAACTGGTAGTAATTCAGTTAGCAGGCATTTCGAATATTGCGTGTATGTAAATAATCTCGTTCAATTACGTCATTAAATACGTGCGCCTGGTAATTCGGTCAAACTGGTAGTAATTCGGTTATCAGGCATTTGGAACTTGCGCGTATGTCTAACCTTTCATAGCGTTAGAATCATAGTTTTTATTACATCACCAAGGTAGCTTTCCTATTTTAATAAGTCAACGCTGTAAAGTTGTTTTGTAGGAAAGGCGACAATAACATCATATATTTCGGTACAACGACCCATTTTCAAGTGTTTTGTCCTATTGTCCTTCCTAGTGAATGTTTTATAGCAAAACATGCAGTTGGACATAGGTCGACGTCGGATGCATGTTTCCGAACCTTGGACACGAGTAGTAGCTTGTTTTCGGAGTACTTATTTAATGACGTCATTGAACAAAAATATATACTTACAGCGCAAATTCCGAATGCCTGCTAACCGAATTACTACCAGTTTTACCTAATTACCACGCGTACTTATTTAATGACGTCACTTTCACCGAATTCCCGCTATTTTCAATGAACAAATCAAAGCTGTGTGTAAGCGCTTAATGTAAAAAAAACCTATTGTACCTACGCAGATAGCCGCCAATTTGACTGATTTAGAAGAGAAGTTCCTATTTTATAACCATTATAAGTTATACATATGTTTCAGAAATATATAGAGTCAATCAGCATATATAATGACCTATTCCATGATGATTGACCTATTTCATAGCGTCTATGACCTATTTGTATAGTTCACCACATAAAATGCACAAATTTAAACGTTACCCTACGGAAATAGTACCGAGGATCTAATTCCAAGATGGTCGCCCTGTTAAAAAAACGAGGCTTTATGTCCTGCTATAACATCGTCGTAATGTATTCTACATTTCGTATACAGTACTGCAGATAAATAGGCATTATTATAACACCACATTTTAGACACGTCGTACATCAATCAAACAAAGGCTCAGTCCTTACGCTAAACCTCAGCCTACGGACCAAAAGTACCGATAGGTGGCACCAATTTCCCGCTGTTTTCACAAAATTCCCGGATGTTCGATGACGTTACTGAAATGGAGGGTGCGTTTTAATGCGTTGGCGCGGGTCGGAGACGTCGTTGGAACTACTTTTTCCACATTCCACCGCGCCAGGGTCCCTCGTAAACCACGCGACATACTACCATACTACTGACATAGTCATGTTAAAAGATAAACCGGCCTTGCAAAGAACATCGTGCAACGCACTGTGTCAGGAGGAAAAAAGAAAGGCACACGTAGGAAGATGTGGGAAGAAAACATTCAGGATTGGAGAGGTTTTACCACCGGTACCTCCCAGTGAGCGGCAGAGAATCAACCAAATCAATCTAAAATGTATTCAAACGAATCAGACAAACACTTTAAAGTACACGCTAAGTATACAAAACATTTGGTGCATCGTATGAAGGGAGTAACATTACAATAAAACTACTTATAAAGTTATGCTACTCCTTTGTCGACACTTGTAACAGTTCTTTTTATTTTATGTGAGTTGCAAAACAAAATACAAACGTATAGTATTGCTTGATTTGGTTCATCATTATGAAACTATATATTGCGATGATATTACTTCTGTTGACAATACCTTTCTAATAGATATTTGTTATAGTGTACTTTAAAACAATGATACGAACTAATATTAATAAAAGTGACATTCAACGAGTTCCAAAGTTTTGTTCCATAGACAATTAAAGACAGGGCTTCTATTTGTTGTTGCCCGAGTTCGGAAAAACAGATTGATTTTGTTGTTGTGTGCAGTACTTATTGTCACACTTAGCAAATAACCTTTGAATAGTTAATGGCAATTCGTTTTGTGAGCTTTATACATATTACATAAACAGTATTATTCTAAATTATACCAAGTCGGTAAACTTCAAAATATGTGCTTAATAAAACAATGGAGTCGTGTGGTCGTTGTACTGAGCATGGTGCATAAGCCGTATTACCTTCTTTTGTAACATATTTATACTGTGCAAATTAGTTGAATACGTATTTCCCCACATTTCCACACATAACAATACATACTGTAAGCAATTTGCTACATCTATACACGATACCAACACTGGTTGAGAGTTCAGACTGTACTCGACTGATGTCGTCTTTCCAATTTAAAGGGATTCTTTGAGAATTTTAATCGCTTTGCAATGCACGCAATTATTAGGTAATCCTGTTAATATGATTATTTCTTGTAATTCTATGCCTTTATTTAATTATAATTCTGTTTTATTAATCACTAATGACCCTGACAATATATCGACAAAATAACTCCGCGTACGCGGAGTTTCTACTTTGGGCCCACCTTCACGATCCGTATAAAGTATGCTCATGAATATTCGGGCCTGTCCGTCAGACTTCGATTAGCTATGCCGAGTTAATAGATGCAAAAAAATACGTCATCAACATGTGTGTATATGGATTAGCCACCGCCATGCGAATCAGTCCTGACCGATAAAATTATCAAAAT
The DNA here is from genome assembly GCA_020002185.1 of Paraescarpia echinospica. Taxonomy (NCBI): domain Eukaryota; kingdom Metazoa; phylum Annelida; class Polychaeta; order Sabellida; family Siboglinidae; genus Paraescarpia; species Paraescarpia echinospica. Next base: position 17,743,782 of record CM034538.1, on the reverse strand, counting down.
GAAACGTGGACCAGCTGCTGTTTATGTCACATATTCAGCAAAGAAAAGAAGGAAAATATATGGAATAAAAGGAGAATGACCATAGCGACAGTTCATGACAGACGGATTCATTTAAAAGAAAAAACACCACCTTTCCATGCACAATGCCGCCAATGCCAATGGCGACGCCGATGTCATATTGAATGATTGGCATTGTTTTTGTTGGAATATAAAAACTATAGTACTTTCATGTTCCTTTTTCACTAGGTACATCTGGCTATACATTTTGAAGTGAAGTTTTAACGAAACGTTTAGATAACAGAAACTTACTGAAGCCGAGAAACATTCAATAATAAAACCATTTTATTTGCACCATAAAACCAGCTGTTATTTCCATAAGCAGTATAAATACATTTTACATCACTAAAGTAATATACGGTATTAATAACAAATAAACTGGTCATTGTATGATGGAAATAAAGTTATAAAATTACAAAACTTTAAAATTAACGCATATTTTAAAACACTGTTTTCAGTCATCATTGGTGTATTTAGCTCAAGAAGATCCCTAAAAACGTTTTGAATGTTGTGGAACATTTATATTTTATGAATTTTCAAAATTATTGTAAAAAGACTTTGTCGACACCTTTTTATACACCACTCACAGTATAGTTCACTTAACACAAACTTGTTTCAAAATTGTTTTGAAGAATATACCGTAGAACACAATCCAAACATGATGAGCATAAGAAAGCATTAATTTTATTATGTACTCCTACTTTGCAACATAATGACAGGATGATGTGCATTTGGATGCACAAATTGATCGATTACACAAATCCATTTGAAACGTAGTGATGTACATGTTCCCAGCAGAAGCCACACGGAACTAATGTGGCTGAACAAAGTCAGACATCTTCTTCACTACTGTGTCAGTTAACATACTATCCTATTAATAGCACTGCTATGTATTTTGATACACAAAGCTATCAGATGCACACATCCATTTGAAACTCGAAGTGAGGTACAACTTCCCAGTAGATATCGCACAGAACAGAATGAGGCAGAACAAAGTCAAACATCATCTTATGTCAGGTGACCAATTGTCCAATTAATGGCACTGTTAAGTAGAGCTCTTCAATTTCCTCTTTCCACCAGCTCAGCTATTTTCAATGTTCCTGCAAATAAACAAAGTTGGATTTAGGATACTGAGCCTAAATATGAGTTAACTAACTCAACACTGTGCATATTAATTCAGTTTAGATATTGGATTATGGAACTTATCACCAAGTGTACAGCTGGCTAAATGGAAGAGAAAAACAAGAGAACCTTGTTATGTTGATTCAGTCAGACTAAAATCCCAATCCATTAGTTTGGCCAACTTTTAATTTACCTCTATGAATTGGTCATATACAGTGCATTCCAGTTAACTCGAACTCACATAAGTGATTTTTTGCTAAGTTAAGTCAATCTTTTCCTCGGTCCAGGGCAAAGGTCCCAGTAAGGGGACCTTCTGATAACTTTCTAGTTATCAGAAATTCCACTTATCAGTATTGTCATGGGTCCCTGGAAGTTTGACCTTATCCAGAGTGCACTGTATATTTTCCTTTATTCTTGCTCTAAAAATGAATGTCATATATAATTATACATATGGGCCATTATCGTGAAAAGTGTACAGTAACGGTAAAGTAACATGTCCAAAATAAATGTTTAATTTGTTTTTAGCGAGTACTGTTATTATCAAATGTGCTATTCACATGAAGCAGCGCAATTTGATCTGATCTATTATTAGATTAAAAAATATATATTCATGGATAAAAAATGTATGTATACTAGAGTGCAGATCTGCTCGTGTCCAAAATTCGTGCATCGCAAAATTCCGTGGCAACATGGTATTGTGTACTTTCTAACAAACCTAAAACGTTTACATTGACTGATGACATGTCAGCCAGGTTTACTAACAATCGTAGCTGTAGCATTAAAAACAGTCTGTGAACGGCTGACAGGAATTTGGAAAGGCAAGACCTGCAGACACACATACCCAAATCCCAGATTTAGGCAAACAAATTACATCCACGACCAGGTTAATCCTCTTGCTATGGTTGCATATACTGATATTTTGGTGTGCATTTTCGTTCACTGCATGTCAAATACCGGACAATGCAGTTTTACTAATTAGAAAGGCGAGACCCTTGCCTAAGCCTAAGGCTATGTTATTTACTGTAGTAGAGGCTCGACAGACTCAGTGACAGTCCCAGCGGCAGCTGACACCGATTGCAGCCGTCCGCGTCGGCGGACTTTATAATCTATTTAATCGAAACGTTACTCGGCTGACGGCATTGGGAAGCAGGATAAATAAACAATGCATACGCTTCCTACACTTATAAAAATAGCTGTCAATATACATGTCTACAAATTGCTTATTTACAATGCCATTGCTTGACTCAACTCACCTCGGAATCAGACATGTTAGCTGCGTGTGTGACGTCAACGGTCTTTGTGTGGGTCACTGCACGTGCATGAATATTCATTACACTCGGGCTGCAGAATTAATCATCCACGTGGCAACAAGCTCAAAATGATTCGCGTAAACACAATTGTTTATCGGCTTTTTGCGCAGATAACACCCAAATTATGCATAAACATGCAAGACATAAGTAGCCGAGAAAGTACTTATGGAAAATTAATACGTTTTTTGACACGGTACACCTAGAATGTATATTAGCTTACAAAGAATCCCTTTAACGAATCGTCAATAAGCACTCCTAGAAATGTCGTTACTCGCACTCTTGATATCTGGGTATTTTTTTATATTTATATCAGACAGACTTGCTCGACCAGAGAATAAAATGTAGTTTGTTTTTGCTATGTTCAATGACAATTTGTTGACCGAGAACCATAATTGTAATTTATGTAGTTCATTGCATACAATATTTTCAAGCTGTTTTTTTTCTTTGGCAGAACAGAAGATGTTCGTGTCATCAGCAAACAAAATAAATTTTACCAGTTTAGAAACATTACACATGTCATTGATATACAGAATAAACAACTTCGGTCCAAGTATAGAACCTTGTGGAACTACACATGTTATTCTTTGAGTGTCTGACCTGTAGCGGTCAATGTTTACAAATTGGCTACGATTAGCTAAGTAGCTACGAATCCAGTTATATGTATTTCCACAGATGCCATAGCGTTCTAGATTTGTACACAGCAGTTTATGATCAACGGTAACAAAAGTGTGTTTAGATCTGTAAAAACACCTATTGCACAATTCTTATGTTCTAACGAATTTGTGATATCATTAAGCAATTCTACCAAAGCATGAGCAGTTGACATGCCTTCTCTGAACCCACATTGACATGAATTTAATATATTACAGGAATTCACAAAGCTTTGAAGTCGGGAATTAGACAGTTTCTCGAGTATTTTAGAGAATTGGGGTAGAAGTTAAATCGGCCTGTAGTTAGTAAACAAATGATTCTCACCAGATTTAAATAACGGAATTATTTTAGCTGTTTTCATCTTATGTGGGAAAACGCCACTTTTAAACAATACATTACACATATGTGTCATAGGTTCAGAAATGCATTCAATTAACTTTTTAACGAGACTCATCGTAATGCCGTCACAATCGGCAGAAAATTTATTTACGCAACCATTGACGGTGCGTATAACCTCTTCTTTGTTAGTTGGTGTTAAAAACATCGAATGTTCACTGGGTTCGCCCATGTAATCAAGAACTGACATATAACAATACCATTGTTATCGAATAGTACAGGGTAATTATTGTATTCAAATCGAGATCTCCCCATGATTTTACGTAAAATTTTCCAAGTCCCGGATAGGTTGCCCCGGTGTTCTGACAATAACTTGTAATATTCACGTTTTACATATCGTATGACGACTGTTAGTTTATTTTTATACGATTTATTTCTGTGTATATATTTCTATTAGCAAGAAACTGTTCATATAACATGGTTTTTTTCTGACACGACAATTTTTTTAGACAATTCGTGAGCCATGGGTTTTTATGTTCACGCTTATTGGTATTATTAACTAGGCGAAGTGGACAGTGTTGATTATGCAACATTGTGAAATTGTTAAGAAAATCGTCGTATGCCTCATTAATATCTGTGTTACAAAGCACCGAGTGCCACGGATGCGCGTTCAACGCAGCTTTTAGTGCGTTCATATTTTCAACACTTGTATGACGTTTGTATAGAGTTGGACAACTACGACTACATCGGCTACCACCATACATGCAAATAGCAGAAACGGGCAAATGGTCGTTTATATCAGTAATAAATAACCCACTTCTGATATCACTATCAATATCGTTGGTAAATATATTATCAACAAGTGTTGCCGATACGTTCGAGATTCTAGTAGGCTTAGTAATTACTGGGTACATACCAAGACTGAACATCAAATCTATGAATGTTTTGGTGTTTCAGATTTCAATAAATCTATGTTGAAATCACCACAGATAAATAAAGTTTTCTTAGTTACAACTTGGTTAAATAAATGGTCAGTGTTGTCACAAAATAAAGTTAAGTCAGTCCCAGGTGCTCTATATACACAAGCAATTACCACATGTCCACAATTGGCTAACTTTAACTCAATCGTAACACATTCAAACACACCCTTGATAACTCTTGATTTACTCGATATACTAAAACAAACTAGATCATCTTTGACAAATAGTGCCACACCATCATCTTGTTTGCAACCCGTTACAATGTGATAAGATGAATAACCTAGTAATTGAAACCGGGATGTCTGATCGGTTTCCGCCCATGTTTCAGAAATAGCAATAACGGCGAAATCAACGTTAAATGAATCCAGATAATTACGAATATTTTCAAAATTTGCATTCAAAGTGCGCGAGTTAAAATTATAAAAAATATATTCCCACCATGAATACTATTTATGTCATCATCAAATTTTAGTTCTGAGTAATATTTATAATTTGCGGAGATATAGTTATAGAGGTTATTATCTGGACCAATATTGTTTTCGTGGTCATGAACACTATATTCGGTGTATTCGAACAAACGAAAGTTCAACTGATCAAATTTATTTAATACATGGTTACGTAATTCATAGTCGGATTGCATAACTATAAACTCATCGACGCATATTCCCGCAAAGGGGTGGCGAAAAGATGGCGGGAACTGTGGGGAAACCATAAATGGTGCCCCCAACGACCGCATGGTTACGGAATAGAAGAAGAGATGAAGAAGAATAACCATGGTTACCGAATGGTGGTGGCTATCTCGACAACCTAGTCTCCAAAATAAAAATGCCTATAGAGGAATCAATCTCTGAATAACGTCCTTAATATCATCTTTAGTAAGGCTCAACATTACTCCAGTAAGTTACTCAAACTGGACTGGACGAACTTGCCCAAGGTTCAACACGGCAGCACAGGATTCGAACCCGGTTACACAAGTACAGGTGCGACGTTGAAAACAAGCAGTAGCGAGTGCTTGGAGAAAGGCACAAGGAGTTGATATATACAGAAACATTTCGAATAAGCAGAAAGGAAAAGTCGTGAGCGCATTGTGTTACATCGGCATGCCTGTGTGGAGCGGAGACAGTGGCGCTGACAGAACAGCAATAACAGAAGCTGCAAGTTTGTGAGAACAACAGGATTCGAAGAATCGCAAGAACAAAGAGGGTTGACACGAGGGACCGGTTTCATGAAGCGTACTTAGTTACTCAATTACTTAGCATCATGTGTTTTGCGTAACTCCTATGTTTGCTTATATTGAACAAATCTTAGTATTAAGAACGTTCTTAGCCGCTTCATGAAACCGGGCCAGGGAACGCAGGAGAATGGAAAGGCCACGACTGAGATGTGAGGATTGTGTGAGGAGGGACGTGAGACGATTGGGTGAGGACGAAAGAGAGCTAAGGGCTGGTAACAGGAAGTTATGGAAAGCAAGAACAGCAATTGAGAAAGAGTGGTCCGACAATAATATACCTGACCCTCACCTTTGTGCAGAGGGTGCAGGGCAAACATCCGGATCCGGACATTCCTGGATTTCCGTCACATTAGTAACTATGATGAAACCAGGCCGTTGTGAGATCAACACGCGGTAGCGCCACCTCACTGAGTCTGACTAATCAAGTGTAGATTGTAATGACTGTCGCGCTACAACAGTTCGTTTCACAATCATTTTATTGACAACTGAACAATACTAAATGCACATCTCCGACTCCAGCCATGCCATGTTGGAGCCGGAAACTGCGTAGTAATTCTTCGACTTCGATGTACTCAACTGCGTAATACGTTCTGACACAATGCGGTCAATACTGTACTGCCATTATCATAACATAGATCGTTTCGTCGGAATGCAAACTGTGTCGCCATCGTTAATAATTTAGTTTGGATTATATCGGTAGGTGGCGCCACTGCAATCTGGTCGCCAGAGCCAATGATATATAGTTTGGCCATTGAGGTTCCGATGTTTAATTGGTCGATGACTGTGAACGCCATTTTCGGTCCAGCGCGTCCTCAAGCAGAACAGGACGCAGTGCCGTGCTGTTCTGCTGGGGTAAGACCACATTAAGGATTCGTCCGCCATTACCGACCGAAAGAGTGCCCTTGAAAATACCGTTTTGGTGTGATGAGTGAATTTTTTTGAGCACATTGACATGGCACATGTTACTCCAGTGAATACTGAATGTAATGTACTACTGCATTAGATCTTTCACGAGGTAGCAATAAATATACGCTAGTCGTTCGCGTATTCGCACAGTGACTATTTTGCAGAACGCACTAATATTTCAAAATCCGTCACCAGTTTGGGGCGAAATTGAGGGGTGTCAGGTTTGGGTGCATTTTTCTGAAAAATGAGGTGATAATTTCACGAGTTTCCCACAGCACTTGTGTCAATGGAGGTTAAATATGCTGTGAAATTTTCAAGAAAATCGTATGACAAATTTTGCAGGAAATGAAGGAAACGTTATAATGGCCGCCTATGTAAAATATAAAAGTGGTCTTACCCCTGATTGGGGATTCTCTAATCGTAGCGAAACTGGTATACGGTTATTCTGGTTTCCTTTCGATAAAAGCAGGAGGAAGGTATGGGAAGCGACATTTGAAAAGAGAAGGTTGGAGACCAAAACCTGGGGGCTCAAAACTGTCCGAGGTAGGTAGCAATACTCAAGGTTAATGCACTAGTAGCGGTTCGCAATTTTGCCGTATGCTATAGGAAAAGCTAGTTTAAACAAAAAAATGGCGGCAAACGTTTCCATACGATATACATATTCTAAATCTCTACCGTAGATTTAATTAAATTTTTACAAACAATGTGTTCTTTGAAACTACTTTGAGTGAAGTACCTACAATTGTACCGCGTCACTTGCTGCAGAAACTCCGGACAGTAGCGTCACGGATGTCTATTGGCTGATTGACATTGAATGACGTCAGCATATTTGGGGAATTCACCAAATCGGCGCCGTTGATTTGCTGTACGACGTAGAAAAAATACCTTGCAAATTGTTGAAAACAAAGATCGTCGAATTTCGACATTTTTTGAAGGATAACTCTGCAAATTTACTGCATCGTGATAATAATAAGGATGCAGACCAGCGGACAGACGCTATGATGTGCCCTGACATGCTAACTGATTCGATATTTGTCGGTGAACATGTATTTTAAAGCCGACGGCTTCGAAATGGAGTGAACGGCACACATTTTCGCCTAGCCGCAGGTCGTGCATGACTCAATTTTGGCGGCCACAAACTTAATGTTACTTTCAAAGACGGTACCTAATTAAAAAATAAATTTATATTGCTATGTTGACCAAGTTCATCAGTTTAGTTTACTGGTTGGTTTAAGAAACAAGCGACAAAATGAGAAGGAATTTACATAATATATTAAAAAAAATTGCACAATTCTGCTCTGTGGCGCGACATGTTGCATTTTAACTTATTCGCGTGGCGGTATTACAACACAATTATACATAACGAGATTATGATCCAAGATACGTATACAATTGTTATGCCTTTGTTTTCTGGAAAGAATGATGTACAAAATAAAATAAACTTGCTCATTAAGAAAATTTCATTTTCTGATGTTGACAATTTTTTTTTACAATTTTGGTCAGGAACTAGCTGTATCTCCTCTGCGCAAGCTTAAGTGTAAATGGGTTAAAAGCACGCATTAGTATTTGAATACCTGACTTCAACAACAGCCCAACTCCACTAGTTTGGCGGTATTGAGTTGAATACGTCATGGTGACCAGCTTTCAAGTAGCTATCATCCGACATGAAAAGGAGGCCGCTGTGGCGCCGCCGTCAAATAACGTCTTATTTCAACATTGGCCCAAACACATGGAGTTGGGACGTTGTTGAAGTCAGACTGCAGAATTCGCAAGATGGCGTCATGTACACATGGCCAGAGCTAACAGCCAAGAGAGGCTGCAAAGAGGTGATATCTTGTCTCAATCACTTTATCCAGACAAAAGTGCCTCAGAGTGTTAAACATTTAGATCTAATCAGCGACGGGTGCAGGGGACAGTTGTCTACCTAAATCGGTTTCAAAGCATCAACTTCCATCTGCCCATACGCGTACATTCCTTCTTGCCATGCGATCGCTTGTTGCTGTGATAGAGAGGATGAAACGTAAAAAAGACACAGTGGAAATTTTCACAGATTGGCAAGCAATGATCGCTACAAAGTTCGCGACGGTTACAGTGACGGGTGGCATGGTACAGGACTACAAAGGCCAATTTGACATGCTTTAAAAAACGGTTACCAAGAAGAAAAGTTCAAACTCAGCGATTATAAGCGATTCCGCTTCACAAGCGGTGACAAACTACATGTGTATGCTTCAAAATTAATGTCTGCCGTTATCGAGTCACCATTCACACTCTTGAAGCCAAATGCTGTATCAATCTTCCCAACAGCGCCGTACTACACAAGTAGGGTACCAGTAAAGAAAGCCCACCTTTAATTACATTAATTAGTTAAATGTCAACAACATTCCCGAACAACTTGGAGGAGCCGATGATGATGATGATGAGCACGATGATTTGTGACTCACTCATCAGTTTTTCGTGGGGAGACGCCAGGGCTTGTTATCTTCTTCTTCTTCCTTTTAAAGGGCTGGGCTCTTGCGAGCGTAATTAGCCCTGAGATGCATGTACAGTTGCATTATGGTGTAGCGGCCTGTGCGCCAAATATTTAAAATCATACTAAAACTATGTGCCTCTTGTTCAGAATGGTGGTATAGTAATTTGAGTGAATAATATCTACTAGTCCATTATTAATTCTAAAGAGCATTCCTAGTCTATTGTGACATCTTCGCTGTTGGAGTGTGGGCCATTTGAGTTGCAGGCTGCGAAATAAGGCCGGTCCGATCGTCCCGGACGAGTAGTTTCAGTGATCGGACTAGTCCATGTTTAGTGGAGCAGTCCCATCGGACTAGCTGTTATTAGGTAAATTAATTTACGCTATGTATACGCTAGTTGGGTGTTGTGATGGAATAAAACAAAATCAGACAGTAAGATAGCATTTTATCACAGGCAGCTAAATATTCCGTACGACCGTCAGATGGGAAACTTGCTGAACGCAGTGAATGTAAATGGCGGCTGTTTACATCCGGTTAGCGTAGGATAGGTAGTGCCACCTAGCGACCATGAGTGGTGAGCGACATGGACAAACATACATGTGCGGGTTACAGACATCGTTACGTGCTATCCCGTCGTGATGGTAGTTGCGTTATTCCTGCATTGGGTGATTATTTTAGCAAGTTACCAAACGCCAGCAATGTTACTGATTGTTTAGTCGGCTTCGGGAAAGGAAACGCTAATGAAAAGTATAGGGCAAATGATGCAACTTAGTCCGACAATGTCGGTCCTTTGTCGCCGTCAGGCTTTAAATTCTGCTGGCATCGCCTTGTTCATGACTCCTGTTTGCTGCCCCTGATTAAACTAGTCATTTCTTCTGATAACTTTGCAATAGATCTACGAAATCACATGTATTTGTTTCTATCAATGACACATTTATTCGAACATTTAATTTAAATGGGAAACGGCTTGTTTTCTTTATGAAATAAAGCCACTTTTACTATGTGTCATAACTGTCACACATATATGATACAACAGTACGATTGATTTTTAAGGACTAGTAAAACAATATGAGGACTAGTTGTTTCTGAGTCAGCTAGTCCGACGGACTACCTGTCAACTAAATCCACTGTGCACCCTGCAGTTGTAGCAGCATGGATGTAACCCTGCCGGGTGTCCTTTCTGTGTAATTATTAAAAACTTTATTATTACAATTATCTAGCTGCTTGACGTTGTACGCTTTAAATGTCTGAATATCTTTCTGCTTATGTGGGTCCCAAATGGATGATGCATATTCTAAAATGGGGAGCACCATTGTGGTGTAAGTTGCAGACTTTACCTGAGGAGTACAGTGTCGAAAATTTATCCTCAAGAAGCCTATTGTTCTGTTCCCTTTTGCTGCCGTGGCTTCGATATGGTTGGTCCAGGATAGGTTGTCTGCTATGGTTACACCAAGATATTTGTGAGAACTCGTTGTCTCAAGATACTGATTGTGCAAAGTGTAGTTAGTTAGAATAACCTTCTTTGACTTGTTAGGTAAGATTCGAATGACTGTACATTTGCTGGGGTTTAACTGCATCTGCCAACTAGGTGTTTTTCCATTCTTCTAGGGCATTGAGATCTTGTTGAAGCAACTGTTGGTCTTTTATGCTGTGAATTTCTCTGTAGAGAGGGTGTCATCAACATATAACCGGGTATTGAGTTTTGATTTGCAGTAGGGAGGTCATTGATATAGGCAAGAAAGAGCAGTGGTCCTAAGACTGTGCCCTGAGGCACTCCTGAGAGTACAGGAGCAGGTGATGAGTGTGTTCCTTCCAAGACAACTTACTGGCTTCTATTGGTGAGGAACGATTCGATCCAGGTAAGGATATTATGTTTCACTCCATGGTAGTGTAGTTTGTGAAGTAGGCGTCTGCGTGGCACTTTGTCAAAGGCCTTAGAAAAGTCAAGTAGGATAACATCGGTCTTTTGATTCTTGGCTAAGTTCTTGGCTATGTCGTGGATGGTGATGAGGAGTTGAATTTCACAAGACCGCTGTTTACGAAATCCATGTTGTGCTTCAGATAAAACATGAGGTTGGTCAAAATGTTTCATTACACTGCTGTGAATGATATGTTCCAGTACTTTGCATGTAATGGAGGTGAGGGATACTGGGCGGTAGTTTTCCGGTTGGTTCCTGTCCCCTTTCTTGAATATTGGCACCACCCAGGCATCTTTCCAGTCACAAGGCACTTCTCAGAGATCTAGAGAAAGCTGAAATATCTTTGTCAACGTTGGGGCTACTTCTGTCGCTGCTGTCTTCAGAGTGTAGGCTGGAATGGAATCCGGGCCTGTGGCTTTATCTGTACGCAGGTTTTGGAGGAGTTTGCGCACGCCTGCTTCGCTAACTGTGATGTTGTCCATGGCAGGTAAGGGGCTGTCGCCTTTGTCAAGGAGGTTGTTGATGTATTCTTTTGTAAACACTGATTTAAACTGGTTATTTAAGATCTCTGCTTTGCTGAGGCTGTCGCTTTTAATGAATCCATCTTGATTCTTTAAGGGATATACTCTTGTTGATTCCTGATGCCTGCCTTTGACGAATGACCAGAATTTCTTTTATTTGGATTTGAAGTCTTGGCTGATGATGTCTTCCATGTATTGTTTACTGGCTTGCTTAATGGCATATTTTGTTTCAGCTTGGAGTCTTCTATAACGATCCTTGTCTTTCTTCTTTCCAGACTGTTTTACTTTGGCATGTGCTCGTTGTTTTCTTCATATTGCTCTGCGGATTGCCGTGTTGATCCAAGGGTTGTTGTGTTGATCCAAGGGTTGCTGTGCCTGCGTACTGTTGTTTTTGATGGGACATGGGTATCTATCACTTGCTGGAGTTTCTGCTTGAAGTCAATCCATACCTGTTCTATGGCTGTGGATGAGGAGAGATCTGAATCAAAGGTATGTGCATACCATTCAAGATCCTGCTTTATGGTATTAGCTTTCATCCACAAGTAGACCTTTCGGTGTAGAGGCTTTGCTCTGTTTGAGGTAAATGAGGTGTCATAGAGAATGATGTCATGGTCACTGCTGCCAAGTGAAGGCAGAGGTTTGCAGCGTATTTTGAAGCCTGGATGTGTGATGAGTATTAGGTCGAGGGTTTTTATCTTTCCTGGTGGGGAAGTCTACTTGTTCCAATTCGTATTCTACAATTAATTCAAGGGTGGTCTGGTTTACCTTAGCCGAATATTGATTTCCCTTGATGCATAATGTGGGCCAATCTTCTTTAAAAGTGTGAATTCTTCTGTGGTTGAGTTGATATATAGATCATCAGTTCTATTGGGAGGCCGGTAGTATGCAGCAACTGCTTTTGTTTAGGAAGTTTGATTGTGCCACTGATTAGCTCGATGTCTTGAGATATATTTCACTCATGTTGAGCTCTTGCTTTACTGCGATAAATACTCCTCCATGAGAGTCTGTAGGTCTGTCGCGTCTGTGCATATCGTATCCAAGATAATTTGGAAACATCTCAGCTGAGTTCACTTGATCATTCAACCAGATTTCTGTTCCCAAGATGATATCTGGCTCAGTTGCATCAATAAGTGCTTCCAAATTTGTACTTCTTTTTTATGTTAGCAAGGGGCTATACGTACACAGACTAATTATACGAACAGGTAGGCAGGGCTATACGTACACAAACTAATTTTACGAACAGGTAGGCAGGGCCCTACATATGACAATAAGAACACAATTATTTTATTCGTGTGACAGTCACACACAATATAACGTACACTGTGCACTCTAGTTGAGATGTGTAGCTTTTATATAGTTGGTTTGATTCTAGTAATGAAACAAAGATACTGTAGACATAGTTATTTATATACTACCCAAGTGTGAAATCCACATACACCACATTAATTAATGTACATTTAAATCACACCATACTTTTGTTTTCAAATAGTTTAAATTCTAGTAATTATAAAATGCATGTGCACTGTGATCATGTAATATAATTAGGGCCGTAGCTGGTGCTAAATACATTCCCCTAGATACACGCACGCGCAGAAAAGTCACCCGAATATCATTTAACGCACGGATAAATGTAAGCGCGACAACGTCGCCGGGACGCGTCCCGCTATGATTATGATTGGCGATTATGATTCCTGAATCACGGGATTGATGGCGTGTCACGGGTCGAGAGTCAACATGTGTGACTATGTTTAAAGTTGTGAAAGCAAATGTTGTGAATGTAAATAAAGACAAATGTAGTGCATGTATGCTTCGCATTTGAAAGTACCAGGTTTGCATGTCGCATTTCAGAATAGAACTTGGTGTTAATTTAAAAATGAAATCATGTTTTCAATTGGCCAAATTCTATATATCAATGGCTCTGCTGGTTGCCAAATCACTGGAGGCGCTATGCACTCCACTACAAGTGGCGCCACACGGTGGGCTGGTGACCAGTCTAAAGGTAACTGAAGATTTTTTAAATATTATTTTCTTAATCATTATATTTTTTAACATGGCATGTACTTAAAAAGTACAAAAAAATCAAGAGCATATAAGCCCTGTCCTTCTCTGGTATCTGTCTATTCTGTTTATTCGATCAAGTGACACATCATTTACATTTATTATAAATTTTATATGGACGATAAAGGACATTTATAATGTATATAACGATGGGGCACTGTAAGTGTATCGCCTCACAGGTGGCAAGGTCCACTTGCCTATTTGCATACTAGTTGGCGATGTATTTAAAAACAAAACAATGGCAGTTATTTACTTAAGTGTTAGTGAAATGCTTTTCTCTGTTGGAAAAACATGGAGTCATATTGTGGCCTTACGATTGCCTTAGTGGCATGCTAATTCACGAAAGCAGAAATTAAATGGTCAGTGGGAAAGATCAAAATACTGTGGCTGCGATAATCATGAATGCAAGCTAGTTATTATGGGTCTAACTACATACATTAAACTTCATTATGAGCCACCTTATTTTAGTGAAACAGTCCACAGGATAGGTGAAGTATCGCCAAGACGGCGGGAACAGACCAAGTGATACGAGCCCCACCCCGCAAGAAATCAGGGAAGAAGAAAATATACTCCACAGATGTTCACATTATTTTGTATATTTCTTTATTTGATATAAATGTTGTCGGAAATCAACACACAACATGCAAGTCGTGTGAGCACAAGATGTGCCCAGTTCTATGTTCAACACCTCCTTCTTCACACACGTACATTCGTTTAGTTGGTTGTCTCATTCTCAAGATTCTCAAGAACTGCAACGTTTAAATAAAGCTGCAAACACCTCATTTAAAAACACGTGTTCGAATGTCGTTCACAAGAAATTACTTGCCACATTGAATGGGTGAATTCAGCTAATTATTCCTATAAGCACTTTGCTACAATGATATTGTTTCGTATGTTGGTTTGGGTGGAAACGTTAAATTTGTTATCCAAACAACATGATACAGGCTTAAAGTTGCCAAGAAGAATGGCTAAATACTAGTGTTACTAGAGGATCTCATCTACCATTGAAGTTGGCTAAATACCAGTGTTTCAGAAATATGTCAGTGCTGTATAATCACTGACTACTTTGTAACATATGTACAGATATATTGGTAATAAAATATGTCGTAATCCATCAAATACTTTGAAAAGGGCAAACGACTGATATGGTTTTAAAATACTACGATCCTCTATCGAAACAGCCATCTCGGGCTACTATGGTTTTAAAATAACTTAATCCTTCGGCAAAATAAGCAGTCAAACTAAACATGATCATGGAACCGACACGTCAAGCCAACACATCACAAATAATATTGCAATTCAAGGGTACAACAGCTGCAATAAGATTATTTTTTTAAATGCACCCTATTAATTTTCTGCATCGTTAGCAAAATACGTTGTACAAATTGTCAAGCATTTGATCACATAATTATCATAGCATGAGCAGATGCACTAAAATCGAACATATCTATGGCACGATTAAGAGCATCTAAACCAAATATGATTTCATTAATTCATGCATGGCATGACACCACAACATAACTGGCATGATACAAGATGTCTACCGTACATAACACTTAAAAAATCCACGAATCTGACACAAGTAAAATCGAAATTACTTACTTTCATACAAGAAAACCTATTTTCTGTTCAGTTATTAGGACAACTATAAGACATCTAAAGCAACACTACCTCATATTTAGTTACACTACACACTGCACATATATATTTGCTAAACAATTTGCTACTGTAGGTATTGGCCATTGTTTCCAGACACCAGTAGAACCAAATAACCGTTGAAATAGTGCAGGATATAGTACAGGTGACATGGTAACATCCAAGCAGCAATAATGCCACAAACTATGACAGTCATAAGATAATGTCTGATGCATTCATTACTGAGATATGGTCACTTCCTGATTGTTAGTCTAGACTTCAGTATTACTGCAGTAATTACTGGGGGATAAATGTTCATCAAGCGACTATGATCAGTGATATTACAACACAAAATTCTTCAGACGATTTAGCTGAATAAGGCAACCTTGTAGCTGTCATATGTTGCTGTTGTGTATGCCTTTGTACACTAACTATACGCCTACATACATATGTACACATGACTGCAAATATGCCAGAAGGCATCTAAAGTTACACAGATCTATTTGGCAACAAAGCAGCATGGCTTCCACTCTGCAGCCTTTCCTTCTAGAAGCCACCTAACATACAACAAGTTTATGATACATTCACGGTCTAATAGGCTCATACAAAAACCCCAGGACGCCAACAATCCCAGTGCTGTTTCACAAGTCCACAGCATTTGCTTACAACATATTACAATAATATTTGAATAAACTTCTCTGCTTGGATATGAATTAGTTCTTTACTTTGCTATGGCAATCCTAGACCAGTAGTGCTTCCTGCAGAATTCTACTTTAAGCAATACAGGCACAGTTCACCCAATTCTAAATCTTGCAAATATCCTAGTGATGGTCTGGCAGTGTCTCTCCTACGGCAGCCGTTTTATTTATACAGCTGCGTGCACAAACAATGTCAAAATTAGACATAGGTGATAGGTTGCAAATGTGCATTAAAGTCTTTTTATCAGTGAATAGTCGAGAACAGTCACAAATACTACTGATCGTTCAGCCTTGCACAAAGTGGTAACCATGTACTTGGTAGTTGCCATACAAAATAGCAGATTTTGATTAAAACATACACTTTAGTCAAACATACACTGTAGTTAAGATAATTTTTAAGTAATGCAATAACCAATCATATAATTACATGTTTCTTATAATTCCACACAGCCAATATGGATATTTAAAATTTTCCATTTTCAAATCAAATACTGGTATAATACAAGTGTCTTTTAGTGTAGCCTTTTCCCACAGAATAAAAGTTATCTATAAGAGAGTTGTCATTCGAGCTACCCCAAAAAGTCACGAAAGACGCAACAACATTAAAACAACAGACTGATTTGAAGTATCCACAGAAAAATCTACATGCAGGTTCAACGTTTTGACACTACCAAACCAGTCCTACTCTATTATAACCAGCAATCTGACTGATCACCTAAAACTAAATAAATACATGCAAACTCAACATTGTTAAAAGCAACAACTCTTTGTAAAATTACTCTTTGTAAAATTATTCAGGTATAATGACATCGGATAAAAGGAGCGAAATAGGTTTGTAATCAAACAGATATGTAGGCCAGCTGGCTTCAAAATAGTCAACAAAAGATATGTTATTGCCCATGATAAATGTGCGAAGGCAAGTTAAAAGAAAACGACATTCCTGTGTTTCGTTCAGGCTACATTTGCTAGAACACCCCTACACACAGTCTACACATCCTGTACAGGCGCCTATAGCTAGACTGTAGAAATATAAAAATAATTGCATATTTTACGTGTCAACAGCTACAGGTAAATCGACAAATAGGTTCTAAAATACATATGTTGATGTAAAATGAAATACATAGAAATATAACGCTCCTGTCCATCGGATGGACATTGTTGTTTATATAATATATTACATTTCATTTCCACCATACACACCACATGATGCTATCATTAAAACACTCACCCTCTATGTTAGTACGTGGCGTACGTCAACCAATCATGGTTATCCCTTCTGATGCACTGTATCGTCGTTATGACGTGACGTGGTTATATACATATTATGATCACCCAAAGGCACCAAAGTCAGGCACATTTCAGCTCACATCTCATGAAGAAACTTCCCAGACAAGAACCGTTGTGATTGTCCCAGATTTTGCAGTTCCGTGTTGTTCGTTGACATTTATATTCATCACACGCGCACGGACATGAACATTTCGTGTCCTGTTTTGCAGCCATTTCGCAGTAATACTTTGCCCAGTAACTTGCACAATTCACACAGCAATGTCATAGCTGAAAAGGGCAACTTAGACGTCGACGATCGAACGATATTTCCGCATGTTGGCTGACCATGCTGCTTGCTATTCTATGGCATTTGAGTTGTGTGCTGAGGTTGACGAAACACACACAGATGCTGGTTTAATGTTGGATCTGACCACAACGCTAGCAGGGACTGTGACGGAAGCTGCGCATGAGAGGAACGAGACAGCCATACTGGCCGGCTTGTCGCAGGAACGGATGCTGAAGCAACTCAAATGCTGACGCCCTCTGCTGGGGATCTCGCACGAGCATTTTCTCGATGAAGCCTTGAAGTCTCGGCGAAACCTGCACAGGTGTCACATGAAAAGTTACTTAGCGAAACAGAATCGTCTTTGAATCACAACAAAACGCAAACTACATTTTACTGTCTTATTTCCGATACAACCTCACATGGGTCAGGCAAGTGTTAATGTGCAAAATCTTACCATTTCATCTTACATTAGTTAATTTAATGGGTTTGTCATCCTCAAAAGAAATGATAATAATCATAACAATATGTTAGTGTACAAATGTTACTGAAACATTCTTTTTATATACTGGTTTGTTTCTCAGTTAATAAGCGGACTGCAAACTTATGCAGGCCTCAACATTAACACTGGCCCGATAGCCCGGCGCCTTTTTTGAAGCTGTTGGGCTAGTTCGGGCAATCAGTTCTTATATTTTACTGGCCCAACGGGCCACTGGTTTCCGGTTCTCGAACGCCGTCGAGACGAAGCGGCGGTCACGGCACGACTGCATCGGTTATCAGATGCAGTTCGCCAGAATTCTTAGACCCGACTCAGTTACATGACATTGTAAACATAACAGATATTAATTTTGATCAATAACGGGTCCAAACTCCAACACTTATCATGCGGACAACGGCGTGCAAAGCCATCGAATAAATTTTCTAACCACTGCCACCGCACTTTTTTATGACGAGAGACGCCATTTTTAAGTCCCACCGCATCCCTTGGACACACTTTGTACGGTTGTTGGAAGCTGCCTCGACTAGAATTATGCACGCTTTTTCTTCTCTAGATATATGAAAGGAATAGGGCTTAAATCCAAATTTAACTAGTGGCTAAAGTGACAGAAACCAAATGTAATGCTGTGTCAGCAAGGGCAAGGTGAAAGCCACCTAGTTTGGGTGGTGCCACCTAGCGAATGAACCATGAAATAGTCTAATGCCTTGAATGACCTGTACATGAAAGCAGCGTCAACTCAACTACCGACTGACTAACTGTCGTCACACTGTCCACACTTTATTTCAACTTGGCAAATACTGTATATCTGCATCCGAGTACACACTTGAACAATATAACAATACTGTTAGCTTTGGACATCTCACTTTGAACAATCAATATGTGAGTAACTTCTAACAACTTTGACTTTGTTGGTATAATTATAAAAACACTAATAATGTTCTGCACCTCAGTATCAGCGTATTTTTGACGGTAACACAAAATCCGGGCCAGTAACTTTCACAGGCGGGCCACAAGGCCTGTTATGGCTTGGCCCACCAACTTATTTAATAATATATTGTTACGAATTGTAGATTGTATCGCTATAAATGGGGATGTAGGACTATGTTTCTGATGGCCCACTAAAAATCACCATGTAAACGTGACATGGACACCAACATGAAATGAAGCTTGCTACTACCCATAATTCCATGCACCTACCCTGTGGGTGTTCTTCAGTTTTGGAGGTGGCATGTCCCGGATGCGACGCATTGCCTGCAGCGGTGGCTCGTTGAAGAATGGTGGTTCCCCGTCCACCATCTCTATCACCATGATGCCCAGTGACCAGATATCTACCTGCATGCGGACATACAACAGTCAATAAAGGCTCATTCACAATTACTGACACTAGACAGATGCTCATGCATCGGATGGTGCTAATACACTGAGATGCAGAAAACAGTTTCCCGGAGTATTCACAACTGATGTTTCTTAAGATATAAATAATTTGAATCTGATCGATACTCCTTGCGACATCGGAACAATTGCAGAAAATATGCGTAATAAATTTATGTCGATCTAACATACATTACAATCCATAAAAATGGTGAGCAAGAGCCCTTAAACAATGGGGAATTAATCATCACTCAATTATCTTTGGGAGGAAAAATGCCTTCTAGAAAAGGATAACATATCAAAAACATGTATATAAATAACTATTGTTGTTTGCCAAAATAACACCTTCAATTGATAAATCAGCGGCCAATGTTTCTATGAAGTGACTAAACACAGAAAAAGACAAGATGACCCTCTGCGTGTCAGAGGATTCCTATACACTTACAATGATCCAAAATTAGCTTATTAATATATGGAACTTTTATTATCAACCTCTGTGAGACCGACTGATTAGTATGCAATGACATGCAGGGAAATGAGAGCGTCCAATCACTGCCTACCTCCTGTCCATAGGGCAGTCTGGAGATGACTTCTGGGGCCATCCAGTATGGCGTGCCCACCAGAGACTTTCTCTTGGGCAGGTCAGGTGACACTTGGGCACAGAAGCCAAAGTCCGACAGCTTCACCTGTAGGGAGAGAGCAGCAACTTCAACAGTAGTGCAGGCACGCACAACTTGCGCATATCAACAACAAGCACCATGTATCAAGATAAAGACATTATGATTACAGAGAAACCTGTCTTAGAGGACACCTCGATAACAAAAACCTGTCAACAATGGACAGTTTTGAAAGTCCCCAGCAATCTGGCTATAACAGACATATTGTGCAGGCCGATGGTGTTCATTATGGATGGTTTTACTGTGTATGCATGTGCACAAGTAATGCTGGATGAATGCTAAGTTACATGTTATATACTAAGTTTAAATTTAGCTTTGATCTTGCTTGAAACATGACACAGAACACACATATCATGTGACATAAAATGTTGTAGTATTTTACTTCTGTAGCTTTTTCTACATCCAGCAAATGTTACATTTTATTACATTATTACTACAATATATAAGTTGTTAACAAAACTTATATTATACCTAAATAGTCTAAAAGCTAAGCTCAGAGGAGTATCAAAACAGACATTCGATAATCATGAGGATATTATTATCTGAACTTCATCAAAAAAAATTACATTTTATCCTGCTACCAGATAATTACTGAGTGGATACATCCCCTAAGTCCAGCGAGACAAATGTAGCCATACATGTTAGTTACCAAATAACATAAAAATGAATCAAATCCGTTGAGAACTTTTATTTTTCTGATTTTTCTGATATAAAAATAGGCCGATTCTAGCAGCCTAATCACTGCCGCTTTCGCTAACAGCACACACCCGCGGCTTACCCAGACAAACATCGCGCTGCCAAGTTGTTGAATTTTCACTTAAAAAAGCATCAAAAATCGTTCTAACTATCTGACCTAGTATATCAACCTTATTCATGAATACTGTCATGCATTAAGTCAAAATATTGATGTGGTAACTTGAGATAATTCGAAGTAAACTTTCAAAGTGAACAATTCTCTGCAATGATGTCTGCCATTTTGTTGTTTACTCCAGCTCTGGAGGGCTGGGTGTTTGAAATGCTTTGTTCTGATTTGCTGAATTAGCTTAGCTAACTGATGTCATTTTTGGCAGACTGGCTAATAACATAGCTTTCCATTGATACCACGTGTGTGGAGGGTCTAGACTTTATGAATGGATACGTAAATTCATTACACAGGGCATACTAAAACCACACAAATTTTGCCGCCGACTTAGTCACATGTTTTGTCGGCTAGGCAGTCACTAGCTGTCAATCAATCTGCTCATGAATAAATATACACCATCTTGAAAAACCTGTCAACTGTCCAACGATACCAAATGTTCGTGTGTCAGTTACCTGGCACGGAAACTAAAAATGTTACTATAAAGGTAGGTACCGTCGGCTGATGAATCGGCCCTGGCCGGTCACAGGGTTAAACACTATTAAAAAGATAAGCCTTTAGACAAAGGCAAAATTATACGAGCTCAGACAACAACAAACGAAAGTCCACGTGACGAGATTCACCTTGCCGTCATGGGAGAGAAGTATTGAGTCAGACTTGATGTCACGGTGAATGACGCCATTTGTGTGGAGGAAGGCTAGAGCCTTCAGACAAGCCTTGCACACGGTGGCAATCTGCTGCTCATCCATTCTACAACATAATGGTATTGGTCAGACAAGTAATGGACACAGGCAATCTGCTGCTCATCCATTCTACAACATAATGGTATTGGTCAGACAAGTAATGGACACAGGCAATCTGCTGCTCATCCATTCTACAACATAATGGTATTGGTCAGACAAGTCATGGACATTGGCGATCTGCTGCTCATCCATTCTACAACATAATGGTATTGGTCAGACAAGTAATGGACACAGGCAATCTGCTGCTCATCCATTCTACAACATAATGGTATCGGTCAGACAAGTAATGGACACAGGCAATCTGCTGCTCATCCATTCTACAACATAATGGTATTGGTCAGACAAGTCATGGACATTGGCGATCTGCTGCTCATCCATTCTACAACATAATGGTATTGGTCAGACAAGTCATGGACACAGGCAATCTGTTGCTCATCCATTCTACAACATAATGGTATTGGTCAGACAAGTAATGGACACAGGCAATCTGCTGCTCATCCATTCTACAACATAATGGTATTGGTCAGACAAGTAATGGACACAGGCGATCTGCTGCTCATCCATTCTACAACATAATGGTATTGGTCAGACAAGTCATGGACATTGGCGATCTGCTGCTCATCCATTCTACAACATAATGGTATTGGTCAGACAAGTCATGGACACAGGCAATCTGTTGCTCATCCATTCTACAACATAATGGTATTGGTCAGACAAGTACTGGACATTGGCAATCTGCTGCTCATCCATTCTACAACATAATGGTATTGGTCAGACAAGTAATGGACACAGGCGATCTGCTGCTCATCCATTCTACAACATAATGGTATTGGTCAGATAAGTCATGGACATTGGCAATCTGTTGCTCATCCATTCTGCAACATAATGGTATTGGTCAGACAAGTCATGGACATTGGCAATCTGTTGCTCATCCATTCTACAACATAATGGTATTGGTCAGACAAGTAATGGACACAGGCAATCTGTTGCTCATCCATTCTACAACATAATGGTATTGGTCAGACAAGTAACACAGTCATCCATTCTACAACATAATGGTATTGGTCAGACAAGTCATGGACATTGGCAATCTGTTGCTCATCCATTCTACAACATAATGGTATTGGTCAGACAAGTCATGGACATTGGCAATCTGTTGCTCATCCATTCTACAACATAATGGTATTGGTCAGACAAGTAATGGACACAGGCGATCTGTTGCTCATCCATTCTACAACATAATGGTATTGGTTAGACAAGTCATGGACATTGGCAATCTGTTGCTCATCCATTCTACAACATAATGGTATTGGTCAGACAAGTCATGGACATTGGCAATCTGTTGCTCATCCATTCTACAACATAATGGTATTGGTCAGACAAGTATGGACATTGGCAATCTGTTGCTCATCCATTCTACAACATAATGGTATTGGTCAGACAAGTAATGGACACAGGCGATCTGCTGCTCATCCATTCTACAACATAATGGTATTGGTCAGACAAGTCATGGACATTGGCAATCTGTTGCTCATCCATTCTACAACATAATGGTATTGGTCAGACAAGTCATGGACATTGGCAATCTGTTGCTCATCCATTCTACAACATAATGGTATTGGTCAGACAAGTAATGGACACAGGCAATCTGTTGCTCATCCATTCTACAACATAATGGTATTGGTCAGACAAGTAATGGACACAGGCAATCTGTTGCTCATCCATTCTACAACATAATGGTATTGGTCAGACAAGTAATGGACACAGGCAATCTGTTGCTCATCCATTCTACAACATAATGGTACTGGTCATACAAGTAATGGACACAGGCAATCTGTTGCTCATCCATTCTACAACATAATGGTACTGGTCATACAAGTAATGGACACAGGCAATATGTTGCTCATCCATTCTACAACATAATGGTATTGGTCAGACAAGTAATGGACACAGGCAATCTGTTGCTCATCCATTCTACAACATAATGGTACTGGTCATACAAGTAATGGACACAGGCAATCTGTTGCTCATCCATTCTACAACATAATGGTATTGGTCAGACAAGTAATGGACACAGGCAATCTGTTGCTCATCCATTCTACAACATAATGGTACTGGTCATACAAGTAATGGACACAGGCAATCTGTTGCTCATCCATTCTACAACATAATGGTATTGGTCAGACAAGTAATGGACACAGGCAATCTGTTGCTCATCCATTCTACAACATAATGGTATTGGTCAGACAAGTAATGGACACAAGCAATCTGTTGCTCATCCATTCTACAACATAATGGTATTGGTCAGACAAGTAATGGACATTGGCAATATGTTGCTCATCCAGTCTACAGCATAATGGTATTGGTCAGACAAGTAATGGACACTGGCAATCTGTTGCTCACCCATTTTACAGCATAATGGTATTGGTCAGACAAGCCGTGGACACTGGGGCAATCTCTGGCTCATTCATTACAATTTCTAATAAATTACTGTTTGTGTTAAATCTTGTTTTTCAGTTTTTGTGGCCACACACAAACTTCATGACACCGTGGCTGATACGGACTGGAGAAACAGCAGAGATCAGATGCAGGCATGCTACTACAGGCTATTACAAAGTCATTTGAACAGAGGCAGAAAGAATATGCTAGAATACTATAAACCCAAAACTTCCAACCTGTTAGAAAACAAAAGACCAACATAAACCGAGATGAGATCCAGTACCAACTCTCACATGCCTACAATGATCTCCTGAAGTGTCCCTAAGGCTGCAGCAGCACACCAATGGTGCACTGCACAGATTGACTCTCGTGTGGTGGCCATCTGAAGAAATTCGCTGATAATGGAAGAATCATTACGAAAAAAACAGCAAATTAAATCATTACGAAAAAAACAGGTAAATTAAAAATAACTGAGAAATACAAAAATATTAACGATTTGAACCGTTCAGTCTGACGAATCTCGTCACATATTTCCAATGTGGTATTTTCGTGCTGCTGCTCACCTCGAGTGTGTGACGATGTCGGTGAGGGCGCCACCCTCCAGGAACTCCATGACGACCCAGAGTTCATCTCCCACCAGGAAGCTGTCGTACATGTCGACTATGTTTGGGTGATGATAGTCCCTCATGATCACCACCTGGCAATTATAATTATATTATAAACTATATTCCAACATCTTCATTGCCCAAATATCGTTTACCCAATTTACCCAGAACCCTAATTAAAAACTATAGTTTAACCCATTATCTATTTACAAATACTGAGCGTTGCCATTCAGTACATAAACGAGATATTCGAGACAAAACAGGAATATTAAACACGATGACACTAAAATTGTATTTGATGATTTCATTCATTAAAACCACATTTTGGCAGTCAAGTTATTAGAAGATACATGATACTATATATAAAACACAATTTTACAATAAAACTATCAGACTAGTGCACTTTTAACACAATTTTACATGCTACGTTTTAACTAACAAATGCAGCCGTCTTGAACATGTTGAGAAATCACCAGAAATACAAAAGTTTCGCTACACAAATATATTTCACCTCATTGAAGAGCAGTTCTCTACGCTGCTGTTTCCGTAAGTCCATCTTTTTGACTGCCACCTGGCGGCCAGTTGCTCGCTCGGTAGCAATGCACACGATGCCCGTGGAACCTTCACCGATCTTGATGAAGTTGTCGAGGTTTTCCCGCGGGTCTCCAGGACTAACGACCATCTGGAGGGCTGCACGGAACTAAAACACAAGACACAAGGTCATTGAAAACAACCACATCAACTAACACTGTTTCAAAGTAGCAGCAATTGTATTATCCACGACATGAGATTCTACTAAATGTGTTTTTTAAACAGGATTAGCAATGATTACTAACAATAGATATTTAAAGAAATTGTTTAAATTAATCACTTGTGACATAACATAATTAAATTACATATATGTAATACACATTGCTTTACACACTGAACTGATCAAATGCAATGTTACATCATGACAAACCAAGCAACTTAAAACAATCAAATAATAAATATTATATTCAAGAATAGATAAAAAAACATTTGATCTATTTTTGTATAAGCTGCCAACAATCTCGTTTGATTCCAACATATGCATAAAAAGCTTTTACATATGCCAGAAAGCTTTAACAACCATCAAAGAGCAAGTACATGTATTTTACAATTTAACCTGAATAGGCTAGATCAAAATTAATGACAATTCAAAGCTTGTTATTTTATATTATGCAACTACCAAGCGCTGCAGTTGAATACCAACATAATGTACTGAATATAAATTCACTTTCAAGGCCCTAACATAATTACATATTGGGCTTTAGTATATAATTAAATTGTTTATGTATTTTATCATCTATATATTCCATTGAACTAATACATAATTCCATTCTTTATGGGTACACGTTTCTACAAATAAAATTGTTTACAATGCTACTGCAAACTACTTGGCGCTTTTCACAAATGGTTTACCCAGCTGGAAAACGGACTTTTTAGAATAGCAAAGGTTTGTATTGTCAAACACTTCTAAAGGTGTGTGAATGTTTCCACATAAAAATTCAGTAATAATTATATCATCATCATCACCATTAGTCCAGCAATATCAAGCGGTAGTCTTAGATTAAAAATAATTTTTTACAAATACCTACAAATTTGGCCATCGATTCATGTCGATGACAGTGATATTTCAACAGCGTTTGTGCGCACACCCAAACACATGAAATATCAGCCATTTAGTTAAATTCACCAACTTTCATTACACAAGCATTAACCAAATCATGATTCCAGTTCTTCCAGCATTAGAGCAAACACTTGAATTTACAATAATAAACTAGCAACATCATCACATTTCAAACATTTAAACAGGCCATGCCTGCCAAATAAGGCCAGATCAAAGAATGAAGAAATTCCCAGGAAAGTTCATCTTAGTTTAGAATGCTGTGTGGAATCTTTGATTTGGGAATCTGTGCGATTCTCGCCTGCAGAATTCACTAAAATGATTTCAAGATGTTGAACCGATGCTCAAACTTACCCTTTCAGCACCCTAGTGTGGAAGCGTGCAACAAAATAAGTAGAACGTAAATGATCAACTGCAAACTGCAAAATGTATGCTAAATTGTTGATCAGTACTACTCTTCTTGAATTATAACAACATGTTGGCACTTCAAAGTGTAGATTTGCACAGATCATAAAGTAACAATAGAGGACTGTGCTAATACTGTTATGATAATTAAACAAATTAACTTTTGATGTTTTACCATGCAAACGCAATACTTAGCCATGGCCAGTTTTAAGCTGTAAGGCAACTCAAAAATTATCTCAAGAAAAAGAAAGTGAAACATATCAAAGTCCATGCACAAAACGCAAGCATCTAGTAACTTCCACACATGTGCTTGTGCAGAATAAATGAACAAATCACAATGAATCCATCAAAGAAAGTGTACTGGCACAGAAATAAAAACAACACCATACAATTTTGCCACAAAATAAATAAATTCAGTTTGGAAAAATGTCCATCTCTAAAAATATGGATAAACGCCAAGGATCAAAATGTGCCATCAGGTTCTCATGTGTAGCAATTTTTATGTGTGATATCAATACAATTAGTTATATTATATGTAAAGACTGTCCGTCTACTTTTAAAATTAACACATTCATGATTGGTGTCATGTTTTCTTCCTATGTACAGCATACATGTTTGTCTGGCTACAGGTTTCGTTGCAAGGTTTGGACAAGAAAGGAGTCTATATTTTATAGTCCAGCTCTCCGTGGCATTTCCTCTTCCCCCACTGCCAAGAGAGTACATAGATCTACAACATTTCTTTGCACCTGCCTCCAACCTCACCATCGTCTAAGTACATAACTCAACAGAAGTCAGTCAGTAATACACAGGTGCAGTGTGGTAACTCTGTTATGTTAGCTTCAGTGCCTGTTCAACTCCTGACTGTGAACCTCTCAAGTGTTTCAACTCCAAATGACCAGGAAGCTTTACGGACATTTAGAAACGTTGACCTTTTTCCTAACTTGTCTCTACACTCTCTTAGGTACCCTGCCAAGTGTTGCACGCAGACTGACATCACCTTTGGTTTTACATTGTTTGACCTGACTGACTGCATTTCGCATCCCACAACTTGGAAGAAATTACATTTGAAGATGGGAATTCAAAACATTTTTGTAAGGAAAAAAATGTTCGCATGTTTGGTAAGGAATCAATGGTCTAAAATCTGAGAAAGAAAATTTATTTGTAAGTCAAATTTAGCATTAGTTATTAAAAATTACAACATAAACTGGCTTATTCTCTTCTTCTTCTTCACATTAATGTGGTGACCTTTGTGCAGAGGTAAATCCCACAGTATGCACATGCATGGAGCGATTTTAAAAAGATGGATACAAATGTGAACATTTGTTTGTTTGTTTTTGAAGAGAGTGGACCTAGCTGGTATTTTTTAAGCAGATCTCAACAGCAACTTTTTTCCAGAGGGTGCTGGCTGAGGACACTGGCTACCTCAACTACAGAAAGAAACTGTGGAAATTTCCAGATTGTGTATATCTAGCCAGGACACACAACAGTTGTGTCGGACATGATCTGTAGCACAACATTCTATTTTATTTCTACATCTTCTGTTATCACCTATAGCAAAAATAGATAACCGAGCAAAAAATGAACAACTCGGGACATGTCCAAAATCACTCAATTCAGTGGTTGCTAGCAAATTTACGGTTCATCCGATCCCAAAAATCCTGGTACCGTTTGAAAGATTACACCTTCTGTTATTCTAGCACATCGTGGTTTCCAATAATAATTCCTACAAGAACCTTGACACATATCTGCAATCATGTTGTTTGTGGTCTTTTACACACCAGCGAACCAACTTGTTTCGTCGACAAAGTTTGCCCATTTACCGATAGGAGTGCAAATTCTAAATTTGCATAGGTTTCAGACATGCGTACTTCATAAGTTCTTGTTTTTATGCTATATAGACTCCACCCACTTTGCAGACGACATAAACACAAGTAAACAGACTGTCTGTCAGTGTCCGGCGATCGCTAATGTAATGTCAACATTCGGTGAAACAATCTTTTTTGACATGCAAAAATGGGTGGAGCTTAACATGTAAACATCAACTGCTCCGATCGGCTATGTGCAATGCCATAGTAACGCAGCGGTGATTGACCGGAAATGTGCAGTTTTGCCGACAAACGGCGAAGAATACCCGACACTAACATCGTTCGCGGAGTTCAAACGGATGAAAACAACCATATTTCAGATCCACATAATGGTGAAAATATATTTTAACATGATCAACCATGCTATTTACTATGTAGATGAAAAGGTAATCTTTCAAACGGTACCAAGATTTTGGGGATCGGATGAACCATACGTTTGCTAGCGACTGCTGAATTGAGTGATTTTGGACATGTTCCGAGTTGTTCATTTTTCGTTCGCTTATCCATTTATGCCTATAGTCAATACTCACAACACAGTCACAAGAAGTATGACAGTTTAATGAAATGCACTCGGATTCCCAGCAGCATCCATACAAATTCACCAAGGTGTTTTTAAATGGTGCTAACTCAAAAATTGATGACAATAAACATTACATAAGACAAAAACAAGAGAAAGACAACGCCAGGCACAAAACAGTCCCAAACCATCAGAAACACTATCACACTCAAACGTATATATTCTGAAACCTTTCTTCTTTATATCAATAAACCTTAACCAGCCGATGACCATCCTCCGTACCCTTGCACCATGCGACCACCCACCCTCACCCTTACGGTGGGCCACACCCAGTGCACAACCCTCTGAGCCCAGTACTGGCATAGACTCGCCCTAGCCCTTGCACCACACCCAACGTACCTCCGTATACCTCGTTTTTGGACATTGCAGGATTTCCTTTGAGAGCACAGAGACATGTAAACAGTTATACATGGCTGTGATTACTGCTCCACACTGGAGCAAGGTTTAAACAGTCTACGTGCAGATTGTATTCACCTCAGCTATGTTAAACTCCATGTTAAGATATCTATATATATAAGATATTTGCATAAAATATTATCTCGTCTGCACTCCTTGTTTCCTTTATGGTATTTTCGACAAATTTCCATAGAAATGTCTTCCAGTGTTCCAGATAACAGCTCATATTTTATTTCCCGCCCACCTGTCAGGCTGTTACACATCTGAAATGCTGTTAACTTTTAATTCGACATACTCATACGGGACAAACACTGGTTACAAGTGACAATGCTAACTTAATTGAAAAAGCACATCCATATAAACGTCATGACATTAACAAATCTACGTCAGTGACATTGTTTGGTAGAAGTAATTCTCTGGTAGAGGTAATTCCGGACACACAAAACCATAGTTGATAACATACAGACTTTTAGATGTGGCTGGGTGTAATCTTGTTGCTTGACATTAACCAGCCGTCCACGTTCATAATAGCTGACACAGATAAAACATGTGGACCATGTGACAGATCACACATGACTTAGTCACAAGGACTAGCTGTCAACATGTCTCATTGTCACACCAGTGCTGTTCCATCTGTGACTGTTATTCTGCTAAAGATATGTCATCAAGTCAATGTCTTGGTAATCTACAGACGTTGATACGCTAAATATAACCCAAGTACTATTTTAAGGAGGAGGAGGCAGCTGAAGTCTACAAATTCCCAATTAAATATATGGCCCAAAATAAACTTGCTGTTTTCTTCTTTCTCTCTGTAGTTCACGGTAAAGCTGACCTCGATATTGGTCCCCATTTTCCCCCCATTTTTTCTTTTCTATCACTGCTCCTGCATTGGATCTCCACCATCCGTCTCCACTCCATCTTGCTCAAAACTAAACTATTTTGGTAAAAATAGTATTTTGTACATTCTGCACCTAAAAAGAACTGGTTGTTTCTAAAACAGAGACAAAGCTACTAGTCTTCCTAGAAAATGTTGACATTTTGATTTTCGTTGCGATTGCTATTCTATAATAAAAGTATAATACAACTGGATTATTACAATCGAACTATAAAATAAATAATAAAATTATAATAATCATGCCCTGTAGTGACCAATGTTGGTGTCCAAATGTCATAGATTGGTGACCATAAATTTGGTTTCAGTGAGATCAAAATGTTGAGACATCAAATGTCACAGACTTGTGACAACATAAGAGTCATACTCTGCATTATGTGACCACGTGTTGTAGATATGTCACTGACAGAACAACGTGGTAGTCAGCCTAAGCATATGATAACAGGGGACTACGTAAATCCCCACAATCGACCAAAGCTCAAAACAGAACAGTGTTCATGTATATCAATTACAGTTCACAGAATACTTATGCAACAACTCACTTATTGTTCAGACAAAAGGTGACTTATCAAGTTTCACTCGTACTGATTATGGACAGAACAATAAATGGGCCAACCACCTGTCCCCTTTACGGTAATTTACTAAGCAAAAACTTAACATTAAACATCAAATTTGCCCTCTTTGCACAGTTGTATTTGTTTTCAAGGAATACTTAACAAACATACTATAATATTTATGTAGTATTAGGCAACATACATATCAATCCGTTTTTTCTTTAATTCTTATGACAGTAATTTATTACCCACTTTAGAAACAGTTAAAACAATACAATAAAATAAAAAATTTGCTATCATGTCCCAACTTGTGGAAACGACAGTAACTGTCATGTCTACGATTGCCATATTCATTCTTCTAAATGATCCAAAGCCAATTAATTTAGTCACAATGATGGAAGCACCAATGCACTGATCGCAGACAAGATATCAGCTGTCAGCTCATGAGAATTCAATGAGGAATGAATGTTGAGCTTTAGTGGGGCCTGTGTACTAATGATAAGTGTTTAGAGGAAGACACAACAAGATCAGACTGGTCTCAGAGGCGCTGTGTAATGCCAGACATGTTGTCAATGCCACATTGTTGGGATGTTAGACAGAGCCAAACAGGAGTGGATCACAGGTGGTATTCTAGTTCTCGTGCTGGCTACCAGTGTGGACACTGGAGACTATTACCGTCCTCAATACAGCCCAACTGGTACTACCACAACCCACGACTAAAGAAGGGTTGGAAATAAAGTCACATCTTCTTATTTGAAGATGAACATTTCTAAGAAACTTTGCCACATTCATGCACATTTGTACTGATGACTGAGCACACGTAAGATTTTTTTAAATAAGTGATACTAATCTGTAGTCATATGTTAATGCACAGTGTTGTTTGTTTAGTATTGGTATTTAAATTCCATTATTAATACAAACAACAATTTACATTAATACAGTTGTTACTTTTTGACAAGTTTTTGTCACATTATTTCGTAACATTCATGTCAATTTCACGAGAATAGTAATAATATAAAACTACTTCTTTTGCACCAATATCCTCAAAAATTTAGCTCAGTGGCCCAGCAGAAAATCTGTAATTGTTTGTGTAACACGACAGAACAGGATTACAACAACAGATAAACCTGTAGCCGCAAACTTTCAGATTGTCACAAAGCACAACTTGATGTTTGCCAAACAAATCTAATTCTACGACCTGAATGCTTGTCTAAGACACCTGGTCACACCATGACATTTTACACTTTTTGAATCACTAAGCTTCATGAGATATTATCCTGTGAAATGTTTATAATTTTATTTATAAAAAAACATTTAAAAAATGTCCAAATCATGCATTTCAGCCTGCCATAATACAACAAAGGATGCTCACATTGTGGTTACATACAAGTCTAGGGGGACATTTCGCAAACCTAAATTTATTTATTTATATCTGTATTTTTGGTGTGAGAAATTAAGTAATTGAACAAAGAAAATATATAAATTAACTTAGATTAGATACTGAAGATCTGATCATTGAGGAACTAATTGGATCAAGCGATCAAAATAGTCCTAAGGTATTCTAAGTTATGGTTAACTATCAAGACAATGATCTCACACTGACTGGCTTCAACAACAGATTCCACCAAGCTGCAAACAAATGATGCTCAGGCACACAGTAATAAATAAATAAGTACATAATCCCATCGTTTTTCACTATGATATATATATGTAAGTTTATGGCGTGTTGAAATTACCTGCTCATGTGAGAGGCGGGGTTGCTCCGCCTGGTGCCGTGGTGAGGAAGGCACCTTCATCATACTGCCCTGACTGCTAGCAGGGGAATGGGGTGGTGACATCTGTCTTGGGGGGCCCTGCCCTTGCTGTGGGGGGCGATGGGGTGACATATTGGGGGACATGTGACGACCCTGCACACCGTTGTTAGGCGACGGTTTATAGTTGTTGTTGTTGACGACAGACAAACCCTTGAAGCAGAGAAGACACGCCACACGTGACAGTGAGTGTGCATGCACACAAACACACGCACGCAGACATGCACACACACGCACAACATGCAACATACTGCGCTCTGTCTCAATGGCTCTTTTCAAGTGCCATTTGACAAGAGGAAAACAAATTCTAAAATGTATAAATCATAGAGATCTACCTAAAAATATTACTTTTAATTTATTATTAAAATGTCATTGTGTTCCATTAAAATTAATTCTAAAATGCTTATTGTAAATTTACCTATCCATCACGTGACCTGTTGCCTAGCAAAACCTCCGTAAAGCCATAAAAAAACATGTTGTCGGTTCAGATATTTCGTCACGCACAAAATTTTGATTGTGATGTAGGCACACCGCAATGTATTGGATACATCAACTGACACGTAGTCATTTTGTCACACAGATCATAAATTTTATCAATGCTCTATTTGTAAGTGAAATTAATAGACTCTCAAATGCACTAACAGAACAAAATGGGATAAACTATTTGACACATTTCCATTTGTGTATAATTTTGAATGGTTTAGTGCTTTTGCTTAAAATTTAAAACTATGTTACAAAAATTATTTTAGAAATCTACAGCCTGACAGACTTATATTAATTCTTTAACAAAATGATCTTGACTATATCCCAATTTGTCTGATCATAGTCACCTGTTCAATTTGCCTCGCTAAATAGAACCATTGAAACAGATCACAGCAAACAATTCCACAAACATGATTACAGAAACATTAATGTGGTGTAATCATAGAAAGCACTAATTACACACTAGTTCACTAATTAACAGGAGTTAAATTGAAAACCAACAACCGAAAGCAGAATGTGTAGGAACTGAAACAGGATAAAACTAAATTCCAAAGAAAACCAGTATTAAATTAATGTTGTACAAGCATTTCATGCCAAGTACACTACATTCCAACACTGAAACTAAAAGTCACAGAACAAACATGAAAGGAAGCCAATACCATGACCAAAAACACACAAATTTACGTCATTCATGTCTCAATTTTGCAATGTCATCTATACATAAGAACAAGGTTAACACTTGCACCGATCTTGAGAGGTTTTCGCCCCATATGTGGGTACTCACCCTATCATACTGTTGCGCTGCTCCGGGTACTTGTGGTTGGAATCCTCCATGATCGTCATATTCCGGTTTTCGGGGTAACGACGATGTCGGCGCACCCGCCATGCCTCCGTTGATAACAGCGGGGCCATAATTCTGATAATGACCACCAGGCGGAATCGTCGCTGATGGAGACCGGGGCATTTGTTGAGGTCGCATCTCTCGCTCCCGTGGACGTTGTAATGACCCGTCGTCCCGCATTCTCCCATCCTTATAGTCCGGCGGTCCATCCTTGGTGGGATACTCCCCGGGGTAGCCCTGGGGATATTGCCTGGGCACCATCTCCCTCGGATGACGCCCTTCCCTCGGTTCGCGTCCGTCCCTATAATCCCGATAATCTGCACTCGGGGGTTTATCCCGCGACATGCTGTTGTAGAACTCTGGTGGCGCACCCTGCTGGGGGTGTCCGTAGGGGTACTGGCTGTATCCCTGCGGGGGTTGCGGACGCGGCGGACCCTGTGGTTCGTATTCGCGCACCGTCGGAGGTACGCCCGCCGGAGTGAAGTTGTTACCCCGATATGGCTGGGGCGATTGTTGGCGGAGAGAGTTGGAGCGCGCGACATTGATGCGCTGCATGTCCGACTGCGGTGTGCCATTCTGGAGCCCCGTCTGGGAGTTGCCCCGCACGATCGTCTGTAAACAGAAACATTGCATCATGGGAAGAACAAATCATTAACATGGAGAACTATTGAGGTAAAAATATCTAGAAACTGAAAAAAACACAAGAGAGGAGTGGTGATTCATGACAGCCATGTTCTGAGGAGATGGCATCACATGATGATGACGACACTAACAGTAACAGTATTTGATCCTCAGTCACATATTTGGATAACCTACAACTATAAACATCAGTAGAGTGTAAACTATATTTTCACTTGATGATTAATAATGTACCTTTAACTATAAGCGTTGTATTATGTTTATTTCCCAGCTCAGCTGTTTACATGTAAAATGCAGACGTCTTGTAACACTCTTTAGTAGTAATCATTAGGCCAGTGAAAGCATTTTTGAATAACCACAAAATAACAAAAAAACTGATTTATACTAAAACACCTAGAGGGGTCATAACTAAGGTTATTTGTCACATTTTAACATTTGATTATTAAACTTAAAGTAATTAAAAATATTATTAATAATTAGTAATAATAATAATTACATTGTAACTCCCACACAAAGAAGAACTTTAAGACCACTTCAGAAATATAATTACATTTTCCAAGGTTATTATCAACACTGACACGTACATGACAGGGCCTTATTTCTCCAGGCTCATAGATTTCTGACTGTGACAGTTTCCAGTAGAGGTCAGCACTGTCCTGGAAGACTCCAGTGAGCAGCAAACAGGCAACAAAGAGAGAGAGTGAACCTGCCATGGCAGAGAGCCAGCGGGGGTCCATGCTGATGAAAAATGAGTCAGGACAGCTCAAGGCAGCTGGTGAGTTGGGCAGCTGCCAGGAAGGAGGAAGTCAGGGAAACAGTGGGGAAGAGACCACAGCTGGGTTGTTTCCCAGTTCCTGCCACTTGAGGGGATATCTCAAGAGCCACTGGAGTTTTTCATGCATCAGTTAATTAATCATAACTTAGCATAACATACACTGTATATAATAAAATTCCAATAATCACAAACATTTATGTGGATGGTTAATGATCCATTTACTGTGATTTAGATAATCAGAAAGGGTAAGGTATACAAATATATATTTTTTGTTTTTCCCCTGATTTAAATTTGCTAATACAAATACATGTAGTCCTCTTTCCATTAACAGCACTGAAAATAGGGTTACAGTGTCAAAAATGTTTACATTTAGTTTTGTATAGGGGTGTGAATGGGAGGGGTGATTCCTATCTCAAAAGTTTTGACTTCTACATAGTGCTCATGGTTTAAATTCATGGGATTTACAGGACGAATCATAAATGGTATTCTGTGTATAAGACATCCACAGTTAGGGAGGCAGGACAACCACCGGACTCTTAGTCATCCAAACCACAATGACACACACATAATCATCAGGTTGTTGCTTTGTTTCTTTCTTTCCAGGTCCAAGCTTTGAAACCAACCCAAAAATACAAGCTATTTACTAGAATATGTCACTTGTACGCATAACACATCGTACTAAACACTCCGTCCTGAGCAAAATCTACATAATGTTTTGTACTTTGTGAACTACCCTAGTTGACGCCCTTGTCACAAGTGTAGATATCTTAACTGGCAGCATGAAGTCATCAAAACCACTGGCTCGTAACTAGCATGTCATATTTCTTAATCTTATTGCAGTTGGGACATCAAGTGCAGTAAAGTATCACAAACTGACCAGCTGCCATGCAGGCAAGGGAGCTACCTATTTTATGCACACCTTGTATAAATAGGTGTCATTTTGATGAATTAAAATGAACAGTCTACTGTATGTAGGATATGAGAAGATATTAATTTTCACTGCGGATAAATTATATAATGGCTGTCTTAAATTATTGATTGCTAACAATGTGAATAGGCTTTAACAAAATGGCTGATACCTGATAAAGGCTGGCTATATATGTACACAAATAATATTTGGAGTCTCAATAAGCTGAAGGTTTCCTTGCTCGCATGCTATTTGGATCTTGTAAAGTTCTTTGGATGAAAGCCTTGTAAATAAATGATGTGTGGGTATTTGCTTACATGTGTATACTGTATACATGTGTGTGTACAGTGCTGTACACCATGCATGTACACTTTATAAGCCGGTATATATTGATGTCTGCACAACAGAAGTCACAACGCTAACAATAAATCTGGCCACATGTTATTAATTTGACAGTAAGACAAATTTAGTGCATTTTATTAGCATCATAAACATGCACTAAGACTTCAGCCCTATACTGGTACAATCCATCCTGTACCACAAGTCCACACCTGTCCGGCTACACCTTTCGGCAGATTTGGGTCATAAAATGCAATAAATGCGTGCTGTTCTGCAGACCAGCAAGTATGTGTGTTTTATACCGATTGCCTTGGGAAGTCAGCCATAGCAGTTCATTAGTTGCACGTCTATAAGCATGTCTGCCATCTGACGGCTATATAAACCCACCGGCAAGCTTCAGCATTGTACACAAGTTAGGAAAAACACGATCAATGTTCCTGTTTCATGATTCAACCAAGGCACAGAGAAAAGAAAACATCGGAAACAAGTTCACAGAAATTAAACTGTTCTAATCATTGATATACCGGGGTAGTAAGAAATCTGTGTATCATTCGCCATGACCTGTTTTCTGACAGTTGTCAAGGGAGTTATGTAAGTACTGCAATGTTCACAAGAAACACTGAGAGCTCTATAAAAGCTTTGTGACAAATTTATAGACACATTGGTCTTTAAACACATCCAGTTAACATTTTGCAAAAGTGGTCTGGCTTAAGGCTATTCAAGATGCATTCTTTTAATAAACTTACTCCACATTATAACTAAATTCACACACTACAGTTGAGAACATTAACAAACCTGCCTTGTGGTGGTCAAAATCAATTGAAGATAGAGTATAAGTTATATTAGCTGCGCCACTGAACCTTATTACAAATGTCAATTATAAAGTCTGCTAATAATTTGTCCCTACCCAGACTATAGCCTCATTGTTGCTGGGTGGTGGGGTGGGGTGCAAAGTAGAACCACAAATCTGACATACTGACCTTTGTTATTCAATTGAAGGGTTATTATCCTGGCAGAATAGTGTGGGAAAGCCAACACCAAGCAGTATGACTAACATCATAAACAAGACATTAAATGTCAGTTGCACAACTGCTGAAACTTTACACTTGGCTAACAAACAAACCCTTCTACCTAGCAGGAGACCCTTATCCATTGCTGGGCCAGTGTTTTCTCTTTAAAGGCAAGCGTTCCTAAAACACCACCTTCACCCTGCCTTGGGCTACCAACCAGTTAAGTCAGCATGACGATAAAACACCAGGGCTTCTTTTTATGAAAGGGACTTGTATTACTGAGAAAAAGTGTTGTTAACAGACATGTCGAGGCCTAGTTGAAGAGGTCAGAACGGAAATAGAAAGGGCATAAGTAAGAACAGTTAACTGTATAATGTATGCTGTATTCAAGCAGAAGAACACAAGTTTATTTTGAGAATTTGTTTATAACAGACGCAATTTCCAATTTTTTTTGGCAGGAAAGTTAGGTTTTAAATGCAGCTGAGTAATAATCTTTTTAGACGTGACGTACATATATGGGACAGAATAACAGAATGAGATGTTAAACGTATGTGATCAATCGGAAACATAACTAATTAAAAATTTACATGTTAAATTCTGAATTATTTGAACTTGAATATTTTCCCAGCAACAATACACTTTCACTATTACATTATGATGAAAACTACAGCCACTAAGCCAATGATGCCGCAATAAATAAATAAACTAGTGTCACATCTGATGTTATTTTGGTATGATCATTAGGGTCAACTTACATGCTGAAGCTATTTACCTGAACTAACTTACTCTCACTAAGCCATCTTCAGGGCTATCATGTCTGTCAACAGGCCTCTTCCTGGATACTCATCTGTACTTTGCACCAGCACTAACATTCTCATTACCTTTCACCACCTCATGCAGAGTCTGTCCAGTTGTTGACCAGCTCATTCAGTTATCTATTGACCAGTAAATCTCATTTAGCTCTGGAGAGACCATCATGAGATTAGCATTGTGTTAAGCCTGAATATCAAGAGCAAGCTTCTCAGTGCTGTTTGAATCTTATATATGTGTCAGGGATTTCTTAGAAATATTCTCTCTTACATGAAACTCCAGTAAAATCCTACACAAAATAAATGTCCGACAAATCACTGAGGCTGTTGACGAAACACTGAGGAAAGAGCAAGCTGGCTTGCATAGAGGACGCAGATGCACAGACCAGATATTTACCCTCCGAAACATCATTGAACAGTGATCAGAGTGGCAAAGACAGCTATATATCAACTTTATTGACTTAAAAAAGGCATTTGATAGTAGTACACAGGGAAAGTCTATGGAGACTATTGAGAGCATATGGGGTCCCTCTTCAGATTGTCAATATCATTCAAAACTTCTACACAAACTTCACATGCAGCATTGACCATAGTAACCAGTGTTTTGAAGTGAAGACCGGAGTCAGACTGGGGTGTGTAATGTCGGCCATGCTCTTCAACACTGTCATTTACTGGGTACTATGACATACTGCAGAAGATGAACCAACAGGAATCAGACGGACACTTTTCTCCACCCTAGAGGACCTCGACTTTGCAGATGACCTCACCCTCTTATTGCACTCTCAACGCCTTATACAGGACAAGACAACAAGACTCAATACCTTCAGCCAACAAGTTGTACCTAAAATCAGCCAAAAGAAAACAAAAGTGATGACTGCGAGTATCTCAACTCCATCAGCAGTAAAGGTTGGACAGTCTGAACTCACAAGTACTACCACCCTCACATACTTGGGCAGTGTCATCAACCAGGACGGAGGTGCAAGCATGGACATCCAGAGCAGACTGAACAAGGCCAGAATTATCTTCATGAACATGAAGAAAGTGTGGAAGTCAACGAAGTACAGCACAAGCACTAAGTTAAAAATGGGCCAAGAGGCCCAAAAGTGCTTTGGAGTTTGGGGGGCCTTGGGGGGGTTAGAATGATTGAATCAAATACACATTTCTTGTGTACAGTGGCACTACTACATGAAATGTATACATGCAAAATCAGAGAAAAAATTACTGAAATATTCGCACTATAACCAGTTACAAGAATTTAAATAGAGGGCACCAGTCAAGAATTAGTTATGGAGAAAAGTCAATTTTAAAGTCAAGAGTCATTATTCACATGAAACAAAAATTCAACATGGTATAACAAAATATTTATTGCTATTAGTGTTATGTAGTCACTTGCTACGCTGCAACACTGTATTACTTCATACTGGTGATAACAAGGAGGCAGACAAGCTGATAGACGATATAATATGCACGGGCATGCTAATTGATGCAATATTTGTCCGCGAAAAGGTACTTTGAAGGCTTCGAATTGGAGTGAACCGACACCGGCACCTATTTTAGCCCACTTCACGCCACAACACATTTTCGGTGGCAACAAACTTATGTTACTTTCAATGGCAGTAACTGTTTCACAAATAAATTTACATCGAAATATTGACCAAATTCAACTACTTTAGTTTGTTGGTTTGTTTGTTACAAGAAACAAAACATAAAAATAGATATTGTTAACAGAATATAATTAAAAAATTTGCATAAATCCGCTCAGTGACCCCACACTCTGCCATTCTGTTCTTTTGCGTATGGATGTTACTACAGAATTGTACGTAACGAGATAATTATCCAAGATACGTGAACAAGTTTTATACCATTGTTTTCAGGGTAGAATGGTGTATAAAATAAATTCAACTTGCTCATTGAGATGTTGCCTCCTTCATGGAGAAAATGTCTGGTGAAAAGTAAAGAGATAAAACGCAACACAAATTGTTATTTGTTGGGAAATGTTTCGCCATATGCCACATATAGTAAATGTTATCAAACAACTAATTTGTCAATATATCTGCATAGCTTATTTTATGTGCTTTCTAATGGTATATCACATTTCAAAATTCATTGAGAAATAATAAAGTCATGCCCATTTTAAATGAAGGCCTGTCATGTTCTGATGCTAACAAAGTGACTTCTTGGATATGGTCAGGAACTGGCTGCAACTCGTCTGCACTAGCTTCAGGTTAAAATGGGTTTAAAGGAAATAAAAACAAGTCATTAGCTAAAATCCGTTTTCCATGTGTACAGAAAGTTTAATATTGCCTGTAACAATCGAGAACATTAAAAAAATACAGAAAAATACATTTGTAGCATAAATTCGATTTTAAACCTGTCTGTGTAGCGATTCCGGCGGAAAATAAAAATTTAATGAGCTAGGCGATCACGTGGTATCTTAACGTCACACATGACTCACACTCGCAGCAGGCCGACCCTTTCTATGCATTCAGAGCATGTTTACATGGATAATGTTGGGGTCGAAACGAGCGTTAGAATAAGTTGTTATGCAATAATCCGATGTAATACAAACACTAGTCATCATAGAAGAACAAGCAGTTATCTTACGGTTCCACATGAATTCAATTTTATTCAAAACAATGAATGCGAATGAGCCTACAAGTCGACTAGGTTTCGCCGAGCTTGGCCCTGGGCTCGTTTTCAGAATAATTATATCGAATGCATCCAATGGGAGATAATGTACACCAATATACATACATAGCAAACATATATCGTATCCAGCTACTGAAAGTAACGTGTAAAATCTCATAATATCACTAAAATATCGATCTATGAAGGAGGAGTTGTACAATTTATCATAACAACTGAAATCAGTCAGCGAATTTCTGCCGGCCGTGATAGCTCAGTTGGTAAAACGCGTTGGTTCCTTGGCATCTGTTTTACAATCGGGCGACGCCGGTTCAATCCTGACAGCATGTAAACTTTTGATTTTCTTTACACTTTTTTTGTTTATGTTTTCACGAAGTAGTATAAACCAAATCATTTAGTATACTATGATGCAGTGTTTGTAAATTTTATTTTTATTTTTGTAGTAATTATTTATTCGCCACAAAAATGAAAATATGGTCATTATATAACGATGTTTCTAAATTGTATTTATCCAGACAGATCATAATCTGTTTTCACATATATAATTACAATATATTACTGTACAATATATTTATAATTAATAAATTAGATTTCCATTACATTATATTTGTTTGGATAAATAAAATTTAGAAACATCGTTATATAATGACCATATTTTCATTTTTGTGGCGAATAAATAATTACTACAAAATAAAAATTATTTACAAACATTGCGTCATAGTATACTAAATGATTTGGTTTATATTACTTCGTGAAAACATAAACAAAAAAAGTGTAAAGAAAATCAATAGTTTGCATGCTGTCAGGATTGAACCGGCGTCGCCCGATTGTAAAATAAATGACAAGTAACCAACACGCCTACCCACTGAGCTAGCGGGACCAGCGGAAACTCTCTAACTGATTTAAGTTGTTATGGTAAATTGTACAACTCCTTCATATATCGATATTGTAGTGATATTATGAGATTATACACGTTACTTTATGTAGCTGGATAAAATATATGTTTGCTATGTATGTTTATTGGTGTAGATTATATCCCGTTGGTTGCATTCGATATAATTATTCTGAAAACGAGCCCAAGCTCGGCGAAACCTAGTCGACTTGTAGGCCCATTCACATTCGTTGTTTTGAATAAAATTCAATTCATGTGGAACCGTAAGATAACTGCTTGTTCCTCTATGATGACTAGTGTTTGTATTACGTCGGAAAATTGCACAATAACTCATTCTGACGCTCGTTTCGACCCAAAAGCTATACTTGTAAACATGCTCTGAATGCATGGAAAGGGTCGGCCTGATGCGAGTTTCAGTCATAAGTGACATCACATCTCGGCATCCCGAAAAGCGCGCCAAAAATATGCATATTTGAAAATGTCTGGATATACAGCATAAAATGTGGAATTTCTAATTAATTGAATTTTTTTGATTTGTTTTGCTTGGTGGACGTGGAAATAGATAGCAGGATGTAATATAACATAAATTCAAGCAATAGATGTTTCTATTCCCTTTAAGGCAGAATCCAGTGCCCCCCAACGACACATCATTAATCTGGCCAATGCCATGTCACGCAGCCTGTGTAGTGTCTACCAGGGTTGCAGTATCTTAAGGACACTGTCTTTTAGCAACCACTCCAATGTGTGACTAACGCACTACACTACATAACATCTCATTTTGGGGGGCCCTGAGGTGCCCTTAGAATGATTAAATCAAATACAGATTTCTTGTGTATAGTGTCACTACCACATGAAATGCCTATGCAAAATCAGAGTAAAAGTTACAGAAGAGTTTAAAAAAAAATAGGGGGGTTAGAATGATTCTATCAAATACAGATTTCTCGTGCATAGTGGAGTACCCTAAGATACGTCTATGCAAAATTAGAGAAAAAGTTGCTGAACGGTTTCTATGGCAGCTAACAGCGGACGGCAGACGCAGAGTGATGGTATAAGTCCGTTGGACCTTCGGCCCAAAGGACTAAAAATCTATCAGAGCTGTGTA
Source organism: Paraescarpia echinospica (assembly GCA_020002185.1). Taxonomy (NCBI): domain Eukaryota; kingdom Metazoa; phylum Annelida; class Polychaeta; order Sabellida; family Siboglinidae; genus Paraescarpia; species Paraescarpia echinospica. The sequence continues at coordinate 17,700,557 of CM034538.1, read as the reverse complement.
CTATCCATCCTTCTTTATGGGTCAGAAAGCTGGAGCAAGACATGTCTAGACTGTCAACCTTCCATATCACAAGTCTCAGGAGAATCCTAAGGATATTCTGGTCCAGAAGAATTTCCAACAAAACAGCTGCTTGAAGATACCAAACAGGAAGACATGCGCACCATCATCACCAGAAGATATGCTGGCCATGTGCTACGGAAAGAAGCCAACTCAATCACCAGAACTGCAGTCCGCTGGACCCCTGAAGGGAAAGGGAAGAGAGGATGTCCATAAACAACCTGGCGCAGGACCATAGAAGCAGAGATGAAGGAGGCAGGACACAGCTGGGGCACCCTCCAGAGATTGGCAAGATAGACCAGCATGGAGGAACTTCTTGGCTGCCCTAAACGCCAACAAGCGTAATAGACATGAGTGAGAGTGACATGAATCTGCAATATCTAGTGACCTACACTTCCTCCAGAATTCAGAACATCATTTACAACTGAGAAATATTAGAAGTACCATAACTGTAACTGATCCAAGATGTTTGCATCGGCTAATGACCATGTTGACACAACTATAATTGTAGAATCAGCCAATGCTAGCGTAATTAAATCTTCCAGTCGTTTTCTGTCAAACAAGTAATTATAATAAATAATTACTGTCATGAACAATAGTAACTTCAAACATTTTCACACTGACTTATTTTAAGTAAGGCAAAAATCATGAGTAATGCTAGAAAACATGTTAGAACTCTTTATAATACAACAGCAGCACAAAGCAGCCCTGACCCTAAATTCCACAAACACGATAGCTAAGCATAGCATGGACAAAAGGGAGCCACTGAGTCAGCTTAGGCCACAATAAAATATAGATGTGTTTCCAGTAACACTGATTTAAAAAATAGGGTAGGTAGGAAAAACATTTTATTTTTTTATATTTTACTGCACAAAAATAGGGTAGACAGACCTATTGTAATATTTCAGTTTTGTTACTATGTTAGTCTATAAAAAAATTTGGCAGTCTATAAAGGGCATATGTTATAACTTGCATTGCTGCGGTTAATATGAAATGGACATATTTGAATGAAACTGGGAGGTACTGTTATATGTATTTTAATGTGATAAAGAAAACACTCGTCATGCTAAAAATACACTTATTTTATTAATTGAACATGAAATATCAAGAGAAACTATGGCTTCTAGTTAAACCATACAATCCACAGTTTACTTTAATAGATAGATACAGTTACAGTTGGACAAAAGCAACCGAATCCAATCCGTCATACCTTTTAAAATAAAATCACATTAGAAGCTGCAGTGTGCATCATTTATAAACACTGAAACGAAATCAAGCCTAAGGCTATCTACTAGTCCTATGGGCAATTAAAGTAATGTCACAGACAAAATTGACAATATATTAAAGAAATCAATCCCACAGGCCATGGACTATGCAAACTCAGTGTCACTAATTATTTTTGTTCAACCATTTTATCTAGCCCCATATATGACGCCATCCATTGGAATTTGTTAGAACTATGAAACCCAGACTATATCACTTTGAACCAGCGTAACCTAGGCTGTTGGTATTCCTTCGAGTTTTGTATTCGAAACCGGAATCTGTACACTAATGATGTGATTGTGTATATTTAATTAACAACATGTCTTCAATGTGCTTAGCGGACAATCAGACAACAATCATGAAATGGTTTATGTTAGCACCTACCACCCGTGTCCCTGTTTACGTCGGTTGACACGAGGTATACTGGTATGGGCACTAATTGTGGCTGCAATCGTGTTTTGCCATTTGTACTCAAATCTTATCAAATTCTTCCATAAGATATTTATGTACGAAATCTCTAAAACATATTCCTTCCAGTTTTGGCAAACAAATTGTTACAAAAGTTGTTTCGACTGGAGTACTTACGAAAATATTCCAGTGAAATCCAAATCTCGTCAAAGATGCCGGCGTCAAAAATTGTGGGTCCTATCTACGCTGTGTAAATTGTTCGCATGTCATGTGAATCAGTGTGAGACCATGCAGTGTATTAAAATAGACCAAGAGCGTTAGAACACGAGATTTTAGTGCCATGAATTTTGACCTGCCCCGAATATTCCGGTCGTGAGTGTACGTAGCAGGGGCGCCATGACACTTTGCAACAATTTACGTGGAAATCCATCCAATACTAGGGACGATGGCGGAATTTCCATTGCAAAAGGTCAATTCTTGTTACTTTTCAGGACCTTTGCAATGATTATCTGTATTTTTTATCATGTTGAATGATTGCTGTAATAGTCTTTTGCTGGAATATAATAATTTTTATAATGTTAAAAGAAGTTTTTGGTCAGAGGCAACGGTTAAGGGTCGGCATCATTCTTGTTTTTGAAAAAATGCATAATGTCGCACAGAAATACTAGGGACAGTCGGGTTACAGGAAACACAGGTATTATGTTTTTTGGCCTTAGCTGCTGGGGTGAATGCTCCAGTCTAGCAGTAGGTAATGTGGGTCAGGTGCCAAGTCTATTTCATGGCTGTCAGTCTAGCTCCAAACCTGTCTTGCTCCATGAAGCTGCCTTGTTGACAGACAACCTCAGGACAGTGTTTCACCTGTCACCCCTCTTCACCCCTCACCCCAGGTCAAGGCTGGCCACAAGAATAGACAGCAAATACACGAAGATGTTCCCAAGGGACAATGTAAAAGATTTCAACTGATCATAAGTCGATGCTCATAAAGGCATACATTTGATGCTCATAAAGGCATAAATTTTAATGTTAGCTACAGCCAGTTGGCATTTCCACAGTGACTCACGTTACAGTTTTGTTCATTTCATAAACTATACTTTGGCATATATGTGCTGTTATAACGCATTTAAAAATTCCATCTTCTGTGAATAGGAACCTATTGGCATAGTGTATTAAATTATCTCAACAAATAATAATTTAATTACATAATATGGTTTTAATTGCATCTAATTATAGCGTTACTCACATTACGACAAAAAGAAAACACAAAAACATACTTTGAATTGATTCATGTAAAATTTCTCCTCAATGTATAAATGACAGAAACCAATGAATACCCTTGAATGCATCACAAATAAATAGGGTTTATAAATACACAATTACTAAATTAAAATTTTACCAACATCATACAAAATATTACATAATCAGCGTGACTCGCATTACTGTGACTTGTGTTACTGTGACTCGTGTTACTGTGACTCGCCTTACTGCGACTTGTGTTACGTGAAATCAGCTATCATTTACTAACTGATTAGGCACACTTTAGCTTAACGGAAATGGATTTTTTTGTATTATATTGTGAAAGCGAAGTAATGAAGAAAGGAGACAACATTAGTTAAAAATAAGCATTAATGTCACACATACAAAATACACAGTGGTTTAAATCAAGAACTGTGTAATGCACAATAATTGAAAAACATTAGCTTACTTTTCCCATCAAAAATGATGACCTTATAGTTATAATTACCTTTGCAAGCACACTTGCAACCAAATATAATTATACAGACTAACCTACATGTATAGTACTGCATAAATCTATAAATCCAAACAAGTCATGAAGCCATACATTTGTGATTTAGTAAATGAAGATGGCCACAGTGGTCTACAGTGATGGGTGGCTTCAGTCTGTTTTACCAATTTTTTAATTGGTATTCTTAAAAATAACCATTAAATGTTACACAAAAAGTACCAAGTTTTAAAAGGAGTTCCCCTTTTCAACACCAAAATGTTTCCGTAATAATGATGATTAATCTGGGTACAGATGTATATATATATGACTCATCACATTAATCTATTTCTGTAATTACTACATGGCAACCTATAATTTAGTATTTTATTCTGTCAAAGAATTGATTTAAACATATAATCACATTACGTGAATAGCAGAAAAACCTGCATGCACCAGCCTGGCTTGCACTGTGTACATGAATTTTATATATGTATGTGGGAATATATGTACTATTTTCGAAGAGGTTTGGTTGTCTATACATGAATTGATGATGGAACAGGATGATGTTGAATCGAAACTTTTTTTGAGCGAGCATGTTTTTCATCAACCAACAGGAAATAAGAATGATTATGGGATGTAATAATACTAATACTGCCTCTATGTGAAGTCTCTGCAACTAACTTATCCACTATTTTACTAGAAAAAATAAAAGAAACAATAAGTCACTGTCGTAAAAGCTTTGTGACTTGCATTACGCTACCCAATTTTGCGTGACTCGCATTACACATGACTCACGTTACACATATCCAGTGCCCAATATCATACTTGTGTAGACTAGATATGGATGTTGTTAATATCATTTAATTAGGTACCTCCTATATTGGCAGTCTCAAGCTACCAGAGGTTTCTGTGCAAAATAAAAAATCCCTAATTTTGTGACTTGTGTTACATCAAATACACCACCCGAGTCTAGAAGCCTTTCCTAAAAAAAAAAGAATAGACTCGCAATTTTTGTTCTCAAAATACATGAGAGTAAGGCCTCATGAAATAGTATAAATTAGTTAAACCCAAATTGAATTAGAAAATAGGTTGCAAAGGGGCACCTAATTACTGATATTTTGGATGAGCAAATTTTGCAAATTCTGTACGTAATTATTTGATTGGTGCATTTTCACATAATCCATCACGTAAAAATTGAAGAAAAAAAATTTCCAACAACTTTAAGTTTTGTCCCACCATAAAAATACTATTCTTGGGAAATTCAATAACAATATTTTATGACAATTTTTCATGTTTTCATGGAAATGCCCAGTAATACATTCTTCACATACAGTTATGACACAATAGCCACAGACTGCCACAAACACTGATTCCCCATGTCTGTCACACACTGTGACTCACTGCCAGGTAGTAATACAATTCTATTACTTGTGAATGCCAAAAAACATGTACGTTAACCCTTTCATACCGACCGACGAGTTAACTTTGCAAACTCTGGTACCTGTTATGTCTATATGAACTGACAGCGGTGCTTGTGCGGTCCTAGATGAAAAAATGCTTTACTTGCATGTTGAGCTGTATTCATTGCTGGAATGTCCTGCACTGACAAGAGGGCAATAGATCCATCAATCTGCTGTCTATGCTCAAAACCTCCAACTGAGCAGTTGTATTTATGTGTGGTCGAGAGGACTGAAATGTTGAATCACAAGGAATGCATCCCCTACTTTGAGTTTGGTATTAGAGATTCTATGCTGACTATTTTTTCATTCGCAAAGATCTGGCTTGACAAGGCTATTATCACAACAACATTAGTTAAATTTAACCACTTTTCAAACAAACATTCATAAGTGTTTGTTAGTGTTTACACAATGTCAAGCTTAGAATCCAATATGTCACGTAGTTATGTTGTTTATGTCATGGCGCTGGCCTGAATTCTGATACTTAATCATGCAGTCATTCATCACATACATTTGTAACAGGAAAAAACAGTTGATTCAGAACTGTGACTTTTCCAGTTCTAAATGTAGTTCCAAAGCAATGTCATGTCTTTATTATTGCTGGTTTAAGTCAAACTGTTATTTAACTGTTCCAAATCAATTTATTATTCATTCTGCATGACCTTAATTAATTAACCTCTGGGTATTAATAATTTTACAATCCCTTTGGGGAATTGAAACATGATTTTGGGGATGCACAATTTTCTGTTAAATGGAAAGAGGTGAAAGTTAGGAGGATGGGCAGAACTGAACAATGTCAGTTAAAATAATTGTAAACGCATGTACATGTGCTTCAAGACTGTAAGGGCCTAAACTTACCTACTGCTATTGTTTACCTTTAAAATGTTCCACATTTCACCTGAATTGTAACCTCAGGTAAATTGTAACCTCAGGTAAATTGTAACCTCAGGTAAATTGGCAACAGCACTTTCAGAAATGACTGTACATAGCATGAGATCATGTGTGTTTATTATTAAACGCATATCAGAAAGAGCTACACAGTGTCAACTTTAAATCAACCAAACACACATTAGACGTAAACTGAGATCACCATTTGAAGTCAGCCAAAGGTTGGAGAATTCAAGTCTGCAGGAATTTGTGTCAAGGCCAGGTGTTGTTATTCTGTGGCCAATATACAGCTGTTTCTTAACTTAACAGGCTAGGACAGCTATGGTACATGCATACTTCCTCTGCACACCTCAGGTACATAAACCATCACTCTCAATAACGTCACCAATACACTTCTTTGCATCAATCAGAAGTCATCCAGATCTCAAACTCACATACAATGTATGGCTGACCTTTACCGTCAGATAACAATGCCAACTTTGGTCAAATCTTATGTACGCATCCCCCAAATTTCTATCATTTGTCTGTGTTCATCAGGGTACAATCACAGAACCACTACATGACTAGGCAGTCAGTGATTCATACCCATGCCATGAATTCAATATGTGATTCACTAGGTTTCTATAGAGCAACCTACCTTCAGAGGTTGCATCTCTGTTGCCGTGATGAGGGAGGGGTCGATGATGGGCTTTGGGCGGGCTGCCTTCACTGCCTCCACTACACCTGCCCATTGTAAAGGTAGCCCGACAAATTTGCCCTGTGATGAGTCGAAGCCTGTGTGCACTCGGTGCTCAAAGTTGGACGGATTTGATATGTCCGGACGCTTCTTCTTCTTCCCAAACATGATGTGCTGCAAGCAAACAGTCGTATTATAACTCATGTAATTTCTCTGGCAATTGGTCCGTAAACCAAATAATCAGATTTTTTCTCTCAAGGATGTTGATAAATTTCTAAGTGTATATGCACCATAAAACAAAAAGTCCATAATAATTATGATCACCAAAAAAATCATGAAGTCCACGAAGGATTGTATAAAATGTTATTATGATTACTTTGATAGAACATTTATTAACGTTTAATAACTCTCGTTTAATAACTAGTAACTATGTTACTGTTATTGTTACACCTGACCATTTTGTACCTTTTTTCTATGCACAATATTGTATGCACTTGTTTTATTATTATAGTGTCTGCATTCTTGAGGCATGCTTAAATCTCAACACATGATAAGTGAAACCTGCACGGACTGCTACTCAAATAGTAACATACACTTTGTACATTCCTTGGATAGCTGCCACTTACATTCCAACCATCTTTCCTATCATAACAAAGTTGAACAAATATGAACTCATAACATAGAACAATGAGCGAGTGTTCTGTCCACTAGCAAATGGACAGGAAGTGATGACAGACAACTGGTCATGGGGCTTCATGCCTCATCTCAGGGTCATGAGAAAACATTAGTGCACACTGTCGACAGGGACATCATTATTCTGACTGTCACTTTCTTTAAACAGCTTGACCTTCCAGATCTTTGGATTGGCTTTGGTAGTGGTAAAAACTATTGAGATATCCCAGTGCACAGCTCGGTCCATCACAGTCACTGGCTCTTCTCTTTGTTCAGGTTCTGACGGGCTGCGATAAAATCTCTTAGTCTCTTGGTTGCGGCAAGAAGACGGCGTGGACTGCATGGAACAGTACACCAGATCTTAGAGAGATGATGATCTCACTGACTGCAGACCGTAGTCCTTCACTCAGTTCACATGCAGTGTATCGAGCGATTCGTTGTGCACATCAGCAAGACATGTGGTTCTGCAATTGTCAATGATGCTAAGCATCATCTCTTCTCCAATGGCAGTCGTTCGCTCGACAATATGTCGTCGACCCAGGCCGCTCTGTTTGAGCATGTCAAGAGGTCCTTGTTCCAAGCCTGTTTCAACTGGAAGCAGTCAACCGCTTGCCACAAGGCAATCGCTGTCTTTGGTCAATAGGGATGTGAACAGGATGAGCGCAGAAAGCAATAGCTTCCTTTCTGGACCACTTTTGCCAACTCAAGTATGGCTTGTGCCCTACCTCCTACACTGTGGCTGCACGAAACGTGCAATGAGAATTGCAAGTGCTGCAGGGCAGGCCTTTGTTGCACGACATTGTGCAAGAGCGAGAGTGGCTGTCTAAACAATGATGACAAAGATGCTAACCATTGAACCACTACTAATAGAAGGATGAATAGACGGATGGATGGTGGATTAAATTTTTCTTATTAGGTACATTCATTGTAGGTTTCGTTTTTGACTCATTGAAGCAATGATTTGTAACTATTTTAAAATGTATACATGTATATAATAACTGATTTAATTGCAAAAAAGTTATGTAAAAAAAATCATCGACAGTTCTGGAAGGAAATTAAGAATCATATGAACAGTATAGTTAAACTACCAAGGAACATTGATGGTATACAATAACTATATATGGTGATGTTAATATTGGGTCAATGCGGAAGCACCACTACAAAAATATATTTAACGATGTGAAGGATAGCTGTTGTGATAACGTTCACTTTGATTCTATCCGTGACAGTAATGGAATTACTGCTGTTGCAGTTGAAATGATGAGTATTATTAATTAATTACCATGCAACAAGTCACCAGGTCGGGATGGTATTGCTGCAGAACACATCAAGTTCGCCGATGCTCAAACTGTGGTGTTATTATCTACCCTTGTAACCTCTATTATGGTGCTTGGTTATGTTCCGAAATCAGTCTCAGAGTTTGTCATTGTACCGGTTATTAAAGATACAAATAGACGGGTAAATGATATAGGTAATTACAGGTCAATATGCCTTTCTAACATATGTTCCAAGATAATAGATACTGTGTTATTCAACAGAATGGAAACATATTTGTAAACTATGCCTCATCAGTTTGGATTTAAGCCAAAACATGGAACAGAGCTGTGTGTGTTTATATTTAAGGAATTACTAAGATTTCACACTAAACACGGTTCAGCTATGCATATTGCATTTCTGGATGCTTCAAAAGCATTTCATCGAGTTAACTGACATAAGCTGTTAACGAAATTAGAACAACGCGATGTACCGAAATATATCCTAAGAATACTCAGCAATGAGTTCAATAACCAATTTGTATGTATCCGATGGGGATCTACCTACTCGGATTTTTTCTCAGTGAGCAACGGTGGTAAGCAAGGTGGAAAGTTATCCCCTTTACTTTTTAATCTCTACATGGACAATTTGAGTGTACAACTATACAAACAACGTATTGGTTGTAGTCTGGGTACTATGGTTGTTAATCACCTGATATACATCAATGACCTACTTTTATTCGCTTCATGGGACTACAAGCTTTACTTGACATATATATGCTACTCTTATGGGTGTGAGCACGATGTTCAATGTAATGCTGGTAAATCCTTGGTCATGTACTTGAGTCTAGAAACTCAAATCTTGTCAGGAAAATGACTTTAGGAGGAAAGAAGAAAAACTTTGCCATGTCTTGTAAATACCTTGGGCATGTCATTTGTAACGGTTTATCGGATGAGGCTGACATTCAAGCCAAAGTGAGCCTTCTTTATGCCAAAAGTAACATGTTATGACAACAAATTATTTTTGTTCCACTGCTATAAAGAATAAAATTTTTACTGCCTATTTTGGTAATATTTATATCTGTGCGCTAAGGGTTAATTGCAGAAAAGCTAATTTTCAGCAATTTATTGTTACCTATAACAATTCATACAGGATATTGAACAATCTGCCGATGAGATGTAGCGCTAGCCACATGTTTGCTACAGCTAATGTAAATGTATTATCAGAACAGCTATTTTTTAGCTTAATCATGAGGATTCACAGATCTGTCAACACAATTATTCAGAGTACTGTTACTAGCGACATATACAGTACGTCGCAGTTGCGGCATCAGTGGGTCAAGGCTTTGTATAATTTGTTTATATTTTTTGATATTGATATTTTTTATATATTGTTGTTTTTATCGATGTACTTTTTTCTATATGGACACAATGCTTGTCTGAGATAAAAATATTATTATGATGATAATAACGGTTGAAAAAATATCATTGAATATGTGTATCTTAAAGGGAATAAAAACATCTATTGCTTGAATTCATGTTACATTACATCCTGCTATCTATTTCCACGTCCACCAAGCAAACAAAATGAAAAAAATTCAATGAATTAGAAATTCCACATTTTATGCTGTACATCCAGACATTTTCGAATATGCATATTTTTGGCGCGCTTTTCGGGATGCCGAGATGTGACGTCACTTATGACTCAAATTCGCATCAGGCCGACCCTTTCCATGCATTCAGAGCATGTTTACAAGTATAGTTTTTGGGTCGAAACGAGCGTCCGAATGAGTTATTGTGCAATTTTCCGACGTAATACAAACACTAGTCATCATAGAGGAACAAACAGTTATCTTACGGTTTCACATGAATCGAATTTTATTCAAAACAACGTATGCGAATGGGCTTACAAGTCGACTAAGTTTCGCCGAGCTTGGGCTCGTTTTCAGAATAATTATATCGAATGCAACCAACGGGAGATAATCTACATCAATAAACATACATAGCAAACATATAGTGTATCCGACTACATAAAGTAACGTGTATAATCTCATAATATCACTGGAATATCGATATATGAAGGAGTTGTACAAGTTATCATAACAACTTAAATCAGTCAACAAATTTCTGCCGGCCCTGATAGCTCAGGTTGGTTGCATTCGATATAATTATTCTGCAAACGAGCCCAAGCTCGGCGAAACCTAGTCAACTTGTACTACAAGTTGTAGGCTCATTCGCATTCATTGTTTTGAATAAAATTGAATTCATGTGGAACCGTAAGATAATTGCTTGTTCCTCTATGATGACTAGTGTTTGTATTACATCGGATTATTGCATAACAACTCATTCTGACGCTCGTTTCGACCCCAACATTATCCATGTAAACATGCTCTGAATGCATAGAAAGGGTCGGCCTGCTGCGAGTGCGAGTCATGTGTGACGTTAAGATACCACGTGATCGCCTAGCTCATTAACATTTTATTTTCTGCGAGAATCGCTACACAGACAGGTTTAAAATCGAATTTATGCTACAAATGTATTTTTCTGTATTTTTTTAATGTTCTCGAATGTTACATGCAATATTAAACTTTCTGTACACATGGAAAACGGATTTTAGCTAATGCCTTGTTTTTATTTCCTTTAATGACATAATAGTATCATTACTATTTCTGTACATTATGAGAAGTTTCTATAATAAATTATGATACTGATCTTAACCTTCATAAAATGACCTCCATTTCTTCGCGTTTCAGTACCAGTTCCAACATTAAAATAAAAAATAAACTCCTGTTCACACAGTAAGATCATCTGAATCATCAAAAGATAAGTAGGTTTTTATGCATCTATGGGCAAATTTGACCTTGACTGAAGCGACCTTTGCCCCAAATATTTATTCCAAATGTATCCATAGTCTAAGGAAATATTTTAGATGGAAGACGACATCAAGATGTTGAAGGTACGCTATAGTACCATTACTGGCTTGAAATATCTATACTTTGGGACAGAATAATCTTAAATGCAACCTCGACCTAGAACTGGCAAATTAACACCAGAAATGGATTCCCCATACTCGAAAACCCCTATAAGTGTCTCATTTATAGTTCTACTACTTTTGGTTCTCGGGTTATTGCACAACCTTACTCCGGACAGTGGCCATCTTGGATTTGTCCAATATGGCCGTCACCTAAGGAGCCCAGCTTGGCTCCTGGGGAAAAATTAAATGTCATGGCCATATCTAACGCTGGTCCAAAATTGTGCTTGTGGAACGATGTGAACAATTATGTGATTAAGCCCCCTGCTTAAATTAACTTGCTATGCATTTGTGTAAGTTGTGTTCATCCACAAGGGTAAAAATAACCAACTATGCTGACATCACACAAAGTATAAGCCACCGTGGGAGTCCACATGAAGGATGATGAAGATGTGACTTTTCTGCAGGAAACGTACATCAAAGGGACAATTTATGGCATTGTATTTGGGGTTAAAAGCAAAAGAAGTTATGCAAACAGGAGTATCAAATATACAAATGTAAATACTGGAATGTATCGTGTGTTTTTAGAAAGTTGACAATCCTCTTTGTAGCATATTATAACGGATGCACACTATTAGCCTGAGTCTTATATAGTATATACACGTAAGTACATGTATATTCAGCATCACAGACAGGCTACTGTAGTATTGGTAGGGATGTATCACAGACAGGCTACTGTAGTATTGGTAGGGATGTATCACAGACAGGCTACTGTAGTATTGGTAGGGATGTATTCTTTGCTCAGGCGATTCTTTATGGCACAGCCAACTGGCCTCAATATAGCAACCCACACACAACCCACAGTAACTCCTGCATAACTGGCCTCAATATAGCGACCCACACACAACCCACAGTAACTCCTGCATAACTGGCCTCAATATAGCGACCCACACACAACCCACAGTAACTCCTGCATAACTGCTACCTTATCAACTTCTGGGAAACAGCGTAAACAACTATTGGCAGTAGTTAGGCAACAGTATTCCCAAGCGTAGTGACAGAAAGAGTATAGTTGCACAAGATAGTAACTATATGACCGTGTCACTACCATCTGGATCTTGTGTCACCCCTGTCCGGAGTATGTCAACAGACCACCTGGCAGGGGTCAACACAGCCATTCCATAGTGAACACCAGTGACATAGGAGCCAAAGACCACATTCGACATTCCCCGACAATGGGTCATATGGACAGATACTATTGATAATACAAACTATACATACAGTTACTGTTTCAAGTGTCTATCTAGTAACTCTTAGTTTGTTATAGCCAGTGTTATAATTGACTCTATGCACATACCAGTCCACTGGGTTGATCCAAGATTGTTCCTTTGTTGCAGCACACTTGTCTAGCCATCTCTGCTGTTGCATACTTGGAATGTGACTATGAGAAAATCTCCATGTTATCGTGTAGGCCTTCCACCAGAACTTTCTTCAGACTTAAGACATCTTATTTGGCGAACCACATAGTTTTCCTGAGGCTAACTGCTAGAAGGCACTGGCTAGTTACTGCTGTAGGTCACATGTGAATGTGTGGCTACATTGACCAGACTGTGTACCAGAACTACCTGGTTGCACAAGAAGACACTGAGTAACCCCAAAACACACTCAGTGCAACCCGCAAGTACACGGCACTCCCGCTGTTAAGAAATGTCATGGGAAAAAAATTACGGAAATAAATGGGAATAAACTTTTGATGTTGTATGTTTCTACTATCACATGTATACATTAAAACAACAGAAAGAAGCAATAGAAAATAATTCCATATCCCTAAATACCACCATATTTGTTTATAGTTCTATGTAAACAGGCCCTTCCATTCTACAAAAATGTGTGTATTTAGTTCCATGACTTTCTGTGTAATCTGTTACACCTACTTTACATTCATACAGCAGTGAATGCACCGTAGATTTCAAAAAAGGGTGTACTTGTACATAATGTATTAAAGATAAATTATAGGTCTACACACATCTGGACAGTACCACTACCAGACCTTGGCTGTGGGACCATTGAAATGACCAAGACAAGAAATGTACATATACGTACTCCTAATAGGCCATCAGTTAAACGAGTAGCTGTTAAACGAGGTACTCCACAGTGGCCATAACGACATAACACTGGTGATTTGTACTATACTGGTACAGCAGGCATGAGGAAAATAACAACAGAGACCATGAGCCAATTAAATATTTACCACTGTCACTAACAATACCTGTGTTGCGGCTCGCCACACCTGACCACTCAGACCTGAACGAGGCACATTCCTGAGGTGAGGTCAAACAGTGAATCAGTGCAGAAGACTAGGGACATTAAGAATTCTACGGCAATTGTGCAACGTACACAGTCACATGTATCCAATATGGGTCTTAGGTATAGCACTCTGTGTGAATGTCCTAAATTAATTTTTCTCCCATTCTGTTTAGCAGCCGGGGGAGGCACCACTCACCAGCACAAATTCCAAGTAACGTCTGTAAGTACTAGCGTGCACCTGAATAAACTGTTACCAATACTCCTATTTCCTAATAACGACTGGCGAGTTCAATGAACACCCAGTTGGTATAGTACCTGCCTCCTCCCTGGTAGCATCCCTACGGAAGTTACCGTTATTACAACCTCTCTAATAATACTGAAGTTCTATAGTGCCTTTATCCTGGGGAACCTGAGCACAGAGGCACATATAAGAATCAGTACAGGAAAAATCATGAACAGGAATGGATAAGAGTGATCATTAGAGCAAATGACCACCATAGTGAGCTCTGTTGGAAGGAAATACAAAGATTACGTAGCTGAGGACACTCTCTCAAAATATTTACGCAAAGAGCTAAGTTAAACCTAAGAAAAAATGCATTCCCGCAGAACCATGGAATAGCCTCCCAGAAACAGTAATACAAGGTAGAAAATTAAATCCGTTCAAAAATCGTGTAGACAAATTCTGGTCTACCCAGGCGTTTCTTTATGACTATGAAGCACCACTAACAATAAATACTGGTACAGGATGTTAAGAGTTAGTAACTGAATCTGAAGATCTGATCAGCGAGGAACCGAGAGGATCCTGCGATCAGAACCATCTAAAGGTAAGGTAATACCCAATCCAGATACTTCATGGCTGAAGATATAAAAAAAGGAATAATTAAGTTATAAATCTGCTTTGCTGCCAGCGACATAAATACTTAGTTGTTTCATAAAACCTTGACATGTATTTGTACTTACCGCAAATACATATCACAAGTCACACCAGAAAGAAATTGAAAATATATGCTTCAAATGTACAGACACCTTTTAAGTTTTATATTTATATAAGTCTGTCTCAGGGAAAGAAAGAGATCTCATGCAGGGGGTAGATGTGAAATATGTCTGGTCCCAGCAGCATTCTAAAGGCAACAATACCCACTCTGTGAGGAATGAACATAAAACTACTGAAAACAAGCACACCAATTATTCGTGTTTAATATGTCTACCATTTGTTTACATATAGCCTAGAGGCCAGTCTTTGGGTACTAAGTATGTAAATTCAGTAGCTTAGCGTGGGATTGGTGTGAGTGAGTGAGTGTGTGTCCGTGTCCCCAAAACAGGGGTCAAATACAAATAACTGGGAACAGTTTACATTTCAAAGCTAGTTTTGATGGTGGTAAAGCACGCAAAAACAAGTTATTATAAATTTTATAAGCAGGGTTTCCGCCATCAGGGTAAAAGGGTACAATTACATACCAAAAATTAATTCTAGGGTACAGATACGTACCCAAAATAAAGTTTTTAATGGTGAAGAATGAACCCGTGCCAACACGTTTATGCTAGCTATTCTGTGATTGGCTAAACGTGGTATTCACTGCGGGATTGAACATGGTGTACCAGTATATTGGCTGTACATTTTTCACAATGTTTTCGAGTATTAATTGTTTCTTGGTGAAGAAAAATAACACAAGATACCATACTACATCATGAATCGGACTATTTATTCTAAAATGTGAAGGCAAGTTTACAATTTTCCTGCTGGCTGTTACATTTGTTATTCATTCTCCTATGAAACATGGAAATGATCACCATGAGCTGGGCGGGATTTCCGACTCCAAATGCCAGGAAATCGCTTCTCTGAGCATCTAGAAATCCAATTTATTCTGGGGTTGGCCCCCCACCCATTGGGGCGCCTACGACGCCTGTTGCAGGATTTGCCTGTCAGTTCCATGGTCTAAAAATGGACTAACTCCACACAACATTTTTTTTTCTAGCAGAAACCCCCATTTACTTCCTTGGCTTGGAAATGCAAAGAAATTACAACAATAAAACACTAACTATTGCAGTTATCAATATATGTCAAAACTTGATTAAAAATATATGTTTTGCAACATGTAGGTCTATCTACATCTATCACACATCAACATTCAACAAAATACATTCAGACTATCTGTCAAAAAGAGTAATCTTACAAGGTGGTCTACGGGTGACAAATTGCATCCTAAAAAAGCCAACAATGCATTTGACTGCATCTTGATTGAAATGGATTAGACTATCAGGCAAATGAACTCTGTCAACTCCTAAACATGCCACTAATGCTGAGGCTTGCAGACCATAACACAAGCCAGATGGGAAATCATCCCATCTCATCTGCAGATTAAGGCAGTGGAATACCAAAGGATTATTGCAGGACTCTGCAGACACCACAGGTCCACAGTTGATGACCTGGTGGATCAAACAGTGCTAATGCTAACAGTGAATTAGTTGCCTGTCACACGATAAGTAGGAATACATTTTTTTTACATAAAAATATACAGGGTACAAATCATAACATGTAATGACATTAATAATGACTGGAGATCATATCAAAAGTGGAGACACTGATTTACTATGATGATGATGATTGCAGAAAACATAATTTATAGAATCAATGCTTTGAAACAGAGTTCACCTTTCCAAATTCTATAATCGCA
Organism: Paraescarpia echinospica; assembly: GCA_020002185.1. Lineage (NCBI taxonomy): Eukaryota > Metazoa > Annelida > Polychaeta > Sabellida > Siboglinidae > Paraescarpia > Paraescarpia echinospica. The sequence goes on along the minus strand of CM034538.1, from coordinate 17,684,207 downwards.
AACAAATTGGCAGAATATATTAAATCAATGTTTAAACAAATTTACTTCTCAAACAGGAATACCAATTTATAAACAATATAAAAGAGGATGAATTAGAGCATCTAACCTGTTCAAAGTTGAGCTACGCTGTTGCACAATGCACATGCATACCAATCAGTACCATTTTGTCTATAAAAGCATGTCACTGTCAGTTGTAATATGTTAACTTTGTTGAAAACTGTTAGAAGCTGACTTGTCTGCTTTATCTAGGCAAAACACTACTGAAGTCGTTCACTGAGTTGTGTATATCATCCAGGTCAGATTAAGTGTAAAAGTAAGTTCCTGACTTTTTGACAGAATTCCACAATTAAGTAATTCATTTGATCTGCAGGAAACTACTGACAACATTAATTAGCTTCAACTTCATGAATTAACATTACATAATACATTAATACAAACATTTACTTGTGCACTAGAATAAAATGAGGCCATTCACAGACACCAAGATGTCTATAATCTGCCAGGTATCTAGTCAGTTGAGATGAGGGAGTTCCTAGTAACCATGGCAACACACTAATTACATCCCTGCTCAACATGTAATTAGCTGCATGTGTTCTAACAAGCCACAGTGCACCTACATAAAGCCTCAAACTCTAATGATGAGACACACAGTTGACCATTTAGACCAGTTAATCCTGAATAAAGAAACAAACGATATCAGGTGATATCTCAGAGAAAATGTCTGCAGTAAGAAAATATTATCTAGGCAATAGCGGCTCTAGTTGTGGGTATACCCTGCTAATGAGTCTCTTGCAAAGATTTCCTGCATTGTGATCCACTGATGACAATAATAATTACCAATGACCTATTCAGCTCCCTAGCTGTTCTTATGAATTATCAAGATGTAATCTGAACATTTTAATACTAAATCACCACTTGAGTTGTTCATAACAAAAAACCTGCACAACTGTTATCTTTCGGCGTGAATATAAGCTATTCTAGGCACTCTTACTTACCTGCATTGGTTAGGTAGTGCAGTCCACATTGTAGTGTTGAAGGATTAGATAAGATTCACCACACCAATTGAACAGAGGACACGAGGTTGTTATCTCACTTTTGCTACCAAAGTACCAGGATCAGTTAGTATTACATGCAGTAGCACAATAAGACCACCAAACACATATTAAACTACAAATTATGTACAGCGTACAAGAAAGGATTGCCAAAAGTGTCAATGAATGAAATGCTACAATTAAACAGTTGCATAGTTCACACTGAGATGTTAAAAATAAAAGTAAATGTTTATTTATAAACTATTTAAAACTTGGTACATAGACTACTCAAATATATTTACATATCTAGCGTGGATTTAGTCTGCATGAGTTATTCCATATTGGTGTGCTGCCAGGAACTCGTTTAGTTAGTGAACAGATTGAACTGGGGCTATATGGAAAAGAAAATCTCAGTGTTCAGTGTAATAAATTGTGTGTATCTGAAGCAGACTGACCATCCCTCTACAGAGTCACTGCTCTACCAGTCCTCATCTTGGGTAAACATGGACTGATTCAGTGATTGATTGCCTTCACTGTTAGCTGTCATGGACTAACCCTTCTAGTATATTCACAACCCTGCTGTCACAGCCCAAGTGACCCCCAACACTGACCAACAGACTGCCAAACTAAGGTGATGGATTGTGTACACAAGCCTGTTTGTTCAGTGATCAACAACTGGCTGAGATACATGTATTACGCATGGCTAGTGAGTTGGTGATTTCCAGCATGTTGTGTGGCTGGTTTAACAGTAGTAACACCAATTGATGTTTTAAATGTTACTGTTATTACTAGTATTATGCTTATATTATGGGCTTATAGGGGTATCGGAAAAACACCAAATGGATGTTCAAAATGTTTATGGCATGTGGGTACATTGCTTGCTACCAGGATGCTTCTTAGAAGAAAATAACTTTCTCAGAACTTTGTAGGCAAAACGATGTATATGGGAATAAAAACAGTTATTGTGTAGTTACAACAAAGATATCATTACAAGCAGTTTCCCACCAGGGAGCTTTGTTAGCTCAGCTTACTTGATACCTCTGTGCAAATCCAATTTACACAATGTAGTAAATTACCATAAATCAACATGTGAGCAGGACATACAAGCACATAAGACCTAGAAACGACCCGGATAACATGATTAGAATTCCATTTGATTACAGCACTGCATCATATCTCTATTTAGAAGTGATTGGCTCGGGTTTTCAGAAGAGCTCTGTGGACTAGTTTAACTGTTTTAAGGCAAAGCAATGCTTTGTAAAAACATTTTCAAGGCATTGGGAAGTTTTTTAAATTACCCCAAATGTATTGCTATTTTACATTAAAATGCAGCATAAGATAAACCTTACTGATGGTGTATCAATTTGCAGTATCTTGACATATGAATGGAATGTAAATGAATACTGGGCATACATTCTTCATGTAATGAAATGTAGTTATACTACACAATTAAAGATTTCTTTTTGAACAGTACATGTGCTTTAAACAAACTAAATACAGCCCAGAGACATCATGGCATGTGGACGAAAGACAGATCACAGCTGTTCAGTGAACAAAAAACGGACTTGAATAGTTAACATCTCTTACTGTCAGTGGGTGGTAGGTGTATGCAGAGAGAGAATAGCACTACAACAGTACAATGTTACAACTATGGTGGTAGATAGTGTTCAGGAAAACAGTGAAGCACAGTTCAGTATAAGTGTCAAAGGATGGGATGGGTACAACAGATATGCAGACCCCATGGTGCCCACATAAAGATGGCACAGTGCCAACGGCTAGACAGTCTTTTTGTTAAATATATTTCTGCCATTCAACTAATATAAAGTGTAATAAATAGGTGTAAGTACTTCTCATTCAATCATATAAAATATTGTTAATTATTTAGAACATTAGTCTGTATAGTTTGACGACAAACATCAGAGCTGGCATAAGAGGCATCACAGCCTAGAAGCCAGAAGAGGACCTGTAAGAATTAGTCTCTTTGCTCTAGCACATTTTTTTTTCAAATGGCATACATTTCCTCATAGCAAAGCACCCATTGTCCACATGAAGTCATGAGAAATGGCAGCCTTCGAGAAGCCTTGAATTAATTAAAAAAAACTTAAAAAATCAGCAGAAGTTAGTGACCACAATTCTCAAAAACCAAAAGTGCAGTGGAAACCAAAAAGGTTTATGTAACTGGCCAGTAAGTGCTAAACAAAACAGACGCTAAAAGAAACAACGGTCAGTCAACACGCCCTCATTTGACCTACTTTTAGCTCACCTAGCAAGTCTAGCTCAGTAGCTAACTAACCAAATATCACTCAGTTATAAAAGTCCCGAAAGTTTTTTTAAATATCTAAATATTTTCAAATGGCCGATGACAGCCGACACGCCAGTTCTATTCAAACACGTTTCTGGTAACGGTTGTTTCGGTAACGTTTCCACATATTAAAACAAAGTCGAAATTCGAAGTTGGAAAACAAACTCATCCGTCGATCCGAGTTTACGAAGCAAAGCCGGACGGTCGCCAGGTGTGCATCGTTTCAAAACAGTTACACTTCAGTATTACTGAATATGTAAGTACACATTCTGCTCAATATATCAAATAATTGGTATACATACGTTTTAAATGTACAGCTCCGGTGGAAATCCAAAAAATTCCTTCAAATACAACTTCCAAACACCTTATTTCTCGCCATATTTAAATCCGGGCTTTCGTTGTTCGTCCTAATGACATCCGGGAACGTACAGGTGCGTTCTGCCACCTGGCGAATGATCAGGAAAGGAAGATTCAGTGTGAAAACTAGATGTGCCCTCTCGTGGACAATTGTTATACAATTAATTCCAAATGTAATAATTGTATAACTTCATACTTCCAAAATAATGACACGACCGATGGCAGCAGAACTACTGATATTTTGTTGTTTGTGATGTGTTACTAGCATTAACTAACATGTGTACTTAGTCTAATACAAATATGTTATTTTTATGCTTCCTTAATTTTAAACTTCATTTTAGCTTCATCATGTTGCACAATCGTATTAATAAATTAATGGAGCACAGTGGTGCAGTGGCTAGAACTTTGGACTCTTGATTGAGAGAACCCGGGTTCGAATCCTGTGCTGTGGTGTTAAACCCAGGGCAAGTTTGTTCACTCTACGTTGCTCCAGTTCACTCAGCTGTATGAATGAGTACCTGGCTATAGGCAGTGGTGGATATTTGTGTATGAATAGTCTCCGCACATGGATCCTTCCCAGAGAAGTCAAGATGGTGTTCGACTGAACGAGTCTGCCAGGGAGTAAAGTGCGCTTTGAGCAGTCGTGAGGACTGAATACAGTGCTACATAAGAAGTTACCTTTACTTTTTTAAATAAGAAGTAATGTGTAGGACCCATCATAAACATGCATGAACAAGACACCAAATTAAAAGCAAATCTGATGTTCAGTAAAACATATATTTATGCAAAACAAAGCAAATGCTAGTACGGTATTATATACATCCAAGTACATGTTATATTGTTACATGATTAGGCATCGACTTGTAAGAAGGATGTCAGGTAATGTTCGGTTCAGAATGGTGCTTCCTACTGTAGTGTTCAATAAAAGATTCACAATGTAGCGACAATGATCCTCATGTTGAATTATAAGTTGTCACTGTTAATGAAAAATGCAATATAACTATATATTTGTTCATCTCACCAACTCTGCTGCAGTGAGTCGCTACCTTTGGTAGCACACATGTTTGAACATTCATAATGCACATGTATTCAAATACTGTGTTTGTAATCATAAGAAAATGGTGCATTTAACAGAATACCTGGTACATGCAGTACCTTTTAACATACAGTCTCCGGTTAAATATACAAACTTCAAAGTGACTGTTAAGGAACATTTAACTTCATAACTATGTGACACACTATTGCTACAAGCAAGTGCAGCATGTTTGTACTTTATTCAATTTCTTCTGTCAAAGGACGGTGTTTAACAAAGCCATGCCATATCACTTGGGTGATGTTGCAGGATTCTTTGGTGCCTCCTTTTTGGCCGATGTCTCCTGCATTGGAGGTTTGTCTTCCTGTGAGCATTCCATAGGTTGTTCCTGTGAGCATTCCATGGCTTGTTCCTCGCCTGCATCGTGGCCAACTCCGGTTGCCTGCTTCTGTGGATCCACATCTTCCATAGAATCATCTGGTTGAGTAGACGCATCAACGTCCATAGACATCTCACCTACATCAGTTTGATCAGCTGTTGCAGATTTGTCTCCTTCCGTAGATTTGCAATCTGTCTTAGTTTTGCCATCTTTTGCCAATTTGTCATCTTCTGTAGATTTGTTGCTTTTCTTTTGTTTGCAATCTTTTGCTGATTTGTCGTCTTCTGTAGGTTTTTTATCTTTCTTTTGTTTGCTGTCTTTTGCAGATTTGTCATCTTCTGTAGATTTGTCGTCTTTCTTTTGTTTGCCATCTTTTGCGGATTTGTCGTCTTCTATAGATTTGCCATCTTTCTTTTGTTTGCCGTCTTTTGCAGATTTGTCATCTTCTGTAGATTTGTCGTCTTTCTTTTGTTTGCCATCTTTTGCCGATTTGTCGTATTCTGTAGATTTGCCATCTTTCTTAGTTTTGCCATCTTTTGCCAATTTGTCATCTTCTGCAGATTTGCTGTCTTTTTTAGCATTGCCATCTTTCTTAGCTTTCGCCGATTTGTCCTCTTCTGTAGATTTTCCTCCTGTAGACTTGCTGCCTTTCTTAGAGTTGCCAACATTTGAAGAATCGCCTGGCTCAGTCTTGTCACATCCTTTGCTTTTGTAAGTAGACTTGCAAGGTTCCACAGATTTGCGATGTCCTGCATTGTCCTCTGCCGCTGAATCACCTGCAACAACAGAGTTCACTCTGAAAAACATCCAGGGCTAGTCCCAACTTTGTTAAAATAAGGCAACATTTGTTGTCGCCCATTGTTGCTCAGAGAAGCTTTGCATTCACAAATTGCCTCAATTCACATGATCAGTTTTTTATGTATATTTAAATTGCTTAAAAACAACTGTCTTCATTTCTGTATTAATAAAAACTATGCAATAGCTGTATTTTAATCATATCTGAATAATAATTTTGGTGCACGAAAGTCCACTTGCATGAAAGAAGACATTCAATGAATCATTAGAGATATACAACAATGTTGAGATTTCAAACCAAATCCACGTTAAAAAACATCGACTTAAAAAAATAGGACAAACAAAACACCACATGGCAGAATTTGCCGGAAACATGCAGTAGATCTGTGCCACCCACCATCTGATTGGGTGCTCTCCAGTGGGAAGTATGCGCTCATGTAAGTCTCATAAAGATCGATGTCTATTTTGAGGAAGAGGCAGAAGATGATTCGATCCACCTGCATCACAAAGACAGGCGCCGTTTGACAGAGGACTGAATGTATCAACAGTTCAAGCAAGAGGCAGAAGATGATTCGATCCACCTGCATCACAAAGACAGGCGCCGTCTGACAGAGGACTGAATGTATCAACAGTTCAAGCAAGAGGCAGAAGATGATTCGATCCACCTGCATCACAAAGACCGGCGCCATCTGACAGAGGACTGAATGTATCAACAGTTCAAGCAAGAGGCAGAAGATGATTCGATCAACCTGCATCACAAAGACAGGCGCCATCTGACAGAGGACTGAATGTATCAACAGTTCAAGCAAGAGGCAGAAGATGATTCGATCCACCTGCATCACAAAGACAGGCGCCATCTGATAGAGGACTGAATGTATCAACAGTTCAAGCAAGAGGCAGAAGATGATTTGATCCACCTGCATCACAAAGACAGGCGCCGTCTGACAGAGGACTGAATGTATCAACAGTTCAAGCAAGAGGCAGAAGATGATTCGATCCACCTGCATCACAAAGACAGGCGCCATCTGACAGAGGACTGAATGTATCAACAGTTCAAGCAATAGGCAGAAGATGATTCGATCCACCTGCATCACAAAGACAGGCGCCATCTGACAGAGGACTGAATGTATCAACAGTTCAAGCAAGAGGCAGAAGATGATTCGATCCACCTGCATCACAAAGACAGACGCCATCTGACAGAGGACTGAATGTATCAACAGTTCAAGAAAGAGGCAGAAGATGATTCGATCAACCTGCATCACAAAGACAGGCGCCATCTGACAGAGGACTGAATGTATCAACATGAACTGTTGATACATTCATTGTATCAGAAGATGATTCGATCCACCTGCATCACAAAGACAGGTGCCATCTGACAGAGGACTGAATGTATCAACAGTTCAAGCAAGAGGCAGAAGATGATTCGATCCACCTGCATCACAAAGACAGGCGCCATCTAACAGAGGACTGAATGTATCAACAGTTCAAGCAAGAGGCAGAAGATGATTCGATCCACCTGCATCACAAAGACAGGCGCCATCTGACAGAGGACTGAATGTATCAACAGTTCAAGCAAGAGGCAGAAGATGATTCGATCCACCTGCATCACAAAGACAGGCGCCATCTGACAGAGGACTGAATGTATCAACAGTTCAAGCAAGAGGCAGAAGATGATTCGATCCACCTGCATCACAAAGACAGGCGCCATCTGACAGAGGACTGAATGTATCAACAGTTCAAGCAAGAGGCAGAAGATGATTCGATCCACCTGCATCACAAAGACAGGCGCCATCTGACAGAGGACTGAATGTATCAACAGTTCAAGCAATAGGCAGAAGATGATTCGATCCACCTGCATCACAAAGACAGGTGCCATCTGACAGAGGACTGAATGTATCAACAGTTCAAGCATTCTACCGCACCTCTGCAGAAGAGCCAGGTATTGCTCAAAGTTTGTCCTGTTTTACAATTTCAACATGAGGTGTGTTTCTTCGAAAAAAATATCTCCAGATAAAGACGCAGCAGAATATAAAATGTATGTGCGCAGCAGAAAGAACTCGGCAAAACAACTGCCTGACTAGAGGCTACTCAAAATATTTCTGGTACATAATACTACACACACACACTATATATAATTTAGTTTTATTATATTATATATACTGGCTGTATAAGTATATATATGAAATGTAATTTTGTACTTTAAATTAGAGAGGTAAGAACAATGACATCTCCATAACATCGATGATAATTAACAAAGTTTGCTTCAGCAAAGAATACCAGCAATAATGCTTATATATGTTTAAAAAAATTAGAATGCTAGCATAAAAATGCAAAAAAATCTATTGATCTCAGGTTTCATATTATTATTTATAACTGGCATACAAAAGTACAACTATCTAGATGGCAAGTGGAGCAGGAAACTATTATCTTCCAACAATTTGAAGGAGGTTATCATACACACCTGGCTGGCATTGTCCTTCACCTCAAGCCATTGCCGTACAGTATTTAAAGCAACTTGGCATGCGTCATCATTCGGGTAACCTGCAAACCACCATAGCATCTGTAGGTGTTGGTTAAGGGCTATCCATAAAGTATGTAACGCTATTTATGAAAATTTTTGAGACCCCCACCTCCTTGTCACACTTTGTAATGCTGGCATACATATTTCATATACACATACATGCATCTATAATAATTATTATATGTGTTGTATGTTTGTATTGATCTGTTGTTTACAAGCAAAAAACAAGTGTGTGAAAGTAATAAAAACAATACAACTTTGCTGGTTTTTTGTTGGAATACTGTTGAAATCTACCCAAAAACTGGCTGAACAATTAATGCTCTATCAGTCTGATATCGATTGTTCAATGATCCAACATTTCAAACATTTACACCTAGACCCCCCATCCCCATAAGCGTGACATACTTTATCGATGACCATTTAGTACCACATTAGTAAAGATCTGCATTATGGCATTCTGAATGTTTGCTGTGCATTGAATCAACAGAATATGCAATAAATAAAACAAGGTATGTAACTTTAAAACAATCATACTTGGAGCATACACCAAATCTAACTTGCTGTATTGCCAGACACAACAAAGTAACACTCAGTTAATTCTTGATGTAAAACGTGAAGATACCAGCTAGTAAATATCATACAGCGGTAATCTATATACCGGTGTATTGTTATTTTGGTGCACATAGTATTGTCATAATGATAACAGCTGCATGATATATTTAAAGAGGCTCACCATAAATGCCAGTTGATATGCAGGGGAACGCCTGAAAGAAGTCAAACATTAGTGTACATGGGGTAGGTGGAAAATAATATCTTGTCTAAACAACAGGAAAACACGAGGTCATTGCGAAGTTTTACTTCACGTCTGTAGGCAGTGCTGGAATTATGTACAGTAATTGCCACATGACTGAATACTTCCCAGACGTTGAGATGGCATTAGAAGGAACAGGTCTGCCAGTAGATAACGTTCATCGAGTGTTCCTAAAGACCAGACACAGCACTAATTCAAAATATACCTTTACATATCATTGATCACATTCATATTCACAATCACTGCTAAATACAACATTTTCTATATTTTGTTAACTATCAAGGAAATTTGCCCCCAATATTTTATCATTGCATGAATATCAGTTCAACAATCTTTATAACTATGTTAATACAATCAACTCCCACATCATACGACCAGATTAAAATATTTCTGTAAGACTGATGCCAATTACTAATTGGGTACTATTTATCACTCAATACTTGAGGGCTCCATAATCAAACCAAAACAATCACGTTTCCACGAAGAGTCGCTAGGCAATAGAGTACTAACAATGGTGCGAAGATCATTCTTCTTCATCTGGTCAAGACATTTCTTGTAGCAACTCTTCAACATTGCATGGTTCTGTCCTATTGGCCCAACAGTGTGCAGGACATCTGTGACATGATTATAACAATGACACACAGAACAATGACAGTACGTTTTGGCGGACACAGGTATGTAAATAATAAAGAGGAGAGGAAACAATAACATCCTATTAATATGTATGTTTTAGTAAATAAACATCATAGGCTCTATAATTTAAAATAGTTGGCAGAATATTTATTATAATTCTATCTACTTGTTGTGGATTTTTTATGAAAATAAACTGCGAGTTTGTTTATGTTAGTACATATTGAAAAATACATGTGTTATGGGGATGCTTTTCTCTTAGGATGCTGTTTATTTGGAGACAGGACTGCACAGAAAACAATTTGATTCTGATAAAATATATACACACTTTTTAAAGTTATCGGTATACATTTTTTTCTATGTGAAACACAGTTTTTGTGTGAATGAATAAACTCATTTGGGACGAATAAACAAATCAACTCACACTTTGCGGGCAGATTATATCCTGCAAACAAATGAAACAGATTTGTATTAACATTTACTGCAGACTTACAGAAAATAAATATTGATTGTACAGATTGAGTTTCAAAGAATACCACTGATTTAAAGAGAAAACTTTTTAATATTTGTACTTATAAACATTACATTCAAGTACTGATACTTAGGTACTTTCTTGGAAGTAACTCATAACTTTCAAAAACTCACTCACCCAGTTGTTGTGACAGCCCTGGGGACGGTCACACTCACTCACCTAGTCCTTGTGACAGCCATGGGGATGGTCACACTCACTCACCTAGTCCTTGTGACAGCCCTGGGGACGGTCACACTCACTCACCTAGTCCTTGTGACAACCATGGGGATGGTCACACTCACTCAGCTAGTCCTTGTCACAGCTCTGGGCACTGTTTCACTAACACTCATAATCCCAAATTTGCTCTTTAAAATCGGTTTGCACCGTAACAGTATTAACAGTAATCTTGTATCACATAAACTGTCAAAGCCAGGAGGCGCCACCAGGACAGTTCTGCCAGTGTGTCACGGAAATGGTGTTCTCAGCGATGCGGATTTTAAAAACATTCCTTAAATTTCAAAATGGATCCTGTATAATGATGGATTTTCCTTATGAGCTCTCAGTGAAACCATCCCCTGATCACAAAATTAAAAACTGTAATATAGGTTTAGATTTTATTTAAACCTGATGCATTACAATTTACGATATATTCTAACTGCACTATAAATTTCGAAAACATCCATTTTGCAAAAAACTTATAAATTCTACTCTTATACTCATAATATCATGAACAGTGACAGCAGGCTTGGGAGAACACAACGCACTCACCACAGGTGATTTTGCAGTCTCCTGTATCACATCCATCAAGCAGTTCACATTCTTTCATCAGTTGTGATCCAGCCGCCCTGTGTATACATCCGTCAACTGAAACAGTGAGATTGTAATGTTTCTATGCACATTAATATGTTTTTTTAAACTGAAATAGAAGTATTCATTTTCTGTAAATACAGTGTTGTGAATTTCATACAAAACTCTAGAATTGTGAGGAAGCCGGAATACTAGCCAGATATCTTTTAATGACCTTGTTAGACCATGTGAGTGTGCTAGCTTAATGATTCCTGAATTAGGGTTTTTGCACGGGAAGGCATCAGTTTTAAAGTGTCGAGTTTAGCATCTTACCATATATAACACCAATGGTTCTATTTACACTGTATACATATATATATACGTGTATATATATATACATGCAACATTGTTTTCAGTATGTGTATTATTTAGGGGTAACCATTGGTGTTTTATATATTAAGATGGTAAACTTGACACTTTAAAACTGACGAATGACATTTTATATATATATATATCAAAATGTAATTCGTTTTCCAATCATTGCAACAGGAACTGCCAAGATGTTTCTTATATATTTATTACTCGATACACTTGAACAGTAAGATCTGATCATCATCTAAAAAGCTGTTTTCAAGACTTTCATTTGTTTTACTCTGTTTTACTGTATGATTAGACTACAAAAATTAAGTTACCAGTGCAGAGAACGTAAGTTCATAATGAAATGTGGATGGTTTTTAATTACCAGATCAGGACTTATAACATGTAGTCTCCCTGTTTGCATTTTATTACCTTATCTTGTGTAATATATATTTGAATCATATTAAAAATAAAACATTATTTAGACACCATATCTCTAAAAATTTAATCAGGGGTGTTTACAAAATAAAGTAAAAATACATTATATAAGTGAATATAATATTACAATGCATGTATTACATAAGATAACACAATACGAATTAAAAACTTTAATTATGTGTACACAATGTATAGTAAAAAGTATCATATACAGAGCCCTTTACATTAATCAGAAAAAATATGAGAAAACCTATAATAGATTATGATCACTATATCTACCAAAGTTGTTTTTATTAGTTGTAAACACTCCCAATTCTATTCCTAGTTATACGTTTTTGATGTGTAAACACATCTGGTTTGGTTTTAGTCATTATTAAGAATAGACACAGAATGAGACCTCTCCTGTGTGAGAGAACGTACCTCCACCTCCTCCAAGCAGGGATGAGTTGGCAGCATTCACAATGACGTCTATCTCCAGAGTGGTAATGTCCCCCCTCCAAAGAGATATCTTCTCATTCAGCTTCTCATCAACATCAAACTTCGGCTGTGTGTCTCTCACTGGCAACATAGAAATAGATTCTGAAAACATAAAACTGCAAAACACAACCAATAGTCTGTTTTTCACAAAATGCCAATTGATAGTTTATCACAGCAAATATTATTTTATATTATTTTAAGTTATTCCTAAATTATTATTAGTATTTTTAAAACAAACTTTTTATTTATTATTATTATTTTTTAATTCTACCTACACTATTAGGCCCCTATATGTATTTTAATATGTTGTGAAGCACCACAAACTAATTCAGATCTGGTGCTATATCAAATAAAATATATTATATTATTATTAATATGTTTAATTAATATTGCAAATTATGATAATATCACCGTGGTGTAAAAATGTACTTAAACAAGTTTTCATTTGGCTGACATTTTTTTTGGCATTTAGCTAATTTGCAGTGCTTCACATTTGAAGAAAAAACAGGCGGGCAATAAATCGCTCGCCTAAATATGCCAAATAATTTAGCGCCTGCGATTTATTAGTTTTATTTTTATCTGCTAGGTGGCATTCCTGTTTGTCCATCTGGTGATGCCACTACCCAGTCATGCCAAAACGCCATCGAGGCTAGCCATGCCATAGCGGTATCCATTACGCAAGATTAATTCGATTGGGTCAATTCGAGACATCAAGCGTTAACACAGATTGAAAAGTTGCATGCTGATAAAACAACAGACAGGAAGTACTAGCGATGATGTTACAGAAAATGACAGCAGTGTAAAGACACAGATGATTAAGTTGTTTTGTTTATGGGACGGATGCTAGCTGCTACAGCCACACACCCATGACCCGAGCAGAGAACATGCCAAAGCTAATTTACATGACAAGAACAGACTTTCTTTCAAACAAATGGGTGTATATTTTGTCACTAGAGGGCACCACATGCAGCAGGTCTGGTGACGCGAGCGATAATGGCAATTGGCGTGTGTGATAAATCGCTCCCTATATGAGCAATTGGCACGAGCGGTAGGGAGCGAGAGCGATCGCTCGCCTCAAAAATAATGCACTGAAATTGGCTATTACAATTTTCAATGCAGTGGTAAATGAGATATGCATGTATGACTACGTTGCCTCAGAGGTACCTTTTTTAAGAAGTTTCTTTCTGTGTTCGTGAAAGTACTCAGACATGGTCTGAATCTTATCCAGCGTCTCATAATTGTGTCTGCATTTGTAGAGCTTTCGTTTTTCGTCCAATGGCATCTTTACAAAACTTTCTGCAAACAAAATATTACTTCTGCAACAGATAAAAACATGCAAATTCTAATACATGAGACATATATCAACCTTTTCCAGAACACTATTGCTAAACTGACCTTTCTGTGTAGGCAGTCCGGGCATCTCCGAGTCATAAGGCATACAGTTCCCAATGTTGAAAGCCACTTTTTACACCAAATTAACCAAGCCCATTCCTTGTTTTGAACTCGAGTGTTGGAATGCCAGATGAATGTATAAACCACTAAATTACAGTGCTCTCTTCTCATTACCATGCTCTCTTCTCATTACAATGCTCTCTTCTCATTACCATGCTCTCTTCTCATTACAATGCTTTCTTGCTTCAATAGACCTGAAATATGTAAAGTTTGGCCGCACTACACAAGTGATTGTCTACATATATATAAAACATGAGTAGGTCAGAAAGAATAAGTAATAAAATCACCATGTCTGCTACTATGTCTATGACAACAGGCAATGGTAGGGACATACAAATAAGGAACTTGTATAGAATCGGTGCTCACCACAATTTCGCCAAATGTTGTAATTATATTTTTGCCAGGCTATACCTGATACATAAAATGCACTTATTCAAAATTGTTTCAGGCATTATCATGTTATAAAATACTGCGCTTCACGGCATTACAGTGCATGTTGACGCAAACTGAACCGCTACGTTTACTTCAAAAGTACTTTAAGTTTTACGCAATATTTTATAATATTGTACGCCTAAGTTCCTGATGTGGAATGGACATCCTGATATCAGATTTAGGAAAAAATTGTAGGTACAAAATGAAATCTAGGAGGGCCCAGACGCTACACAAGTGCCCAATATAGGCAATAAGGGCAATAGCATGCTTCTAATTATCACCTTTTTCACTTTGAATGGCAGCTTCTCGGATCTGTCGTTTGTTTGGACTTTTTATATCGTCCATGTTGTCCGAGTGCAGCCGTCGTCCTCCGCCTGCCCCACCCCTGTGGTCACTATACCCGCGACCGTCTCCTAAACCTGCCATGTCGGCTGTCGACGCCGGCGTTTGGTAGAAGAGTCTACGACTACGCTGACTATATCTATAGACGCTTCCCGCTAAACGCCACAATACCAAACAGCTATCTACAACAAAATCCTTTGTATATCTTAGCCAGTTCATGTATGTGCTGTTCCGCTAACCGTAAGGACCAAAACTGGCTAGAGAATACGAAAGGCGAAACACCGTTCAGACTCAGGCTAGCCTAGGGGGTTTCCGTGGAAGCGGTCGATATTAGGGGATATCTTCCAACAATAACTTGTCGCCTCGGCAGCGTTACCAGGGGTAAGACCACATTACAATTTTACATAGGCGGCCATTATAACGTTTCCTTCATTTCCTACTAAATTTGACATACAATTTTCTTGAAAATTTCACAGCATATTTAACCTCCATTGACACAAGTGCTGTGGAAAACTCGTAAAATTCTCATACCTCAGTTTTCAGAAAAATCCACCCAAACCTGACACCCCTCAATTTCGCCCCAATCTGGTGGCGGATTTTGAAATATTGGTGCGTTCTGCAAAATAGCCACTGTGGGAATACGCGAGCGACTAGCGTATGTTTATTGCTACCTCGTGAAAGATCTAATGTAGTAGTACATTCAGTATTCACTGGACTGATATGTGCCATGCCAAAGTGCTCGAACAAAAATTCACACATGACACCAAAACGGTATTTTCAAGGGCACTCTTTCGGTCGATAATGGCGGACGAATCCTTAATGTGGTCTTACCCCACCACGTCGGCGGGGAATCCTTGAACGTGTCGGCGAAATCCTTGGATGCGTCGGAGAAATATTAGGGTGGTCGCCTCGGCGGCACAAAATTGGTCGGCTCGGCAAAATTTGTGGACGCTTCGGCAAATATATATATATAGCCGTATCCGTTGTTCAGACATTGAGTAGTTTACAATAATTTTAACTGTACCTTTACATCATGGCTGGTTTGTGTATAAATGTCTTACTTTTTCAAAAACAATGTAATAAGTGCAATTTTCTCAGAAGCCGATCTTCTCAAAGTAAGTTCTGGTTGTTCTAAAGCTCTATGATATTGGAGTCTAAACCTCTATTTCGTAACATTGGTTCAATAATGGTTTGGTTTCCTTTTGATATGTGTGCTCTCACGGGTTCTTGCCTATAGGAGCCTTTGAGCTATTATCAAAGTAAGCATCACATACACATAGAGGACATACCAGCTTAATAAAACATGCAGGATTAGCAGACAACGAAGCCAACGCCAGTGTGTGTTTGATGTACGGATTCAGTTTTTACTATAAAATGGAAGCCTAGATTTTTTAAAACAGTGTGTATCTGAATCAATGCCTGTTAATCACACCTGCTGTTCTCACTTGCCTGTCCACCAGCGGTATCTAAACGAATATGACCCCCTTTGACACTAAACTAATATATGGCCCCCCTTTGACAAAGACCTATATCAATAGAAAACGTTAGGAATGAAGGCTAACCACTAATCAGTAAAGTGGCTCATGTCTATTTTTGCCCTTTTAATAATGTAAGGTAGCAGTTTGGACACCTACACATGTTCATAGTTATGTTGTAATATGTGTTAACATGCTAACTAAGAGATGGTATACATCTTAATTTCCATTCTAATGTCGCTACCAACCACATTATGGCAGCACCATATGTTAAGTAGATTATGGATATTGTTACATTCTTTATTTTATGAAACTACATTTTCATGATTTGATTGCCATAGTGTTGATTATTATTATATTTAGGTAATTAATTACTATGATTAACCAGTTGCTTGAACCGTAAGAGATAAACTATCTCCAGGGACACTGGTCACGTGTGTGTGTGTGTGTGTGTGTTTGACCAAGCATAGGTACAGCAGCTGTGGGTTAAGCTGGGGTAAGACCACATTAAGGATTCGTCCGCCATTACCGACCGAAAGAGTGCCCTTGAAAATACCGTTTTGGTGTCATGTGTGAATTTTTATTCGAGCACTTTGGCATGGCACATGTCAGTCCAGTGAATACTGAATGTACTACTACATTAGATCTTTCACGAGGTAGCAATAAACATATGCTAGTCGCTCGCGTATTCGCACAGTGGCTATTTTGCAGAACGCACCAATATTTCAAAATCCGTCACCAGATTGGGTCGAAATTGAGGGGTGTCAGGTTTGGGTGGATTTTTCTGAAAAATGAGGTGATAATTTCACGAGTTTCCCACAGCACTTGTGTCAATGGAGGTTAAATATGCTGTGAAATTTTCAAGAAAATCGTATGACAAATTTTGCAGGAAATGAAGGAAACGTTATAATGGCCGCCTATATAAAATATAAATGTGGTCTTACCCCAGCTGGCTCAGGTTTCATACAACAAGGAGGAGACATTTATTTTATGGTGAGTTGCAACTTGTTCAGTAATACTTTTAAGGTATTATTTCCCTTTTCTAATTATAGCACACTGTGAAGTGAGAGATTGTCCATTATTAGACCTAAACGTGCATAGATGTTTTAAAGCAATTATTTAGTTATAAGGGTTTTCACTATATGGAAAATTGCTTTGAGTGGACACCCCAGGATTCTATGGTTGACCCCCCACTGGCTGGCTATAAGGGGTCAGGACACTGTTCCTGCTTGGTTACGGACGAAAAAAAGTGCAATGTATTTTTGAGAAATGATTTTTTACCAAATTCACCTGCTCTGATATAAGTGCATTTGAGTAGTCGGATTCCCCGGTGTGATTGAAGAAGCTGTTGACAGTAAAATGTTGCATTTGTAGCTGATTTTACTACGCGGAAGGGTATTTGGCAGCAGTTTGGCTAGTTGACCCTTTAGCCGGATTACTGCCTGCATCCATTCGTAAATATTGACGGGTGTCACACATACAGGCATTTTACGAGAGCTAGAAATATTAGATTTCGACTAAATTCGACCACCATGTCAATGAGATGATAATAACAGCAGGTGAGAAGTTCAAGAAATGTTGTAGGTCAGGTTTTCTTATAATCACACAAAACGTTAACATGGTCGCCAGTGGGAAAACTAACAGTGTGCTGAAGTACTTTTAAGGTATTATTTCCTTTTTCTAATTATACGACATTGTGAAGTGAGAGGTTGTCCATTGTTAGTCCTAAACGTGCATGGATGTTTTAAAGCAATTATTTAGTTATAAGGGTTTTCACTATATGGAAAATTACTTTGAGTGGACACCCCAGGATGCTATGGTTGACCCCCACTGGCTGGCTGTAAACAGTAGTGGTTTTAATGAGTTTTAGAATGCTTGCATCCTGCTGGTGATATAACTTGCAGAGTACACAGTTTTAATCATGTTTAATCAGGTACTGTGTTTTGTATTATGATGCATAATCTACGCGCTATTAAATAAGTTAATATATTGCCATATTATTATGCAGTTAGCAACAGAATGTGTTCTATGAAGCTATGCAGTCAGTATCAGAAACTGCCCAGTGGCCACTAATGTCCTCATGATTAATCACCCTATGGGGTTGGCTGGGTAGGGTGTGTGGCATATTCCCTAGAGACTGACGGGGTCAGGACACTGTTAGACTTCCTGCTTGGTTACAGACGAAAAAAGTGCACTATATTTTTTAGAAATGATTTTTTACAATATTCACTTGCTCTGACATAAGTGCATTTGAGTAGTCAGATTTCTAGATGTGATTGTAGAAGCTGTTGACAGTAAAATTGTGTCTTTTTAGCTGATTTTACTAAGCGGAAGGGTATTTGGCAGCAATTTGGCTAGTTGACACTTTAGCCGGATTACTGCCTGCATCCATTTATAAATATTGACGGGTGTCATACATACAGGCATTTTGTAAGAGCTAGAAATATTAGATTTTGACTAAACTCGACCAGCATGTCAATGAGATGATGACAACGGCAGGTGAGAAGTTTAATTCAGTTTCTAGGTCACGTTTTTTTACAATCAGACAAAACATTAACATGGTCGCCAATTGGAAAACTATCAGTGTGCTGACCCCAATTAGAGAGCCTGGCAACGGAAGCACGCTAAGTCATTGCACAATCACGGAGGACGCATTTTACTTCAAATATATTGAAACAATTACTAAAAATACGTGTATGGCAAAACTACAGTTGAATGGAACAAACCGTTTTTGGATATTACAGACTTCTCATCAGTGTGCAAGTCCAAATCACAGCAACGGAACACATGTCTTATAAGGAGGGTGGTGTGCGTATGCCAGTAGTTAAGTATCAATTTGAAAATATGTATGAAAATGAACCAATAACATTGCAGCAGGGTAATTCATCAATCGTTTTTTGTTTACTTCAGCTGACTAAACACACATGAAGATGTTGTCAGTGACCCTAATGAAGTCTGAGGACTGTGATTAGCTGGAGTCAGCCATAGCTGGAGCCTCTTATCAGATCTGTCTACTGACTGGACCTTCTGGCCAATTAAGCAAGTGGCATTGTTTTCTGAATGCCTGCTAATTAGGCTGTGTAATATTATGTAACTGAACTGCTCCAGACGTCTGGCCTTTGAGGAATTCACACCCTAAGGTGACTTTTTGTTGATGGTTACCTTTGTAAATAGGGCACAAGGTCAAAAAATAAATACAAATTTGAATGTAACGTAACAACTGGCTGTATTGAATTTTCTTATAAAACACATATTGGACTTTCTGGAAAACTGTATCAGGAGTTCATAGTGCCACCTGAGAACATTGTGCTGGATTACAAATTGTCCAACAGCGAAGTGCTGATTTTTCTGGTGCCTTGCCAAGTTTGGTGGCGCCTTTGAAATGTGCATAAAACACAAACACCTGGAGGGATTACAAAAAATAAAATGTCAGAGTGCTTGTAACATTGGTGCCTATAACATATGTTGTTTTCAACATTTTTTCCCAAATCACCATGCCTATTTGGGGTCAGGACACTATTAGACTTCCTGCTTGGTTACAGGCGAAAAAAGTGCAATATATTTTTGAGAAATGATTTTTTACAATATTCACTTGCTCAGACATAAGTGCATTTGAGTAGTCAGATTTCTAGATGTGATTGTAGAAGCTGTTGACAGTAAAATGGTATCTTTTTAGCTGATTTTACTAAGCGGAAGGGTATTTGGCAGCAATTTGGCTAGTTGACACTTTAGCCGGATTACAGCCTGCATCCATTTGTAAATATTGACGGGTGTCATACATACAGGCATTTTGTAAGAGATAGAAATATTAGATTTGGACTAAACTCGACCAGCATGTCAATGATATGATGACAAACGGCAGGTGAAAAGTTTAATACAGTTTCTAGGTCACGTTTTCTTACAATCAGACAAAACGTTAACATGGTCGCCAATGGGAAAACTAACAGTGTGCTGACCCCCGACTCTTGAAAACAAGTTGGGAGCCATACTGGATAGTGTAGCTAGATTGTAAACACTGGCAAAGTGTTTGGTTCAGTTATTTAACAAATCATAGAATAGGTATACCGTGTAGTAAATTGGAACTGAATATGGTAACACGAAATAGTATAGGTATATGGAATTGAAATACTTGTTTAAATAATGATATGTGTTCTGCTGTAAATGACATGTTGCACCATGCCATTGCAGGAGGGAGCCAGGCCTGGAATGAATGATGTGAGATTCATTAATGAGCCTCCAGAACAGTGTTGGGATGAGCATGGTCATTACAGTCATGTTAGATTATGTAATCATTGCATATGTTAGATGCGTATACTTGTGTTGTTGATCTACATACAATTGTATTCCTTGTATAACTTGTATGACAATTATATATTTAGATTACTTTACATTATACTGGATTCATTATATTGCGCGTGCTGTCTGACATGTGTTCACGCATAATCATTAGTGTATCTATGTATATTTGTATTGTTAGTACTGTATTGACAAACTATTTACTTTGTTTAGGTTTCTTTTTGTATCCGGAAGTAAGACCACAAATAAAGAACCGATGGAAAAATTGGAGCCGATTTGTTGGTTATACAAATTGGTACCGTCACAATAATACTATAAACGAGCAACTGAGTAGATCTTGCGTGTCACTTCGCTGCAGGTCGGATTTGTTAATTTAAATACGAGCTAGCAAAGTTGTTAAATATTTATATTAAATTAGCGTTAAGTATTTACATTCAAATATAAATGTAAGTCTGAAACCAAAAAAATAGCGTCAACTTCTGTATTTCGGCTAAACGTAATTAATTACGTAATTTGAATGAACGTATAAATAATATAAATATATCGTCATTTAAATCGACATAGTCAAAACGTCAATGACAAAACCAAACCTGTCAGCACACAACAACATTTTTATGTGTAGTTTCAGTTTAGGTTATTTCTGTTGAATATGTAATCAATAAAGAAGTTTGATATAATTTGTGTACAATATGATATGAAATCTTTTGAATTCATGGATGTTGATGTTTCATCATCGGGAAACTCATTGAAACTAGTAATCATTTACCGTCCACCTACGTCGAAAAAAGAATAAACATTCGTACGCTGACTTTCTCGTTGAATTTGCTGGTTTCGTCGAACACTACGCCCTGATGACCTCCCGTTTTGCGATTGTCGGTGATTTCAACATCCATTGGGACGAGCCATCTAACAACAGTGTGAAACGTTTCGCCGACCTGCTTGAGTCACTCAACATCATTCAACATGTTCAAGTTCCAACATACATCCGTGACATCGACGGTCACACCATTGATCTGATCCTCACTCTATCCGGAAATCACGGCACAGCTTCAACAAAAACATAGTTGCTGCTGTCTGATCACCTGTGGGCGGAATGTGTCGTTGATATGGAGAAACCGGTCGTTCTGCGGAAAACCATCCTCGCAAGCCAGGGCTGTTTGCCATGCGAAACTAGCCCTAGCTGATCTCCTACGCGAAGTGCGGAAGTTAGCTGAGTTAAACTAGTAATTGACTTCGTCAGTCGCGACTGCATCACCCGTGAGAACACCGCAAATACCCGTCCCAATTTGAAGATGGATAAACGACTTCTAGAAATCCCAATATATAATGACCCGTTCGCCCGTTAGCACGAGCAGCTGAGCGGCATTGTGTATTAGAATATGTGCTTTTATTTCCTCAAAATTGCATTTAACACGAGCCACGGTTGGTTGAAAATAGGTTTATTATGACCACCTGACCTGCCGACATCCACTGATCTCGTGAGCGATTTCATAGGCTGAGCTTAAATTCAGAGTTTCGCAAAGCGATCAGCCAGGGGGTACTGCTGGCTGGCACTGACGTAATCAGCAGCAGCGACCCCTGGCGCGCGAGGATGCGGAAAACGATCGCATGCCGAAAGTACAAAAAACATTGACATGGTAACGTTTCGTAATGACATCGCATCGTCGCTTCTGTCCACAATTCCGTCTGTTATACAAACAACGACTGGACTTGCAGATCACTACAATAATGGTTTTGGCCAAACTTATCGAGAACCACGCACCACTACAGATGTGTCGTATCGCTGATCGTCCACTCGTACCTTGGTACAATGAGGTGATCAAACCGAAGCAAATTCGACGACAGCGTGAACGGAAATGGCGCCACACATCACTTCAAGTGCATCGCGAAATGTATCAGAGACAGTGCGCACAGATAAAGAGGAAAATCAAAGAAGCTAAGTCTGACTACTATGCTTCTGAAATAGAACAGTGCGGGAGTGACAACAGGCGACTGTATCGTCTGCTAAACGGACTGCTGCAGCGAAGGCAGTCCCAATATTTAACAAGATTTAACAAGATTGCCACCCAGAGAATTAACTCTAGGTGGCAGGTGGACAAGGAAGCCCTTTGGCTTATCGAGAGTCCGACCCTTTTATCTATGTGTATCCCGCCCGTCTGAGGTATGTGTCGATTTTATTTTAAAACATATTCACGCTACTAGCACCCACACAATCAGCAGGTAATCTGTTCCATTCATTTACAGTCCTTTGTGAAAATGAAAACTTTCTTATATCTAATCTACTCTGCTCCTTTGCCAATGTAAGTTCATGTCCTCTAGTCCTTCTATCTTTCTTAACTGAGAACAAAATATTTCTATCAATATTTTCATAACCCTTCAAAATTTTAAACACTTCTATCTGATCTCCTCTCAATCTCCTGGTCTCTAGTGTTGTTAAACCGCATTTTTGTAGGCGTATTTCGTAACTAAGATCCCTCAGTTTTGGTATCATTTTAGTTGCTCTTCTCTGCACTCTTTCTAGCATATCTATGTCCTTCCTGCGATATGGCCTCCACGCTTGAATACAATATTCTAAATGAGGCCTAACTATTGTTTTGTACAGCGGTATTATTAGCTCTTTTTCCTTATACGTTATGTTTCGCCTAATTAATCCAAGGATTTGATTTCCCTTTGAAGCTACAATTCCGCACTGCTCTGAAACCTTCATATCAGCACTAATGGTTAACCCTAAGTCCTTTTCTTTTACAGTAGTACTTAGTACAGTACCCCCCATTGTATATTCTACTTCTTCGTTCCCATGTCCTGTGTGGAGGCATTTACATTTCCCAAAATTGAACAGCATTTGCCACTTTTCAGACCATTTGATCAACCTGTCAAGATCATCTTGTAAATGCTGTCTATCTCCATCACTTTTAATCCTTCTAAACACTTTTGTATCATCCGCAAATTTCAACATCTTGCTTGTTATTTCATCATCCAAATCGTTGATATATATTAAGAATAATATAGGACCTAATACTGATCCCTGTGGTACCCCACTCAATACTGATTTCCAGTTTGAATCCTCCCCATCAACTACTACACGTTGTCTTCTGTCAATCAACCATTGTTCTATCCAGTTTATTATACCATTTCCTATGCCATGGGCCTTTAGTTTAAGCAGTAATCTTTGATGTGGTACTTTGTCGAAAGCTTTTTGAAAATCTAAGTAGACGATATCTACTGGTGATCCCTCATTTACCCACTTAGTGATGTCTTCCAAAAACATAACATATTTATTAAGCATGACCTCGCTTTATAAAAACCATGTTGAGATGGGTTTATCAAGTTTTGTTTAACAAGAAAATCCACCATGTGATCTTTAATTAGTCTTTCTAACAATTTACAAATCACTGATGTTAAACTCACTGGTCTATAGTTCTCTGACTTGTTTCTCGAACCTTTTTTGAATAACGGTATAATGTTTGCTTCTTTCCATTCTAAAGGAACCACTCCCTCTTCTAATGACAAATTGAAAACTGTTGCAAGCGGTATGCTAATTTGTTCTACAATTTCCAATAGTAGTTTGGGTGGAATACCATCCACTCCAGGTGATTTATTATCCTTCATAGCCCTTATTTTCTTACCTACCATTTCCGGGGTTACAATTAATTGTCCTAAATAGTCTGAATCTGCCCCCTTGAACTTAGCCTCTGGTACTGGCAGTGAACTAATATCTTCCTGGTAAACACTGAACTAAAGTACTCATTCAGGTCTTCTGCCATTAAGAATCCCTCTGATATTATATTTCCAGCACTATCTTCTAGAGGACCGACTTTATCTTGAACTTTCTGTTTGCTTCGAACATACGCATAAAAACTCTTGCTGTCATGTTTGATATTACTAGCTAATTGTTGTTTATAGCTTCTCTTTGAATTTCAAATTTCAGCTGTAGCTTGGTTAAGTGCTTCTTTATAACTGTTGTCGTCTTCATCATTTCCAGTACATCTGTATGACTTCCACATCATTTGTTTGTACTTAATTTTTCTAATGGCTTCTTTCGATAAGTGTTTCTTTTTGGACCGTTTTCCTTGTTTTTTGAAGGGTACAAATTTATCGACTATGCACTTAATTTCACTCTTTAATACATTCCAGCATTCTGTTGCCGTCTTATTTTTCAGTGTGTTATTCCAGTCTATCTTTGCTAAATATTTCCTCATGTCCTTATACCTTCCTTTGTGGAAATTTCTCCTATACTGCTTTTTACTATTCCTTTCTGATTTTACTTTGATGATAAAATGTATCTGGTTGTGATCGCTACTCCCCAGTGGCTCACATATCTTGACATTGTCAACTAATTCATTCTGTGAGGACAAAACTATGTCTAACACATTCTCACCCCTGGTTGGTTCTAGCACATGTTGAGAAAGGAATGTATCTTGAACTAAAACTAAAAACTTGTGGTCCTCACTCCCCATACTCTGTAGAGATTTCCATTGTATATGCCCGTGGTTAAAATCCCCATAATAATACAGTCCCGTTTGCTTACTTCCCTTATATCGTTTTGTATTTTGTCATTCTCTTCTATGCTTATGTTAACTGTTAACGTTGAGTTTCCTGTAACTATGTTACACCAAACAGCTTCTTCGCAATCTGCTTCTCTTTCTAATTTTATTTCATAAGCCTGAATAGATTCTTTAATATATAAAATAACTCCACCTCCCTTTCTTCCTATTCTATCTTTTCTAAACATTACATATCCTGTCAGTCCCAATTCAGCATCTGATATATCGGTGGTGGTCCAGGATTCGGTTATACCTATTATATGAGGGTCAATATCTTCTACCATAATGTTTAGTTCATTTCTTTTGTTTACTATACTCCTTGCATTTAAACAAACACATTTATATCCAGCTTCAGAAGAGTTTTCCACACTGTTATTTGCTGATTTATTTGTGCTGTCTTTATCTATGCCTCCATTTTCAGGCTTTTCTGTGAGTCCCCCCTGCGAATCTAGTCTAAATAGATACAACCTGTCCCACTGTCAACAGATCGCAGCAGGTTCTCTGAGAAAACTGCTGCCCCCTTTCCACTAAGATGGAGGCCATCTCTCATGTACATATCTTCCCTCCCAACAAAGTATCCCCATAAATCTGTGAATCCCACCCCCTCTTCGTCACACATCTGCTCAACTAGTACGTTGATCGCCATCCTCTTACAGTTTCTATACGTTGCCCCCCTTCCTCCCATTACTGGCAAAATTCCTGACAGAATAACCTGTTCAACTCTCGTCTTCTGTAGCTTCCTGACTAACTGTCTATACTTCTGTACTATCGCAGTTGTTCCCTCCCTGTCTGCATTATTTGTTCCTACATGTACCAGTATAGACCCCCCCTTGCCATGTCCCAATACCTTCTCTACCCTGTCAGTTACATGTTCAATCCTAGCCCCCGGTAAACAAACAACGATGTCCTTCCCCTCGCTCAGTGCCTTGTCCGTCTTTCTCATAATGGAGTCGCCCATAAACACCCTCTCTTTCCTCATTGCCCCCTCTATCACTGCCTTAGAATAGCTCCTTCTTCGGTTTGCATCTGTCTGCTTGGTGTCTTTCCCCCCTGTCGTCTTCTCTCCTGTCACATTCTCTTCCGATCCATTCTTTCCTGTCGCTTTTTCTCTTGTCACCTTCCCTTTTATCGACTTCTCTTCTATCACATTTTCTCTCACTTCCTTTCGTCCCTTCTTCGTTCGTTCCATCTCGTTTTCCTCTCTCCTCTCCCTTCCCATCTTCCCTCCCTCCTTCTCTATGGTCACTTTCTTCCCCGTCACCTTCACGCTTGTCACGTTTTCTGTTGTCGATTTTCCAATTTCTTCTCCAATCACCTTCCCTCCTCTCAATCTCCTTTCCTCAGTTTTCTTGCCACTGCTATTCTCCTTCAGTCTTGCAGTATTCTCACCTCTCTCCCTGTCGTCTCTCTCCATTCGACCTGCCTCCTTGCTAATTCCCATCTCCATTCCCTTCACAATATCTGTCAACCTAACTATCTCCTTCTGCAGACACTCCCCCATGACTTCCCACAGCCGGACAATGCAAAATCTACCCAGCTGTGGCAGTGATCGCACACCAAGTGTCGCTTTGCCTTGACTTGCCGCTTGCAAGGCGCCATATCCCGATCAGAAATTATTTAATAACTTAACTAACTTAGTCTTTATAAAGACTGTTTCCTGTGTACTACAGCACACTTTAGGTTACAAATTTCAATTACACAGCCAACTATTTATCCTGACACGAACGCTAACATTACCGGTAGTGACCTAATTTAAATACAATCAATTACGTTACGTTAGGCTGCTTTATTTATTTAGGTTACGCCGCCCGACTATCGCCCTTGCTTAATTTTAACAACAATGCTACCTAATCAAAATATCTAGCAAGTACTGGCTTACACAGATATTATCTTATGTAAGTAGTTTGATGGTTGTTACTTTATCTCCTATATATTCTACCACATAATCAGGTTTGTTAAATCTTGTTTTCAAATTATCGAAGCCTAAGTGAGTTACCCTATTATCACTCACTATACTAAGGTATTCTAAAATACTATAACTAACTAACTTTAAGCACAACTGCTACTCAATATATGTTTATTGCAACTTTATGAATGATATTAAGGCAAGAATAATACTTATCAATCAGTAATTCCACTTGTTTATCAACTTTTCTGCACCACCAATTTCTACGATCTATCTCCGCCAAATATAGCCTCGAAATATCTACCAGCTAATAACAACATCCAAGATCTCGCAACAAGTTTCTCAAACTTCTTCTCTGCAAAAACCGAGACGATTTGTGTGTCGCTAGTCTCGCTACTACTGTAGCGACTCGCTACATACCCAGTCTACACTCACGTCCACCACGACCACATACCGCCATCCAGCACCCTGCGTGTCACAACTTCACTCACTTCCGATTGCGACTACATCATACATCCGCTATCTGCTCAACAAGTCACCAACAACATCGTGCGCTCGATCTCCTACCAATGTACGTACAATACAAGTAAATATATATAAACAAAAATTAAAATACAAAGATATAGACACACATAAAATAAAAATAGATGGTCAATAAGATATATATAAAATGTGCGTTCAACTGTAAGTATACAATTGGGTAGTCCAATATTTAAACACAGGACTTCTAAACTGTATATCAGTATAACATTAATTCAAAAAAGTGGATTTTCAGACTGTTGAAGACATAATAAGCTATATATGGATGAACGCATACGTTCATTAACAGATTTAACACTGTTTGTAGCAAACATAAAACTTGTACTACAGCGTGATGAGAAATTGTGTAAAATTATAAAACTGTTGTTATAGTAAATAACATACAGTTGTCTTAACACATTGTAAACACAAAGCAAATAGGTGCAATGTGGAACAGCAATTACTTTTACATTTATATAATAAAATTCTAGAACATGCACAAAATTAGTAACTTATTAATTTCACTTTAATCGAGCTAGCATATTATTCTCAATATAATAATGTAATCGCGGTCTTCATTTTTTACAATGAATATTTGCGATGGGATGGATGTAAACTTATTAGAATGTTGTTCGTTTGGAAGAAGGATATATGTGGAAATATATATATAAATGCTAGCCAACTAATGTGTTGTTGGTATGAGCGGAGTTTTCTTTGGTACGCTGAAGTTAACCTGAACCAATAATATCGTTATCTCCCAAGATTCAGCTATTTGAGTTTTCGCCTATACACGTAGTAGTCGAGTTGCCGCCCTACTATGTTCAGTATGGAACCCGGAAATGATTAGTAGTGTAAGTTTTTTTGCTGAATCATGTAGGTAATGGGTCCCACAACTCAAATCAGCGGGATGGCAACGCGCCATCCATGGGCAACTTACATTCATTATTTAACAAGATTGAACAAGATTGCCATCCAGAAAATTAACTCTAGATGGCAGGTAGACAAGGAAGCCTTTCGGCTTATCGAAAGTCCAATCATTTTTATCTACGTGTATCCCGCCCTTTTAAGGTATGTGTCAATTTTATTTTTAAACATATTCACGCTACTAGCACCAACACAATCAGGACACAATCTGTTCCATTCATTTACAGTCCTTCGTGAGAATGGGAACTTTCTTATATCTAATCTACACTGCTCCTTTACTAATGTAACTTCATGTCCTATGGTCCTTCTATCTTTCTTAACGGAGAAAAAAATATTTATATCAATATTTTCATAACCATTCAATATTTTAAACATTTCTATCTGATCTCCTCTCAATCTCCTGGTCTCCAGTGTTGTTAAACCACATTTTTTTAGGCGTATTTCGTAACTAAGATCCCTCAGTTTAGGTATCATTTTAGTTACTCTTTTCTGTACTCGTTCTAGCATATATATGTCCTTCCTGCGATATGACCTCCACGATTGAATACAATATTCTAAATGAGGCCTAACTATTGTTTTGTACAGTGGTATTATTAGCTCTTTTTCCTTATACGTTATGTTTCGCCTAATTAATCCAAGGATTTGATTTCCCTTTGAAGCAGCAATACCGCACTGCTCTGAAACCTTCATATCAGCACTAATGGTTAACCCTAAGTCCTTTTTTTAAACAGTAGTACTTAGTACAGAACCTCCCATTGTATATGGTACATCTTCGTTCCCATGTCCTGTGTGGAGGCATTTACATTTCCCAAAATTGAACAACATTTGCCATTTTTCAGACCATTCTATCAACCTGTCAAGATCATCTTGTAAATGGTGTCTATCTCCATCACTTTTAATCCTTCTAAACATTTTGTATCATCCGCAAATTTCAACACCTTACTTGTTATATCGTCATCCAAATCGTTGATATATATTAAGAATAATATAGGTCCCGGTACTGATCCCTGTGGTACCCACTCAAAACTGATTTCCAGTTTGAAGCCTCCCCATTAACTACTACCCGTTGTCTTCTGTCAATTAGCCATTTTTTTTATCCAGTTAATTAAACCATTTCCTATGCCGTGGGCCTTTAAGTTAAGCAGTAACCTTTGATGTGGTACTTTGTCGAAAGCTTTCTGAAAATCTTCGTAGATGATATCTACTGGTGATCCCTCGTCTACCCACTTAGTGATATCTTCCAAAAAACATAACATATTTGTTAAGCATGACCTCGCTTTTGTTGAGATGGGTTTAACAAGTTATGTTTAACAAGAAAATCCACCATGTGATCTTTAATTAGTCGTTCTAATAATTTGCAAATCACTGACGTTAAACTCACTGGTCTGTAGTTCTTTGTCTTGTTTCTGGAACCTTTTTTAAATAACGGTATAATTTTCGCTTCTTTCCATTTTAAGGGAACCACGCCCTCTTCTAATGACAAGTTAAAAACTGTGGCAAATGGTATGCTAATTTGTTCTACAATTTCCAATAGTAGTTTGGGCGGAAACCCATCCACTCCAGGTGATTTATTATCCTTCATAGCCCTAATTTTCTTTGCTACCATTTCCGGTGTTACAATTAACTGTCCTAAATAGTCTGATTCTGCCCCCTTGAACTTAGCCTCTGGTACTGGCAGTGAACTAATATCTTCCCTGGTAAACACTGAACTAAAATACTCATTCAGGTCTTCTGCCATTAAGAATCCCTCTGATATTATATTTCCAACACTATCTTCTAGGAGATCGACCTTATCCTGAACTTTCTGTTTGCAACGAACATATGCATAAAAACTCTTGCTGTCTTGTTTTATATTACAAGCACATTTTTTTTCGTAGCTTTTCTTCGAATTTCGAATTTCAGTTGTAGCTTGGTTTAGTGCTTCTTTATAAATGTTGTAGTCTTCGTCATTTCCTGTACGTCTACATGACTTCCACATTCTTTGTTTGTACTTAATTTTTCTAATGGCTTCTTTCGATAAGTATTTCTTTCTGGTCCGTTTCCCTTGTTTTTGTGGATTTTCTTGTTAATCATAACTTGATAAACCCATCTCAACATGGTTTTTTTTAAAGCGAGGTCATGCTTAACAAATATGTTATGTTTTTGGAAGACATCACTAAGTGGGTAGATGAGGGATCGCCAGTAGATATCGTCTACTTAGATTTTCAAAAAAACTTTCGACAAAGTACCACATCAAAGATTACTGCTTAAACTAAAGGCCCATGGCATAGGAAATGGTATAATAAACTGGATAGATAAATGTTGATTGACAGAAGACAACGTGTAGTAGTTGATGGGGAGGCTTCAAACTGGAAATCGGTATTGTGTGGGGTACCACAGGGATCAGTACTAGGACCTATATTATTCTTAATATATATCAACGATTTGGATGATGAAATAACAAGCAAAGTATTGAAATTTGCGGATGATACAAAAGTGTTTAGAAGGATTAAAAGTGATGGAGATAGACAACAATTACAAGATGATCTTGACAAGTTGATCAAATGGTTTGAAAAGTGGCAAATGCTGTTCAATTTTGGGAAATGTAAATGCCTCCACGCAGGACATGGGAACGAAGAGGTAGAATATACAATGGGGGGTACTGTACTAAGTACTACTGTAAAAGAAAAGGACTTAGGGTTAACCATTAGTGCTGATATGATAGTAGTATAGAGGGGCACGACAACACCGTACAGGAATAAAAGATTAAAGGACATCAAAGGGTTTTGGCTCAGTCATTCCATCGGCTCCCTACTTATAAAAAATATGATTACTGACCTCTCAAAAAAATCTACTTATAAAAACACTCTTATCGTAATTGCTTACTGACATCCTACTTATAAAAAAGTTTGATTAATGACCATTTGACCCCTTTTTATAGTCGCCGCGGGTTCATGTAAGTGTATAGTTGTATAGTGCTGACCTCTATTGACGTAAATGTGTATTGTGGTGTATAGTGCTGGCCTCTAGTGGGTAGACAGTAGCGCCCCTATAGACAGTAGCGCCTCTAGTGAAAGAAAGAGTAGTCAGCGTTATAATAACGTAGATAGTAGCGTCTCTAGATCAGTGGTATAGAGAACGTTAAGCGAAGATGGAGGATATACGTTTCAACGGTTCAAGGTCGTTTCTGTCGAATTTTTATCCGTGTCGAGTTGCGGCGTACGGTCGGGGCTTCAGATCCGTCGAGCACGCCTATCAGTTTAGAAAAGCAATGTTTAATGAAGACGAAGAATTCCCGGAGTACATCAAAAATGCGTGGTCGGCGTATATAGCGAAGCGACGAAGTTACGGAATCAGGAAAACGAAAACGGAAGCCGAATGGGATGTCGTTAGGGTCGAGTGTATGAAGGCGCTGTTGATGAGTAAGTTCGGAGCGTAAAAAAAGTTGAAAGACGCCCTATTGGCTACCGGGGACGCCGAATTGGTGGAGTGGGTACCGTCAAAAGAAGCCTTTTGGGGTAGCGACTACAGGGGTAAAGAGGGTCAAAATATGCTTGGCAAATTGTTGATGGAGGTGCGTTATGAATATAGAAGAAACGAATAAAAAGTCATCGCTCGTTTCCCGCGCGCCAGTCGTCGATATGGACACGTCGTTGAAGCATCCTTTTATGTATATAGTCGCTGGACCTACGGGGTGAGGTAAAACTACTTTCGTCACTCGTTTACTACAGTTCGCTTCTTCTATGATCGATCCGCCTCCGGAGAAAATCCTGTGGTGTTACGGTCAGTGGCAAACCGTCTACGCCTCTATGACAACCGATATATAATTCGTAGACGGTTTACCGGATCCGAAGATTTTAGACGCGAAAACGAGGACGCTTCTAGTACTCGATGACCTTATGGAGGAAACTGATAGTCGGGTCACGACCTTGTTCACTAAAAAAAGTCATCACTGCAACACGTCCGTCGTACAGCTTCTGCAGAATCTCTTTCCAAAACGAAAAGAAAACCGCACAATCAGTCTAAATGCGCAATACATGGTGTTATTCAAGAGGCCCCGGGACGCGGGACAAGTAGGTCACCTGGCAAAACAGATGTATCCGGGTAGAATCAAATACATGATGGAAGCCTTCAAAGACGCCATGTCATCAGCCTACGGTTATCTCCTGGTGGATCGTCTACGTGCCGAGAGTATAAAAAGAGGGACGCGTCACCGTGGACGTCACTTGTCGGTGTCAGGATGACAGGGCGCATGAAGAAACATATATCAGGCCTACAGATGCTGAATGCCTGTAAGAATACAAAGCTGAGAAAAGCCATAATAGCCACCGAACACCCCGACTTCATATGTAGTCTGTGCGACTACGCGCATAACATATTGAAAGGGATCGTGAAATTGTCAGCGAAACAGAAACAAAGTACTGTCAAAATACAAGAAGCATCTGCGAAAGTTGACGTCGAAACAGGTCTCCGTCAAACAGAAGCGGTCGGTCTTGTAAACGGGTGCGGGCGGCTTTCTAAGAGCCGTGCTAGCCCCGTTAGCGAGCACCGTCCTTCTCCCGCTGCTCAGACAGGTTATCGGGTGATGCAACACGCGAAGAAGATGGCGTTGGTAGACCCTCGGTTGGTGGAGAGTCTCCTCCCGTTAATCTCCCAGCCACCGAGCACGACCACGTCGCGTGTGATGAGTAGCTTGGACAGCGACATTAAGAACGTTCTAGACCGCGCGGATTTATCCAAGCGCGAGAGAAGGTGGCGTCGTACAATCAACTGCTGAGTCGTTACAATACGATGTAGGCGTCTCGGGCGGAGCAACCGGTACGCGTGTCCGTGGTGAAAGGGGTGACCGAGGAGGGCCAGCCGCCGCCGCCGTTGCCGTCGCCGTTGCCGTCGCCGTAGACGGCACTGAGCGGTATAGAGCGCGAGATTGGGGAAAGCATGCCGAAAACTCTAAATGGGAAAGCCCACCTCCTGATCGAGAAAATGAAAACCGACCCGTCGTGTCGATCGAACGACCGCGGCGAGTTCGTGTACGACGGTAAACCTATCGCGGGAAGTAACATGGTCGATCTCGCGAACGACCTCATGCGAAAAAGGAAGAAGGCGCTACAGGCGGTTGGGTGGGAAGCGTTCGGGGACCGTATGAGGCGTCTGAACGTCCCTATGGAGCTCGTCGGTAACCCCCGGCATCGAGCGTATATGCAGCAGTGGCAGCCGACGAAATGATCGGGTAAACGTCGCGACGCTAAGTCTCTAGAGCGCGAGTGGGAAGAATATTAAAGAGATTGAAACGCCCGAGCCGCTCACAAGCTAGTATGAGCCCTCGAAGGTCGGTAGTCGTCGGCGGCCTCGCCGTAGTCGCAACGGCTTTTACTTTATATATCTGTATATTATTTTTCGTAAATCGATCGGACTCGCCGCCGCCATCATGGTGTCCTGGCGGACTCGTTGTACGCAACGACAGCGCCGCCCTCAACAACGGGACCACCTGAAGCGCGCCTACTTCGAACCGAAACAGGCGGGCAGTTACGGCGGCGTCGACGCGTTTCACCGGGCGACTGTAGTATCCAAACCGATCGGCTATCGGAACAGGACGCCTATTCGCTTCACAAACCGGTCAAACGACGTTTTAAACGACGTTGCGTTATCGTAGGCGCTCGAAACCAGCAGTGACAAGCCGATCTCGTCGACGTAGCTAAACTGAAAAAGTACAACGACGGTATAACGTTCCTATTGACGGTCATCGATGTCTTTTCGAAGCAGGCGTGGTGCGTTCCGTTGAAGAGTAAAGCCGGTCCGGTGCTCGTTACGGCCTCCGAGGGCCTGCTGCTGCAGCAGCAGCAGCAGCAACCGCCGAACGCGCAACAGACCGACAACGGGACGGAGTTTCTCAACAGATCCTTTCAGAAACTTTTGACGGAACACGGCGTCCACCACTTCGTGACGAACAACGAGGAGACTAAAGCGAGTGTCGTGGAAAGATTCAATCGGACGCTAAAGACCCGCATGTGGAGGTACTTCACGAAGCATCAGACGCTGAGATACGTAGAGCCGTTCCCGGACTTCGTGCGATTGTACAACAACGCCTACCATCGAAGTATCTGTAGGACGCCGGCGAGTGTCAACGCCGCGAACCAGGAGAGTGTGTGGCAGCGGTTGTACGCCGGCGAGTGTCGTGGCAAGCGACGACGACAACGAAAAGCAATCGATATAAAACCGCCGGGTAAACCGTCGACGCCCAGTAAGAAGAAACGTCGCCGAAAGGAACAGACGTCGAGCGACATATTGACCAACTAGAATGGCGTTCGTGCATCGACAGTCGTGCGAGGGCCTAAAGAGCGAACTGGACCTGTTCAGCGTCCCGATGACACAGACGAGCATCGATAGCGGTCAGTGGATCGATCACAAGCCGCTGACGGCCCTCGACGCGGGCGGCCCTATCGAGTTCCTCGTTCCGGGATCGGGAGACGACTATCTGGACCTGTCGAGCGTTAGACTGTACGCACGAGTCAAAGTGGTGCAGGGGGACGGTACCGATCTCGTAGACGGCAGCGTCGTGGGCCCGGTCAACAATTTTCTGCATTCGCTATTCAGTCAAGTCGACGTGTCGCTGAACGGCACGCTTGTGACGCCGTCGACCAATACGTATCCGTACCGGGCCTATATCGAAACCCTGCTGAGTTACGGTTCCGACGCAAAAAAAGACGCAGCTCGGGGGTAGTCTGTGGTATAAGGATACCGCCGGGTACATGGACGCGACCGCGAATACTAACAACGGGTACGCGCGGCGGCGCCTCTTCATACGGAACAGTCGCGAGGTGGACATGTTGGGACACCTGCACGCCGACGTGTTCATGCAAGACCGGTATTTACTGAACGGTGTCAACGTAAAGACTGGTGCGAAGCAAGGACGCCTTCGCGATCCTAGGAGCGGTCGCCGATCCGGGGTTCAAAATCGTGCTGCTGGAGACCTTCCTACAAGTGCGAAAAGCTAAGGTGAATCCGGCCGTCCAGCTCGGTCACATTAAAGCGTTGACGAAGGGGACGGCCAAGTACCCGCTACGTCGAGTCGACTGCAAGGTGTTCTCGATACCGCAGGGCACGATGTCTCATACTCACGAGAACGTTTACCAGGGCATTCTCCCGAAACGCGTGTTCATGTGCCTGATCGACAACGATGCCTATAACGGGGCCTACGATAAAAACCCGTTTAATGCGAAGCACAGCGACACAAACTTCCTCGCCCTCTACGTCGACGGACGCCAGGTGCCGACCAAGCCGCTGCAGCCGAACTTCGCGACTCGATGTTACATCCGAAGCTATATGAACCTCTTAGGGGCGACGGGGAAGGCGTACGAGGACGAGGGTAACGACTTGACACGTTCCGACTTCGGCGGCGGCTACACCATCTTCGGCTTCGACCTGTCGCCCGACTGTTGCGACGGGGATCATTTCAACGTCGTGCGTCAGGGGAACCTGCGCGTGGAGGTATAATTCGCAGCGGCGCTGCCCCGGACAGTGAACGTCGTCGTGTACGGGGAGTTCGAGACGGTGCTCGAGATCGACAAGAAACGGAACGTCGTGTACGACTACTGAGCAGCAGCAGCAGCGCGATGGACACGTTTCAGCTCGTGCGCCGCCTGGAGCTCGACGCGTTCACTAAAAACGTCGTCATCGGTGTCCTACCTAAAGACGAGCTACCGAAAAGACGGCTCACCGCTTACCCGACGGCCTTCGTTTGCAACACCGACGACGGTGACGAACCGAGGGAACACTGGGTGGCCGTCTACGTGGACGCCGACCGGCGAGGCGACTACTTCGACTCGTACGGACTGCCACAGCTACACGCCGACTTCCGCGCCTTCCTTCGCCGTAACTGCGACTCGTTGACGTACAACGACAAAAGACTGCAGAGCGGGGTATCTAACGTATGCGGACAATATTGCGTCGCCTACCTGCTCTTACGATGCCGCGGTATGCCGTTAAAGGGCTTCCAGTGCCTGTTCGGCCCCGATAGGGTGGCTAACGACTGTCTCGTATTCGACTGGCTAAAACCGCATTGAATTATCGCTTCGCTTTCGCTTAGTAGTGAAAAATAAAAGACGATGAAAACTGCGTTGTTGTTGTTCACTCTTTATTATTATTCCCAACCTACCTACCTATCTACATACATACATACCTCTAGGGAGGGCGAGCCCCCTTAGGTAGGGGTAGGGTAGTGGTAGTCCTTAGGTGTAGGGTTAGGGTAGTGTTTAGGTCCACTTAGGTAGGGTAGTGTTGTTTATACGAGTATAGGTGCCGTGGTGACTCCGTCGTCGAGCACGCGACGTTTGGCGTAGAAGTAGCTCAACGCCGCGCGCTCCTGAATGTACGTCAGCACGGACGATTCCTTCACTTGAAGCCGCGGTTCCACCCGCTACCGCTCCATTGACCGCGCAGCACGGCGAGGAAGACGTCCTTGTCGATGTCGTTTTGACGCTTGCTCAACCCCTTCGTGCTTGTGTGTCCCTGGCAGGAACGGTCGCGTTGATGCCGGAAGCGGGTGTCGTCGTAGACCGTGCTGCAGTAGGGACGCCTGACGTAGAGGCCTTCGGTTCTCTGGCCGTCGTCATAACCATCTTCTTCTTCAGCAGGGTATGCCTTGTTCCCCTTGGACCGGCATGACAGCGGTGATGGCAGTGGTATGTAAAGGCGAAGAAGAGTAAACACACCGAGAACAAGCGAATACAGAGGCGTTCTTTGCCGCCCTATTTATAGGAGCGTAGTGAGTGGACTCCGTGCGCTCGAACACGGATACCACGAAGCAGCCGAGTCTGGCAAGGTTATTGAAAATACAAAAAGTGTTCGGTCATGTTAGTGCACAAGCTTCGCGTCGCTTTTATAGAGCGTTATTTTCTAATATAAGTTTACCATAAGATTCTGTTGTCCTTACTTCGTATTATGGATCGCTTATTTTATACTATTAAGGATTTAGAAAATTACGCAACCCGGTCGGTAAAGGCGCCTACGTGACGGTCTACGTGTCCAACGGCAGGCGTTCATAGGCCGGGCCGTTGGGTATTTGTTGTAGATTAGCAGGACATGTTGGGTACTTGTATGCCAACCTCAAGTTTACGGAGGAGGCCCAGATAGGAGACACTCTGTGTAACCCCAAACAACCAGTGGATGCCCTGCCAGGGTTCAAACCCTCCAAGGCCATGGTGAGTAGAAGACTGGGAGAGTTCTGTTGTCACTTCCAGTTGATATTATCTGCTCCATCTCAACAACACATCAAGAATAAAGAACATACCACTGGATATGTTATTACTTGACAATGTTTATGTGGTTTAATGTTGTACTCTTATTACCTGTTTATCATGCTCATAAGTAATATATTATGTATTTAACATGTGCATGTAGATACTAGTTTCAATGCTAACATTGCAATGATTTCTCTCTAAAATGAAAGCCATGTTTGTTATACAAATGTTATTACTTATAAATACAGACAGTGTGCGACACAGTCATAGAGACGTTCCTGTAATAATGTATCAGAATACAGACAGTGAGTGCCACAATCAGACAGACGTTCCTGTAATAATGTATCAGAATACAGACAGTGAGTGCCACAATCAGAGAGATGTTCCTGTAATAATGTATCAGAATACAGACAGTGTGCGCCACAATCAGAGAGACGTTCCTGTAATAATGTATCAGAATACAGACAGTGAGTGCCACAATCAGAGAGACGTTCCTGTAATAATGCGTCAGAATACAGACAGTGAATGCCACAATCAGAGAGACGTTCCTGTAATAATGTATCAGAATACAGACAGTGTGTGCCACAATCAGAGAGACGTTCCTGTAATGATGTATCAGAATACAGACAGTGAGTGCCACAATCAGAGAGACGTTCCTCTAATAATGTATCAGAATACAGACAGTGTGTGCCACAATCAGAGAGACGTTCCTGTAATAATGCGTCAGAATACAGACAGTGTGCGCCACAATCAGAGAGACGTTCCTGTAATAATGTATCAGAATACAGACAGTGAGTGCCACAATCAGAGAGACGTTCCTGTAATAATGCGTCAGAATACAGACAGTGAATGCCACAATCAGAGAGACGTTCCTGTAATAATGTATCAGAATACAGACAGTGTGTGCCACAATCAGAGAGACGTTCCTGTAATGATGTATCAGAATACAGACAGTGAGTGCCACAATCAGAGAGACGTTCCTCTAATAATGTATCAGAATACAGACAGTGTGTGCCACAATCAGAGAGACGTTCCTGTAATAATGCGTCAGAATACAGACAGTGTGCGCCACAATCAGAGAGACGTTCCTGTAATAATGTATCAGAATACAGACAGTGAGTGCCACAATCAGAGAGACGTTCCTGTAATAATGTATCAGAATACAGACAGTGAGTGCCACAATCAGAGAGACGTTCCTGTAATAATGTATCAGAATACAGACAGTGAGTGCCACAATCAGGGAGACGTTCCTGTAATAATGTATCATAATACAGACATTGAGTGCCACAATCAGAGAGACGTCCCTGTAATAATGTATCAGAATACAGACAGTGAGTGCCATAATCAGATAGACGTTCCTGTAATAATGTATCATAATACAGACATTGAGTGCCACAATCAGAGAGACGTCCCTGTAATAATGTATCAGAATACAGACAGTGTGTGCCACAATCAGAGAGACGTTCCTGTAATGATGTATCAGAATACAGACAGTGAGTGCCACAATCAGAGAGACGTTCCTCTAATAATGTATCAGAATACAGACAGTGTGTGCCACAATCAAAGAGACGTTCCTGTAATAATGTATCAGAATACAGACAGTGAGTGCCACAATCAGGGAGACGTTCCTGTAATAATGTATCATAATACAGACATTGAGTGCCACAATCAGAGAGACGTCCCTGTAATAATGTATCAGAATACAGACAGTGAGTGCCATAATCAGATAGACGTTCCTGTAATAATGTATCATAATACAGACATTGAGTGCCACAATCAGAGAGACGTCCCTGTAATAATGTATCAGAATACAGACAGTGTGCGCCACAATCAGAGAGACGTTCCTGTAATAATGTATCAGAATACAGACAGTGAGTGCCACAATCAGAGAGACGTTCCTGTAATAATGTATCAGAATACAGACAGTGTGCGCCACAATCAGAGAGACTTTCTTATAATAATGTATCAGAATACAGACAGTAAGTGCCACAATCAGAGAGACGTTCCTGTAATAATGTATCAGAATACAGACAGTGTGCGCCACAATCAGAGAGACGTTCCTGTAATAATGTATCAGAATACAGACAGTGAGTGCCACAATCAGAGAGACGTTCCTGTAATAATATCAGGATACAGACAGTGAGTGCCACAATCAGAGAGACGTTCCTGTAATAATGTATGAGAATACAGACAGTGAGTGCCACAATCAGAGAGACATTCCTGTAGTCAGAATATATCATAAGGAGATGCAGGCCCATAAAATTTTTATTAGTCTTGAATTAATAAATAGTTTGCCTTTTAGCACGCTAATGGAAAGCGTGGAAGACATTCACGTAAATCACAGCCATTATTGACAAGTTTAGTTTTTTTTAGTGACAAACCAGTGTCATTTTAGCCATTAATAATTTGTGCTAATCCGTTCAATTTGTTTCACTTCCAGCTGTGCCAATGATAGTCATTAATGTGGGCCCCTAGACGTGGAACTATTAGTTAATCTAGTGGTCAGCAAACCCCCTCTAAAATACACCAGTTTTATCGGTTATCTGTCTTGGCCAGTCATCTACCTGTCATGGACACAGGCAGACAGGTTTCTGGCTAAGCCCCTGAGGAGATGCCTTATCTAACTGTCTTGTGGCAGGTGTTTGTTGGAGTCTTCCCCATGGATCAGTCAGAGTTTCCAGGGCTCAAGTCGGCCCTGGACAAACTCCTGCTCAATGACTCGAGTGTGGACATCAACGTTTGCAGCAGGTGAGTGTACATTAATCAGTTGTATCATTCACTTTGTTTTTGTTATGCTGTATTGTTCCCAAGTGACGTACAATGCACAAGTTGGAGGTTAGGGTGTACGTTTATTCAGGGGCATACCCGGGGGGTTTTCTCGGTGCCTGGAAACTCCCAAGAAATCCCACACTATATGGCAATGTACAGTGAATTATTACATGCAACATTCAACTTCCAACTTCACAGTGATACCCATTTGGAAAGCCCCCAACACATCAATCCTGGGTACGCCTCTGCTATTAGCTTCTCAAGTCTTCCAAAAGGGTGAAGTGCAAAGCACTCTGAACATACCTTTACTTTTTTATAAGAAATAATTAGCACAAGCTATCGGTGGTGGGTGGACGGACGCACAAACTGCATGCACACCACAGGCATACATCACTTAGAAAAGACAGACACATCCACCAAACTCTCCAGCACTTGCTTGACGGAACACAACACAAGAGTGGAAGACATGAAACATATGTTTTCATAATTCCAGACAGATGTCCACGTGGTTATTGACGCGGTATTAAACCGACAATCATCATGCCACATTATGACGATTGTTGAATGGTTATTATATTAGTTATGTTGCACTGCTCGTAATTTGTAAGAAATAGTTCATTTGTTTGATGTATTCAAGGTGTTATTATTGTTTTGTCTGGAAATGGTTCTGACTTTATTTTTGAAAATTATATCTTGAGTGCATTGAATGTTCTCTATTTCCCCATCCTACTGCATGTAGTACAGCTGTAGGCAAAGGCTTTCTGGGTCTATTGTAGAATGGCTCTAGGCCAAGGCTTTCTGTGTCTATTGTAGTACAGTTCTAGGTCAAAGTTGTCTTTGTTTATTTTATTGCAGCTCTACGTCAAGGCTTTTTGGGTCTATTGTAGAATGGCTCTAGGTAAAGGCTTTCTGTGTCTGTTGTAATACAGCTCTAGGTCAAGGTTGTCTTTGTCTATTTTAGTGCACCTCTAGGTCGATGCTATCTGGGTCTATTGTAGTACAGCTCTAGGCCAAGGCTTTCTTGGTATATTGTAGTACAGCTCTAGGCCAAGGGTTTCTGGGTCTATTGTAGTACAGCTCTAGGCCAAGGGTTTCTGGGTCTATTGTAGTACGGCTCTAGGCCAAGGCTTTCTGGGTCTATTGTAGTATGGCTCTTGGTCAAGGCTTTCTGGGTCTGTTGTAATTCAGCTTCAGATTAAGGCTTTTTGGGTCTATTGTAGTGCAGTTCTAGGCCAAGGCTTTCTGGGTCTATTGTAGTACGGCTCTAGGCCAAGGTTTTCTTTGTCTACTATAGTACAGCTCTAGGTCAAGGCTTTCTGGATCTATTGTAGTACGGCTCTAGGCCAAGGTTGTCTTTATCTATTATAGTACAGCTCAAGGCCAAGGTTTTCTGGGTCTATTGTAGTACAGCTCTAGGCCAAGGGTTTCTGGGCCTATTGTAGTACAGCTCTAGGCCATGGTTTTCTTTGTCTATTATA
The DNA here is from genome assembly GCA_020002185.1 of Paraescarpia echinospica. Classification (NCBI taxonomy): domain Eukaryota; kingdom Metazoa; phylum Annelida; class Polychaeta; order Sabellida; family Siboglinidae; genus Paraescarpia; species Paraescarpia echinospica. The sequence continues at coordinate 17,642,424 of CM034538.1, read as the reverse complement.
GTACAGCTCTAGGCCAAGGGTTTCTGGGTCTATTGTAGTATGGCTCTAGGCCAAGGGTTTCTGGGTCTATTGTAGTACGGCACTAGGCCAAGGCTTTCTGGGTCTATTGTAGTATGGCTCTTGGTCAAGGCTTTCTGGATCTGTTGTAGTTCAGCTTTAGATTAAGGCTTTATGGGTCTATTGTAGTGCAGTTCTAGGCCAAGGCTTTCTGGGTCTATTGTAGTACGGCTCTAGGACAAGGTTTTCTGGGTCTGTTATAGTGCAGCTCTAGGTCAAGGTTGTCTTTTTCTATTATAGTACAGCTCTAGGCCAAGGTTTTCTGGGTCTATTGTAGTATGGCTCTAGGCCAAGGGTTTCTGGGTCTATTGTAGTACGGCTCTAGGCCAAGGCTTTCTTGGTCTATTGTAGTACGGCACTAGGCCAAGGCTTTCTGGGTCTATTGTAGTATGGCTCTTGGTCAAGGCTTTCTGGGTTTGTTGTAGTTCAGCTTTAGATTAAGGCTTTATGGGTCTACTGTAGTGCGGTTCTAGGCCAAGGCTTTCTGGGTCTATTGTAGTACGGCTCTAGGCCAAGGTTTTCTTTGTCTATTATAGTACAGCTCTAGGTCAAGGCTTTCTGGGTCTATTGTAGTACAGCTCTAGGCCAAGGTTGCCTTTGTCTATTACAGTACAGTTCTAGGCCAAGGTTTTCTGGGTCTATTGTAGTAAAGCTCTAGGCTAAGGCTTTCTGGGCCTATTGTAGTACAGCTCTAGGCCATGGTTTTCTTTGTCTATTATAGTACAGCTCTAGGTCAAGGTTTTCTGGGTATATTGTAGTACAGCTCTAGGCCAAGGCTTTCTGGGTCTATTGTAGTACAGCTCTAGGCCAAGGGTTTCTGGGTCTATTGTAGTACGGCTCTAGGCCAAGGCTTTCTGGGTCTATTGTAGTATGGCTCTTGGTCAAGGCTTTCTGTGTATGTTGTAGTTCAGCTTTAGATTAAGGCTTTTTGGGTCTATTGTAGTGCAGTTCTAGGCCAAGGCTTTCTGGGTCTATTGTAGTACGGCTCTAGGCCAAGGTTTTCTTTGTCTATTATAGTACAGCTCTAGGTCAAGACTTTCTGGGTCTATTGTAGTACGGCTCTAGGACAAGGTTATTTTTTTCTATTATAGTACAGCTCTAGGCCAACGTTTTCTGGGTATATTGTAGTACAGCTGTAGGTCAAGGCTTTCTGGATCTGTTGCTGTGCAGCTCTAGGCCAAGGGTTTCTGGGTCTATTGTGGTACACCTCTAAGCCAAGGTTTTCTTTGTCTATTATAGTACTGCTCTAGGTCAAGGCTTTGTGGGTCTGTTGCAGTGCAGCACTAGGCCATGGTTTTCTTTGTCTATTATAGTACAAGTCTAGGCCAAGGTTTTCTGGGTCTATTGTAGTACAGCTCTAGGCCAAGGGTTTCTGGGCCTATTGTAGTACAGCTCTAGGCCATGGTTTTCTTTGTCTATTATAGTACAGCTCTAGGCCAAAGCTTTCTGGGTCTATTGTAGTATGGCTCTAGGCCAAGGGTTTGTGGGTCTATTGTAGTACGGCTCTAGGCCAAGGCTTTCTGGGTCTATTGTAGTATGGCTCTTGGTCAAGGCTTTCTGGGTCTGTTGTAGTTCAGCTTTAGATTAAGGCTTTATGGGTCTACGGTAGTGCAGTTCTAGGCCAAGGCTTTCTGGATCTATTGTAGCACGGCTCTAGGCCAAGGTTTTCTTTGTCTATTATAGTACAGCTCTAGGTCAAGGCTTTCTGGATCTATTGTAGTACGGCTCTAGGCCAAGGTTGCCTTTGTCTATTATAGTACAGCTCTAGGCCAAGGTTTTCTGGGTCTATTGTATAAAGCTCTAGGCTAAGGCTTTCTGGGCCTATTGTAGTGCAGCTCTAGGCCATGGTTTTCTTTGTCTATTATAGTACAGCTCTAGGTCAAGGTTTTCTGGGTATATTGTAGTACAGCTCTAGGCCAAAGCTTTCTGGGTCTATTGTAGTACAGCTCTAGGCCAAGACTTTCTGGGTCTATTGTAGTACGGCTCTAGGCCAAGGCTTTCTGGACCTATTGTAGTATGGCTCTTGGTCAAGGCTTTCTGTGTATGTTGTAGTTCAGCTTTAGATTAAGGCTTTTTGGGTCTATTGTAGTGCAGTTCTAGGTGCAGGTATAGGCCAAGGCTTTCTGGGTCTATTGTAGTTCGGCTCTAGGCCAAGGTTTTCTTTGTCTATTATAGTACAGCTCTAGGTCAAGACTTTCTGGGTCTATTGTAGTACGGCTCTAGGCCAAGGTTGTTTTTGTCTATTATAGTACAGCTCTAGGCCAACGTTTTCTGGGTATATTGTAGTACATCTCTAGGCCAAGGTTGCCTTTGTCTATTATAGTACAGCTCGAAGCCAAGGTTTTCTGGGTCTATTGTTGTAAAGCTCTAGGCTAAGGCTTTCTGGGCCTATTGTAGTGCAGCTCTAGGCCATGGTTTTCTTTGTCTATTACAGTACAGCTCCAGGTCAAGGTTTTCTGGGTATATTGTAGTACAGCTCTAGGCCAAGGTTTTCTTTGTCTATTATAGTACAGCTCTAGGTTAAGGCTTTCTGGGTCTATTGTACTACGGCTCTAGGCCAAGGTTGCCTTTGTCTATTATAGTACAGCTCTAGGCCAAGGTTTTCTGGGTCTATTGTAGTAAAGCTCTAGGCTAAGGCTTTCTGGGCCTATTGTAGTGCAGCTCTAGGCCATGGTTTTCTTTGTCTATTATAGTACAGCTCTAGGTCAAGGTTTTCTGGGTATATTGTAGTACAGCTCTAGGCCAAGGCTTTCTGGGTCTATTGTAGTACAGCTCTAGGCCAAGGCTTTCTGGGTCTATTGTAGTACGGCTCTAGGCCAAGGCTTTCTGTGTATGTTGTAGTTCAGCTTTAGATTAAGGCTTTTTGGGTCTATTGTAGTGCAGTTCTAGGTGCAGGTATAGGCCAAGGCTTTCTGGGTCTATTGTAGTACGGCTCTAGGCCAAGGTTTTCTTTGTCTATTATAGTACAGCTCTAGGTCAAGACTTTCTGGGTCTATTGTAATACGGCTCTAGGCCAAGGTTATTTTTATCTATTATAGTACAGCTCTAGGCCAACGTTTTCTGGGTATATTGTAGTACAGCTGTAGGTCAAGGCTTTCTGGATCTGTTGCTGTGCAGCTCTAGGCCAAGGGTTTCTGGGTCTATTGTGATACACCTCTAGGCCAAGGTTTTCTTTGTCTATTGTAGTACTGCTCTAGGTCAAGGCTTTGTGGGTCTGTTGCAGTGCAGCACTAGGCCATGGTTTTCTTTGTCTATTATAGTACAGGTCTAGGCCAAGGTTTTCTGGGTCTATTGTAGTACAGCTCTGGGCCAAGACTTTCTGGGCCTATTGTAGTACACCTCTAGGCCAAGGTTTTCTTTGTCTATTATAGTACAGCTGTAGGCCAACGTTTTCTGGGTATATTGTAGTACAGCTGTAGGTCAAGGCTTTCTGGATCTGTTGCTGTGCAGCTCTAGGCCAAGGCTGGAGACTTGGATTTCTGGGTCTACTGCACATGGATGTATTTAGTCAGTGCCTGGAACAGGAATATATTGCTTCAGTGATCATTACAACATCCAACGTGCCATAGAAAGGTAAACCTGACTTGTGATGTGCCTCATATGTTGTAGACCCCAGTTGGGAACTGGCAGTGTGGACCATGGCATTCAGATGCAATAAATGTGACCTGATTGTGATATCAGTGGTCACAACTCAGGCTGAATATTTACTTATTTCTACGTACACTATAAAATTGCTACATTTGCCATTATGAGTGAACAACAAAAACAAATAAGCTTTTATGCGTATCTCTGAATAAAACCATTCAAAACAAAATCATGTAAAATGTCATGTTGTAAGCCTTGCCTGACCTACTCTGTTTACCGATATATGCTACTAGTTGTACACACTAAATAAAAACAGCCTTGCCATCATCGCCGCCGCCGCGCTCGCTTGGTCGGGGCCGTGACATTCTTTCGCTACCGACACCACCCGCTGTTGGCCGGGGTCGTAGCGCGCTACACTCACCACCACCGCTAACTGCTGATCGCCGAGCGCTACCGCCGCGCATGCCGACGCAATCGCCTCGTGCCCAGCTGGGGGATGGCTTCGGGCTAGTCCGTCGTACCCGGGCGGTGGTTTCGGTGGTCCTCCTAGGGGATACGGAGCCCAAAACTTCTGACGTCGCAGCTACAGCGCCTCACGCGTAGGTTTTTTAACTACCGTTGTGATACCATACCTTCTCTTCTACGCTAAAAGACATAGTATTAACCCAGGTCCCGTAGATTTCTTGCAGGGCCTACTGAACAACTCGAGCGGTACGCCGAACGACTGACTAATAAAATATATAACTTACCGTCTCCTTTCATTTGTTCACAATACAGTCCTCGTCGTAATATCCGATTTACTATAGGCCTCTATATTCCAACTACTTGTGCACGAACAATAATAATCCATTATAAAGCCAATTTCAGCTTAATAATGCAGCACACTTATTAGAAAACAGTCTTACTCCTAGCTATTCCACAGTATGAATAATAAAGCGCTTTCTCCGGTTAGCGTCGGTCTATATTATTTTTAGCCCCTAGCGTTCCGCCTCACGTCCATACGACCGAACTTTGTACTACGCCTACAGCTAGCCTTAACTAGATCACCGACGCCGTCAGAAGTCATAGGCCACCGATGTAATCATCGACACCTGCAGCAGCCGTTGCATTAAGGAATACGTCACCAACTACGGGTTTGTACAGGAACGCGACAGAATAAAATAGCTAACCCACAACACCTATTTTTCCACGCAAATAATACACCGACCTAGGCTAGTGACCAAATAATAATAATAAGCCTTCCAGTTTTCCCTGGCTAGTACACAAACACGATAGATTCAAATACTTTTTATTTTCCCTATAGGCTACACCACACTATTTATTTACGTCTACGTAACCACGAGTTTTCATAATCTCACACATAACCATGATTTTCATAACCTCACACATAAGTGTCTGATTACTCATTTTTGCACTAGAGGCGCTACTGTCTACTTTATTATAGCATTACGCATAACCACTAGAGGCCAACACTATACACATTTACGTCAATAGAGGTCAGCACTATACAACTATACACTTACATGAACTTGCGGCGACTATAAAAAAGGGGTCAACTGGTCATTATTCAAACTTTTTTTATAAGTAGGATGTCAGCAAAGCAATTACAGGCAATTACGATAAGTAGATTTTTATGGCAGGTCATTAATCATAATTTTTTATAAGTAGGAATCATTTGGAATGACTGATCCAAAACCCTTTGATGTCCTTTGATCTTTTATTCCTGTACGGTGTTGTCGTGCCCCTATATACTACTTATGAAGGTTTCAGAGCAGTGCGGAATTGCAGCTTCTAAGGGAAATCAAATCCTTGGATTAATTAGGCGAAACATAACGTATAAGGAAAAAGAGCTAATAATACTGTTACTGTATCCTACTTTGTTCCGTGACACAGAACAGAGTTTGATTCACGCAAAGATACAGAGTTTAATTCACGCAAAGATACAGACCACTTCGACGGGTGCCCACAACAGACAGAAAACTGTACACTGCCATAATGTCCCACGTAAAGTCAGTTACGTTACAAATACCGCTGTACAAAACAATAGTTAAGCCTCATTTAGAATATTGTATTCAAGCGTGGAGGCCATATCGCAGGAAGGACATAGATATGCTAGAAAGAGTACAGAGGAGAGCAACTAAAATGATACCAAAACTAAAAATGCGGGTTAACAACACTAGAGACCAGGAGATTGACAGGAGATCAGATAGAAGTTTTTAAAATAATGAATGGTTATGAAAATATTGATAGAAATAGTTTTTTCTCAGTCAAGAAAGATAGAAGGACTAAAGGACTTGAAGTTACATTAGCAAAGGAGCAGTGTAGATTTGATACAAGAAAGTTCTCAATTTCACAAAGGACTGTAAATGAATGGAACAAATGATATGCTGATTGTGTGGGTGTTAGTAGCGTGAATATGTTTAAAATTAAAATCGACACATACCTCAGAAGGGCGGGATACACATAGATAAAAAGGTGGGACTCTCGATAAGCCAAAGGACTTCCTTGTCCACCTGCCACCTAGAGTTAATTCTCTGGGTGGCAATCTTGTTAAATCGTGTTAAACAGAAGTGTTGGTCATCTTCGATCGCTATGTTGACCCGTCAGCCAAGGACCATGAACGAATCCGGCGTGCAGGTTAACGGGCTGTTGAATACAACATCACAATATCCAGCAAGCTCACAGGCCGCGATGCCATCATGAAGAGCAAAGCAAATAAGAAGGCTCTCATCATGGTTCTCTCCACATTCAATGTGGGCAACAATGTGACGATGGTTGGAAGAGAGGAGGGCGTGTACAGCCATGATGAAGCAGATATTACTATCATCAGTTATCTTCTGGAGGCTGTGAGGAATGGTAAGAAAACTGTACGAGTGATCAGCGATGACACTGACGTCTTTGTTATGCTTATCTTCTGGGTGTGAACTGTGTAGTACGCAGCTGACAGCCCGTGTGCAGCTAGATCGATGGAGTGGGGCTATCCTCAACATCAATTAAAGTTCTTTCCTCCTTGGTCCGAAATCCCCCCCCCCCCAACTGCTTGGTATGCATGCATTGTCAGGCAAAGCGGTGGCGCTAAAGGTATTGAAGTCTGCTGACCACTCTGGCCTCTACACTGTCTTCGATGAAGAGGGTGCTACTCTCGAACAGTTGATAGAGACTGGAGGAAATTCATCTGCTCGCTCTATGGTGTTGCTGAAGGCACAAACATGGCTTCTGCCAGGTATGCGCTTTACTCCAAAAGGACCAGAAGGAAAGCTGTATGTATCAAGACTCTTACTCCGACAGACGCTAATCTGGCCTACCACATCCTGCGAGCTCACTACCAAGTCATGCTCTGGAAGGCCGCAGATCAGCAGACTCCGCCCGTGGTTGATATTGCTGATTATGGATAGGAGTTTGCATCGCAAGAGGACCAGCAGCCCCCATCTACTGTCAGTGTAAAGCTGCAGAGAAAGCTAGCAGCAGTCATTCTGCAGGATTGTCCTGCACACAGTACTGCTTCTGTGTTGGTACAGCCATGTGCCTCAACCCGTTTACCAAACATGATGAGCATGAGAATGACGCTAGATATGATAATGAGGAAGAAGGTGACAGTACAGAGGAAATAGAAGAGGATGAGAGAGAATGGCGGGACTAAACTTTTCTATGAGAATGTAATGTAAATGGCGCCCCTTTCATATACCGTTGATTTTGAATTGATTAATGATATACACATTGTCAATGCCCAAATGAAACCTGTCATTACAAAAAATGCTCTCAAATTGTGTTTCATCAAATTTATAATCGAGTACTTCTTACTTTGAACTTTTAAATGTTGTACATGTATGATGCAGATTCAGTCGTGATTACTGCATGCCATTTTGCAAAGCTTTTGTATGTTTCTTGTCAGAAGTAGCCTGTATGTATAGCTTTTAGCATACTCGTAGCTCAGTCATAATAATATTGACAAACTTCTATAGCGTCTAAATCCCCAGGAATCTGAGCTCAGAGGCGCAACATACAAAATCATTAATAGGGACAAGCAAGAGTCGTCATAAGAGCAAGGGACAGCCGAAGGTTAGGGTGGGAATGCAATTTCAAATAAATATGTCTAGTTTATTACGGAAGGTATTTATAGTCTCAGATAATTTTAAACCGACAGGGAGTTGATTCCAGATTTTTGGTACAGCTACAGAAAAAGCACGTTTGCCGATATTAAGCTTGGTTTTCGGAACAAAAAGTCTTTGTGAAACAGATGATCTGAGATCATTGGGGATATCGGAAAAACGAAGGAGACTAAACAAATAGGATGGGTGTTGCGTAGAAAGGGTACGATATGTGATGAATTTGAATTGTATTCGATATGTAACTGGAAGCCAATGCAACTGTCTAAGTAGGGGCAGAGATGGTGAGAAACGAGGTGCTTTTAGTACTACACGTGCTAAACAATTATGTACACGTTGGATTTTAGCTAAGTTCGTTTTAGCAATATCGTTTAAGAGTGAGTTGCAGTAGTCAAAGCGATCATTGCAAATGAAGAACTGTAAATAATTTTTATTTTACAAACGTCCTAATTTTAACAACAGCTTTATTGCCATGTCACATCAATACAAAATCATTGGACAAATTCCAATGAACTAATTATGCACCAAACAATCATGTTTCTAGCATCATCCAATCAAAAGTTATGGTCGATTTTGGTTATTTTCGGTAAAAATTACAAACATTTTGAATTTTGGTCCATAGTCGGGTATCATTGGAAATGGTTCCATTGAATTCCTGATATAGCAAAACATAGGGATGGACACCAAAACGTGTCTCTAACATAAACCAATCAAAGGTTATGCTCGATTGTTTGCTACTTTCGGTTAAAATGGCGGCCATTTTGAATTTTTTTGATGTGAACGTAGTCGGACATCATTGGAAATGGTTCCATTGCATTCCTCATATGCCAAAGCATGTTTATAGATATCAAAATCATGTTCCTGGCATGCTCCGTTACAAAGATGTAACACATTTTCTAATTTGACCTAAGTTCACAGCAGCCATCTTGGATTTGCCTGGCTCCCACAAGTTGCCCAAGGATGGCGCATTGCCATCCCGTTGATTTTAGTTTAGGGACCCATAACCTACATGATTCAGCAAAAAAACTTACACTACCAACCATTTCCAGGTTCCAAAAATGGCAACTCGACTTTACGCCATAATGTTCAGAAAGTAGAAGTAATTATTTTAAATATACAATACAACTCAGCTGCTTGTGAGAATGGTCGGACGGGTTATTATATTGGGATTCCATCGCCCTTTGTCTTTAATATGGGGTGTGGGCGTCTGCACTGTTCTCACGGATGGTACAGTCGCGACCAGCAGTCGATTACTAGAAAAAAGTACCACTAATTCAGCTGACTTCCACACATTGCGTAGGACATCTGCCAGAGGTAGTGTAGTCACCTACCACCCCTTGTTTGCGAGAAAGTTTCAAACAAATAAGCGGACATAGTCCATCACGGGAAAGCTAGAGGATTTATTCATTCACTTACGAGAAACTGAAAAAGAAAGCACAAACGATGCAACATAAGTTTTTATTGCTATAATTCTTTCCAAACAGAAACAATCTTATGTAAACCATAACATTTGTAATTAATAGTAATTTGCATGCATATGTTATATATCACGTTTGAAACAAACCATTAATTTAAAACCATTCACACAAATTAGTACTTTGAAAATAAATAATTGATGCATTGCTTCCTATGACCATTCTCCAACAAACGGTGATCTTTAAAATTAATCAAACATGTTCACATTGCCAAAAGCTTTTCTGGCGATAGGATATATAAACTGAATGGCACCGAGTTGTAAAATTTAAAAATACACCCATTTCTTTTACGATATTAAAATTTACCAGGAGTAGATTGAAAGAAAAAATATATATTCCAGAAAATAATACCAACTAAAATTCAACAGCTTACTTGCATGTTAGCATTCACCTTGATACTATTAGAAAAAAGCAAACGTTACTTTTTTTTGCAGAACTTATATTTCTGATTTCTCTTTAAGCTGCAAAATGTAAATGAAATATAAAAAAAATCACATTAATACATTCAACGTATTTACAAGTAAAGCAATAACTATTCAGCATAATATATTATAACATCAACAGGATTAGTAAAAAGTAAATGTAAACCTTACATATTTAAAAATCAGATTGACATAATGTTGATGCATAACAATCATATGTTTAAAAAGAAATTTCCTCTCACTGCTAAAACATGTTTGGCATTAAGACTTACTTCTGAACTTGTTTTTCAGTAGTTCAAATAGATCCAGCAGCAATATCACCTAGTCCCAACTATTTGTGCAGTTATCACAGATTGCCTAATAACTGCTACAGCAGGTCTTCAACAATGTATGTGTGAAACATTTTACATTTATATACATTTTACAGTTATTCAACTTCTGCTACGTGAAACATTGAACCTTTGCAATGAGCTTTAATCCAGAACAATTCTTAGTTCATTGTTCTGAAACATCTAATCTTTCCATATGAAACTCCTCTAGAAGACTGACATTGATGGGATAGAATGGTATTCATGCTTAAAATGCCCATCTAGGAATTTTGCAATGTCGTGCAGAAATACCACAATTTGCTAGACAATCAAAAATTATTCTACATTTCCACCATCATGGAAGCATTCACATACACCCAAACGTGATTACCCTGTAGCTTCATTCCTTTTTACATTTGCTTACTCGGTTGTTATCTATATCTTCCAAGTCCTGATAATCGTAATTACAGTCATCGTCATCACTGCCGACACTGAGAAAGATGGTAACTGCCACGATCCACAGTAGCAGGTGGAGGAGAGCCATAGAACAGATTCCAAATGCTCCGGTGCGAGACATGTGCATCAGCTTCCTCAGGTAGACTGTCGCGTACATAAATCCAACTGTGCCGTAAACTAAATGTGTAAATCCAATGATGAGAAACACTGAAACAAACCGGAAGTGATGAAGACATGTTAAACCTGTATACAGGCATAATATCTGACACTGCAGCAATTTACAAATTATGTATGCAACTATGTGATGAGGGTGGGGTAACAGAGGTGTATTATGTGTGTACATGGAGGGAATTTAGTCCACTGTGTACTGTACAAAAGGGAGACAAACTGTGTACGGGGGGGGGGATGTCAGGCCTGACGTGTACTGCATGTGTGTGTGTGTGCATGCATGCTTGTGTGTTTGGGAAGGTCAGACCTTGTGAGCAAGGTGTGTGGACAACAGGGTTGATTTTTCGTTATATTAAGTGCACATAATTTGGAGATGATCACATTTTTTTATAATATCATGCACATTTTATGTGAATTGATAACATAGTCATAGTAAAGTCAACGACTACCAGACAACTCAAGATGGTGTTAGTCTTTCCATGAAACAATCTGCACAACTGTGAAGTGATCTCAAGAATTTCAGGACCAACATAATGTGCACACTTTACTTCCTAGAATGGAAAGCTATATTCCATTCCCGCATTCTATGCGAATATGATATGGCTCATTTTGAAAACAAAAATTTTCAAGCGTGTATGCTAATACGCCTGTACATGAAAGATCCTTTTTTAATTTAGCTCTGAAAATATTGTATCCGTGTTTCATTATGACGCTGAACACCTGCCACTTGTATCACTTATATAACATAATGGTTTACTGCCAATGACATTAGTAAAAACAGTAGCAACACTTACAAATTGACACTTCTCTTGCGAAAATGACTGAAGTTTGATCTAATACGACAGTGAATGCCACTACGACCGACAGGTAGGCATTTCGGCAGAATGATGCATAGGCTGCAAGAGCAATTGTTGCATACAATACAGTTGTATATCTTATTAGTTTCTGTAATACATATAAATATATACACTACACCACATATATATGACGGGTCATGCCAGTTCAGACCTTAAGGTAAATTGTTGTGGTATGGGAATCATGTCAAAAGGCAACATTTAAATGTTGTAATGATATCGGTGTCATCCGTGTAAGTAAATGTTCTACAAAGCTATGGGTGGTTGAACTAACACACCCAAAGAATTCAAGTCTTGCGACAGACATCACAGTTAGGTACTTATGTGTCAAGTCATATGTCATTGTGTTAGTAATGCATAACATGAGACAATAACTTCATGTAATATTTATCAAAATGTTTACACAAATAATTATATTTTATAAATGATTTTCAAATTACGGCTTAAATTAATGCAATACTAATACTGACAGAAAGAACAATCTGTTTGAAACTTACTGTTATCATTTGAAAACCTCAGCATCTGCAAAAGAAAAACAAGAGTTACCATGCAATAAGAAGATATAGGTCCCTGAACTTTGACCCGATTCGCATAGTGGCTGTTACATAAACGTCCATAACTCTGCTTCTAATAAAGCTAGAAAAGAAAGTAAGACATCATTGGAAAGCCAATAAACAGGTGCACATAAACATTATATAATTTTCACATAAATAAAAAAGTAATATGACCTTAGACCTCCGATACCCAAAAAAAGTATCCTCCATTTTTTTTTTATTCTACAGTATCCTATATCATTGCTCAAGAGTCCCTGAAAACATTAGGATGGGCAAATAATAATTTTCAGAGATACAGTAAATTTAGTTCAGCCAGGCGACCTATTTTTGGTCTGCAGATCAATAAATACTACACTGAATTTTGGCATAACCTTTTCAGGTCACATAAAAAGATTGCTAAAGGTCTCTCTTATAATTAAATGAGTGCTGTAATGTCTCCTTTAGCATGGTCACATTCTTTACAAGACATCTCTTCTGTTTCCTCTTTGGATATCCTGTAGGTGCAACCAGTGTCAGTTGTTGGGTCAACGCTGGTGAGGAGATCAGTAACTCGAAGAGTGTCACTTTGTGACGGGTAAAACTATGATGGTGTTTGGTCATGTGGATGAAGGAAGTTCAACCAGGATATTTGTTACATGCGCTAGCCTCCAGTGTCCATCATAGATGGCCGTCACATACCCTTTGGCATATGTCAGACTGAGGCCAACACATTGGGTTATCACAACCTCTTGATTCTTCCAAATGATTCAGTGATAATTGCTTGAAGATGTATAGCTTCCGTTCCTGCTGTTTACACATGGCTTGCAAGAAGAGTTTCTGATTTGTAGTACTCTTCTGGGAATCCATTACTCTGGTAGAAAAGCAGAACTCAATAGCTGGTATATGGGCTGATTCAAAGAAGTGCATTGGTATGGTGATGTGATCATAGAACATCATACTCTTCGTATACTGGCTTTTGTTGCAAGTCTTGACCATTCCATCCACACTGCAGTGTCAGATATTCATACCATCACTGGCTCACTTAGAGGTTTTAAAAAAATGGGCCAAGAGGCCCTGAAGTCCTTTGGACTATATTGTGATTTTGTAATTATTAATGAAATGTTTTTGGTGAATGATAGTTACAGATCATTAAGGTTAATGATGGAAGTAAAATGTTTACATATTTAGAAGTGTGACAATATGCATGTCAGTGTGACAATATGCATGTCAGTGAAGATACACCTGGAAATAAAATATTCGAGTAGATTGTTTTGTGAAGATTCTTTATATTAGTTAATGTGTTATTAAAAATACTGTTGAATTTTATCCCGATACTCTGCTATTTAAGCTGATTTCCAGTGGTTGTAGAACCTTGCAGGAGAGTTGGTGAGCTGCAATCATGCACTAGCACAGTTAAAGGTTGCTTAAGAAAACGTTCACACATTTTCTGTTCTCATTTTGCCCCTACCACCCTCCCCCAGAATGGAAAGAAGAAAGAGATGAACTATGATAAAACTTTATTTGTTCACAAGGTACATATACATAGCATGCATTTCGACTTACAAACAGTAGCAATTAATAACATAATACTGATAGAATTGGAGTGAAGTAATAGCTGGAACACGTATAGTAAAACATCTGAACAATATTCCTTATAATTTTGGCTAAATATGCTTTAACCTTTTACTCAGCAATATTTACTGAGAAATTACAATTTTTACCATTGTGATTATGTAAAATTTGAGATATCATGGTAAATACAGCTGCAGGGAGTAGTGAGAACAAAGTTAAAACATTTAGTTAACATTATAAGGATAATTTTTATTTCCCTAGAATCATTCCTTTTGTTTATGCTGATTTTTTGGTCTTTATGGAAGGAGTATCCAAGAATTAATTTCTCAGTAATTCACTGTAGGCAAAGATAAGTCCTAGAAGCAGGGATGGCACGTTTCTCCCCGAGCGGCAGAAATACCTTTCTCCCCTAGTTTCTGCCCTAAGGGCAGAAACTCCCAAAACGTTAAATTTTTCCCAGTCAGTACCAACAAACATTCCGGTTTCACATGTGATGTTCACCCCAACTGGTTACCTTCATTGCACCCCCCAACCATTCTCCCACTTCATCTACACAAATACTCCAGTTCACCAAATACTGCCACTACTAAAGCCAGTAGAAGGCTTCAAACTCTGTTGACTACCTCTGATAACATTTCAACAAATAGTCAAAGTGAGCTCACTTCAAGTACTGTCCAGACAATAAAGAGATTCAACTTGCCAGAATACCTGCATCTTGTATTAGGGCACCACTTGGCTGGGCAACAGTTTGAAGTCAGTTATGCAGTATGCACAGACAGCGGTCACTGCATATACACTGTAACTGGATTTAAATTTGCTCAGTGCACACCACAAATCCAGAAACATGGGGCAAGGGTCAGTTGTTAAAATTGTCCCACTCTCTACATAAGCCTGATCTACTGCTGTGTTGTAACCATGTTTTAAGGTGGTAGGCCAAAGGACAGCATTTGAGAGCAGTTTTTGCCTGTTGAAGAGAATGGTGGTAAGTTAGCAAGATGTAGAAAATGTGGCACTCGGCAAGGATGTAAACCGTACAGTAGTATTGAAGTTCAATGAAATTGTTGCAAAAGTTGAATTTGCATTATGCTTCTGTGATCATGGTATTTAATTATTTACAAGGAAAAGTAGATTCCTCTAGTTACTCCAGGCTTTATGAGTTTACATAGCAGCAGACACTGGAACAGTGTAACTGCTGCCTGGCTAAATGGATGAATGGTGCTTTGAAGTTAGTTCTTCTGCCAACTATCCTTTTTCACACAAGCCTAAAGGTTAGGCATACTATTGGGCTTAAACTACCATGCAGGTGTGAAAAACATCCTGATGTATTTGAACTTGAGCCACTAATTAACTGTCCACCAAGCAGTAGCAGAACAGTTTTATAATAATAATCCACAAGTTAAGTGGCAGTGATCTTCCTTTTGTCATCCATGTGATGTTTCTTGTTTACTGTATGCAGGGCAGGACAAATAGTTATCACACGTAGAAACTTACGTTTTCTATAAAAAAAGGAACATGTTTGTCTATTAGTGGCATGTATGTTCTAATTTTGCCGTTTCTGCCGGGCAGAAACTGTTTCTGAAGTTAAGCAGTCTGTTAAATCTATTAATCTTATTGCCATTAAATTCATGGTGGAATATAGGTTTTGGCCAATCGTGGCTGATGTTACATGTGATGTCCGGGAAGTAGAATTTGAAGTAATTATTAGAAAAAGTACACGCTGCCGCTGGCTCGTCTGAATGGTCGGACTCAACTACTAGGCCAAAGTAAACCGATTTAGTAAACTTCCGTAAAGATGCCTACCCAGGCGGAGTTATCGGCGAGAGACGAGCCAGAGTCTCCGACAGATGCAGGAGGGTGCCACTGAGAAAATTCATCCGTTATCTCGTACGACGTACTCGGTGTCTGGCCACCAGATCGTTTAGTTTTAAAACTTCGCGTCTGAACCATCCAATAGTATGGCCGTAAAGTGTGAATGTTTTCAGTTTGTGACAGTTGACCTCTACACCAAACAGAACAGTTCCAACGTCCCAAAACACCATGTCCATGTTGTTGGCATTCGAAATCGAATTTATGTTGCTGCGGTTCTCGAAGCCCTGATGCCGTAGGACACAACTCGCTAGCATTGTCAACGGTAGCGGTGCTGATGCAGCTATTGTGTACCAAAAACCCACCTATATACGGATTGGTAGGTTTAACAAAGCACATTAAAGGCCTTAATTTTAATAAACAGTTGATCGGCCGTTGCCACAGCCCTAACACGAAGGGCGGAGCCATTTTGGACGAAGAAGTGATGCCCCCTAGTGACTGGATTTTACATTAATACACCATTATTCGATAGATAGCAGCACTTTCCCTCTCAAGACCGCGTGAACTACAAGGTGGTAGCTGTTCGCTGCACGGAGTCACGGATTTTACTCAAAAATTTATACTCAGTTCGTTTACCTTTTGTGTATATGTGAACGTTTATATGCAATGGTGATTTTACAACCTATATCATAATCGATTATTTTAATGTTCTTTTTAAACTTATGAATATTTGTAACGCATATCATTTGTATGTAAATGCATAATATGGATTTATGTTATAAACTGTACAATGGTTATTATGTAGAACACAAATCCATATTATGCATTATAATATTATATATATATATATTCATCGTTATTATTTTATATGTTTTATTTTATACATATTTATATGTTAATACCTATTTGTATCTTTATGGGATTGGTACATGAAACCAAGGCAGTATTCTACTAGTCTTCTTATATTCTAGTATTTGCCTCCGCTCCAGTGAAATGCGACCCGCGTCAAAAATGTGAGCAATGACGGTCAATAACGAAGCAGCATAGAAACTCACGACTTGAAATTCGTCAAATTATTTACTTGTCCAACGGACACGTAGAATCAAGAATTCAGATACGAGTACAACAAATCACTTCTCCAACGGAAATCTGACTTTCAAAACCTATTTGTCCGTAATCAGGTCTGCGTGTGCATAGTAAGATAAAAAAAAAACACTCACCATGGAACACTTTAAACAGTTTAGTGTTTTGAACCGAGGTTCAAACTTCTCAGTGAGGAAATTAAAAACTGATCGTTTATATAATAACAGCGTTATCATTTTTTATAATACAAACGTTGTATGAAGCTTCGCATATAGGCCTTGCTATTCTAACACGATAACCATTCAAGTGTGTTTTAATCATGCAGACGAATGTGAAAACAGTTTCAAAACGAGAAGACCGTTTTGAACTTAAGTTGAAGACAGGCCATAGATTGCTTTGAATAAGAGGTTGTGTTGAACCTCGTAAACCGCCCATCTCCCAGCCCATTCATCGGTGTTAGAAGCCGTCAAAAAAGGAACAGATCGTCAACTAAAGAAATATTTTTCATGTGTTAAAACGATGCCAATTATGTAGGCCCAATATTTCCAGAGTCCACAATATCTCTTCGAGCGACGAGAAGAGTCCTCGGCTAAGGCGTTATTGTTGTAACCCTTAGCGCGATGTCGACAAAGATGTTTGTGTTAAACGACAAGATGACCGATTTAAGAAAATCCGATCCGCCATTTGCAACGGTAAATACAGGTTTCTGCAAATGTAGCTTCAAAGTGTGGGGTGGTCTCTAGAGAAATTATTATACATAGATTGTATATAGGTTATTATATGCCATTAAAATTTAAGCACGCAGTGGGCTTGCAGTGCGGCTTCTAAAGCGTCAATGTGAATAGAAAAATAATGATATTGTTATATCACGGAGTGTGCCGCATATAGGTGCTCATATAGAGGGTCACTGGTTTCTCGGAAGACAGGTATTCATATATTCCGTAGTAAGTGTATATTTCGTACGTTTGGAATGAACCATTTTGTGGATCAGTTGTGAGTACGTTCTCGTCTTCAAACCCACCCACTGTCGGACAGAAAATATCATGGAAAAAGGTAAAAGCCAAACAGACCAATACAAAGTAACATGATAAAAAGTAACAGGTAAAAAGTAACAGATTATAGATTATCATATATATGTTATAAAAGTACTTTTGTACTAAAATATTGGATATTTGAAAGGTACTGATACATTAAGTATGCATTTATTGATTTAATATTAAAATTAATTTCAGTGAATCCAAAACGAAAAGCAGAACACTGCTGAGAACGGAGATAGAATTATATTTTGAAAAATGTGAACACCAGATGAAAAACAGACAAGTGATGAAAGAGAATATCGAATTTATTATTTTAAAATCCGGTCAAAATTAATATACGTTTTATATTCTTAATGTTAATTTATATACACAAATTAATTTACTTTCAAAATGTGTCACTTTCTTTCATAGTTTCTCTACTGTTAGTACTGTTACCTTTTTCCTGGAAAAACTGTTACTTTTTCTCCGTAATATTGTTTCCGGTTACGTTCTTCCCGTTTACCACACCCAGTGCGAGGGCGGCTGAGCTTGCAAGCTCGGACCGTGACTCCGGTATACAACTCTCCATCATTTCCCGGCTCCGATGACCGCTGGACACCCAGCACTGTGTCAAGACTAGCCATTAGTTCCTCGTTTTGCTCGCGTAATTACCTGACACCGGAGAAAGGACTGGAGTACCTGAGTGTAATCCGAACGCTGGATTTCGACTTAATGAAATGCCACCTTACCCGATTAGCCCCGCCGGTGAGCAGCTCGCCCCCCAGTTAAAGTCGCCGGTGTCGCTGCGTAATTTGACGTCTGGAAACGCGACACTGCTAATGAATAAAACAAGGCGTTTGGTCGTCGCGATTTCAGAGTTAAACAGTGATGTTGCGGTTGAGCCGTCTCGTTGCGCTTACGTGCCTGCTAAATACAGCGGTCGACGTTAAATCGATACGAGAAAGGCAGACAAAATAAACACTTTATCCAATAGTAACACCCTGAAGCGCTATAAAAACAAATCAAACAGCGGAAGTTGGCTTTGATTCGGTAGCGTGACACAGAAACCAATATCAGGGCACGGTTTACCGGGATGTACTTAATCACAATTATCGGGCGATTGTAAAATGCGAGGTCGGACTTAACCGTCGAAAGAACATCCTACGAAAAACGCTTTATTTATTAACGAACTCACATTTGTTTTTACACGATATGTGCGTACTCAGATAGGTACTGGTGTCGTCCACTTAAGCGGGATCTATCTGTTCCTAATATTTAACATAATGTTCTTGTTACTCAATTAAATATAAAAGATAATTGAAATTGGGAGTAATTGGACCGAAACTGTGTTCACGACGTGAATGCTGCGCGGTCGAAAATGTCAAATTTAACTAAAATATTCAATTTACAAAGAGCTGCTATTGATATTATATTCGCAAATATTGCTTTAAAGTTCGTTCATTTTAACACTCCTCGCAAACTGTTGAATAAATGGAAGCGATTCAGCGAACGTATTGCTAAGAACTACGAGCACTGACTGGCCGAATCAAATGGTGTAGTAGAAATATTGTCGACATTTTCGCCGTAACCTCAGCCGCCCCGGTGTTTCGGCTGGACTGGTGATATCGGAGGTGGGGGATTGCTGTTGAAAAATGTCCGCCGTCGCGTCGCCATAATTTCAGCATATTATTATTATTATTATAACCTGAATGGGGGGGCATTTCAAACGGTCTAGGGGGCACGGTCGCCCATTAAAAAGGTCTGCGAGCACGCATAATTCCTAAGGTCTAGGGTGCCCCCAGTCCCCTGGATACGCCTATGTTCATAGCCTTATATGAAAATCGGTTTAACAGTAATGGTAGACATATTTAGTCATTAGTACGTAAATATGTATATATATATATATATATTGTTTCCTTCTTTTGTCCTTATGAATTTTGCTATATTATTAATTGTCAAAGTATGGTGTGTACAAGTAATAACGAAAGTTGGGTTTATAGATAAAACTTGTCAATATGTAGAACTTATATTCAATATTGGATGAATTGGATTTGTTGTATATAAATAAGGAACGCATTTACTATTTGTTAATACGATATCATACATAATCGATTGTTTTTACGTCAATAAGAGTAACGTGGAAATGAAATAATTTCCGTAGCACCCCCTCCTGGTATTTTACTCGTAACATTTGACGTAGAATCGTTCGCTTGTAATATTGTATGCGTACGTCCAACATAAATAATGTCCTTGTTTTGGGCTCAGAGTGAGATGTCTTTGTGCTTATATAACTGCGCTATTTGCCATCGTAATGTAGTCTAGGCTTGTACAGTGCGTGCCTTTCTTATAAAGTACAATATATTGTGATGCAAGAGACAGCGGTACAATGCTCTCCGCGGGAGTTAAAGTGTCAGTGTGTATTTAGCGTACAGTGACGCACTGTCGCCCTGTAACCATAAACGTGTCCCTTATTACCAGCGCGTAAGTTGTTGCCAGTCAGCCATGTTCGCCAACTTGTAGATTCCAGATACCTTTCAGTCTCAATTGGTTAGCGTGACTTCGCTTATAGCCGATAAGGCAGTTGACGCTGAGAAAAAATACGGAGAAGGTCGTCTCTAAAAGTTATCTGCGATCTAGCAGTTTGCCTTATTGTTTCCCGCGGACTTTCCCCCGTTGTCTTCAGCGCGGGTGGTGTGCCCGTCACAGACTTCCTCCATCTCGGGTTCTGGCGGAGGCAGCCAGCTCACCGGTCTATCCCGTCAGCGAGCTTCTTCTCTCGTCTCCTCTTTTCTGCTTTCCCGATGTTTTCGCGTCTGCTCCTTATTAATACGGATATGCACACAGTATGATATCCACATAAGTATCTTCTTCTGCTCGTTAGATATTTACTTTATAAAATGCCCCATCATATATATGTATGGCTCGGAGTGCTGGCGCATGACACAACAAGACACAAATAGACTATCCAGCTTCCACAACACCTGCCTAAGGAAGATAATGAAAGTATACTGGCCTGAGACCACTTCCAACACAAGACTCCACCAAGCAACAAATCAACAACATATCTGCCTCACCCTGAAAAAGAAGAGGTGGATGTGGATCGGCCATGTCTACAGGATGAGCAGCGACATTCCAGCAAAGACAGCATTGACCTGGACGCCAGAAGGAAAAAGAAAAAGAGGCAGACCGAAAACAAACTGGCGACGAACAATCGAAGGAGAACTAAAGACTTCCGGGCTGACCTGAGGCACAGCAGCAAGGAAAACCCAAGGCAGAGGGGTCTGGCGAGATCTTGTGCGAGGCTTATGTGCTACACGGCACGAAGAGGATAGATAAGTAAGTATATATATATATATATATATATATATACTTATATATATATATATATATGCATATATATATATAACTTAAATGTGGCAATGATCCTAACTGACCATTTTATTTTGATGGCATTCAAGTGAAACAGGGGGTTGCGTTTAAACCACGCTGTTGGTTGTGGCATTCCCCGGTTAAAGATACGTATCACGATTTCGTATGTAGTGTGTAAATGCATTCATTGTTTGCGAATTTTGTGTTGGCATTATAAGAACAAAACGCCCGTTGTTTAAACCATTCTATATATATACCTCTATCTAAGGTGTAAGTCTGTGGAATTTACAAAACAAATATGCTGGCGAGTTTTATATTACCTGGCGCATAGGTATATGAGGAAACCTTTCATGCTTCAAGTTTGCACTTTGTTATATCGGTTTTAGCTGAATGTCTCCGGATTCAAATCGTGAAACGAATGGTGCGACTTATAGCGAGATGTTTACAATGCAACAACACTAGTTTGAATATACCGTCTCATCTAGCCCTTCAAAGAGTGGTTCACATAATGTTTAAGTCTAAAAGTGTGTCTAAAAGTTTCAATAACAACTTGATGCCACGACTTTCTGTAATATGAGGGACTGAATAAGAAACTAAATTTACCTTACAATCTGGATTTGTTGTTTATACAAAGAACTATTCGTGTAGCGCTTCATTTTTAGTCGAAAGCGAGTTACTTTCTTTGGTCCATGTTTTGTGTACAGAGAAGCCGTTGTTTTAATTGAATCATACACATTGTCATACGAATAAACATAGCATTATTATTATTAGTTTCACCTTGTAGTAACGTCGTCGCTGGAAGTGCAGGCTATAATTATATAATACTCCGTACCGTTGCTTATAATTATGGTATCACGGAGAATGCAATCGTATTAAGTTAGCCATTCGGTCAAGTTCGTTAATCTGGCTCGCATTAAATACGGATAGTTGATCCGCAAAAATACAACTAATAACACATAACTGGAAACAAATGCAGTTATTTGCATATTCGGCCTACGGTAAGAACCGTAAGCATTTTAATATGTGCATGGCCATCTCTCCAAAGTATTCACAACACAGATGTTTCTATATACATTTATGTGATCGTGTGTGTGAGGTGTTACTGTTAGACGTTGTATAGACTACAATTATGTTTAATTCGTTTGGTTTATAGTGTGTATTTTCTATTAATCAAATATATACAAGCAAACTGTACTATTATGGGACATCCAATTTCGCACACAACATTGGATTCGAAATATGTGTTCACTAACATTGGTTCATTTTGTTTAATATTCCTATTTATATGTAAACACAAAATAGGCCTGAATTTTACATAAATATTCTTTGACAAGACATGACGTCGGGTCTTGTTTGTTGGCTTCGCTTCATGGTCCAACGCGTAAATTGGCAGTTCGTTCGCACGTGTAGCGATGCTCGTGAAGTCACATTTTTAAACGAAGATTTAGACATCATGAAATAAATAATTAATAATTGTCATTCGTGGTATGCCACTTAATAATATTTTTAAAGATAAACAACACATGAATTTTGTATATATGTAATTGAAAAATACCCATGCTTACGAGTAATAAGGATACACACACACACACGCACACACACACACACACACACACACACACACACACACACACACACACACACACACACACACACACACACACACACACACACACACACACACACACATATATAAACTAGTCAATATTTCGCTTGGAACGCCCTGTCTACTGACCACACAAGTACAGCGGTGTCGACTGGTCGACAGAGTGCATGCGCAGAATGCTGTAGGTGTGAAATACACACGTAGATCCGTTCTACTTTCCGAGAGAAATATGTAACCGATCCGTCGTTGGAAACGGTATCTATCATCTTCGGAGAGCGCTCGCATTTTGCCCGGCGGTCAGCTAAATCATTACTTGTCGATCCGGTGTAAACACGAGTGGCCACACCGCCTCTGGTCGTAAGAGCGCCGCAGTAATTGCAATAACGCGCGGAAACAACAGCCAGAGCCGCCGAAATGCCGAAGACGGCGTCGAATGTGACACCGTCACATGACACTCGTTGCTAATTAGCTGTTTACACGTGTCTGTTTGTGAGCAGTCGTGGAAAGGTGCGCGTGCGTTGTCGGAATACGTCCGGCTCCTGTACTGTTATTTTCGTTTCTTGTTCATGTTGGTCTGAAATGGACCGGCTACAGGTCTAGTTAGTATAACCAGTAATAGTTACCCGCACAGAAATGGTTACGTCGAAACAAAGATAGATACAATGACAGAAATAGCATCTTTAGAAACCAGGCGTATCGCTGTTGATCAAAGGCGTATTTTTAAGTGTAACAGTTGTCAAAAGTTTAACATGCGCGCAAGAGTCTTACACGTATTTTAAAATCACATCGGTAACCCAATTGTCAGACATCGATGTTTTAGAGAAGAAATTGAGAATGTACAAAGCAAACAGGAATGCCTTTATAACCATACGGAGAATGTGTGCTGGTTGAGCTGTATTTAAAAAAACCCACTTGTGCTGTATTATATGGGCTATGTAGGTATTGCTATATATATATATATGTATATATATATATATATATATATATATATATATGTCTTTGCGCAGTAATATCAGCGTGGCTAAACGCTTCCCGTAGAAGTCGAAATGGTGTTCGATTAAACAGGTCTGCCGGGAAGTAAAGGGCGAAACGCTTACAACAGTCAACGCGCTGAATAAGAACTGACCTGTATACATGCATTGTGGTAGTGCGTTCCACAGTTTCGATGCTACGACTTTGAGTCATTCGCATTGTTCTGGGCATAGAAATGGTTTTTGGGAATGGGCACACAATAGCAGACAGAATATGTCTTACAAACATGCGTGGCATCCTGCGCATTGAACGAAGCATCCACTAACAAAGTATGCGTACAGTGCCGGCGCAGTGTGGTCGAACCCCTGGGGCACAAGAGTTCTGTCCAGGGGAAGTGAATCGGGGAAGTGTAGTTCCACTTTGGGGGAAATAGTGAAAATCGCATCATAAAAAATACATTGACATTCCTGTCAAATGTGCGATTGACTTCGCAAAAAATCTTGGGTGGATTTTGTAGGAAACGTGTAGTCGCAATCACAAAAGCACACTCACCAACAATCAACCAAGTGTTGCCCCCCCCCCACACACACACACTCACACACATATAAGCCGTTATATTGTCGTGTGGAGCCAGCGGTTGTAAGGATCCCGGAGACCCATCGCTTGCTCTGATGCGGCGTGAAATTAAGTGCACGGCCAACCCTCCAGAGGCCGCTGTAATCACTGCCGCTCAGCGCGCGGTCCCGTTACAAAGAACGTGTACACAGCGCGGAATTAAAGGGGATTACCGCAAACTCCCCGAACGACCCGTGACAACATTTAATTGCGAATGACAACGGGCACAGCCGGTAAGCCACGTATCTTGTCGGCGCTGCGAGATCGTCTGAGCACCGTCTGACTATTGTTTTCTTTAATGTGGTCGACGTTGTTTAAATGACGACGGCGTTCGTCTAAAGGACGCAGGTGGCATAGCGGCTGTAGCTACGGCCGATAATCCTTGTAACTATTCGCTGTCGCAGTATTAAATAATTGAGCGTTTTTCCGATAGATATCACGACATCATCCAGTAAATTGTTTTCTTTGATTGTTACAAGTATCTGTGCGAAAGGGTATCTGGTGCAAACGTTCGGATGTGAAATTGTAGACTGACGTCTTAACTGGGTGCGTTCAATCCGGAAACCTCTTATTAACTATTAGGAGTGCTTCCAGCATTCTCATTATAGGCGATCTTTTGCAATATTTTGTATAGCCAGAATACATAGTATACATTATATGATACATTTTATGCTGACTTTTATATATATATATATATATAATTTGAATATATATATATATATATATCTATTCGTAATTTGAATATATATATATATATATATATATATATTCAAATTACGAATAGAGAACGTTGAAGACGTGTAGCTCTGATAGCGATTCGAGACTTATGATCTGTTCTGGCAGCAGATGACACATACACACGCACGCACGCACGCACGCATAATGTACCACAGCGCGCGCGTGTGTGCGCATATATGCACGTATGTGTGTGAAAACAAAGAAACCAATTATAATGCATAACAAAATAGCGTAAATACGTGCAACTTCAGTCAACTATCTATCCATCCAACTAACCGCGAACGCACGGTGTATATCGTTTCATTCACTTGGTCAAATAAAACCTGCTCGTTGTCGGCCAAGCGTCAAAAGGCGGGGAATTGCATAGTAGAGATGTGTTGGCCGTGTTCATGGCGTCATTTGACGGTGACTTGGTATAAACGGGAACATCTTGTTGTTGGCCAGCAACACATTAGCGGGCGGGCCTGGGCGGTAGCGCCGCCTGGGGTGTGGCCCTGTCGTTATCAATTACGCAAAGCCGCCAATTAGCTGCCTGCTTTGTGCGCGGCCCTTTGAAGTCGGCGGCCCGGCAGTAACAATGCCTCGGTCTGCCAGTGACCGTCACAGATATCATGCGCGGGGTAAGCACATTTAGCCACAAGACATTCGGTTACACGATATTTGGTCAGGTATATAGTGCATGTGGGGGGTGGTCAAAAGCCCCTCAGTCAGAAACCGTCCAATTAAGATACGTATCGGTCAAAAACCCTCCTAGTGCATGTAAGGGCGTGCCATTTGACAAAAGACACTCGAATCACAAAAACAGTTTTTAGTTACATTATTTTTTTTATGTAATTCAAATAAAAATGGACGTGTTATTCATTTAACTATTTTAACTACAATGGCACTGTTCATAGTTTCTGGCTAACATGAAAGGATGGCAATAAAGAGGTGATATAGCTAGCACTGTAAATCAGCGAGCACTGCCATACTGGCGACAACGACAGTCATTTATAAGGCAGAGTCAAATTTGGCAAAACATAGACATTTACGCACGAACACACGGGTACAAACGCGAACATGCATGGATGTTTGCACGTACGTATGTGTGCACACGAATCCACCGTGCAGGAAATCGCATAATCACACAAGTAACTCCGGTATGCAAGCATATAACATGTTCTACATAATGTTGTTTTTTATTCTAGTGCTGTCATCTGTACAAGATTATTGTACCAATATATAACACATTGTAAACTACTGTAAGTTTTATTTAATTTGCAATGTCAAATTACCAGTGTTTAACCTCCTTAACTATTTGTTTGCGTAAAACAACACTCCGAGACGCGAGAGGCCAACATCGCGCCGATTGCGCACCCGCTGGCATTTTGAAGATGTCAATCATCACGAGCACGCCTCCTTACAGACGATGATTGACGACACACGACAAGGGCAATTTGACAGGTGACACGAAGACACCGACCCACGGAACCTTGTTCATAGTCTCATACAAAAACACAGCTTACAGTTAACGAAAACATAAGCATGTGTGATTGCGCATCACATACGAAATAGAAATAAAGCATTTCCCGAGACTATTTCCCTATAAGTGAAAAAAAAGTCATATATAGTACTACAGTGTACTACACTGTCAGATCGTTGGTAGTATTCTGTAATGGAGTGTGACCATAGAAAGAAACCTTTAACCCTAGTTGGTAAAAACCTCCCTATATTTTTGCAATGATACATGCAGTGAAATAAAGAAAGATGATCCTTATTTTTAGCTGGGATGAACACCGAGCCAAATACAGTGCGTACACCACAGCAGTTACAATGAATTTACAACATTAATATTGAAAATCGTCTTTGCTAAATGTTTGGATAATTATGATAATACGTATAAGATGGTTACGCGTATGAAACACGTACGTGCGACAAGGGAAACGGTATTATGACAATAAAACAATTATATAGAAACACATTATGTAGCCTTATTTGTTGATAAGGCGGCAACGGGTTTTCGGCAACAATTCGCAAATATGCATGTATATCATAACATTCCCTTGCCGTTGAGGGTGAAGTGAGGGTATCATTCTTAGTTAATTGCGTTAACAATGAAGTATTTTGCCCAGTGGTCAATTGACTAGCGGTCGTTTGCCCAGCTACCACGTGAGAAAAGGGTAATTTACTCTGTTGTAAAAACTAAAACCTGAAATGAAAGTGGCAAACCTATATATTATTTAATTGATAACCGAGTATTTACGAACGAACAAACAAACAAATAAACAAACAGTTGATATATTGACATAATGTTCAAGTAAATGCCATCATATAACCCAACCTTCTGCTGTGTTTGACATCATGTGCGCGGTCGGCGAGTTACCATGTGCTCGGTGCGGTTATTCATTGATAACACTATTACCTTACAATATGCGTGAAGTAAAATAACGGGTTCCCTAAAATAACACGTTTTCAACACATGTGTAAAAACTGCGTATTCCGTAAATAGCCTTGCCGTTGGGAAAAGTCGTCCGAACTAATGCCGGTCGCAGTCATGCACTTCTGTATATTTGGGATATTACCATAAACAACCGCCGCAAACAAATCACAAGAAATATTGGGATTGGTTTAGTTGAACATGTTTCGGGCGAATTTAATTGCATTTAGCGTTTGTCTCTTGTATGTTTCTTTCCTTCCGTCCATTTACTAAAGAATGGTTTACCTACACGAATTTTATGAGAACAATATACATATATACGGTATGTAACGCAACAAAAACATGAACACGGCGTAACGTATTATCATAAAAACTACGTTTACGATTTGTCAAAAATATATAATGTATTTCAAAGAACAAACGCAAAATATAATTACACATCTAAAAGTATAAATAAAAACGGTTATATGTAGTATCAATCTCGCCTATGGCCACTATAAGACCGCAGAGAAATTAATTATTGACACATTTATAATCTGAAAACACAACAAACTTCACTTTCCTGGGTTACCACTCACTAACTAAATAAATTATTCGTTTGACAGTTCATAATAAATCCTATAATTTATGTAAACATTGCGCACTGTTTGTTCGGAATTTGTATATACGTTGCACAACAATCTGGATAACTGTAGAATTAGTGAGATTATAATCATAGTTTCGCCTGACAAAATGCAGTTCTGACGGCGTGGCATTCTGCGCGTTTTGTCACCGAGTGAGAACACATATGAAAGGAACATGTGGACTTTCAGCCTAAGAGGGCACGGAATGAAAGGACGTCAGTCTGGCGAACACGCCAGGTGAAACGGACAACTGTCGCGCTCATCGCTCATTGAATGAAGTCGCCACAGCCAATGAGCACCGTCGACACACCGCGATGCCCCCTCACGCGCTGTCTTATCACGTCGTGCAGGGACGACGCGGCTCAGACGCGACAGCGACGAGTGACTACCCTGGTGACAACCAGAGTTCCGTGTTGCGCAGTGACAATGCTATCATCGTTATGAGCGAGTTGAGCGGCGTTCCCGGCTTGACGATTACCGAGATGAGCGTCCACAACCACAGTCCGTCCGACTGCGGCAGTGGCAGCGGGGCCAGCGAGACGAACTCCCCCGGCAAGACGGACCACGACTCCACGGGCGGTACCTCGACGACGGTCATCAAGAAACTGGAGTTCTCCTCGTCGTCGGACACCACACAGTCTGACGGCACCACCCGGACCCTCACCTTCTCTCCGGAGCAGGTATCGTGCGTCTGCGAAGCCCTACAACAGAGCGGCAACACCGACCGCCTCGCCCGGTTCCTCTGGTCGCTGCCGCCCAGCGAACTTCTGCGGGGCAGCGACGCCGTGCTGAAGGCCCGGGCGACGGTCGCCTTCCACCGGGGAAACTTCCGCGAATTGTACGCCATCCTCGACAGCCACACGTTCGATGGTGCCAGCCACGCGGCGCTGCAGCAGATGTGGTACAAGGCGCACTATCTGGAGGCCCAGAAAATCCGTGGTCGACCCCTCGGAGCCGTTGACAAGTACCGACTTCGGCGGAAGCACCCGCTGCCGAAGACGATATGGGACGGTGAGGAGACGGTGTATTGCTTCAAGGAGAAGGCCCGACAGGCGCTGCTTGACTGCTACAAGCAGAACCGCTACCCAACACCAGACGAGAAGAGAGCACTGGCTAAGAAGACGGGCCTGACTCTCACCCAAGTGAGCAACTGGTTCAAGAACCGACGACAGCGCGACAGAACGCCGCCGCAGCAGCAGTGTCACAGGTGGGTGCAGACTACATATGTGTCGCACGGTGTGACGCCAAATTATGCGATCAACAGAACTATACTGTTCAATCCACAATAATATGATGTTGTTGCTTACCAACGATGTTGTTCCAACATTAGCAATAATGTGGCACAAACAGGTGGCGGACGACGCTATAAAGGACACAATGAACATTATATATATATCGAAGTCCTATATATATATATATATAAATATATATATACAGTATATATACATAGCCATATTTATACATACGCACATACACATACATAAATAATTATACATATACATTTGCATATATATATATATATATATATACATACATACATACATACGTACGCACGCACACATACATACATATCCTAGACATAATTATCCTACTGGGGGGTATGTTGTTTTAACATTTATATACACAATTAATTACGTATCTTATAATATATATATATAATTATGTGTATAATTATATTTGATTATATATATATATATACATCTATATATACATATATATTTATACATCTATAATATATACTTATATATACCTGTACTACAAGTGTAGTTTGAAAACGTTATTTTAGATTTAACTCGTTTGGTGACGAGTTTGCAGCAACTGTCACACTGTTCCCTTGTCAGCACCTCTTGGCAAAGCAACATATCCTAACCTTAACAACCACAGTGGCGTCATCAAAGTACCGCGAGTAGTGAAAGTCGCTGGACAGTACGAGTTCTCGGTTGGCGCTGTCTTCCACACAAACCGACCTTTGACCGCGATGGGATAAGCGCCCGGTTTTAGGGGACCGCTGTTCAAAGGGCCGGGTGTTTTGACAGAAGTAACTCGTAATGTCGTTACACTGCGCCGTCAGTGTACTGGCCGGGATAAATCCTTATCTGCGTGCACCGGCTTCCCGCTGCGGTTCGGTCCCAATCACTGCCTTCCTGTCCCGCAGTTGCCAGTTATCATGCGCATGCAGTGTCGGGAAAGGGAGGGCAGTTTCATAAAGGCTCTGAGTGCAACAAAGTGATAAAGGGTGCAGCGACCCTGGCAGTGGAAGTTAAAACACGCGTCTGGTCGCTGGGTGGAAATAAAGTCACAGAGAAAAACTCGCGAAATTAAAGTCACAGTTTTGGCAAGGAAAAGTCACAGGAAATAAAGTCATAACGTTGGTTATTCGAGGTGTAGGCCACTACAGACATAATGCAAAATCTTGTTAATAATTGAACACAGCACAGATTTTGCGCACGATTAAGACGGATATTCGGAAGACCCATTGACTTAGTCCTGAACATTCTCATTGGTATTTAGGAACTAGTGAGTTTTATCGAAGTGATTCACTGAATATTTCGTGTTGTCTTTAATTAGAGTTATTAAGACTGTTATTCGACCGACTGTAGACTATTTAATATTTAAATTTAATATATATTTTATTTAAAAAGGATAAAGTATGATTTGTTTATGTTACCTTATATACCATTACCTTTATCCGTGAGGCGTTTCCTTCATTCGTTTATGCATTGCGTTCGTATATATGCATGGTTCTTAATAATGTGTTCAAGTTGATATCCATTTCCACATATTATCGTACTTCTGTCATCAAAGTCCGATCACATTTGACGATTATACAATGCAATACAATTCATCCCTGTAAGGGCAATTACATTGTCGTTTGGGCGGGCACAGAGTATAGACAAATATATATATATATATACATATATATATATATATATATATATATATATAAAATATTCAAATATAACATAGGTAACAACATATTATTGGCTCATGTCATCAAAGTCACAAAAAGATTAATTTATCACATAAACACGTGGAGTGCATTTCTTCACACTGTAACCACTAAATATAACAGACACACATACATACACACACATACACATACACACACACATACACACATACATACACACATACATACATACATACATACATACATACATACACATACGCATACGCACATACACATACACACACATACACACACATACACACACACACACACACACACACACACACACACACACACACACACACACACACACACACACACACACACACACATACACATACACATACACATACATACACACACTCACACATACACATACACATACACACACATACACACACATACACACACATACACATACACACACATACACACACATCACACACACATACACATACACATACACACACATACACACACATACACACACATACACACACATGCACACACATGCACACACATGCACACACACACACACACACACACACTCACACTCACACTCACACACACACACACACACACACACACACACACATACACATACACACACACACACAGACTACATTAATTTCACATCGTTAGAAAGACTGATGGCAGCAGGAATAAAAGATAACTTCTTACGGTTTGTTTTGTACGAGGAGCACCTAAAACGGCGGGTTGTTTCTTCACCGACAAGTAAGGAATAGTGTGAAAAGACGTTTGGTTACTATGTAGTAATTAAGAATAATTATATGTGTGTGTATATATATATAAATGCATGTGTGTATATATCTGTAAGTGTGTGGGGGTTCGTAATTTGGTAACTTGCCAAAGCCAATTATCGGGCCATCATTTAGTCTTCAAGCTACTAAAGTTGTAAACGACATGGTTCTGAGAGAGAGCAATGGAAGTCGACAACACAGAAACTCAAACATAATCCTGTCCTGTATTTGTGTGAAGATACAGATTTTGAAGAAAAAAATATCGTTACAACCACACATAAAAAGTGACACAAATGAGCTAGAGGGCAGTAGTAGATAAGGAGGCTTGCTTTCTCGCTAAACTACTTTGAAATGAGACCAGCGAAAGAATTAAACAGACTGGAGATTTTAATATGACGCCGAACAACTCAAAGTGTCAATAACATCAAGCTACTAACTAAATTTATTCAGTCGCATCATACGTAATGCAAGCGTTCAAAATTGATACACATATTTTCCGTTGCATTTACGGTGTCACACTTATTCACAAATTCGTAATGATTCAGAGTAATTACCGATAATACAACGTTAGACACGTATCACTAAAACCATCAACGTTCATTCATTGATGGTTCCAATTGCTGTTACCCGTTCTCGGCGGAGATCAAACGGAAACGTCCGTTTCATAGCTAATCCTGACGGCTCGTTGAATCTGACCTATCGGCTTCTGATCCGTTGATGTGCGACGATTGATCTTCGCCCAAGCAGTGTTGATCTGGCCATAGTTTGTTTTATGCTCTTGGTTCACAGTCATCATATCAAAAGGACATCGACGATTCAGCGACTCGCGAAAACGTTGCATATAATTATAGTTGAAACGGCGACATAATTTCCGTATTTTGGATACATTAGCTTAATCATTAGTTAAACATTTTATAATTCCGAACTTGGCGAATGTGATTTTAGCATGTCATGTTAGTATCTTAATAAGATATACACAGTACATAATTCACATGTCCTATTCGTCTAGATATACGTTGACCAACGCCAGGGGTATTTCAAGGTTTCTATCATAGTTGACGATATAATGAGAGCACATACATTTTACACATGACGGGCCGTATTATTCACATATAAAACGTGTAATACAGAATTTCGTGTCGCTAGATAAATGGTAAATTAATGTAATCGACAAAGCATAAATACATGTAATAATCTGTTTTGTTGTTGATAAAACATAATTATAATAATTCACCGGAATTCCGTAACGAACATTGTCTTTATTAAACGCGTTTGACATTTAGTTGTCGCGGATACACAATACTCGGTATACTTCGCTCGGTTATTCGTTGCGGTTAAACATGATGGGAAATAACTCTATCACATCAAATAACCTGGCGAGTTTGTGAGTGTTGTTGTATGTATGTGTGTGTGTGTGTCTATAAGTTTAATAATATGAATACTATTAATAATACACAAGACGTTGTGTACGCACATATATATATATATATATACACACACATACATATATATATATATATATATATATATATATATACGTTGAATTGGGTTCAATTCATTTTATCAATTCCAATCAATTTCAATTCAAAGTACTCACAAAAAAGGATCAATTAAATTTCAATTCTAACTCAAATCGGCAACATCGGCAAACAGTGGCCCTTTAAGTCCATGATTAAATGCCTGCTTTGTTCTCAGAAGACGCAATGCTAAGCAGGCATTGTGCCAAGTACAGCAATCTGAGTGTTATGAAGGGTTATGTCCACTCAAGTTAGACAACCTGCACCAGTGTAGTATGGTACCACCTTGCAGCCTGGCTAAAGAACAATGAGGTGCTGAACTCTGGACATTGGCAAATGCTAATTCACCCCCTCAGCAAACAGTAATGTTGGTCTCTGGTGGTCAATTAGCACTTAGCAGCAATGTTATATGCTGCTAGTAAAACTTGGCTACACAGCGACGGAGAGAGAGCATAGCACTTCTTTACAATGGTTTACATATATATATATATATATATATATATATATAGTACATGCGTACGACCTCAATGAAAAGCTATGTGCAGGCATGTCTTGCATAATTTTATTATTATTCTATACGTAGCACATATATGTAATATAATTACTTATGCTTATGTCATAGTCTGAGAGAATTACACTGTCAATTGGAGCAAGATACCTACACAATATCCACCATCAAATGTTGTACAAAAACGCTGCAACACTCCTAACTGTTGTCGTCTTCTGCACGTGCAATAATAATGTTATTAATGCGAATCAACATGATTATGATCCAGTTAATATATTATCATTTTCATAATATATAAATAGCGTATCTATAAACTGAAGGGTGGTTGTTGACATATATTGAAACTTACTATAATTCATGCTTAATTGCGTTTTAAAGTGAACACTAGTTCCAGCGTCATTCGTAACGAAGATCTATGAATATTTTCGAATTTAGAAAGTTGCTTTAATAGGATAACTAACATATGTATACCCTGCTCGCGCTCGTGAACTGTTAAGGTAACTCTTGTTGACCATTCAGAAGCATGCAAACAACCGCGGTATTTTTATTTTAGAATAACGATCGACAGTTTGACCTCCATAAAATATTCTCTCCGCTCATGTTAATTTTCCGCCCGTAATGCCGTAACAAATTAGTCACTACTCCTCGTAGACGTGTGCAGGTTGCTACGGCGTGCATACATCGACCTACACTGACTCACTCACGGCTAAGATCCAATTATCAATAATAACCAGGTTTTTGCCGCCTCGTCGCCGCATCCCACAATTTCGTGCACAATGACGAGGCACGGAATTCGCCTGCCTTGTTATGCTTCTTAAAGCGCACGCAGGAAGGCCACTGAATTGGACTTGTTCTATTTAACACGGGAGCATGTGTCACCGCTGTCGTGTCGGGCACAATTGTCTTTGTCCGCACGCGACAGGTGACGAGTCTAATACCTTCTTGAAGACGCGACACCCACCTCAGATGCCGAGAGAACGCCAATGCGGTCCCGGTCGGAACCGGCGGCTCCATCGCGACTTTATTATGCGCTCGTCTCGTGAAGGGGAGGGCGGGGGCTCGCTAAGTGTATCGGGGTTCTAACGAGCAGTGAAGCGAGCATTTTTTTGCCGTTCGCATTGTCGCCCGGCGCGCTTTCAATCGGCCATCACGCTAAATTTCACCTCAAAAGTTCGCGAGCGCCAATTTGCATGCGCCTGTCAATGAAAGTGGTTCAATTTGCGGGCCCCGCGGAGTGGCTGCATGGCGGGGTGAAACGACCGCAAAACGTAGGCATTCCAATAGCACCGAACGATGTCAGCTCCGCTAGACAAAACATGACGGTCACTGAAGCCGGCGACGTGCGCTGAAAGCCAATTCCCGCAGATAAAGCGGCGTTTTGTAGCGGGCTTGCACTCGCTGGCATGCTTCGCGACGGGACTCTGCGCACGTGCACACATATAAAGAGGCGTATTTTCAGGGATAGTCCGTAAACTGGGGTCGCCATTAGAGGGTACACTAATTAGGGATACCTTTCGGGAATGCCTCGGCGTTAGGTTGACGGGACCATATGAACAACGCGTAATGTGTTCCACAATTGCCCTAAGTGAGGGTAAGTTTTTGCCACGGTTCGGGTCCGCTTACAAACAAATTATACGCGCCCCACAACAGAACGCAGCCGGTGTATGGTGCCCCGGGTGTAGGGGGCAAAGGTCGACCGCGCGCGGTGATATAGCGCAAACCGTACGACGTGTTTAGAAGTAGATTTAGTTTATTATTGGCATTTTTTCTGTCGGATTGTACGTACGTTCACGGTCAAACATACGCAATTATAAATATGTTATAAAACACAAGACATTATGTTGAAACGACTAACCTGCAACGCCCTGAAACCTTTTGTGATGTTGCAATGGGTGTTACAACACGCATGCACATACATACACCACGCACACTTACACAAACGCGCGCGCACACACGTACACATGCACACGAAGCCGTTTGTAATATAACATATCTCTGAACGAAACGGAGAGGAAACTAAAGCCACACAATTGGTTTAGAAAGTATTAATCAAGAATTATCTATAAACTGTATATTAATACGGTGTGTGAATAAATAATGTACAGGTGGTTTAATAGGCCTAAGTGGTCTTGTTTTGGCTAAAATCAAAGACAGAATTGTATTGACTTTAGCAGATTCTTCAAATATCCAGTTCACCACCCCGACCACCGACATAAAGTTCGTTTCGCTAGTTACATCAGAGGCGTGGCCGATATTTTCTTTGTGGCCAATTTGCCAATGTCATGCCCAATTTGACATGGTTCACAGAGACGATTTTTTTGCCGCTCCATCAATTTGTTGCGTTTAAGTGCACCACCGCCTTGGCTCGTAACATGTTGATGAGGCGATAGCGGAAGGTACTGACGTATTGCTTACTCCAACACACACACACCACATTCAATGGTTCATATTTGATTTTTTCATGTATACCATGTCTACTGAATTTATTTCATTATGCGTCGTACACATTTAATTGTGATCTGCGTCACTGCACTGTATTTTTATTGTGTTCAAAATACATTTGTGTGTGCTGTGTTGTACCATCGGCGTCGGAACGTGGTGAATATCGGGGGATTTAAACACGCCAAAACCTTCAACAACACTTCCCTGCCAAAATATATGATTTATTAAAATAATATCAAACACGCACGCGCGCGCACACTCTCACACACATAATTAATAGACCTATGCCCGATGACCCCGTGATAGATATTTATTTAGATCCGATCGTAGCTGAAAAATGGGAAAGCCGGAGGCAAAGATAACACCACAGCAGAATTGTTTAAAGCTGACATGACAACAACAGAGAATTGGCTTCTAAGCTTATTCAAAACAATTTGGGAACAAGAAAAAGTACCAAAGACGTGGAAACAGGGAATGATTGTTAAAATACCAACGAAAGGTAACCTTACAGAGTGCGGAAATTGGAGAGGAATAACTCTAACACCTGTCCCCAGTAAAGTGTTCGGAAGAGTGATAATAGACATAATAAAAGGTGGAGTTGACGACAAATTGAGAGATGAACATACATGCTTCAAAATAGGAGGAAGCACAGTTGAGCAGATATTCATCCTTCGAAACATAATAGAACAGGTAGTGGAATGGCAAGCAACGCTATATGTAACTTTTGTAGACTTCGAAAAGGCATTTGACTGCGTGCATCACGAGAGCCTTTTGGGAAATCATGGCGAGTTACGGAATCCCACACAAGATAATCAGAGTGGTCCAGATTTTATACGAGGACAGTGAATGTGCAGTATTAGATGAAGGTGGACAATCTGAGCGGTTCAAGGTAATAATTGGAGTTAAGGAAGGAGACGTAATGTCCGGATTTTTTTTCTTGGTGGTAATCGGCTGAATAATGAGGAAAACAACTAAAGAAAGCAATACACGGATAAGATGGAGATTCATGTCAAAACTTGAAAACTTGGATTTCGCAGATGACATTGCACTTATGTTACAGACACATGCAAGCAAAAGCAACAACTATGAATGCATTGGCATAACAACTGGCCTAAAAATCAATAAAAAGAAAACTGAAGTACTGAGGATAAACGGCAAATGCATCGACAGAATACAGATTGGTGACCAACAACTGAATGAAGTCGAGAAGTATACATACCTGAGCGCAAACGTCAGCAAGCAAGGAGGAGGGGGTGATAATATTATCAACAGAATACGAAAAGCAAAGTCATCATTCACGAAACCCAAGCAGATATGGAGCTCAAATGTACACACATTAAAAACTAAACTCATATTATAGAGTACTCTGGTCAAACCAGAGTTATTGTGTGGATGGGAAACATGGAAAGTAAACAAAAGCGACAACAAAAAACTATTCCAACTGTCTCAGAAGAATTAAAAAAAATAGATGGCCAGTCGTAATTTCCAACAAAGACTTTCAGGATATAACAGCCGAATAGAAGATCAGCACTGAAGTACAGAGAAGAAGGTGGAATTGGATCGGACATGTGCTGAGAAAGAAGGACTACAACCACTGCCTGTCAGCACTTCGACGCCGCAAGGAACATTGGTCGGCCAAATACAACGTGGAGAACCACAGTGGATAACGAACGAAAACAACTGGGCTGGGCAACTTGGCGCAAAGCCAGACATATAGCCGTTGACAGGGCGAGATGGCGGAGTCGCGCAGCAGCCTTATGGGCCACGCGGTCCGAATACGAAAGGTACGCTAAGATAAGGTTGATGAATCGAAAAACGCCGTATGTGCTTTCTCTTTTACCCACACAAACGCTCATTTGGCGATATTCTTGAGAGGCGACGCGAGAACACCTGTGCTTGAGTCATGCGTGCTAGGCAGGTGAGGTGTTGCCGTCATCATGTACCTAATAAAGCTTCGATTATATTTCAAAGGACGTCGGTAACCGAATCTTCGCCACAGCTGTCAAATAAAGAACACACTCAGTCATTGCAGAGACCGCTCTCAAGTCGATGACCGGCCCAGTATTGGTCTCGCAGAATCGACGAGAACCTAATGCTTTAATTAGTGGAGTACGAACTTTAAACGCGATGTGAACAATAGTGTCACACCAAAATAAATATCATTGTTATTACGTATGTAAATGCGTACGTACGTACATATATGTATATATGTATATATATATATATACATGTATGTATACATTATGTATGTATATATATATATACATTATGTATATACGCATACATATACATACATATATATATATAAATATATATAAATGTGTGTGTGTATGTATATATATATTATGTATATATATATATATAAACGCGATGTGAACAATAGTGTCACACCACAATTAAATTAAACAGTAAGTGGAGAATAGTATATATATATATATATATATATATATATACTATTCTCCACTTACTGTTTAATTTAATTGTGGTGTGACACTATTGTTCACATCGCGTTTATATATATACATAATATATATATACATACACACACACATTTATATATATATATATATATATATATATATATATATATATGTATGTATATGTATATACATAATGTATATATATATATATACATACATAATGTATACATAGATGTATATATATATATATATATATACATAATATATATATACATACACACACACATTTATATATATATATATATATATGTATGTATATGTATGCGTATATACATAATGTATATATATATACATACATAATGTATACATACATGTATATATATATATATATATATATACATACATGTATACATATATGTATGTACGTACGCATTTACATACGTAATAACAATGATATTTATTTAAATAACCCCACATCTAATGTAGTTCACGGCGCTTTACAGAGATACATGGAAAATATGTTAAGAATCCCACGTTGTATTAAAACAATACTTGTTTTATCATTGGTAAAATTGTGTGTAATGTATTGCTATGAAATGATGTAGAATGTCGACATTTAAAAACGTACATACGCACATACATCCAGCGTGCGTAAATAGGTACGTACTGTTAAATATTATACAAAATATTTAAACTTTGATTATTCGAGTGTTCAATAACATTTCACATATAACGATGTACTTCAGCCTCACTCGGTGACTTGCTACTGGTAAAACGTCTCTTAAGCTTCTAGTCAACAACTCTGTTTTGTGTTTTTGGCATTTACGTGTCGAGCAATGTAATACTAACTAATTATGATTATTAATCAAACATGGGCGTTTACGACTGTTTGTTTGTGTCATATTCTAAAAGTGTATTTTAATATGGTCGAATTTATACAATTTGTTACATCATTGCAACGATAACCACATAATATTTTAATAATATCTTCTGGGCCCGCCCGGTGCTGCGCTGGGTTATTACAGGGCTGTTATTTTGTGCTCGGCTGTGTCTGTTCATTACCCGACTAACCGTGCGTACGAGATTATGTTAATTTGTAAAATGATGCTCTTTCTATGACAGTTATTACGCGGGTGTACATCTGACAGTCGCGTTATTTGTCACGCGTATAGACACTACTAATGACCTGTTTTGATGTATGACATATTTTACACTGTAGCCTTTGGTGGTTTTGCGGTGCACCGTCCTGGAAATTCCAGACGCAATAAACGTTAATCCAATTAAATCCATATAGCACAGCTTCTCAGAAAATTATAGCATTACATTGTCTATACCTATGAATATTTGTTAGAAAGGCATTTTGGCGGCGCGCATATGGCTGCGTAATTATCTATATATAGATGATTACGTGAACTGTCGCAGTTATTTTACCAAACTTAATAAATAAATAAATGACTCTCCGAAATGTACAATCATGGAACAATGACGTCACAAACTTCGTAATCATACAGTTTATTGAAATATAAATGTAATGTACTGTTTGATCATATTCGTACTATTAAACGGTTGATGCTGACCTGTATGATTAAAACATATGTAGACGTTATGTAGACGTGCACGTAATTAACGTATTTGATATTTGGGTAGTCTTCACTCTGTCTGTTGAAGTACGTGATGCGATAGTTATTAACTTCGTTGTCGTGTACATTACAAAAAATTAACTGTTGACACTTTGTATGTGTATATATATATATATATATATATATATATATATATACATACAAATATTATTGAGACATTTGTATTTTACATAAGAGGTGTTTATATTATGCATATCCTCTGTAGCACTGACTCTGTATCAGTGCCACTTATACCGAGTGTTGGATTTTATCAACTGGAGAATCTTTGGCTCAGTCGACAAACGTCACCGTGCACGCTCTAGTTTTCATTTAGTTAAAACTCGTTATCCAAAACAGGACGCGAATCTAACCACCGGAAGTGCGTCTTTTTAAGACATGTACCACGCGTTTCACCAGGTGTTCGTGGTCACAAGCGACCTGTGTTATACCGGGCCACATTTCCTCTTACTACGGCACGCATAAACATATCATTTCGTTTCGTTAGACTTGCACTGGAAGCGTTCGACGCTGCCACCGATAATTAGGCTTGTTTAGTTCGGCGGGAGACCGTGATTGACACATGAATGGTTCGACGCCGTGCCACAGCGGGGCGCCGCGGTCGCCTCATGCGAGTCCGCCCGCTCGCTCTCATTGGCACGCAAAGGTAGACGGTGGGCTGACAAGCTCAAGCAGACGACATTTGTTGAATTTTCCAAGAATCGTAACTATACTACCATACATTTCAGTTGCCTGATAAAATCCCGAAGTACCACTATAGTTTTATTATAATATTATAAGTACCCTTGGTTTACACAGCTATAGCTGCCATGCATAACACAATAACTGAGAATACTGAATAGCTATGCAAATGCGTCACGGCAAATGAAGGTTATTTTTGTTGTTGACGGTACAGCTGTCATACTGTTATTCATTCCACTAAACTGCAGCGTACGGGTATAAATACGTTAACATGTAACATAAACAATCTGCGGTGTTGATAATAATTGCATCATAGATCAAATGTTTTCATTACGCACGCACGCGCGCGCCCACACACACGCACGCACATGATATTATGCACATCATAAATTATCCTGTTCCTTTAGCCTGTTTGATAATAGCGGAACCGCCTTCTTGTATTCTTGCGCAGAACGCGGTATACTATATACCATTGTTGTTAGGACATCCGACTCTCATTCAAGATTAATGTATGTATATATATATATATATGTTTATATATATATATATATATATATATACACATACAAAGTGTCAACAGTAATTTGTTTGTAATGTACACGACAATTAAGACAATTCGATGTTTCAGTTTACTCAGCTGCATGGTTGATTACCTGGCAACATACAGTGGTGGATACTTGCGAATAGTCTTCGAGCACGCACTAATGCAGCGTGACTAAATGATTTGCAAAGAAGTCGAGGTGGTGTTCGAATGAACAGGTCTGCCAGGGAAAGCACTTTGATATGTTATAAGGACTGGGTATCGCGCGAAATATAAGCCGTTTTAAGTTAGCGTGTCGTATCGTGCAGGTTAGCAGAAGTCTTGGTTCCTTCGGGTCAATGTTTAAGTGTTTGTTACATGGGCAATTGCACTCACACGTGTTGCTGTCGTGTGACATTATTTTGTACCGGATGTAACGAAATTCCAGCCATCCGACGGCATTATTTTGACAACATATGATTTCTGTTTCAGCGAAGGCGCACCGATGGCGGACGGAAATCACATGACTCATCGTATGACGTCACAACACCTCGGTGTCAACAACACCATTCCGAACCTGAATCTGAACGTGAACTATGGCGGACACCTACATGACGCCGACTACGCGTGCAAGTACAGCTTCCCGGCCAAGTGTATGAACGACCCCCATCATCACACGGCCATGTCCTTAAACCTAGTCAAAAATGAGACAATATCGTCGCCTTTTCTCACGACGTCCGGGGCAACGGCATGGGGTATGTAACGGTAGTCAAGTGCATTGTCTTCCTGTTTTCCGGGGAGCCTGGGACGTACTTCCCCATGCAGGGCGATCCCGGTACGAGGGACGATGGAGAATCGTTCGGTCGGCGCCATGTCAACTGGAAGTGTTATCAACTGGACGATAGCACACGTGTTGCCGGGACTTATAACGACTTCCTGCGCTGCTATAACGAACGCTGTTGTGAATATCCATGAAGTGCCGCCTTTAGTAAAGCCGATTGGCGTCAGACACTTTACTTCGCAAGAGCGTCAATCGTTCAGTTATAAGACCCACAATGCACCTGTCTCATGTGATGGAATACCCGCGATATTTCGCGGTTTTATACAGGTTTCGGACTGGTTACCAAGTTATCTTCGTCACACGCTGCGAAACATTATCAACATGCAAGTTATTAGCATTTAATCTTATTTATAAATAACGTCACGCTATAGCTATTCTGAAACAATGGCTACGTTTGGTGCATTCCCGTCGTATATTTGACGTTATAATAAAAAGGGACATTCCCAATGACTTGGTCTAACTGGAATACCATAAATGTGTCTTTTAGAATTCCGCATATGGTTAAGCTAATCCGAATTAATGTAATATGTTTATGGTGTTGTGTGAATGTGTTTTGTCAAGCAGCCAATTCTCGCAAGATTAAAATGTATTAAGTCTGTGCTCACATGAAGACACTGTTTGAGGACTGCCAGGATTCTTAAACCGAGTAAGTGTTCAAACACGGGAGCTATCAACATTCCTCATCCAGACACGGGCCACGTGTACTCTGCGTTGCCACGTGACAGTCTCATTCTCGATTATTTATTTTATGATGTCGTCGGACGGGCGACAAGTTTATTGAACATACGGGTCACGATCCACTTCAACATTACAAGTGTCATAAGTTTTTTTCATAATTGGCATCATCTATTTTTTGTAAATGTTGCACGTATGCGTCGGTAAATATTTCATAAGCGTATGTTTAACATCACATAATTAGTTTTGTTGAAATACACATCAAGACAATATTTCATTCGTAGAATGGTTACAGACTGCCATTTTTCACGAGAACTAAGGGGTTTGTAATGGAAATCGCAGATTCTTAGTGAAATGAACTTCTAGATTTATTTAAAAATCAACCTGGCCATTGACTATCGAAGATTTTGAGCAGTTGCATGTTCCTGCGTATCGTTGTGCCTATAATGCATCGTATCTTGCGTCGAACGTGTTCGATTACATTGATGTCATTTGTAATGTCGATTTGTACATAATTACGTTATAATAAACTGAATTGCTATATACG
Source organism: Paraescarpia echinospica (assembly GCA_020002185.1). Taxonomy (NCBI): domain Eukaryota; kingdom Metazoa; phylum Annelida; class Polychaeta; order Sabellida; family Siboglinidae; genus Paraescarpia; species Paraescarpia echinospica. The sequence goes on along the minus strand of CM034538.1, from coordinate 17,599,145 downwards.
AAAACGATGTTTGAATATGACAATCACATGAAATCGTAATCAGTAGGTATAACAATACACATTATACTAACAAATTATACTCTGCGCGCGTGCGTGTGCGCGCCCGCGTGTGTGTACGTGCATTGCGCAACATGAAGCTTAACATTTCAACGGCCAACCGGGCCCGTAACCTCAAAATATTACAGGCCAGTCAAAGAATTTGAAGGTCCAGCAACCCCATCAATATAGTCGCTACCTTGCAATGATGCATTATGAAATTATAATCATCTTATATATGTGGACTATTTCCTGCGGCCTCTCCCATTGTCCACCTACATTATTTTGATTATCGGCGTGCCTCGGATATGTATATATCACACGCACACGAAGACACAATTCTCCGGCCCTAGTTGTTCTCATAAAAGTGTCACCACTGGTGCTGCTCCTCTGCCAACACCACTATATATCCAGCCGCTATTTATATATATATGATCTCAAGCCTTTCCTTCCAATCTGTATGTCTGGATACTCCCTCTCCTTGGCTCCATGCATTTGCTCCGTCTTTCATTCGTCTTTCGCTGCATTTCTACATAGAAACGCACATCATCGATTATAATTCCGCCAATGGACACGAAGCCACCCGCAGGCTTGAACCCATTCATCTCCGAAATGATGTTCAATCCACATACAAACCACACTTCTGCCCTCTTAACCAGGCCGATGTTCAGCCAATGTTTCTCAAACGCACCCTACCAGTCTTGCAGCAGTTCTTGTAATTCATGTTTGTTCTCCACCGCTACGGCCCGATCAGAAGATATATACACTGTATGTCCGTAATCGCGCAGGCCAACCGCGCATGTAACATGTGGCAGTTGCAGGCCAGACAAAATATTATATAAGCTCGCATTTATGTACACACACACGCACACACGCACGCACGCACGCACACGCGCACACGCGCACACGCGCACACACGCACACACGCACACACACGCGCGCGCGCGCACACACACACACACACGTACGTGGAGCGCAATAGTGCAGCAGTAAGAAGTAAGAGCTCCGGACTCGCTCTACATTGCTTCAGTTCAATCAGCTGTATGAATGTGTACGAACAGTCTTCGCGCATTAATTGCAGCGTGGCTAAATGCTTCCCAGAGAAGTCGAGATGAACAGGTCTGACAGGGAGTAAAGTGTAAAGCGCTTTTAGCAGTCATGAGGACTGGATATTGCGCTATATAAGAACTTATCTTTACTTTACTTTACGTTCACGTTCACGCGCGCGCATGCCCACACACACGCACGCACGAACACACACACACACACATATATATAATATATATATATATGGAATATCACGGCACAGCGTCGGTATTCATATGGAATACCCGGAGCAGCATGGGTCAAAATATTTGAATTTCAACGCTATTATACAGGAAGAAAATGGCATTTGCATGAATTGAAATATTGCATGACAAAACGAAAAAAGAAAACACATGTAAATTACAGCTAGTTCCTTCTGGCACGGCAGCAAACTACACGTATGGTCAAAGACCAGGTCGTAGCTGAAAGGTGGATGTCGTGTTCCCTGCGCTGGCGGGATTTGGCAATATGCAAAGGCGTACTTATGGCACGGGACTACCTTTGGTCCGTTACACCGGATTTCATAATAATACCTGTATCGATAAATAAACTTGCCATAATTTTGATATAATTTTACATTAAAATTATTTGAAATGAACTGATACGAGATCACAAAACACGGTTATTCGTTACTTATTTTTGAATTTGTTGAACATTTTAAATGCGGGTAAATACCGCGGGCAGCATTTTACTACTAACATAACAACATATATGTAAATTGCAGCATTGCAGTGTTAATACTATTTTGTTATATTTGGTTGCTTTTAGCAGTTATATTTAACCAGATTCGTAAACTTTAAGTGTTATATTAAATTATTATTATTGTCTTAGGATATACTAGCAAAACGTACTCTCTTTAATATATTTCATAACAAAATTAACGTAAATTCGTTGTAGTTTTGGATATTTTAGATATAGTCTAATGAAAACACAAATTTTGCAAATCAGTAGATACGAAATTACTTCAAAATGGAGTGCCACCATTTGATGTAACTTGGGATTAAATATATTCGTTTAGGAGGAAACGTTAACTTTTGAAAGTTTTCTGCTGGGTCTGGAATAATTTCTTTGATGTTTTTTGTTTCGTAATCTCGCCCAATTAATGTTGTGCATGGAGTGGTGTTACGTTTGTGTCCAGAGCCAATACTGACTCGGAAATAGTGTCCGTAAGTGAAAGTATTTTACGAATCGTATTTATTAATGTACCTCCTTTTCACTGACTCTGTACTAACGTCCTCAGCGTAATTGTTTGAAGCACATATCTTCGCGTAATCGTTTCTATTTTGTCCAGTTGCTTCCATCGCGTTTTCTGCTGTCACACAGACGGACAATACATATTCCTTTCCTTGGCGAGGGTGGGTATGTCGCTAACAAGTCTAGAAGAACGCAGTATTTTTGTATTAAAAAAATCTTCTCACGTCTATGTTTGACAAGATAAGTGCCCGGAGGAATGTGTTAATTTGTCGGAAGCCGCTCACGTATGTTCTCTGACGAGTTACTTACGTTTCGTGAAGTTTCTAAGAAATCAACATTTTTTATGTGAAGCATGTTCAACTACTTTCCATGTTGAATTGGGCGAGTTCTTCAACGTTTTCTCGCGTGTAAGATACTTCGCCAAGTTGACCATATTTATAGAACATTTGTTACCACAAGTCTTCGTTTTACATACAAACATTTACTGATTTGGTGATTGCAGCTAGCGTGCGGACGTTCCTAGTTAAACTGGTGTTTAGGAATAGCTTCATTTTTAAGTGTCAGTAGTGCATTCCGTTATCATTCCGGCAATATGTTGTCAACGTTACAATCACTGTAGCAAACGTGCCAATCCTCTGACGCAGAAGGTGGTTTCCCGAAGTATTTCTATCTGACACGTAATAAACATGACGTAACATTCTTTGCAAATGTGTTGTTAAATTATCCAAAATGTAAATTTTTATTAATTGTTAAAAACCTGTCAAAAACCGTGCGTAATGCAATATATATACAAAGCCAGACAAACTTTGCTGCATTTTGCCGTAGGTTTTCGGTCAAAAATGTTGTCACGGGTTTCGCAATGTGTTCGCACAAAAATCCACATACGCATTAACCTGTCATGTATACGACATGCTAGCAGGGTGGTATATTTCAATGTTTGCAACCTGCTTGGGACATAATAAGTGGGACGAGCAAATACCGAGCATATTGAGAAGAAACGTATAATTAATTGCATGAACACTACACTACTGCCTGCCTGCTTACTGATGTAATTAAACCGGAACACAAAAAGAAAGAGCTTCAAACACCTACATTGGTATCCTCTAATTACTACAATCGAGCTAGCGTATGTGTGAGGTATCGTAACATCCCCCCCTAGACAACTTGCACCTCGAGGGCGCCAAACAATCATAGATTAATCAGCCAATCAGTCAGCCAGATAGCCGGTCAACCGACCAACCAACCAACCAACCAACCAACCGACCAACCAACCAACCAGCCAGCCAGCCAGCCAGCCAGCCAGCCAGCCAGCCAGCCAGCCAGCCAGCCAGCCAGCCAGCCAGCCAGCCAGCCAGCCAGCCAGCCAGCCAGCCAGCCAGACAGACAGACAGACAGACAGACAGACAGACAGACAGACAGACAAACAAACACAAATTAATATTTTTTATTAAATATATATGATTAGTTTTGTCCTACGCGTGACATGTGCATGTCATCATTTAATATTTCGAACATTATTTCGCAGTTATTTATACTGCATAAATAGTGAAACATTGCTGCATGTACACCTACCTAAATCTTTCTGGTGATCAGTTATAATGTTTTTAAAGCAACACCTACGCAATGTAATTCGTAGCAATACAAATTCGTTAATTATATTACTTTGATTTTGAGCTGGTGATCCGGCTAAGACCATTTTTACACTTGACGCAAATTCTTTTTAAAATGTTCCGCTGTCCCTAAAACACACTACACTATCCATACTTCGGGCCTGTATATACAGGCACCAAAACACACACACGGTTTGGAAACATATCGTTGACCAGTGTTCGTTTCCTTTTTCGCCGCTTCTTAATTTGTTGTTCACATTTCGACGTGTAATCATTTGGAATAATTGATAAAAGAAAGTTAGGAATAATTAAAAACATTTTACTTATCTGTGTGGACTTTATAATGTAAATTTACCTTCTAAGATGTTGAAGGTATGTCAATATTACGATATACATTACATACACTACACAGGCACGCGCGCGCGCACACACACACGCACACACACGCACACACACGCACACGCACACACACACACACACACACACACACACACACACACGCACACGCACACGCACACGCACACGCACACGCACACGCACACGCACACGCACACACACACACACACACACACACATACATGCATACACATTGTACATATATAGGGTTACCATGACAGTGTTCAACGAGGCGGTTGCTATAAACACCATTACATTGTGTGTGTGTGTGTGTGTGTGTGTGTGTGTGTGTGTGTGTGTGTGTGTGTGTGTGTGTGTGTGTGCGTGCGTGCGTGCGTGCGAGTGTGTATTATGTATGTATATGTAATTATGTGTATATATATATATTTGCTTGGGTAGTTTAATTAGTTAACTAATTATAACATTTTTGGACGACGGGTGTATCATCTACAATAACTAAATAATATTTGAGGAAACAAAGCTGTCATACCCCTAAGTGTTGTATAACGACGTAACATACGTCCTTGCACAAATTTTTAGTGTAGTTATTATTAAATAATGTTATTTGTAACAAACTAGTTTTATCTAAAATGTTACGCTACGTTTTAGTTCGTTAGTTATTTTAATTTACTTTAATTTAATAACCAAGTAATATATATAATCTGCTTAGAACCAGATCTGCTCACAATAGATTCATATTGTTCCAAAGCCCTGTGATATTAGGGTCTGAACCGCAATTTCTTTACCTAAAACGTATTTAAGATCTGTGACTCAATAATTGTTTTACTTCCTTTTGATAAGTGCGCTCTCAGCCGGTATAACATCTCCCGGGTTCTTGCGTAGGAACACCTGAGCTATCATCAAAGAAAATTTAACATAGACATTGAGGAAAAAACAGATCAATGAAACTATTCAGAATTAGCAGGCAACGAAGCCAATTCCACTGTGTGTTTGATCTACATATTCAGCGTTTACAATGAGATGGAAGCCCAGATTTTGAAGAAAAAAAACCTGAATCAGTGATTGTTGTTTACACTTGCCCATTCACATCTGCCCATCTACTGTATCTAAATGAACATGGCTTCCCTTTGACGAACACAGGTCTGCATCAATAGGAAACGTCAGAAGAGGGCTAACCCGTTACCAGCTAAGTGCATGGTTCATGACTGCTTTGATTAATACTACGAACGTACGACTGAGCAGATCTTACGTGTCACTTCAATGCTGGTCAAATTTTTGAATTTAAGTAGGAGCTAGTGCACTATATTATTTGCATTAAAAAAAACCTGTTAGTACAAAATAAAATAAATTGAAATTATATATAAAATACTGGTTTCATATTCTGTAATTTGGCTAATTATGTAAGTAATACATTCAGCAATTGTTCTGGAAATTGTATCATAAGTAGACTTATTATAAATATAATTTATTATCGTAGACATAGACAAAACAGCAAAGTCAAATCCAAACTCATTAGAAAACTGCAAAATGTGTTAGAATCTTGTTTCAATTTATGACGTTATTTCTGCTAAACGTTTAAATAAAAAGTAGTTTGCCACGAAAATGTCAGTATATTTATTATTGCAGTTGAAATGTTTTATAAAACAAAGGCGCCGAATCGACCTAAATTCATCAGTTCTGGTCGCGTCGGCAACAATACCTCATCGACAACGACACCACTTCGACAACATTTCTTTCCGAAAACTCCGCCGATGCGACCAAATTCACCGCCGACGCGACCACAATTATCCGCCGACGCGACCTAGGTTTCCCGCCGATGCGACTAAATACATTTGCTGCAGCATCTCCCGGGTTCTTGCGTAGGAACACCTGAGCTATTATCAAAGCAAATTTAACATAGACGTTGAGGAAATACCAGATCAATGAAACTATGCAGAATTAGCAGGCAGCGAAACCAACTCCACCGTGTGTTTGATCTACGATAATGCTGCCGAAGCGACCAGTTACCATCTAGACAAGACAACATTTCCAAAAATCAAATTCACAACCGTACTGATATAAATCAACATTGACATTTCATTATTATGTTAAAGGCAATTAGGCCTAGCATTGTGTTGACAGTTTGGTAGGACCGAATTCTCTTTCAGCACAGTTGTATTCTTATATAGCAATAAAGCACTTCTAAAGTCACTAAACACATAACCATGCAGTTTCATGTTTCACACGAGTGTCCGTATCTCAATGTGGTAAATGGACCCCGGTAAATACACCACGGGGTCCTTTTTCAGTCTCACGTGGGCGTAGACGGATGCGGCCGTATGCACGCGCTCCAACAATCAAAATTTTGCGCGTGACCTGCGTCAAGCTTTGCATTTATCAGCAATGTTGATAACGGTTATATACGTGAATTACATTACTACTGCTGCATGACATCTCACGAATCAAACATTCTCGCGTACATATAAAAACTTTGCTTTATGTTTTTGTCTTGAAGAAACACTTTTATGGCCAGAATTTCAACAAAATATACGACGGAATGCAGGTACGCACCACGTGTTCAATGTCAGTTGACTGAGCTTTTGCTAGGCAACAGGTCACATGATGGATAGTTCAGTTACATGAACTAATGTTCAGGTTTAGAAACGTGTGAACACCACTGTCCACAGTACACTGATCTTTTCAATTATTATGTCGGCTTAATACATTCATGTTTGGACGTTCCACAACCACCAGAAGGTAACATAAAATAGAATATATTTACTGTGCGACATGGTATATATATATATATATATATATATATCACGTCGGACAAATAATGGTTTCATATTCTGTAATTTGGCTAATCATGTAAGCAATACATTCAGTAATTGTTCTAAAATGTTACCATAAGTACACTTATTATAAACATCATTTATTATCATAGACATAGACATATTTTTGTTATTGCGAAAATGTAAACCAGTGTCTTCGGTGTAACACAAGTGAAAGACAGTATATATATATATATATATATATATATATATATATATACATATATACATGTATATATATATTCATGTATATATATATACATATATATATATAACTTATATATATATATATATATATATACATTTTGTCTTTCTTTTTTGGACACTTGGCTTATTGCAAAATATACTTCAAACAGTAAGATATGTGGAAGTAGAGCATACCACTGGAAGTGTTCACGGTGTGTTTTAGCATTTCTAAATATCTTGTCGACTATCATTGAATATACAGTGTCCTGTGACAGAATTACACAATGCTCACACGTTAACGCATTTCGTTTTATTGACAACCTCTGTCGAATTTGTTTAGGTCCTATGTTATTTGAGCTCTTTGCAATTCATCAGAATTGATTCTATCTTCCGAATATATTATTGTTTGCACATTGTCAATAGTTCCATTAAGCGTTGTGTTTGTTTACTGTTTTACAGCACACGCAATCAGAAATGCAGTTTTGGTATGCACGAAGTATGACCAGTAAGATCAGTATTTGAATGCAACTACAGTCTGATTAGCGAGCGTCCACATTTACGATGCCTTACGAGAGTACTGACAACATGCGCTGTTGAAAACGACACTAAACCATCAGTACGGTAAATTATTGTTTTGAAATAATTATTAATGATTTATTTCACGACAATTGCGGTACAAACAACTGTGCACGATATAGTCGTATTCGTGTTTGTGTTCGCATATTCGGACAAAGCAGCGTGTGGCCGCACTACAATTATCGCGCAAACCGTAAACTTCGCGTGACTACGCGATATTACGAAAACAGGCCGAGACTCGCCCGTCGAACGCGTGACAACAGTTGAAGACAGACCATTGTTAAATATGTCAGCCGCTACAGGCGATACGCTCCCGGTAATTAACACGAATCTGTCAATTGCCCACGCGCCTTTGGAAGTGTTCCTTTTTGTTACGCCTTCCTCTTGTGACGTCATCACGCTCCGCAATCGCTCGAGGGTATGACAGCGATATATGGTGTAAATGCAGTGTTTTTCGTCACGAAAAAAGCTGCACAATTGCCTTAGTGTCTGCTATTGAACTGTACCAAGATCGGTTAATTTCGTCTCGGCGCAAAGCATCCTGGGTGAATTGCGTCCATCTGCATTGAGCGAAATTTCATAAGGAAAAATTGCCATAAGAACTGTGTTGAGTGCGGCCAATGTGAGTTAGGCTTAGTATATAGGCAGTCCATCAACATAAGACATGCATAAACGAACGTTTACAATGTAAACAAACGCATATTCTATACATTCGTCAGTTTACATTTACATTTTGAACACAATCTTCCGAACAATTCCATGTGTGCACACGCGCAGTCATGTGAACTGCCTGGCATTCTCCAAGCATGCACATATCGGCTACTTCTCACTTAGGAACATTGGATTTCCAAATTAAAAATGGACGATAGCTGATGCATTTCTTGGTTCATATATTATACTTAATGTTTTCTTTTAGCTATATTCCAGATGTAGAACCATTCAGAATTATATATGAATTTCCTGTTATGAAGACACACACACACACACACACACACACACACACACACACACACACACACACACACACACACACACACACACACACACACACACACACACACACACACACACACACACACACACACATATATATATACATCATATATTTGCCACTTGGTAACTAAGGGCCTATAAATACAAACACAACAAATAATTGTTTGCGCCCGACACTATCGCTAGCTGTCAAACTATCGGACAATTGTGTTTGCTCACTTATGTTACACTGAAGACATAGTGGTTGACATTTTCGCAATAACAAAAATAACAAGAACAATTACAAACGCCAACCTATATATTCTAAAATATTTTCCAAGTAATATAGGAATATAACTACTAAAGAAAAAACATCCGTATACTAAAGAAAAAAACATCCGTATACTAAAGAAAAAAAACATCCGTATACTGCAAGTATACGGATGTTTTTTTCTTTAGTATACGGATGTTTTTTCTTTAGTAGTTATATTCCTATATTACTTGGAAAATATTTTAGAATATATAGGTTGGCGTTTGTAATTGTTCTTGTTATTTTTGTTATTGCGAAAATGTCAACCACTATGTTTTCAGTGTAACATAAGTGGGCAAACACAATTGTCCGATAGTTTGACAGCTAGAGATAGTGTCGGGCGCAAAGAATTATTTGTTGTGTTTGTATTTATAGGCCCTTAGTTACCAAGTGGCAAATATATGATGTATTTCCCATGTCTTATCAAAAGAAGTTCCAGAGTGCCTACTCTGTAGAGGCACGGTAACTGGACACGTAACTATTATTCCCTGTATATATATATATATATATATATATATATATATATTGTTGACGGGTGATATTTCATTATGTACATTGTAACTGTTGTTTATAAGACAACTGTAGAACCACGATAATGTACTTGTGTGTTGTGTGTTGTGTGGAGTCTGCGAGTAAACAAATTATTATTATTATTATCATCATTCTGAAAAGCCTAAATTTTAATAATTGTTTACTTTTGTAGTGGGCTACGTCTCCAGAAACGTGACGTGTTTCTGAACCGCATTACCAAAAAAAATCTTGTCTAGGTTAAAAGGCATGTATGCATTATGGGTTTAGAAAAAAAACGATGACATTTGCTATGGGTGTTATTATCGTTCAAAACCTCCTCGTCTAGCCCGTGTGCCTTTTTATAAGGGCCCACACCACCAATGGACCAGTTTGCCGCGGATAGTTGCGATTCTTTGCTAAACATGCACGCACATCGGGGTGTCAATGGGAAACATGTTCGCTTTTTTGCCCAAATTGTTGGTATTGCTCGTTATGCTGAGAGTAGATTGACGCGTGTAACCAAGGCAACGATGGAGACAGTCTCACATTGTCATCACGACAGTCGCACAGTATGACAGGCGTGACAGTGTATACGCCACAAGGCTGACACACATTAATACGACATCGAAAACTCCAACGGTTTCGTGACGGCTTATCACCTCGAAACAATTGTATTTTAGGGTAAATATTTGTATCCGCGGGTATAAAAAAAAAAAATTAAATGACAGTAATGCTATGCAGAATGTCGGCTTGTGTAATAATGTAGCTTATTGTGCTAACACTTACTTCCATGTTATTATATATTTAATATACAAGGCCCCAGTTTACGACGCGACAAAACCGGCTGATTTATTTTATCTTATTGAATTGGATTTAATTTACCTTAATTTATCGTAATTTATTTGAGGTATATTTTACTTCTTTTTAGAGCCTCTTAGCATATTTGTATTCGGATATGCGGCGCGTTATCAATGCCTTATTATTATTACGTGTGTCTGATACTTTGCTACAGATCATTTAAATGTATCACCCTGTTCCCAGTTATAGGGCACAACTTTGTCGCGTTTCTATAACGTTTGGCTCCAAAGGATATCTGCACAGGATGCACCAATTATTCGGTGATTTTTTGTTCTGACGAATTCCTACCGCGGGAATTGACAAAGGACACACGACAAGTAACTTCTTCAATTGAAAATACATTGTGTTACATAACTCATTGACGATCTGTAGGCCAAGTAATCGCTGGAAGAATCAAGCGACAATTTGCGATGTCACGGTTTAGCGACCGAACTCTGGCCATACAACTTCGCGTCTGCTGATCTACGAGTGTATAACGCTTTGCGACTTTGATAGGAATTTACTGTTGTCCCCGATTACAACTCGTCATGCAACGTGGTCGGGTGATAATTACAAGGGGTCGACTTTGTTGGCCGGCAGCGGCACGGCCAGTCGCTGATACAAAGCCAAACAATTGCCTTCCTGACTTGACTCGCCGCCCCGTCGCAGCCCGCTCACCTGTCGGCGCAACAAAGGCACATCGAGTCCCGCCGTGCACGACGAGTTCTACTAATTAGTGTTGCGTAATTGGACCAATTATAGACGCCGCTGGCAGTGGCGAGCCTGTTTCAATGTCCACCGCGAGTGGAAATGATAAAAGCGGCGGAGAAAGGTAGGGAGAGTGGTACAAAAGCGGACTAGCCTAGCTAGTCGTTATGGCCGGCTGTCGCTTGCAGGCTGCTTCCGGGAGAGATGACGTCACGAATTCGGCTTCAACTCAGGCACTTCGTAGATCCGGGAATATGCAGAGTTAAAGATACGTCTCCTTTTCTGCTTTTACACGTCACATTTCTACCTGATTTTTCTAAACCATCAACACATCAAAAATAAACTCTCGTAGAACTTATATACGAATAACTCGTCCGTACAATTTGTTATTTAGTTTTGGTAATACTAGCATAGAAAATATTTCGTGCTCTTGCAAATTATCAAATCATATAAGAAACGTACACTATTTCGATGCAAGAAGTTTTGACTGGACATTAAATAATCCTTAAACTGCAACTATTTGGCGCTTATTGTAATAGATCCTTATACATGCCTTCCATCGTTTCCTCGTAATGTCGACTACCTGCAAGCCAGCCGAAATTAGGAAATGTACTCACAAGAAATAACGTCACAGGAAAAAACACAACTTCAAAATTAACTTAAAAGATAACAACACATTCAGTGCTTAAGTTTTATTGATAAACAAATCACCGATAAATAAATCTCATTTATAATATGTGTGGAAATACGAAATAAATTCAGGTGGATATCTGTTTCAATAAGTTTGATAAAAAGAGTAACTGATGGCGCAGTCTGACAGTCAACTTACAACCGAGATCACAGCCGTCATGCAGGAATAGCACATTCATCTTGTTTTCCCACTGCTCGGCTGCCCCGTCCGCAAAGTCAGATGCCTCATCTGGGAAAAGGCGCCTGACGACGAGCACACCATGCTTAACGATTGATCTCAGACTGCGTGACATCACTAACTCCTTCATGTCTTTGATGACGTCCTCATGCTCCGGGTGCAAGCGTTCAGACAGGTATTCGTGCGATGCTTACACAACCTCCAACCTGACTGCTCGTCTGTCGCGGCGGTTTATACAAACGAACTGGTGATTACACTTTTGTTGTGCTAGGTCCTCTTTTGTGTTATCGGTTGGACAACTCACTTTCTCCTCTCTTCTTCCCGGGAGTGGTCCATCCCTCAATAGGTTAAATTTCTTGATTGCCGCATCAGTCACAGTGAGAAGATCGCTGATGATCAAATCACTCCTTTGCAACTTCTTCTGTAGTGTTTAAAATACCTCCAGGATGTCGCCCGTCAGTGCGGTGATCAACGTTTGTTGGTGGTTCCAGATTCTCAGGAACCCTTTGGCTTCAGCCTTCTCCTTTCTGTCTCTGGTACTTTCTGGCACCTGCATATGTTCCCATAATGCAGGCTGGTAGGTTGTTCAGCACAGCATCCACCAGCTGCAGCTCGTGCTGGGCAAACCTGAGATCGTGGTGCCGGGGGAATTGTTTGACATTCCCGACCTGCGCTGCCAACATCTTCATCCGTCTCGACGTCCTGAAGAATCGTATGAGTCCCAGTAGATTGGACTTCTAGATTCTCAACTCAGGTACGGTGCTAACGACCGACTGAATGGCTAAGTCAGATCGGTGTGCAGCACACCAGAATGTTGCCATACCTCTCTGCATTTGGTCAGCAAGCAGACGCCATAATCCACCTTGTCTGCCGGTGATTGCCGCCTCGACGTCAGTGGTGACACCAACCAGCTTCATGTCTTTACCTCCTGTCAGACCCAGAGCTTTGTTCACCGCTTCAAGTAGTCCAGGGGCACCCTTCTTCTCTGGCGAATGCATGACAACTACTACTTAGAATTGTTTATTATACCCCAGTGCAAATTAAATCAAACACACTAAAACGAATAAAACGTTAGCCCTACGAGGGGCTGGTTTGGGAGAATGGGGGCACACTGGGGAAAAGTTGGTCTGACTGGGGGGGGGGGGCAAACGAAAGGGCTGGGGGGACAATGCCCGCCCACTTTGTACGTTAAAAAATGCCCTGGCATGTAGACATGCTAGTCATAAGTCTGTCACGCGTGACTCGTTAGTCCACCGAAAAGACGTGTATACATATATTATAACACAATACGGTTCACTGTTTGTCTATTTGTCTGTGGACTTTTTCAAAATTCGTCCGGGGGATGGTGATCTTAGGACGACACAATTTTTAAATGGTACATATCTCCGTCAGTTTTGCAACTATGGGGCTGAAATGTTGTGTGCTATGTAACGGGCCCATTGGGGTGGTTTGTAGATTTAGATTCGTCCGGGGGGTGGGCATCTTGGTGCGTCACACTTTTTAAATGGTACTTATCTCCGTCCGTTTTACATGTGTGGGAGAAAAATTGTGTCATCTAACGACCCCATTGGAGTGATTCGTAGATTTAGATTGTTTTTTGGAAATTCAGTGGGGACTTGGAGGATCACGTACATATGACTGTTTTTTTCCCCGGGCAACGCCGGATAACTCGTAACTAGTACCTATAGGGTCATCGCATATTTCCCGTTTCAATCGGACGTTGCTCAGCGCGGTTCACAAACGTACCTTACTGCTACACAGAGGCGACATTGTCACCCCACACGCCAGGCAGGCGAATTCACACCTTCGCCTTCCGTCTCACACTCGCTAGGCGGATTGCGTCGTAATCCGTGGAGGGTTTGTCGTGGGCACACTGCGCCAGTGTTCCGCGGCGCGAAATGAACGATATATGTTGCGTGATCGGGCACAGAAGACGTGGCCGGTGACGGAGAACAATGGATCCAATACGACAGGGTGTAGGGTAACAACGCCGACCGCGTCACTGCAGGAATTTAACCATATCTGCTTCGTTTATAAAACGTACACTTGAGTCATCATTCGTCTCAGTGGCTCGAGCGGCATCGCACGCGCATTTTCGTGCTGCAGTTCTGGAGACACTGTCCTGTCACATGGGTACTTTTCATCCAATCAAATTAACTTATTTATTGTGATCAAGTTTACCGAAATCCTTTGAAACACTATTAATTATGTCACATGGGTGCAGTTCATCCAATCAAATTAATTGATATTGTGATGGAGTTTAACGAATGCCGTGTTTGTGTAATTTATTTTATCACATCTTAACGTGAAAGTTATTTGTAAAAATGTTGTTAGCAGTTTCAGGATTAATAAATTCATAGATTTGTACACGGTAATTTGTCACCGTTTGTGTACACCGTATTTCACAAATAACAATACGGGCCAAGTTTCATTGATAGTTTTAGTTGTTAGCATTACATAATTAATATGTGCACCATAATTCATTGTTCTCCACTATAGTTATTTATATTTATTTTATATCCATATATTTTTATATGCCACGCATTAGACTGCGTAGTGGAAGTCTGTGCTACGTATATATATATATATTATTATATTATATTATGTTATATTATATTATATTATATTATGCATATTATATATATATATATATATATATTATAAAACATATATATATATATATATATATATTATATAATACATACAATAGATATCCGGCTAATCGTGCGGACAAGTAAATTTTCTTTTTGAACAATTTGATCTGCCCTTTTGACATTCGACCTGGCCTTTAACCATCAAGTGTGCTGCCGTATGGAATATGTATTATTATGTTTACATCAAATGTTTTTGCAAACGTCAGGGACACACCAAGGATTGATATGTTGGGAGTTTTCAAACGGGTGTACAACCGCAAAGCTGGATGTTGCACGTCACTCTTCCATGTACATTCTCATATGGATTTGGAGGTTTCCGGGCAAACAGACACCCCCTTGTTACGCCCCTGCCAATTGTTACATTTATGTTTATATTATGCATGAATTGAAATATTTGCCTAAAATGGAAACAAAAGGCAATTGTATGGGCTTATATACCTAACAGAGTTAATACAGTCTAACCATTTGCAATTACAATAAACAATATCACGCCAGCGGTTTACTCAGAATTTGTTTTCAAAGGGGAGATACTAGTGAAATCTTACAGTTTCCGACGTAACTTGGCAACGCAAACTAGAGTAGGCCTAACATTATCAGTTTGGCAACTGGCGAATTGGGAAGAGTAGGCTTCGGTGACGTCAGGCTTTCAATCACAATGGCGCTGTCCGTGCAATTTAAATTATGTATCTCCAACAAGGTTTTTATAGTAAACGTCTGGCATAATATTCTTTAGTGTAGTTGCCAATGGTTAGTTTTTATTATCTCTTTTATATATGCATAGGCCCAAAAAGGTACCTTTTGTTTCCCTTAAATAATAAATTCTTAGCACAAATCACCCCAGAACCAACGCTTATTTTAGGCCGAGACTACACTCGGCCCGTCACACCGGAATCAGCCAGGAGTGGTAATTATTAGCTCGAAGTTCGCAGAATCAGTTGTCTTGATTGTAGGAACCACTCGGACATGTGTGAAATGTGAAACTTTTGCCCGCACATCATTCAAATTACAAACACTGTTTCCGGCGTATTAAACGTCACTGGGCGTTCCTTCAACGCATTTGTTATGATATTAAGAATATTATACTAATAATAAGGAAGAGTCACCCTCGGTTTAAGACTTCACCGTTGAGGTGTTTGCTTTGCATGTTCGTCCGTGTGCTACGATGTTGTCGCAGTTCACTGTTTAACTACATCATAATTATGTTGTTGGCCAGTCTCGATGGGGAATTCGTGATGTAATCTGTTCACCCCATCATGTCCCCCTGGTTGCGAATAATGACGTATTAGCAGACTTATGAGGAATACCTTTCATATCTTAAACACCACACGGTCGCACGTATGGTAGATAATAAACGGTGTTATTCGCCTGTTGATGGTTTCACTTCGTTTTCTTCGTCGATTGTTACCTTTGGAAATAAATAACTAATCAATGTTTCGTCTTCGACTTTTTCGTTAACTCCTTCTTCGTCTTGTTCTTCATCTTCTTCGATATCTTCTTCTTCTTCTTCTTCTTCTCTTTCTTCTTCTTCCTCTCTGTCGTCACCATTGCGTGTCGCCCTACAAAACAAATATGGTTGTTAACGCAACTTAGAGTTCAAATTAATACTCCGTGACAGGGACATCAAGTACATTGTCAATCAATACACATTCATTGTGCTGACTTTTTCTCCTTCTCTAAAATACAACCTCCCAAGTTGAATGGATAGAAATACGAACCATTTTCCACTGTCAAGAGTCACATTCAATTATACAAGGTTATAACCTTTTTTATTTGAAAAAAAGAAACAAGTCGCTACAATTTGCTGTTCAAAAATACACGCTCCATAACGAATGAGCTAGATTAGTGCTTTACTACATTATATACATAGATGAATTATAAATACAATTACAAACAGTTTCAATCAAATGAGATTTTAAAATATGAGGGATCGTCCACAAAACGCGTTATCTGCCAAATCACAATCATTTTAATAAAACTAGTTTGAACTCTTATCGCTGTTAAATGTTACTTTTCCGAAAGGTTGCGTTATATCATCTAGCAAAAATATCATTCATCTCGAAGAGTTAAAGTCGTAGTTATTCAGATCAGGAATGAAGCAACCACGTCCTTAGATATATCTGCTACAGGGCGCTACATACACACGAGCGGAGGGGACAACTTCACGAAGTATTCACATGCATGAGCACGCACGCACGTAACTACCTACGCACGCACGAACGCACGCACGCACACAACACATACCTACGCGCATACACTGTCGCAAATCCGGTTTCTTGATGTTTAAATAATTATGTAGTGCGTGAGTTGTTAAAGTTTAATATCCGCAATCGGTTTAATAAACCTTGCGTATGTAATTTATTTAGTTTAAACTAGCAAAATTGCCCGTTCTCGGACGGGATAAGTTGATAGTTCTAACGTGACAGTCGTGGTAGCAACATTTACCAAATGTTAGCATTGCTACATAAAACCACAACGCTCTCGCATTGGTAGGCGATGGTTTCAGCTCACGTAAAAGGTAGACAACCGCATCATGCACGTCCTGCAAATTTACTGCACCGTTGGCAATGGTATCCATGATATCGGCAATTTTATTAGAATCTTCCACTTTGATATCACATTCTGCGTTAATCACTGACGTGAAATTGTTGATTATAGTTGGAAATGGTTAGTTTTTATTAGCATGTTTGGGTGCATAGCATCAAAAGGTCGCCTTTTGTTTCCCTTTAATAAACGCATTGACATGCTATTTTTACATATCAAACAATTCGACGTGTCAAAGGGAGCATATAGTGATAAACATCTGACATACGACGTGTGTTCGGATAGGGTATGACAGGATGACAGCTAGCGTGTAGCACATGCTACAAACAACATGACATGGCATATGGAGTGCACCATGTATAGTTTCAGGAGACTCGACGTACACAAGTAGCACAACTTTGTCCTGCGACTACTATAACTTTTTCATTCAATTTTATACACAATATTGTGCAGCTTATCACCTAAGATTTTATGCCACTTACTCGCTTATCGTTTTGCCGGATCTAGTGTACCAGACAGCCGCAATGCCGACAACGGCAGCCACGACTGCAAGGACGGCTCCCACAGCAATATATGTGTTCTTTCCTTGCCCTACGTGTTCATCTTCCTCTTCGTCTTCTGTCGCGTTGAACGCAATAGTCGTTGTGGTGGCGACACGACTGATACGAGTGACACGAATCTCGCAGAACCAACCAGTCCAACCAGGTTCACAACTACACTCGGATCCCTGCAGAAGGGGAATACAAGTTGAGTTCATGCATTTTCCGTCGCTACAGTTGTAGTACTTCGGACAGCGATATTCCAAACTATAGTATCGTGTCCACCAGCGCGCATCGTTATACTCTAATGCCACGTAGGAGACAGTGGTGTATTGGCAAGCACCGTTACGTAGATTTCTATTGAAACCCGTACAATTGGTATTCTTCGCACACCAGTCTATGCAGTCCAAACCGCGCACTGGTACGGCTATATTTGCGTAGTAGTTGCTTGTGTAGTTTCTGATCTTAAACCTAGTTTTACAAGTGTTGGCTAATGCTGTCTGGTGCGCACAACACAACAACACCACGACGAAGTTGATTATGCAACTCCGATCCATGGCAAATATTCTACGGTAGTGACGTAACATCAGTGACGTAGCATTAGTGACGCCACATTGGTACGCAAAGATTGCGTGCGTTGATGGTAAACAAAAACAACCAAAACTCTAAAATCAAACAAAAAAAATTGTAACACGAATTACTACAAACACATTTACTAACAACAACAGGTAATTACCCAATACAATTGTGAAACACACACACACACACACACACACACACACACACACACACACACACACACACACACGCACACACGCACACACGCACACACGCACACACGCACACACGCACACACGCACACACGCACACACGCACACACGCACACACGCACACACGCACACGCGCGCACACGCGCACACGCGCACACGCGCACACGCGCACACGCGCACACGCGCACACACGCACACACGCACACACGCACACACGCACACGCGCACACGCGCACACGCGCACACGCGCACACACGCACACACGCACACACGCACACACGCACACACATACACACACACACACACACACACACACACATATTATAGCTGAGTTATCCGGCGTTGCCCGGGGAAAAAGGCAGTCATATGTACCAGACATCCCAAACCCATCCCAAATCTTTCCAGCCTACCCGCATTAATAAATGGTAACTGGTCACTGGCCTAGTTGTTAGGACAACCTTTTGCCAGAAAAATCAATCGTTCACCCGTCTGACGTAACCAGCAACAGTTGGATTGAAATTTCAGCCCGATACATACAAAACTAATTGAGATGTGGGTGCACAAACAAACAGAGAACGAACTGTTTTTATAGTATATATATATATATATTTATATAAAAGTGCAGTGTATTTTTGAGAAATGATTTGTTTTTACAAAATTCACCTACTCTGACATAAGGGCAGTTGAGTAGTCAGATTTACAGGTGTGATTGTAGAAGCTGTTGACAGTAAAAGGTGTATTTTTAGCTGATTTTACTAAGCGGAAGGGTATTTGGCAGCAATTTGGCTAGTTGACCCTTTAGCCGGATTACTGCCTGCACCCATTTGTAATTATTGACGGGTGTCACACATAGAGGCATTTTACGAGAGCTAAGAATATTAGATTTTGACTAAACTCGACCAACATATCAACGAGATGTTGGTAACAGGAGGTGAGAAGTTTAAGACATTGTGTAGGTCACGCTTTCTTATAATCAGACAAAACGTTAACATGGTCGCCAATGGGAAAACTAACAGTGTGCTGACCCCTCATAAGGTCTCCAGGTCCATCTGTTGTCTCGTGATCTACTGATGTGCCATATCCTGGTTAACCTTTCTCTTCTAATCTGTTCTATCACGTCTAATACCTTTGTCTTCTCTCTTATCTTTGTTTTGCTCTCTCGATAAGTGATGTTTAACGTACTCTTTCCATCTTTGTTTTGGCAGCTGCTTTTTTGCTGTTTTGTTCTTTGCCTGGTCGGTGAGTGTCATTGTGTCCGCGCCGTATGTCATCGCTGGAAGCACGCATGAGTTGTAGACTCGTCTCTTCAAGCAGGTTCCAAAGTTACCCTTCAAGATTTCGCGGTGCTTGGCGAATGCTCTCCAGACGGCCGTGATTCTTCTTTGAATCTCATTGTCTAATTGGTTTTTGGCTCTGATGCTGAATCGCCCTCCCAAGTAGATGTCTCTTCAACTTCTCTCTCTCGTCTGTTCTCTCTCTCGTGGTCTAGTCTCTAGCTCCTCTTTCTCTCTCTCTCTCTCTCTCTCTCTCTCTCTCTCTCTCTCTCTCTCTCTCTCTCTCTCTCTCTCTCTCTCTCTCTATATATATATATGTATATATATAAAACAACACTCCATTTGTCCATGACACCGCTGTCCAGGGAGGGTTGTTAAAGTTAAAATAGGATGTTATAATATTGCCCTATGTGTGTAAACACATTTCTTTCAATAACGTCTACTACACAAACTCGCTTCCTACAAATACACAGTTTTATTCCTTACAGTTTACAAACAAATATAGAAACTGGTCGAAAACCAAACATCATCTTATTTTACTGATTTGTGAATTTTCTGCGGCTGATTGAACGTGTTAATTGATGTGAGAAAATATACCTGTTCACACTTGACATTCTATCGTTTGCTTTGCTCTTGATTATAAAACCACATCGTTTGATATACTTACTTTACTTACCACACGCAGAAATGTGTGCACATTCTGAATGCTCTTAAAATGTGCTAAAACTTAGTTATAGAACATGTGGTTCGTAGCATTCAGCCACGATGCGGTTACTAAGCGAAGACTTTTCGTACACCACGGTCTATAGCCAGGTACTCGTATGCACAGCTGAGTGGACTGGAGCACGAACATGGCATGAACGAACTTACCCAAAGTTCGTAACGGCAGCATGAGGATATGAACACGGAATCTCACGACTGAGAGTCCGACGCTGTAAACACTGCGTTACTGCACACCGTAATAATAATATCAAGTTAATTCTCATTAAAATAGTTTGGTTTTGACTTTTATTGTTATATAAGACAACATTTGCAAAACGATTCCAGATTGAACAACAAACAGTAATACAAACTGACTAAATCACAGTGTAATTATATATATCTCCACGACCTCATTTCCATTTTTTGATGCGAAGATTACGCAACTCAGTGCAATTGTAGAAAAAGCTATGAAGTAGAAGATGTCATAAATTAGGAACCTTTGTACGCAGTTTTGTTGCTGTACGGTATGTACGTGACATCGACATTGACCCGCCAGCTATGCTGCCTGGAGACGAAACTAATCGTGTTTTTGTGATAATTTACAGTTACGTAATATTCGCCAAACATCCGAAAACATTCCTTATGAGTTCTTTCGTATGGTATATATGCTTCGTGAAACCGGACCTTGGTTTGTACCGAGTCGTAATCTTGTACATCCGTGGTCAGCCTATGTTGTTTGCATACGTTTTTCCTGGGGGGGGGGGCGAAGTATTGCGAATCTCGGTTTCGTTCATGCCCCCATTAGCATCCAACCCGAAAAAAATTAATATTTCGTTAATCGTCCACGGGCAATAACGCGGTCAAACACACACGCACACGCACACGCACACGCACACGCACACGCACACGCACACGCACACGCACACGCACACGCACACGCACACGCACACGCACACAAAACCACGACGAATATTACCTAAAATAGTTTGCATTTTAGGAGTTCATTTCAACACAACACATATAGACAGAATGTACGGTTTCAAAATGTGAAGTTGTGAAAAAATAGTACATGTAGACATGTTTTGCCACGATCCAGGGCCGGTTTCATGAAGCGTTCGTCGACCAACCGACCCTTCCCACGACGGCAGGCAATTCACGAACTGTTATAGTTTGTAGTTACGTGCATCAATTGATTGATATCAGTATGACTTGGACACATTGCTTGCACGGTTTGTATTTGAAAATCAATCTCATCGATGAACCACTTCCTTGACTTCGAATTCACACACCGCATTAAAACAGTAAAAATAAACTTGCCACTGGGAGTTCATACTCCTCCGTGGTACATGGACCTCCCAGTCCGTACACCGCGGACTGGTCTCCATTGTGAACAGTGGAGCTGTTTATGTTTTAGTGATACAATGTTTATAGACGTAGCTCATTGATGTTTGTAAGAACAAAAACCTACGATTTAGAAATGCAAAATTGTACCGACAAAATTGTCAAAACAATGTTATTAACCGCAAAACATATTGAAATGGCCATTGTTTATTTATATCAGTAAGGCTTGCACACGTTCTGTGAACAGTTGTGTGTTTTGTTATAGCACGTACACCAGATGATCACTTCTAGCTCACCTAATACAAAATACATAAATTTTCCACGCCATGGTAAATGGACCAACGATCTATATACGACGGAGGTTCATTTTCCACGCCTTGGTAAATGGAGCCCCGATCCATATACGACGGAGGTTCATTTTCCATGCCGTGGTAAATGGACCCCCGATCCATATACGACGGAGGTTCATTTTCCACGCCGTGGTAAATGGATCCACGATCCATATGCGACAGAGGTTCAGTTTCCACGCCGTGGTAAATGGACCCCAGACGGGGGTTCATTTACAATATCACGCCGGCCAGTGCAAATAGTTGGATCTAATCTAGAGTGGAATGATACCATACCATACCCGACCGACGACGGGTAAAAAGGATACGTTCCTCGTAGACATTGGTGCTGCTGTCTTGCCGCGACCCATGAGTCAGTGCCGTTGGCGCACCAAGCTCCGGTAGCCTAGTCGTCGACCGGAAGGAAGGAAACGAGAGTGTCGACGAGCTGGTCGCGATGATTAAACCGAAGGCACGGTGTCCAGTAGAACCCACGCAACAGACCGTCCGCAGCCAGCCGTGCCAGAGAGCAGTTGTACTTTGTCCTAGTTGTTAACTCCGCCGGTAGCGACTGTAACCGTATAAAGAACCTGCAGACGTCCGCGCCCCGAACCGCGCCTGATATCAATTGGAAAGGCAATCCCAATACGGTTATAAGTCCGACCATTCACACGAACCAGCGGCACTGTATTTTCTAATAAGTATATGTTCTTCCCGAACATAGCATGTAACATCAGCAACGATTGGATGGTCAAGACCCAAACAGCTGATTTTAGTAAGTTATTCTAGTGACACTGCTGTAGTCAGCAGCGTCCCCTGTCACTCGAAGATACAGCGGACAGAGCAGCATTCGGAACGCCGCCTTACAGTTGTGATTTCTCTTGTTACGGGGGGGTTGTCTATTCCGCTAAATAATAATAATTATTATTTTTATGGCGACAGCAGAAATTAAATGGTTAGCGGGAACGAGTTTAAGAAAAAATACTGAAATGGTAATAACTACTGCTTGTCCTTGGTTTGTTGCATATGGTAAGCTAGTTATCATCATCATATATATTTTCATTTTCCACGAATGCGTCAACAGCATTGGACGCATTCGTGGATACTTAGACAAAGAACACACAAACAACTTGTGCATGCGCTAGTCATTTCGCGAATTGACTGCTGCAATAGTCTTCTTAATGGATTGCCAGCGACAGTAATTGCGAAACTACAACGTGTCCAAAATGCATGTGCTCGTATCATAACGATGCGGTCGAAACGAGACCACGTCACGCCCATGCTCTTGGAGCTGCACTGGCTCATCTTTTCACAAATTGGTGTAGATTATCTCCCGTTGGTTGCATTCGATATAATTATTTTGAAAACGAGCCCAAGCTCGGCGAAACCTAGTCGACTTGTAGGCCCATTCGCATTCGTTGTTTTGAATAAAATTCGATTCATGTGGAAACGTAAGATAACTGCTTGTTCCTCTATGATGACTAGTGTTTGTATTACGTCGGAATATTGCACAATAACTCGTTCTGAAGCTCGTTTCGACCCAAAAGCTATCCTTGTAAACATGCTCTGAATGCATGGAAAGGGTCGGCCTGATGCGAGTGTGTCACAAGTGACGTCACGATACCACGTGATCGCCTAGCTCATTAAAATGTCATTTTCCGCGGGAATCGCTTCACAGACGGGCTTAAAATCGAATTTATGCTACAAATGTATTTTTCTGTATTTCTTTAATGTTGTCAAATGTTACATACAATGTTAAACTTTGTGTACACATGGAAAAAGGATTTTAGCTAATGCCTTATTTTTATTTCCTTTAAAGTAAGAATGGTTCAAAGCATTTTAAACTTCACCCCGGAAAATTATGTTCCAAACATCAACTAAACTTCTCTAGGAAAGATTCAGCCACGCCGTAATTACTGCGCGCAATAAGTTCATAAATAGCTACCAGTGTATGTGCAGCCAAATGTGTATTAACATTGCAGTTTGCACTGGTCACCTGCTCGGCACATGCAAGATCCCGCCGGATACTGGCGCTGTTACATCATATAGCTGACGCAGAGCCTCTAGCGACCCATGCTTAGCCACTTCACAAGGCGCAGTTCCAGGAATACACCGCACCAACAACAGCGACAGTGTTTACTACCAGTTAGCTTGCCCGAGGACAGACGACTCGGCATCCTGGAAACACCGTTCGTTTTCGCTGTTCTTCCGCCGCTAAATGCCGCCGAATTACGTTTCAAAGTTAATCTGTCCAATTAGGCAGCCATCAATCGGTCAATTGCCGATAGTGGCGGTGACGTAACAGGGTTGTAGTGATGATGTTTATTATTCGTGTATGGACGCCTATCCGATTGATTTACCGCGTCTGGTGAGCAGAGTCGTCCGCTTTGAGCTCTCTTGCGATCGCTGCATCGTTCACCGGGGCTTCTTGCATGAAGACTTTAAAGAAGGACTAACTACTAGCAGAACACCTCGTTTGATCTTACGTGGAATAAAAGTCCTTAGTTTCTATTTTGTAACAAGTGTGTATACGTCCCGACCGTCACCATTCCAATTCACAAATATGAGTCTTATAAGACAAAGTCCAATTCGTTTAAATATATATTTAAGTAATGTTAATCGATTCATCTGCTCTATACATAAGTTTTATTTTATTCATGTACGTTTGTAAATGTTACAATTAGAACACATTACAAATGAAAACACGATATTTGTATTTTTGTCATGGAACTGACTGGACCTTGGTGAGCAACTACCCGGTGAGCAACTGTCCGAGCATCAAATACTCAATGTCAGACAGCAGCGATACAGGTATATCGACTTATCTTTTAATCAACGGTGTGACTATAACTAAGAGTACAAGACAACGACCTGGCAGCCTTTTCTAGGGATGCATTCTCTGCCCCAATCCGAGGAAACCGCTAGAAATGCAGAGAAACAAGCAAAAGTCAAGATGCCAAATAAAACTATATATATACTAGCGTTGCAAAATGTTTGACGGGACAAAAAAGGCCGATGAACTACAACCTCTAGTCTAGCTGATGCAAATTCCTCAAAGAGATTCTTCGCTGCAATCAAATAGATCTATTGTCCACATGCACCTGCTGTTGCTCCAGTTACATATGCTGAAAGTTAAAACGTTTTCGCAGGGTGTCCAGATGGAGAGAATATTTCAGCGAGTTACTGAGTCGCTAACAACTGCAATAGCAGAAGCATTGGCTACATTAGAACCGTGACTCAATAGAACAGCACCCAACACCAAAAACAAGGGAAACGGTCCAGAAAGAAATAGTTATCGAAAGAAGCCATTAAAAAAATTAAGTACAAATAAATGATGTGGAAGTCATATAGACGTACAGGAAATGACGAAGACTACAACATTTATAAAGAAGCACCAAACCAAGCTACAGCTGAAATTAGAAATTCAAAGAGAAGCTATGAACACAAATTAGCTTGTAATATAAAACAAGACAGCAACAGTTTTTATGCATATGTTCAGAGCAAACAGAAAGTTCAGCATAAGGTCGGTCCTCTAGAAGATAGTGCTGGAAATATAATACCAGAGGGATTCTTAATGGCAGAAGACCTGAATGAGTATTTTAGTTAAGTGTTTACGAGGGAAGATATTAGTTCACTGCCAATACCAGAGGCTAAGTTCAAGGGGGTAGAATCAGACTATTTAGGACAGTTAATTGTAACCGCAGAAATGGTAGCTAAGAAAATTAGTGCTATGAAGGATAATAAATCACCTGGATTGGATGGGATTCCGCCCACACTACTATTGGAAATTGTAGAATAAATTAGCATACCACTTGCAACAGTTTTCAACTTGTCATCAGAAGAGGGAGTTGTTCGTTTAGAATGGAAAGAAGCAAACAATATACCGTTATTTAAAAAAGGTTCCAGAAACAAGTCAGAGAACAATAGACCAGTGAGTTTAACATCAGTGATTTGCAAATAATTAGAAAGACTAATCAAAGATCACATGGTGGATTTTCTTGTTAAACATAACTTGTTAAACCCATCTCAACATTGGTCTCTAAAAGCAAGGTCATGCTTAACAAATATGTTATGTTTTTTGGAAGATATCACTAAGTGGGTAGACGAGGGATTACCAGTAGATATCATCTACTTAGATTTTCAGAAAGCTTTCAACAAAGTACCACGTCAAAGGTTACTACTTAAACTAAAGGTCCATGGCATAGGAAATGTTTTTATTAACTGGATGGAAAATGGCTAATTGACAGAAGACAACGGGTAGTAGTTGATGGGAAAGCTTCAAACTGGAAATCAGTTTTGAGTGTGGTACCACAGGGATCAGTACTTGGACCTATATTATTATTAATATATATCAACAATTTGGACAATGGTATAACAAGTAAGGTGTTGAAATTTGCGGATGATACAAAAGTGTTTAGAAGGATTAAAAATGATAGAGATAGACAGCATTTATAAGATGATCTTGACAGGTTGATAAAATGGTCTGAAAAATAGCAAATGTTGTTCAATTTTGGGAAATGTAAATGCCTCCACACAGGACATGGGAACGAAGATGTACAATATACAATGGAAGGTTCTGTACTAAATACTACTGTATAAGAAAAGGACTTAGGATTAACCATTAGTGCTGATATGAAGGTTTCAGAGCAGTGCGGTATTGCCGCTTCAAAAGGAAATCAAATCCTTGGATTAATTAAGCGAAGTATAACGTATAAGGAAAAAGAGCTAATAATACCGCTGTACAAAACAATAGTTAGGCCTCATTTAGAATATTGTATTCAAGCGTGGAGACCATATCGCAGGAAGGACATAGATATGGTACAGAGGAGAGCAACTAAAATGATACCAACACTGAGGGATCTTAGTTACGAAATACGCCTAAAAGAATATGGTTTAACAACACTAGAGACCAGGAGATTGGGAGGAGATCAGATAGAAATGTTTAAAATATTGAATGGTTATGAAAATATTGATAGAAATATTTTTTTCTCAGTTAAGAAAGATAGAAAGACCAGAGGACATGAAGTTACATTAGTAAAGGAGCAATGTAGATTAGATATAAGAAAGTTCTCATTCTCACAAAGGACTGTAAATGAATGGAACAGCTTATCTCCTGATTGTGTTGGTGCTAGTAGCGTGAATATGTTTTAAAATTAAATCTACACATACCTTAAAAGGGCGGGATACACGTAAATAAAAAGTATTGGACTATCGATAAGCCAAAATGCTTCCTTGTCCATCTACCATCTAGAGTTAATTTTCTGGATGGCAATCTTGTTAAATCTTATTAAACACAAGAAAACACGGGAAAGATACTACGCAGAATTGGATGAAATTAAAGAAAAATGGAAAATTCCTCGAGTTCTCTAGTACCTATACTGGACAATATTTACCGCAGCAGTTCAAAGACGCTTTTGGTAATGGTAACATACAAAACGAATGATGACCCTGTAATGATTGTGAGAACTACCGGGCATTTCACTGTTATCAACTGCGGGGAAAATCCTCGCAAAATCCATTTGAAACGATTACAAGCAAATAGACCTGAAATCTCACCGAAGAGCGAAATACCCTCCTTCACCGAGGTCATCGTCGGACATGACTGCAAGGAGGGACCTCACAATATATGTTTAGGTATATATTATTATTTATTCGTACCATTTTATCTCGAATTTATTATAGTTTAGCGCGTGAAGTGAACGAATCTAGCCCAAATGAATTAATACAAAAGTTAATAAGTTCTATCCATGCAATGGCTTTCATTTTCGATTACGTAGATTGCAAAACACACATACAATTATAGCCAGCATGACATTTCAGTGAAATTTTCACGGGCGCAACATTCAAATGATGGTTTATACTCATTAAGACATCGTGGGTTAATAAGAGAAAACGTGAATCAACAGCACCCATGGTATACTCTTATTACATCGACGGATTTAAGCTCGATACATCACGATTCTTTATTATTGTGAAAGTTCGATGTCCTCGTACATGTAAGACAATCTTATCAATATGCAAGCCATTAATCATACTGCAGGATAGTGGCCTGTGGTAGACGGTACAAATTAAACCGTCAAGACGTCCGTGTATGTGTCGTGTAATTTAGGCGGAGTGTTCGTTAAAAAAACATTTCGTGTGACACTTTGTTTTGCTTTACAGGCAAAATTAGCTCTCGGGGAATTTTCTTACACACTCACGGAAAATACCCCGAATTGAAGCTTTAATATTGGGTTTTTCCAGTGACCCGATGAGGGGATGCTACCTCGGGGCACTAACCTTATATATTGTCTGTATTCGTGCGCGCGAGCGTCCCGCCACGTCGCGGCATTACATGACAAACGCTTGTTTGAGAAGCACTGCAGCGACTTTTAACAAGCGTCATGACAAGAATACCCCACTACTTTGTTGACGTATTGAGACGTGACACTTTTCGGCAGGTTATCTTTCTTGTACGAAAAAGTAGACGGGAATGAAACGAGAGGTCGGTCGGTTCAGCAGTGAATTCGATTGATGCCAAACCACGCCTTGAGGGTTGATTTTAACAATTTCCAAAATGGCGACCATGTGATAATTGTGAAGGATCGCCACTGTTCGGACCATAATTATACGTATGCTTGGTCGATCTGAGAAAACGCATAAAATATATTCGCTGAGTGAAAACATCGAGTTTCGTTTGTTTGTATTTTTAAGAATATTTTACCGGTTCGAATAAATTGTAATACAACTTCGAATTAATATCTTGAAAAACTGTTACGTGTTTTGGATTGAATGACATTTTACTTGAAACGAAATGTCTATTTATTGATATCGACCACTGCGTTCGAAAAAACCGTCCAAGCCCTTGCACAGATAACGTTATTTATACACAGAGTTCACAATAAAGACATAAATAAGCGTTTACAATTTCATTGAGCTACGACATAGAAATGATCTGATGCTGTGGTAAAATTGTGGGCAACTTAAAAACTCCGTTTTCTCAAAACTTGAATTATTCGGTAACACTGTTATCATTATAAAATTTAAATATTACCCTTGAACGTGATTCCGTATCGCCAAAATGTATCCTTTGTGAGGTCTGAACTGTTGTGACCCACGTTTCAAAAGCATAATATTAATATGCAAATCGTTTTGTTATGGAGAAATACAGGAAAATATATAACTAGTAATATTCTTTTTCCCGATTCGTCAGGAAAAGTAAACATCGTCGGTTTTCATTGGCTATTTTCGAGCCTTCAAGCACAACACTTGATCTGCGCAGGAATGTTGCGTTGGCATGGATGTTCGCGAATTGCACGATACAAAATATATACTTTCTACGCTGTACTATTCTAAGAAATTTGCGAAGAAATTATGATCTTACCTATTTCACAGTTCTAAGATAAAAAGACATATATAATGCATCGCTGATTCCGCCAAGATATGTATATATGCTAACAGAATGTCCATGCCATCTTGGCGGAATCAGCGGTACAATATATATATATATATATATATATATATACAGTAAACCTCGCCTAAGTCGGATTCGCCTAAGTCGGATCTTCGCTCAACTCGGACAATTATGAGGAACTGTTTATTTGTAATGTATTTCCCATAAAAATGTTCGTCTAAGTCGGATTATGTAAGTCGGATCTTCGCCTAACCCGGAATAACTGAGTCGGTCCATATGATACGAGATAATGTGTTTTTCCTCACCTAAGTCGGATCGCAGTATTCAACAAAGTCATTTGGTTGCTTGGAGTATATGTACCAGATGAACTAAAATTGAAAAGGCTATTCAAAAAAAATAATCCAGATAGCCAGAGCAACGTACATAGGTGTCACGTCTTCACTTATCTAATGCAACTAGCATCACCAAGCCAATGGCCACTGGTATAACCAAGATCATGACGTTCCAGTACCAGGACATCCTGCCGCCAGGAGACTAGAGGCATCAGGAGTCGCACCATTTTCTCAAGAAGTTTAACTATGTTGGACGTCGTCATTGCTCTGAATCTAGAGTGGAACAAACTGAAACCGGAAACACTTCTAAGTTCTTACAAAAACGAGATTCGTCTAAAATGTTGAGCGTCAAGACGATGATGAAGACGAACGAAGCAGCTGCTTCGTCTTCATCATCGTCTTGACGCTCAACATCTTAGACGCTGCTTCGTTCAGAAACGTACGGAATAAGGTCCACGAGATGTATGGAGATGCTGTATGCACGATATACGACTGTGTTGGTGTAGACGAGACAGCAGAAACGCTGGCTACTCTAAATAACGAGCAGATCATTGAAACCGTACAACACCCCGACGCAGTCGGTTGGTTTACTGAGCGATGATGAGGGCGACGAAATCTCGGTGTCTGAAGATAGGATAACAAAACTCAGTGGCACACATGCTGCTTTGCGGACGCTAATTAAGACACTTTGGTTTGACGATCGTGAAATCGAAGAGTTGGCCGAGAATTAGAGGCCAGTATCATGAGATAGTCGCAACAAAGACTCACGCAGAGCAAGATGACAGACATTTACAATCAATAATAATTACTAAGCTATATCCTTAGAGATTCGTGCCAAAAATGAAGCACAAAACTGTTCTAATACTGCATAATGTTGCATGTTGCTTGTGGACATAAACATGTGTAGAATTACCGCAGAATCCAGTCACTTTCAAGCGGTATTCACAGGTACCTAAGGGCTTTTAGATGTTTGCCTTTTCCGCTGGGATATGTCATCTTCGGCTAAGTCGGATTTTCGCATAACTCGGATATTATATCATTTGGTCCGATTGAATCCGACTCAGGCGAGGTTTACTGTATATATTGCACCGCTGATACCGCCAAGATGGCATGGGCATTCTGTTAGCATGGCTCGAATATTGTGTCTTTTTATGTTAGAACTGTGAAATAGGTACGATCATAATTTCTTCGTATATTTTATAGAATAGTACAGAGCAGAAAAGTATATATTTATAGTATCGTGCAATTCGCGAACATCCATGTCATTATATATATGTATATATATATATATATATATATTGGCGGAATCAGCGGTGCATTATATATATATATATATATGTATATATATATATATAACATATATATGTATATCTTATATATCTTGAGCGAATCAGCGGTGCATTATGGGGGCCTAGAAACAAAATAATTACAAATACTTCTAGCGCTACGAGCTTGCAATCCATGCTACGCCGTCTTCATCAAAATTACGCAATATGCACTCCAAACGGACTATCTAGGAACTAGGCTAAATGCCGAGCAGTCAACGTGTCAGTGATCTCGCTAAAAGCCAACTTCCGGCTGTGGAGTCGACACGATGCGATCAGGAACCTTCGCCTGGACGCACGGACCCTCTTCAGACGGCGTCGCCACCTCTTCTGACGCATCAGCCATCCGGTCGTGTTTTGATTCGGACGTAAATCGGTCGCATGTCTTTTGATGCGCGCGCTAATGGCACGCGCGCACTCAGTGGGATTAAGACCCGGGAAAATGAACGGGATTTCGTACCTTTGCCGCGCCACCTGCGCCACAGATTTTAATGGGACCTCGTCGGCGCTAGAGAGCGGGCGTCGAGACGGTGGTCGCTCGGAGTCATTGTGTCCATAAATGATGGATGTAGGCGCTGAAAGGACGCCATATTATTGCGAGATATTAGTCCGGGTGACG
This sequence comes from Paraescarpia echinospica, assembly GCA_020002185.1. Taxonomy (NCBI): domain Eukaryota; kingdom Metazoa; phylum Annelida; class Polychaeta; order Sabellida; family Siboglinidae; genus Paraescarpia; species Paraescarpia echinospica. Next base: position 17,567,269 of record CM034538.1, on the reverse strand, counting down.
AAGCGGATTGGGAATTCGTCGTATGCCGGTTAATTTAGACGGCGTCGTCGATTAAACGTCGACGTAATCCGATATTGACGCATCGTCCGCGGTCTTCATTGACGACGAAAGAAAGGAGACTGTCGGAAATATCGCAAAGCCTCGGACTTATTATGACTGAAAAAGCTCGTGCAATAAACTACGCCACATATGGCGGAGGTCGACTTTGAAAGAAGTCGAACTTCATACGGCATGGGTGGTTCGGCGCGATGTGGTTTGTGATATCCTTCCATATCCAGCCATCCAGTCAGTCTTAGAGATTCACATTGTAAATTATAATTACAGTCTAACTTGAAAAGCGTAAAGATCACTCCTCCTATCTTGTGCAACGCTGGCATCCATTCTATCATAGTTCCATATCATGTAGCATTTGTAATGTCAATAAATTAATCTTTTCTTATATCGGTTGTGTGTAATTCGGCGTGTATAATGTGTTAGAGGGATGGTGTGAAGATGGCACAATTAAGACCAGTTTACTATTACTCCTGGGAAGAAAACTATTTTGACGATATCGATAAACAAAGAGTATACATAAATAAAGATATATATATATATATATATATATATATATAGTCATATATAAGCATTACAATTATTCTACAAATACACAATTTAATGGACGTAAAATGATGCGAATTACTTTTTAAGAATAGGCGTAATTAACAAGCTGAGCACAAGTTCCGTTACTGAAACATCGCATGAACCTCTAAAGTTAACAGTTAACACCATCCCGAGACAGAAGAATATAAAATAGTAGTGAAATAGATAGAATCGTTGAAATCGCAAAATGTAGAACATTAGCTGTGATTCCACACAACCGGATTTGGAAGATCGAATGGCTCTATTCCATGCCGCGATTCGAACCGTATCAACATTAAAACATAATTGGAAAATCTCATAAGTGACATCACCACAGTGGTATATTTCCCTGGCCACACTGAAATATTCTTGAACCTTCAGCACATCTACTTCTATGCCCGATCTACCGATCGCTGTAAATTCTTATTTTTAGAACATTTTGTACAATTGTTAATACTGCACCTTGATTTTAACGATTTAATTTCAATCTTTCTAATATTGAAACTCGTTCTTAATAAATCGACTATGAATATATTACAAAAATATATCCACACACTCCATACTCCACACATTTGAATAGTAATAATAGTAAAATTATACGAACATTATCTAAGTGAGACAATTGATCGTTGCAATGTTGTAATTTAAAATATCAATATTATTTAACTCATTAATCCAGAAATACTGATAGTTAAAAGCACGCTGTATAATGCCATTTCGGTCAGGCATAACAACTATTATCAATTAAGCACCACAGACATGGAGCGTTATTATATGGCACTTATACATGCAACTTATATATCAACGGGCCACTCCCCGCATTCCAGCACTTAGTTGTGTCAATGTTTCATAACAATTACATGCAATCTGGACTGATGTATAAATAATTCTTTCTCAGGTGTAATAAGCTTATGATAGTCAATAACCACGGATTATGTATTATAACCTATCGCGTCGGCAACTTTGCTATTAAATATGACGAGGATATCAGCTTATCGACTTGGCAGAATTTGACGTGCAGCGTCGGGCCAGCGACAAACGCCTGAACGACAACCGCCAGATTTTGTGGTTTTATTTCTTCTTTTCGGTACTCGTATTCCTGATCAAGTGCACCGACTTACAGTATTTTAGCATCATAAAGGTTATCATGCTGCGTGTAATGGGTTTAGCAGCAAATAATTGAAATGTGCTTAACACCAGGCTAGTTAACAAAAAAAACCTGTAACGTTATACACACTGGCAAAAACGTCCAACCTTCGGAGTATTCGTAAATGACGTATTTGCCACGACGTAAATTTGAAGTTCTTAGATGGGTGTTTGTACTTCAAGGGGTCGCAGGCACCGGTTGCAGATTGTGGAGGATACAGACAGCATTCGACTCAATAAGGTGTCAAATGAAGAAGGCTGCTGAGGTGATGGAGCCGGGAAGGTAGTTCCAGTCACATACTATTCGGTGGGAAGAAAGAATGATAAAGGACTCATTGGTGGGGCGTGTTCCTGGTACGACATGTCGTTGTGTGTTTCTTGTTCTTCGCGCCGAATGACGGAAGAGGTTTGAACAGTTGATGTCTACTATACCGCATTTTTTTTGTATCGTCAACATCCGTATTTAGGATTATAAATTCTATAAACATCCTTGTATATATATATATACATGTGTGTGTGTGTGTGTGTGTGTGTGTGTGTGTGTGTGTGTGTGTGTGTGTGTGTGTGTGTGTGTGTGTGTGTGTGTGTGTGTGTGTGTGTGTGTGTAAACATACAATTTGTTGCCAGGCCTCTACAACATTCCTATTCTGACTGAGAGTCATCATCTACAAGGTTACGAAATATATCATAAAGGCCTAATTTTCGCTAGAAATCATCTAGTGAACCCACATATAAAGCTACAACGTTTATCTGGTCATTCAATGGGGGGGTCAATTCGTTGGGCCCATAATAAACCAAATCCGAGAGTTTTTGTTGGGAATCTATATCATCGGTAAAATAGCTTCTATTCGCCCACTATTAATTCGTCACGCGAATTTATATATTTTTTAAACTGTATTTTATAACCAGTTTCCTTTTTAAGAAAATCCGTATTAAAACGGAATTCCGCCATATTCGTCTAGATATCCCACAAATGCGTATTGCATACAGGACATCCGTATGATCAGGCGTGTCTTAACAACTCCAACTTCAAAAAGGATACAACGATTACAAAATCACACGCAGCTTTTGGATGTGCATAAGAAACATCCAAATTTGTTGCAATATACGCAAACACGACTAGGCCTCTAATCCCTATATTGGAGGGTGGGCTGCTTAGAGCAGGTGTGCACGCTTTCGCCGCTCTGATTAAATTGCATTAAGTTGTCGCGAGCGGCAACAATGCCCGTGTCACTACTGGCGTGCGACGGGCGCTAACTCGCACGTGCATCTGATTGTTGCCACGCCGCCCAGGCCTGCTGTGGATAGTGGACAGTGATGATTGCATCAGTTACCGATGTCCAGCAAGAGAAAAACACAACAATACGCGGACAACGCTGGCGAGTGTCAACAACGTTTGCAGCAGAGTTGTGCATCGACGGGCGGTAGTTGCAGACGCGTGTCAGGATCCGCTATAGCGCATAATTGCTGACGTCACAAAATATGTCTGCGATGCTGTGCGAATTACCCAGTTTACACAGCGTGACAAAATATTTCGCTCTACACACGATAACTAAAAAGACGGATACATCCACATATTATGTTCCTATGAATCTCGCTACGAAAACAAAATAGCCTACCTCCATATGTTACACTGCCTAATGCGTTTGCTCATAATTGTTATTCTCAGGTGGTAGCTCCCCGTTATTTACGCATAGTAACATTGTAAATGTTATATAAACTTCTTGTACAAACTGTATTTAAGTTTCGTTATGCAAACTCATATACCAATGTTTACATATATGTGTGGCAGGCCCTACACATGCGAGTTTTTTATTTTTATTTTGCCATATTCCAATTGAATATTATAAATTATATAGGCAGGCAGAGTTAGTACTGTAGGTCATGGACTTACCTTAAGTGGGTCACCCTCCACGCACAAAAGAAGGACCTTTCTTCAAAGGTAAGAGTAAGGTATTTAGGGTTGCTGAAATCGACTTAATGACATGTTATTATATCGAATAGTTGACAGACACATCGAGTATCATTTAAAATACACTTGTGTTATTAGTCTACGGGTTACATGTTACGAAAATTAATAACAGAAACATAAATTACAATCGCTGCATATAAGTAAAAAATATAGATATATATGCGCGCCAAGAAATGTGTTTTTTGTTGCTGCTTCCTTAAGAAAAAATGTTTTTGTTCATAACTGATATGCCGACATAGTTAGCCTGGGTCCATGTTAGGCTGTCATGGACGGAATAGTTAGCCTGGGTCCATGTTAGGCTGTCGTGGACGGAATAGTTAGCCTGGGTCCATGTTAGGCTGTCATGGACGGAATAGTTAGCCTGGGTCCATGTTAGGCTGTCGTGGACGGAATAGTTAGCCTGGGTCCCTATTAGGCTGTCGTGGACGGAATAGTTAGCCTGGGTCTATGTTAGGCTGTCGTGGACGGAATAGTTAGCCTGGGTCCCTATTAGGATGTCGTGGACGGAATAGTTAGCATGGGTCCATATTAGGCTGTCATGGACGGCATAGTTAACCAGGGTCCCTATTAGGCCGTCAAACGTGTTAGCCAGGGTCCCTATTAGGCCGTCAAACGTGTTAGCCAGGGTCCCTATTGGGCAGTCAAACGTGTGCGTAGGCACATTGTGATCAAAAGGGTTCTGGCATCAGCTACTGAAGCGTCCGTAACGGGGTTTTCCTTTACGCTGTGTACATATTTTCTTCCCATGTTAGAAAGAATACGACTGGTAGTGTTACTTCCGAAAGAAAGAAGCAACTTTGGGTGAATACGATTGTCTAAATTTCGACACCGCAGTTGGCCAAGGTGGATTAGAACCCCGATCGACAGCCCAGCGCGACTACCCGCGGAGCTACCGCCCCCGCCCGCGCCCCCGCCCCTCCTCCATTAAAACCATTACACCTATTAAAAAGTACATGTATATATCTAGACATTGTTCCTTTATTTTACCTGTGAATTACTGATGTGTCCATAATAGGTGGTGGGGGGATCTTTCTAAAAACGAACGTACTTTTAGGTGGGTGTACAGGCCAACGATACAAAACGTTACAAGGGGTCTCAAAAAGTCAAAACATTGTGACGTACTATATGGATGGCCCCTAAAAATATTTTGATCACCGCAGGTAGTCAAAATAGTGGCGTCAAATGGTGGTCCAGGGACCAGTTACAGTAATAACCGAGACTGAATGGTAATAATTCAGTGGCGGCACCTAGCGATTGAACAGTAACTAACACCTGGATGACGCATTGCGTAAACAAACATACGTGCTAAGGCGGCGTTTGTTGTGTTATGTAGATTAGTTGGTAGTTTTGTTGTTGTAGTTTATCAATTGTTTGTGTGGATGTGCACATGATTATGAATAATAGCCCAGTTGGATGACCAAATAAGCCACCTTGACAGCGTGTCAATCGTTATCGTCCTTATCTACACACCGACACTGAGGGGACTGGATAACGAGGCAGAGGCCCTCACTGTTTATAGGACAACTGTCAGACCATACCACACCCAGGCCAGGCTGAAGAGGATGGTCTATTAGTGAATGAGAGATAATCCTATCTCAGTGCCTCTCCAGATAGTGTGAGATCACGTGGTTGTCACTACGATAATCTGGTTGAAGTAAAATGCCCATTTTCATTGAAGGGACAGGATCCCATAAAATATGATGACAGTAGATGACTGATGATTTTATACAAATCCTCATCTGAAAGCAACAGGTGCACCAATGTTCTCAATATTGAACCACCATTGCCTGATTTAGAGAAATAAAACCAGATTAATGCAAACTCACGTCTACATCCATTACTTTCAATAAAGAGTGATAGAACAAAACAGAAGGCATGTGTTTCATGTAGATAATTCAACATTTAATAATATAACAAATTAGAATGACAATAGGTGTTTTTTCTTAAAATTCCTTAACATAAAACTTGTAACTTCCAAATGTGCAATGTACAAACAAACAAACAACATTGAATTCTTTGCATTTGTGAGATTCCTAAATTTTATACAAAATTTAGAAAATGCTTTGCAGACAGATGTATTCCTAAGCTGTTCATGTCACCATACATCGTCCTTTACACAGTATTATTGTTTTTTGTTGTTTAGAATAAAGTGTATTATGTCATTGGCATCTTACGTTATTTGTCAAGTTCATGTTCTACTATACACACAGACACATACATATATACAAACTACAAATAGTTTGTTTCTATGCATGCAAACATAGAAACATACATACCTACATACACACAAACATACATACATACACACATATACAAACACACAAAACATACATACATATATACATACACGCCATGTTATAAAATTAATATCCAATCCTATGGAACTATGTCACTCACAGCAACAAATTATTACACGAAAACTTATTAAGCTCGTTCATGTTACAACAGCCGTACTGTTCTATCACTGGCAATATACCACACATCGTCATAGCAAATACAACATAGGCAGCGTTCATAAAATAAGTTCATAACTCTCATTCCATTTCATCTCAGCTATGTCACATTGACTGTAATTTGCAACAAACATTTTGGTAAACAGAAATCATAATTACCTACATGTGTAAATGGCACATAAACATTTTCCAAACCACAATATCTATCCAGAAATTTAGAATAATAAAACAATTTCAGCGAAACAAACAATAAACACAATCGATAACTTAATATATTTCTGATACACATCTTAGATGTTTCAGTGTCCATCTTGTAAATGAATATATACATACAACTCGTAGGAAGATATCATTATAATTTATTATCTTTATCACAAATACATATTTCTTTTGTTATATTATGTCATAAATCTTAGCTACTTTTTTCACCTCACCATAGTCGTTGCATTTCTCTGTCTGTATATAGTGTCTCCATCACTGTTGTAAAAAATCGTAATTCTCCTGACTGCTGCCAGGTGTCGCTTCAAAGGTCAGAGTTCACAGAGTTCACAAAGGTCACACTTCTCCTTTGGAATATGTCTTAGTCAGCTTCTCAAGGATGGGAATGGGTGGCACTACTAACTTGAAATTCTGAAACAGAAGATGGAAATGTCAAAATTTGTTAAAAGAAGGCACATAACAGTGGCGCTGCCCAGCTGTACACACACATTTTACGCAGTAAAACACAAACTAATATGGTGTTTTTACAATCCTGTTTTTTCGTTGTATTAGTATGCTATGGTGTTTCACTGGTGCTATGTTACTGTTCTCATGAGACAGTAATTAACCATGTTAATTAAATGTCACAGAGAAGAATACATTCTTTGATGACTTTAGGCACAGAGCACAGTGGCACAGTGATTAAGCATCGGACTCTCAACCGAGAGAACCCGGGTTCGAATCCTCTGCTGCTGTGTTGAATGTTGGGCAAGTTTGTTCTCTCTACGTTGCTCCAGTTCACTGGCTGTATGAATGAGTATCCAGCTATAGACAGTGGTGGATATTTGTGTATGAATAATTGTGCATTAATTGCAGCATGGCTGAATGCTTCCCACAAAAGTTGGTATGGTATTCGATTGAACATGTCTGTTAGGGTGTAAAGAGTTTTGAGCAGTCTTAAGGACTGGATACTGTGCTATATAAGAACTTACCTTTAGGTTTTTATGAGACTATAGTGATAAGTAGTTATTTTGTTAGACTATATTCATGGCTGACATGTAAAATGTGTTAACTATTCCGTGACAAAAATGTGGATAATTATATGGCTGTATAATTATTTACAAAATCTGATCACTGACATACAATTTCAGATTTGATGAACCCGCCTGACAGTTAATTTCTGGTGTAAATTAATCCTTCAATTACCAAAACTAAAAAACATAAATGCCTTTCCGGCACTGACAAACAGCAAAATCTCTAATGTCAGTAGTAAAACAAACATTGTCCTGTTAAACCAGAAGATAAGTTGAAAATAGTCTCACTGCAGAGGCTTCTACATAGTAAAATATGACATTAGAGAGTGTCTGCAAGTTTTCCAATGGTTACTCCTTACCCAATACTGTTCTTGTCACACCAATGATCGAGATCGAGATTGGGGTGCTTGCAGACACTCTCTAATGATTTAGGTCTACTCACTTCTGTTGAGAGAAAGCGGTGTGGAAACTCCTCTCGGAAATATTCACGGCCATATGGAATGTGTCCATACTTGGAGTCGGTGTGCATCAAGCGTTCGTAGTATGACACTTTGTGTGTGAAGGGCTGCATACTACAACAGGTGACAGACTCAAGTAATTACAAAATACATATTATACTTAAATATTTGTCATTTAGTATGTTGATTTTTAAAATCTTCACATATTTATACAGTGGAACCTCATTAATGTGTACCCAATAGTCTGAAAACCTTGGAATCCACACATTATTTTTGTGTGGAGAATATCGAAATGTTAAGGGAACACTTTACCCGAAAAATTACTTTTATTAATTCTGTACCAATCAAGTTGAAATTTGCACAGTTTGTCAATATAGGTAAACATGATACTTCATATTTTTTTCAGATTTTTCCTGTGATGCATTACCATGGAAACGGCAGCCATATTGGATTTTGATGTGTACTTCTTATAAACAGCATATCTTGATAATGGGCAGGCCAAATTCAATAAAAATTGGTGAGCATGTACTTAAAATGATACTGATAAATACAAAATAGAGATATTTGCAATAACTAAATAAACACACTTTTTTTACATATTTTACAATATTACCATTATCAAAATTTCTGATGACGGCCAACATTTGTATCACACTATGAGAATAGTATGTACATATCTACAAAAATGGCTCTTTGATAGTTTGGAGCATACTTTCAGCACGCAATGACAAAAATTTGAAGCAAGTACACTGATAAATAAAGGAGACGTACTCTTTATAAGTAACGATTTTGATGAAAAACTTGTATTTGAGAAAAACGCAATCAAAGTTTCAGTAACTTGAACATGGAACTGCAATACCTAAAGTGTACCGAACTGAATAAAACTTTACCAGTACATTATATAGCAACATGGCTCTCAGGTAATATGAATTTCCACAAGCCATTTCTAGTAATTACATGATACAGACACATACATAATCTGATTACACATCCAAAATCCATCAAAGATATAAAATAACACTAGGTAAATAATGTAAAGTAGAAATGTTCCACCAGCATAAAAATGTTCCATCTACACAAGACAACACTGGTAATAGTAAGTATGTAATCAACAATTGCAATGACAGTTGATTCATAGCATACTTTTGAAAATAAAAATGTATATATCTAACAAAATGGCTCTTCAGTAAATATGAAAAGATTACAAGTAATATTGATGACAGTCAATGTCTCAGCAACTTGTGCACAAACTAAGACATTCCTGATCCATAGCTGGCACTACCGTCCGGGGGAGGGAGAGGGAGAGGGAGAGGGAGAGGGAGAGGGAGAGGGAGAGAGAGAGTGCATGTGAGTGAGGGGGAGAGGGAGTGTGTGTGTGAGTGAGGGGGAGAGAGAGCGTGTGTGAGTGAGGGGGAGAGAGTGCATGTGAATGAGGGGAGAGAAAGAGTGTGTCTGAGTGAGGGAGAGAGAGAGAGTGAGGGGTGTGTGAGTGAGGGGGAGAGAGAGTGTATGAGAGAGGGAGAGAGAGAGTGCATGTGAATGAGGGGAAGAGAAAGACAGTGTGTGTGAGTGAGGGGGAGAGAGAGTGTGTGAGTGAGGGAGAGAGAGAGAGAGAGTGCTTGTGAATGAGGGGGAGAGAAAGAGTGTGTGTTAGTGAGGGGGAGAGAGTGTGTGAGTGAGGGGGAGAGAGAGAG